>OW964572.2:11342023-12542023 GCA_943138885.2 Tholera decimalis
ACACCAAAGTTATACATGAAATACGCTTATAATACGCGTGTGAATACTGAATCATGCTATAAGGATTATTTTTGAGAATCGGTCGCCGCGCTCGACGCGTCTCGCGGTCGAAGCGTTCTCTAGGTACTTAAGCCTCATGTGAACGTGATCTAAACAATATTACCAATACATTAACTTACGCTGACGGAGTCGCGGGCACAGCTATATTGTATCATTACGCTAAGGCCAATAGGAGCGGAGCGCCAATGAAGAATGCTTCAAAATCGGGGTTAAATTTAACGTTAGCCCAAAGTAACTATTCCACGCGGACGAAGTCGCGGGCAAAAGCTAGTGTGCAAATATGGTTGTCAAAGTAGCGTTACTTAAAGACTTGATGACGTGACATTACGACAGCACAGCGTTTTGATAACAGTCTTCGCAACGTTACCGCTGACAGAATATAACTTGAGCCTTTTATCGTCTCATGGAACCGTATAATTGACTGTTCAGGCTGACGGGGCTGACAGGCCGGTCAATAAAGTATGGAATCTAGTTGCACTTTCCGTATAAGTATGGCCACAGAACAGATAAAAGAGGTTAGAAAGGAAATAGTTACTGATTTGTATGAGAACGCGTGTCGCCGCTTGTCTCCTACTCTTTAGCTCCACTATAAGCAAGACGCCCGTTAAGTATGCGAATTACGCACACAAATAAATTACACATACTTAAATCGAGAGCTTGCTACTGATTTTAACTCACTGTTGTTAAACATGCGCCGTGCATCACGGCCAATCAGGGCAAAGGACAAAATGTCAATGGTTGAAGTGTTGAGGACGCGTCGCATGCAGTACATTGTAAGCAGACTTGGTCATTGCGTTGATCAAGCGAGTACACATCGGGCAATGTATATTTTTTGTAACTTGTTGGAATAATGTTGTTAATATTTGGAATTTCATAGTGATCAGAATAATTTTATGTTTTTTACAAATAAAACTGTAGGTAATTAAATGTTATTTTCGACTTACTGATGGAAAGCTATACCTCCTCGCTCTATACTTGCTGTCTGACTTTTTGTTTTACAGTTTATAATTTCACAACACGGCATTTTAAAGCAGAGCTTTGTGTTCCGAAGTAGTCCGAAGCGCACTAAATGCGGTGAATGAATTAATCGGTCGAGCTATGATTTTCGAATCATAAATGTGGCGCGCTCGCCACGCCCACATTACCATTCCAACCTTAGTCATCTATTCCATGGTATGGCCCATTCGCCACGCAAAGGCCCAGGCTTTATCGTTGGATATCACAAGTTGATTTTAAGGGTTTAGGATAAAACCGGTTGCAACATTAATGAAAAGGTCATCAGTACTTGTGTGTCTTAATACATGAGGTATGTACATAGTTAGTTACCTTTTTTTGTCAGTATGTTCAGTATGTACTTATATGTATACTGCCCGCTTTGTGGGAATGTGCTAACAAGAAAGCACGGCCCCAAAAAGTAAAGACACCTGAAGGATCAAGGTGGGCTTTTAGTCGTAGTAGTAGAACTTTGACACCCACTTCTTCTCGAAAAGAAATGAAAAAATATTGAGAAAAAGAAAGAAATTGTTTGACAGATGTTCCAAGTTACATCTAAATCCGTTTATCTGTTTAGACGTGAAAAGGTAACACACACTGGCAAACAAACAAAGTTATTCGTACTTTCGCATTTATAATGGGTGACATAGAAGCAATTTTTCTCTGACATTCCATGCCTGCATTTAATTAAAAGATATACCTACATAATTCCAACTTACAACGGTAATGAGAAAGATAGAAATATGATGGATGGCCTCATTTTACTTTGCGACGGTGCGGGGACTAATGTCTTTCAAGATAAAAAGTACGTTTCAAGTCGTAGAACGTTATAATGTAGAAAGTGAACAGAGAATTCATATTATATTTCTAGTTGGTTAGTTTCCTTGGGTATGAAGACATTTCATTATTATTTTCAACTGAATGATGAGCTTAGCGTGATGTCATTAGAGTTTGCGGGAATATTCAAACGAAATGCCGCGGCCCCAGAACCTAAGGGCAACTAAAGTTCTGGTTTATGAAGATTATAAATTGCGCAAAATATCATAAAATTCCGGTAGGTATTTTATTGATATTTATTAAAAAAGATAACTAACATCCATCCATCCTCCATTGACTAATCTAATTACACTACCTATTGCCGTGAACCCACTCCAGACACAAGCATATTTAGTTTACTTGGAGACATTAACAAGATTGCTAGTTCACTTAAAATAACAATAAAATTACTTAAAAATAAATTACAGAGTTTTCTAACTCAGAGAGCCTATTACAGTATAAAAAAGGACAATTTTCTTCGCTTTTGGGATGACAATATTGTATTTTTGACATGTTATTGTAATATATAGTATTATTTTGAATAATTGTAATTTGCAGACTGATATTTTTGATGACATATTCATAATATTATTGACAAATTTATTTAAATTTTACTAACATCTTTAGCATTGAATAAGAGAAAATCTTTAATGAACAATGATAATTTAATAAGTGCATACATAATCTATCTATAGTGTAACTTTGATGAATATTAGCACGGTTTATGCACCATCTCTTCGTATCAATTGAACAAACTGTTAAAACTTTCTGTATCACTTATTATCTTGCATGCAATGTATCATGTACATCATGTTTAAACAAACAAATAAATTTTATCTTATCTTATCTTATCATTAAAAAAAAATAAACCAATCAAAATAACCATGGTGGACATCCCAACCATACGCGAATAACGTTTCGGGAATACTTTCATTGTACGTACAGCTACGAAGTGAAATTCCCTGCCGGAGTCTGTGTTTCCCGATAGCTATATATAACCTGGGGGTCTTAAAGTCAAGAGTCAATAGGTTATTATTAGGTAGGCATGCTTCATCTTCGACCAGATCATTAGGACGATCAAACGCGAACCTAACAATGATATTAAAAAAATCTTTCTTTTTTAACCGTTGACAGCTACAAAGATTCACGCTTCACGTCTTACCACGGAGCCACTTTTATGAGACTGGTGACAACGGGGGGCGGTCTGTGAACATTTATATTAATATAAGATATGAGATGAGTGTACAAAATTCATCTCAGATAGCTGAAGACTGAGTTCAACGATGCCCTATGTGATTGCTCCATTTAATAATACTAACGCCAGTATCGACGAGCATCTATCCATCATAGCTGGCGTTATCAGGTTTTTTTTTAAATTAAAAATACCTTCGCGTTTGACCACTATCTCACCGGATGGTAAGTGATGATGTGGTCGAAGATGGAGCACGCTTACCTAAAAGTAACCTATTCACTCTTGACTTAAAAGTAAGGTGAGATAAAGGGCATGATGCAGAGAGCAGTCGGTACTCTTCAATATGGCTCGTGTTGTGAGAGCAAGTTTGGATATTCGGTAGCTTATACCCTGTTCTCGACACCGACGACGCCGATGGTCCGGTGGACAAAACCGCGAACGTAATAGTGGCTCTCAAGCGAAGGTAGTCGCGGGCACCTCTAGTTTATAATAAAAATTGCTTTATTAATTTAAAATTCCTGTTAGAAAAAGTTGACATAATTAAACACCTCCCAGCGTAAATGCACTTAACATCCATCTTTCATGATATAATGTCTTCTTAATAAGAACATCAATTTTCTTAATTCAATCCATTCTTCAAGCTTATTGACTTTGATAGAATTAGGGAAGTAATTAATTGTTCGAGTTTAATGGCAGGAGACTCGTAAAATTTCATGGTTATATGTGACTATTTTTAAGATATTAAACCGATCAGTTATTTTCAATAATTTACCATTGAACATTTTTAAATAGGAATATCAAAGGAGACAAGAGTGCGGCAGAAAACCTGTACTTTTAAATATTTGAAATGTGAAAATCTTTATAGTATTCACGCTTAGATAGAATGATGTTTGTTAATCAATCAAGTTGTAACTGCAGAACAAAATTTATTTAAAATACATCTATTTTAGGATTATTAATTCAGTCAAAAAAAAAATAAACATCTGTTCTTTTAGAACATAATTTACACAAACAAAATTGGCGTCAAATTTATTTGACATGTTACTTATATCGACGGATTACTAATTAAATTAGTTTTATTAACTGTTCCGTAACTCTTAATAAATGTGCCCATTTTGTATTCTGTTGCTAATTAGGAATTTTAATGAGTAGTATTTATTATACTTTTAGAGGTATTCTACCAATGTTTTATAACTATGTTACTCTTTTTTGAGTCGTTTGGGGTTGAAACGTTAGGATCATGGGGTCCGAGTGCGCATCAAATCTTTCGTGACATCGGCAAACGATTAGTCGACTCCACAAGTGACCAGAGGGCTGGCCTTTTCTTTGGACAGAGAGTCAGCATTGCCATTCAACGTGGCAATGCGGCCAGTGTTCTGGGCACTTTTCCCATTGATAGCGATGTTGACGAATTTTTCGATGCCCTATAATTTCTTTTTATTTTTGACTGTATATACTTTATTTGAATAAAAATATATATTTTTCTGTTACTCTTAAAATATAGTTTTGTCACAGTTACAATTTACAGTTGTCTGGCATTTTGTTGAACTGGGCCTATTTGGCACAGCAGTGAGGCACACGCGATGCTGTTTTACTTAACTTATTTATTTTTTGTTTTAGTTTTTTTTTTCATACATCTGGGTTAAATCATATTTATTTATTTACTTTATTTCTATTAGTTTAAATCGCATGCTGGAAAGCGGGCGTGCGTGAGTAGAAAGATAGTTTATGTGTATTCCATAATTAATGTTTGTGGTAACCCCTTTGTATATTTTTATACATACTCTGATGTGACGTTATTTGTTTCCTTAAAACTTTAATAAAGTAAATGCAGGTATACCCAATTTTTTGAGTTATCAATTACCACTCTATTTTCAAGGCATGATCTAGGTAAGCGTTACATTATCAATTAGATTATAGAATACAATAAAATCCTTTTTATTAAGTCCACCAATATGTCATAGAAGGGTTGATTACAAAACATTAGATACCTACACAATGGGCGGTCTATTTAAAAGCAATATTGTTCAAATAAGCTCCAACCTTTGGATGAATTTAGGGAAAGGAAGTCGAGAGGAGGTATATTTTTTCCTGTGTAGGTACCGATATATTTATACAATGAATACATGAACTAAAAATATATATACCGGAATGTATAATAATTTACATATACAACGTGTAACGGAAATCCCATATCTATCCAAAAGGAGTGAAGACAACAGAGTGTTATGGAGTCTCTATGCACAGTTTCAGCTCAAAATAAGTGACTCAAAGAACTGATACCAAATTATTGGTTTCATATATTTCTTGAATACCAATCATAACAAACGTGTCACAGCACTACGAGGGTCAATAACTTTCCACGTCACTTGCCAATAACACGATAATTCCTTTCGTTCTTCTTAATTTGAAAAATTCGGTCTCTGGTATCAGTGGATTGGAATTTGTAATAAGTTCTACACACGTAGACGTACAAAACCCTTGCCATATCGTTTGTTATCATGCAAAGAAGCCATGCACTTGGTATGTATATACCCTTTAAATTACGCGTTAAAGGAGTGCTCCGAGGAATAAAAAAGGAGCGCTTCATTAGGTGCGCTTCAAAATGGTAACGCTTCGAGGAATACATCCTTGAGACGATTAATGAGAAAGGAAGTAATTTTTTACCATTGTTTAAAAGTGGCCAAAACTTGATTGACCTGTATAGAATGAATAAGCTAGAGTGAACAGGCATCTTTTGGGCTCGCTCGTTTCATCTCTATGGCTTATTATCAGGTGTGATTGAGGTCAAGAACGGTCATCACATCCTACTAATATTATAAATAAACAAGTTTGTGAGGATGTATGTTTAGAACAATGGTTGAAGAGATGTTTGTTACTGTTTTACGAAAAACTACAGAACAGACCTGAATGTAATTTGGTAGGTAGTGTAGCGGCCTAAACCGCTAGCATAAACGCTCCCGCTTAAAAGCGTTGAGACCTCGGACGGGAATCACGTCGGGGTCACCAGTGAAGTAGTATAGGATTCCGTAATAATAAAATCAATATACTACTTTCAATTACATAGGCAGATATATACGTTTGTTAGCGAAGCAATATATTGCTGCTTCCTTCGCCTGAATAGCAAGTAAACTCTGTCGCATCGCCTTATAATAAATTGCTTCGCTAACAAACATATATAGCTACTACATAGGCTACTTTTTATCCCGGAATTCTCACGGGATCGGGATTTATGCGGGAAAAACCTCCCACGCGAACGAAGTCACGGGCAGAAGCTAGTCCGTAATAATTAAAAAGAATGTACTATCCTTGTAGAAAATGAACAGACACAGCAATGATGCGTCATTTTGCGGAGCAAATGGAACTGTAATGTGTTATCATTATCTCCCTAGCTTTTTCCCAGATATCAACTCGGTCGGGTAGACTTCCAGTCTCACTCACCAGATGCAATGTAATCTATACTAAGGCTAATAACATTTATGTAACGGTAATAGATACGCCAGTGGCATACTAACGTGAAGATAATAGATATTATTATGAGTAATACATACAGACAACGATATAATGGACAAAGTACTAATAAAAACTTGGTCAATTTTGTACCAGAAAAGAAAAAAAAGCTGTGTTGTAGTAGATTTTCTTTTAGGTATTGGGGTTTGAATCATCTTTATAAGAAAATGGAAGCATCACTCGTGTGTTTATCTGTCTGTCTGTCCATCAGTAATTGTAAATATATTCCGAATCTTCTGTACCAATTAAGTTGGAATATTACATAGAATAGGTACAGGCATGTTGATTTTAGTGGTCGTAACACGGCCGCGTTACGTAATTAATTGATTTTCGAATATGTAGTCCCCACCGGAGATGTAACTATAATTATGAAAAACGCTTTTTAATGTATGTTTCAAATATCTGCTGTTATAGGATCAATTATTTTGAAGCTATTCAGAAATGAATGAAAAATTACCCACATCTGATGTACCTACCAGAAAAAAATGAGAAGTAATACATAGTAACAGTATTTATTTATTTGCAGTAATAATAATTATTTGCAGACTTCAAAAAAGAGGAGGTTATCAATTTGATTAATGTTTTTTGTACGTTTGTTTTATCTATTATATTTTTCGCTTAGAAGGAACATTCCTTATGTCTTTATTTTACTTGATTGAGTAGCAGATTTGGCTACTTAATGCATTAATTTTGCCATTCTACTTTTAGTCCAGTCAAATTAAACCAAAACAAAATAAGAGTGAAGCTACATAAATTTACAACAAGCTGAAAATTAGTGAAATTGTTCAAAATATAATTATAAATAAAATTTGAAAGTTCCCCATCTTTCCCCTGCATGGAAAAAAAATATTCAAAGTCAAAGGTTAAAAAATGAGTTTTTCAGCAAAACGGTAAGTTTTATCATAAAAGACTGGGGTTGGAAGTTGGTCAACAATACATTAGAACCAGTTCAAACTTTACTTCCACCTGCGCCGGAAAAACTGCTGAACACAATTTTTTGTAACTGCAAAAAGGGATGCTAAATGTGGTTGTAAAAAAGTTGGACTGTTTTGTTCTCTGGCATGTACAAATTGTCAAGGCCGGTCATGCTCTAATGTTGAATCACCAACAGTGATTCCAACGAGGTGACATGCGATACGTCACTATTGACGCATTTTACGTGCACTCAGAATGAAGATGAAGAAGAAGAACAAGAAGAAGAATTTGAAGGTTGCGAATCAGACGAATAAACTTCACTAATTTGTTTTAATTCACATCGCTTTTATCTTTTCCAGTTTTTGCTAATTCAAATTAAACAGGATCATAACTGACCCGTGAAATAGGCCTACTGAGGAAACTACGTTAAAAAAAACGCGCTAAGTACACTACCTCATAGGTGGCGTGGAAACATGTGCATATTATGAACTTTTTCAAATTTTTGAATCGTTATATCTCAGAAACGGTGACTCGTAGGAAAAAAAGTCTTATACATTTTTATAGATAATTTTATGGTCTACAATTTTTGTTTGAAGTATTTTTATGATGAAATAAACCATTAAATGATTGAATAATGGATACTGAATTCAGTTTCAACAGCCACGGTAGTCGTTAGTAATATAGAAATCGGGGTCCGGTAACACAGCAATAAACAACACAAAACTTAAAAAACACGCAAGACACTTCGTCGCTCGTCATAAAACGCGGGAGAAGTAAAACTTTTGACAATTGTCAGTGACAACTACAAGATTAAGTGTTACCAGCACTATATAACTATTCTAAACTGTATCAATAATTGAATTGAATTATTTTAAATTATTATAAAATAGTCAAAAATATAACTAAACATTATTTATTATTATAAGAATTAACAGGACCTTTGTAAGTAATCAATTCACTTACGTAGGTTCATAATTATATTAATGTAACCGATTTGCAAGTGCAATTTCGTATCGATATTATTTTATTTTGGTATTGGCAACATTTCTAATTAAAATTGTAGATGGAAAACGTGTTGATAAATTGAATAACTATTTAAAATTACTTTTAAACGGTGTACTTCTACAGATTTTATTTATACTCTATAATTCTTACTATTTTATATAATGAATTATCATTAATTTAGAAAGTCTGTCGGACGCTACATGATTTGTGAGCCGAAACTTGGCATTCTCTTTTATGTAGCTTCGAATGTCTAAATTGTTCTAATTTTGTGCACGAAGTTTTAACTAAATAAAGTTTATGGTTCCAAAATAACTGTATAAAAATGGACTGATAATTTGATATTTTGATGTAAGTTATTATTATCACTGAAATAGGTATTTCAGTGTCAATCTCTCGCTAAAAAAAGTATATAGGCGTCTCTAAGAAAACCCAAATTATTTTAGTAGAAATTATTATTATCTGACGACCATTAAACTTGCTAAGGTAAACACCACAGCTGTGATAAGCCAACCCAGGCCTGGTCTCGGTTGGACCAGCTGGTATCGCGTACCTAATTCATATACCACACGGCTCTTTAGCTATTTGTGACTTTTCTAGAACTCCCGCTAGTCTGATAGTCATTTCGTCACTCATTGCAATAGACAACTAGTTGCCTTGTTGTTCCAAGTCTAGAAAAAAACACATAATACACACACACACATCGCCTTCGAGTCCCATATTCATTAGTATAAAGCAGCAAAAGCCGGTGGACTCCTGAGTCTCTATAAGTCCTCTCATATCAATAGGCCGTAATACATTACGATCAGTGCGGATTGGTGAGTCGGAAATTTTGGTCTTGGTGCTTACCAGTTTACAGTGCAGGGTGCAGCCAACTTTACTACCAGGGAAAAGGCTACCAATGGTGGAAGGTGCCTCATTTCAGCAGAAACACGATTCATGCAGGACATAGACCTTCCCAAGGCCACCTCAAATCTCGTGCCCATTTCATTTTACTTTTCGGTCACCGACGCCAATTTCAAACGCTCTCTTACATACTAAAACAATTATAGAAAGCTTGAAAATCCTTTCCAGCAATAGGTAAATGATCTCAAAAACGTTAATTGGTGGAACATAATTAGGTAAATAAATTGCTAATACACTAAACGCTTTCAATGCTTCAGCAGGCAGAAAGAGATTTCACTTGGTATTGAGTACAGGCGAGGCAGTGGATATTGAATGGCATGCATTTGCTCCGTGAATGGCACCCAATTAAGAATCGACCTAAGTAATTTGCAATTCGTGCAGGATTGCGGAGTATGTGGGTACTGAATCGTCGAGGTGGGACATTGACACGATTATCGATTTTGTCATTCGTGACTTCAGTTTCTTGTATCAACTGTTATCGTGTTTCGTTTGTAGTATTTTTGTTTTAGAACCTTATATTTATTTAAATAAATATACATATTGCTAATTATTGTATGCTGTAGTTACCAGTACAAATATTGTTTAGATATTTGAGTAAGGATTTTTATTAGATTTTTTGTGCATTTTACTTTGGTAAACATTATTTATTGCACTCCAATTCCAAAAGTATTAAATTCCAACGGTGTGAAAAACTCGTATTGCATTATGTATGTAGATATATACGATGTAATGATAAATCTGTGTCTTTTATATTTTGTGCACGATAAAGAATAAAATGAGATATGAGAAGGGCTCACTATAGAATTGGCTCAGTAGAATTACAGTGGCGCTCAAACGGACTAGTCTCTCTAGACTAATCACACAAAAACATAACATTAGAAAGATATACGTTAAACAGTGCCCCACACACACATAATACACTTAGACCGCTGAACCGATTTAGATGAAATTTGGTATGGAGATAGTCCAGGAAAAGACATAGGATAGTTTTTATCCCGGAAGTATAATAATATAATTATATATACGTTTATTTCTCATCACAATACAGGTTTATAAATTTATATAAAAATAACTTAAGTCATCCCTTACGGATGTAAACCAATTCATTCGCGTATTCAAGAACCACTCTAAATATTTTTTTTAAACTACGCAACTACATGTAGGCTATACAAATCTTTGTTTAGGGCTGGGGTCAAACCCACGTCATGCACCAGTCAACCGTTACGCCAACCGTGTCGTTTACATTTTAATCAATTAAGTTAATATACGAATCATTTCTATTTTTAAAGTAGATAGGAATTTACACTTTTATCTACATTGTATATCATCTAGGTATTAGTCTATACGTGTAGATTAATATTAGACACATACGTAAGTAAGTATCTCAGAGATATAAATATATAGGTAAACTAGCGCGCACATATATAGGTAACATATAGCCGTTTTTAACCACCCAAAAAGGTGTACCGATTGGCAAAAAGAATTATTGCCAAAATGTAAATTAACGCGGGCGAAGCCGCGGTCAAAAGCTAGTGGATATTATACATGCGAAAGTAACTCTGTGTGTCTGTCTGTTACCTTTTCATGCCTAAACCACTATTCACGATTTAGATGAAATTTGGCATGGGAATAGTTTAGGACCCTGGGAAGGACATAGGAGTTTTATCCCGAAATTCTCACGGGATCGGGATTTACGCGGGAAAAACCTCCCACACGAACTAAGTCGCGGGCAAAAGCTAGTCATAAATATATTTGTCGGGGTTGCGGGAATGCTATAACGAGTCTGGATTGGTGGGTTTTCGAAGAAGTTTTACACCAACTTCCGAGCCACCCAAACTGGAAGGACTCTAATTAAAATTCGATGATATTCCGCCCGAAAAAGAAAACATAAATTAAAACAAAAACTCGATGAAAGAACAATTGTTTAGGGGGTTTTGTGTACGACATAATTAAAAAATTAACGAGATTTGCCTTGTTAGATCCCTGTTACTAAGTATATAAAATTTTACTTTCAATACAAATATATTTTCAACCCAGTTTTGAGACGACTAATTAGAAATTCAAGCTCTGTGTACTATGAACTCATTAATTTCCCGATAGACATCCCAAATTAGAACGGATCATAATCAATTTTGAAAGCTGGTATTACTCCTCGATTTTTGAAAGAATATCTATAATCACTATGTATTAAAACGATATATATGTTAATTAGATGATCTGAAAGGAAACCTTCTGTAAAAACTGTTAAAAACTACACTGTCATCTAATAATATTGTAAAATTTCTAAATAATAACAAAGTTATGTAAGTAGTTTCGTGCCGCTTTTTTTTTCAATCGGAAATTACTAGTTGGAACCTGTCTTTTGTATATCTTTCACAGCTGATATTAATAGTCAGAAGGCAGAAATCTGTCACCAATCTAGTCACGGGATTTCGGGTTAACCAGCTACTGGGTCGTGTAGGTGAGATAACATTCCACAAATTTCACTCAACACCATCTAATCCTAACTAAGTAGAGCTTGTACTATGAGTACTAGACAACTGATAAACATACATATATATTTCTAAATACATACATATTATAGATAAATTACACCCAGACAAAGAACAAATGATCGTGCTCATCACACAAACATTTGTCCTGGGTGGGAATCGAACCCACGACCTTGCGCATAGCAGTCAGGGCCACTGACCACTAGACCAACAGGCCTGTCGAAACAGTCACTCTTATAAAATACTAGAAATTGTCTGCATCCGGATAGACTAGAATTCAACTTCAGCGTAGATAGGCAAAGAGCAAAGCAGATGACACATGGACCATTATAGCATTTATTATTTTGTTTCATTACCAAATAATAAACGAACCGAGTAAAAAGTCATCAAAAACATCGAAGTTTATTACATAAAATGTAGTTCGCAATAGCCAAAACACGATTAATTGCATTTCTGAGTCTCTTCAAGTTTCTATCGAACATTTAGACGAGTTCCTAACGAACCTCTGTCGTAAGCAATTAAAGACAAATCTGATTGCATTAACTCAATCTTCAGCGCAAGATTAAACTGCTTAGGTTTGTACAAACAGCCTTACAGGGATTAATTTGGGGACTTCAAAACACCATTGAGGCAAAGAGACTACAGGGTCTTTTAGTTTCAGTTTGTGTTAAGTTTGTTTTCAGTTGGAAATGGTTGAAACTTATATTTTGTTTGTCAATGTTTAAATTATGTATAGTGTGAGGATGGCATACCCATTAAAATTTATATTTGTCAACTTGTGATGTCTGCGACTTCATGCACGTGGGAGTTGATTTATTACTAACATAGTTTTTGCTGCGTAGGTTTCGATACCGTGGGAATTTCAATCCCGGGGTTTTTCAGGATAATGGGTAGCCTATATTATCATGTTACTCTCCTCCGCCGTCAGTAAAATCCCCAATAGAATAGAATCGGACTATCCGGAGCCCGGATAAACAGAAATACAGACAGAAAAAAATATTTAAAAATCTTCTTTGCGTTTTAGTATCGTATATACAATAACGCAGTACATTATTTTGTCCTATATTGCCATCTATTCACTTATTAATCTATCATATGCAATTTAAGCGTAAATATGTTTTTATGACATCAAATTTTCAGGCCTTTATCTACTATATATTTTTTTAAAAGAGAACTATTTGGGTAGAATTCACATTACTAGCAATCTCGTCAAACCATCCAACTAATCTATATATGCTTGTATTAGGAGTGGGTTCACAGCTCACGACTTTTCGATCACAGTCCGACAACTTAGCTATTAGGATTCCGTCTTTAGATAAAACGGATAAAAATCCGTTGCGTTATTCAAAAGATTTAAGCGTCAGAGGAGGGAAGCGACTTTCTTTCATACTATGTAAACAAAAAACTTCGAGCAACTGTTACTTATTGGCATCCCCTTGCAAGTTACAATCCAGATGGGAGTATCATTCATTCGCTTCGCAAAACGATGCCAACAATTTGTTTTCTCTCGCAATTTAAATGCCCGATCCAGCTGTAAAAGTGTGTCTAGAAAGTCTAAGGCAATTAGTTTTAGTGTCGCTAGGGGATTGATCCGGCACGTGACCTGAACCCTTCATTAGAATAATGGATAGTGAAACATAGATGGTTTGTTCTAAAACGGCTGACATAGATCTTTTTACAGGACTTCGTGATGTCATCACTTCGACGCCGGCTGTCGCTGAAAACCAGAGCTGTGTCATTATCTCGTATGGTCTTAGCATTATACTGAGCGATGAAAGTTTTGCGTGTATGTGACGCATATGTATCCCTCCTAGTTCAAATTATTTTTGTGTTTTCTTATTCCGCTTATTTTCAAAATATTTCCAAAACGTTTTGGGAATACTTTCATTGTGCGTACAGCTAAGGAATGGATCCATACTCCATCTTCGACCAGATCATCATTTACCATCAGGTGAGATGGTGGACAAACGCGAGCCTATTGTAAATAAAAAAAAAAAATGCGCATGTGGTTTCACAAATGGTGCTATCACCAGATAAAAAATTAATTTCTATAACTGGGGATAGTTTGTAATTCGACAAGCTGGCTCAGTGTGGGTTGGTGGATTTTTAGTCCTAGGACACGCCGCTTTTCTTACGATGTTTTCTTACACTGTTATGAGAACAGTGGGGTTGATTTTAATTAACACAAAGTACGAGTAATGTGCGGGCTGTGGTTTGAACCCATAACCTAGAACTTGTAAGTACCTGCATTGCATACCCACTGGGTCTTTACTGCTCAATTTTTGTTTTGGAAAAATATATTTACTCTTCTTTCTTATTCTTACATTCTTTTCGTGGATAATGTCATAACTCTCTTGCTTTTATTGCTTTTTATTTTGTGTTCACGCAACATGTCTTCTTAATTCATATTTCTCTGTCAGTTTTCATCTCAGTTATTCATCTTTTTTCAAGCCTACGTACTCTGCTTCTTTATTCTCGATCATAATACTACACTACAAGAACGAATAGTTTGTGCAATATTTACAATGTAGTTTTATTTCATGATATTTGCCTGCTTTCAGAGAACAAGGGGGTATGTTACAAACATTCATTTGAATGTATTTGTATATCAAATCTATGTAGATAGACTATCTAAATAGATTTGAACTACCCCAGGGATGTGTCGTAATACACGCGTTGCACAAAGGCGGTTTTGGAGTGGCATTTTTAAGGGATAATGAGTCCCTTCTATGTGCTGATGCTAATCACCGGGCTGGTTGGATTTGTCTTGGGGTCTCCAGTTGCAGGAAGTGAGCCACAAACTGTTTGCCTCTGCGGGGTCTTTACGCAGATTGCGCAATTTCCTGCCGACTGCCACTAAAACTGCGCTTGCGCAATCCCTTCTTCTCCCTGTTCTCGACTATGCTGATGCAAGTTATCCAGATCTTACTGAAGTGCAGCTAGATAAGCGACTCCAAAATTTTTGTATCAAATTCATATTTGGTTTGCGCGAATTTGGTCATGTTTCTGAGTTTCGCATTAAACTCAAGTGGCTGCCTATCCGCCTTCGCTGGAATGCACATATTTTATCATTGCATATGCACATACTCTACAGTATTCTCTTCAATCCAATAACTTTTTTTTTATCTCAAAGAACGTTTAAGTTCCTCCATGACACCCATGTTGGAAAAAAAAAATGAAAACAAAGCAATATTAATTATTACATGAAATTCAATCGGAAAGTTTTGATAAACAGTTAAAATTTTAAACAGAGTTTGATACGAAAATATAAATGGAAGCCCTCTTTAAGAGTATAGATATAAATAACTTGACACACATGTCTTACAAAATTTGACATCACTATCCACTGACCAACACACACACACACTTTAAATTTGGGTCTAAAAGGAAAGAGAAAAAAGTATAAAAACTTTAAGTAAGTATCATCCAAAGAGGTCAAGTGGGATCATTTTATTGAGGACTCTGAATAAACCTTGTAAGGTATATCTTTGCTTGTATACATAGCTATACTTACGCTGTTTTTAGGGTTCCGTATCCGAATGGTAAAAAACGGAACCCTTATAGTTTCGTTATGTCTGTGTGTCTGTCCGTCCGAGCGTATGTCACAGCAATTTTATTCCGGAACTATTAAGACAATGAAAAAGAAAAAAACATATGAAACATTTTAAACTATGTGAAACATTTTTTTTTAATCAATCCTATACGTGTGTAGTATCTATAAACAGGTCTTTAAAAATGACATTGAAGTTTCTAAAACCACTTTTTCTTAAAGCCTTAATAATTTAAGAGACATACGCTTCCAAAGTGGTAAAATGTGTGTCCCCCCTCTTCTAATTTCTATAATAATGGAGTGAAAAATCAAAAGGAAAATGTATACTATAGATCTTATTAAAAACTTTCAAGTAAAATTAGTCTGAAAGAGATCGAGTCAGCAGTATTTGAGATATGGTACATTTTCTAAAACCGCAAATATAACTTTGTATTTCTTACAAACACTATGAAAAACAGAGTTATTTTGCGTAATTACTACAGAACCCTTCATGGGCGAGTCTGGCTCGCACTAGGCCAATTTTTTGTTATGTTTGAGCCGGGTTCAAAGATAAATACGACATTGTCAAGTGGTCATTAGTCGGTTGCTTCATCATAATTTATTTAAAGAAAATAATGAACGCGTGCGGGTACATAATGTTATTATTTTGGTAAGGATTTTGTGGGAAGATAATGACACTGTTTTGCGTAACTTCTGTGCCGGTTTTAACTTTTCTCGTTAATATTCATTTTACACAAACAAAAGCAAATATAGACATGGTAATTGAATGGTTCTCATATTATTATCAAATCATCAGTAAGGATTATATGGACGTCAAAAGAGACTCCAACCTCTAAGTCAGTTAGGAAAGTTCGTTAGAGAACAAAATATAATTAAAAATTCTTATTTAATAACAAATTTTCGAAATGCAAATTTCATTTAACCACCGTTAAGGTCAAAAGAACGTTTAGTGAGATGAATACCGTAATGGACACCCCTTGGTATGTTATGAATATATGTGAATGAACTAAACACGTATAGACTTAAAGGGAGGTTTATATAATTATCAACACATACATTCAATTTTCAAAAACAAAACGCGTTGATGTTTTTAAACTGTTAGCTAAATACATAAACGTTAAGTTTATTTTAATTTATTTTTAATTGTCATTATTTTTAATAAATGCTTATCTAATATTATTATTGTGTTAATTTTTTCGCAAATGGTACGAAAAGTAGAGTATTTTCCTCGGTGATAAAGCTGTCTTAGTCTTGGGTGAACTTAAATCCCTCGCTACACTCAGGACTCGTCTTAAATCCCTCGCTTCGCTCGTGATTTAAGTTTTTAACACCCTCGCTACGCTCGGGAGTAAACCTCGAGTCCTTCGTTACGCTCGCGATTTAAATCGTCACTCGCGACGCGACAGAAGACACCGCTTTATCCCCTTGGTTAATAATCTACTAATACATCTTTTTGAAAAAGGAATACGCATTTATTATGCAGTTATGATTATTAAATAAAATTACGAAAATCGACGAGGCCGTATGAGCTTGATGCCTTTGCTTTTCCGACAAAAAAATATTAGTTTAGGAATTTGCCGCGTTTTTGTTTTCTTCAAATACATAAACGTTAAGTTTATTTTAATTTATTTTTACTTTTAATTGTCATTATTTTTAATAAACGCTTATCTCATATTATTATTGTGTTAATTTTTTCGCAAATGGTACGAAAAGTAGAGTATTTTCCTCGGTGATAAAGCTGTCTTAGTCTTGGGTGAACTTAAATCCCTCGCTACACTCAGGACTCGTCTTAAATCCCTCGCTTCGCTCGTGATTTAAGTTTTTAACACCCTCGCTACGCTCGGGAGTAAACCTCGAGTCCTTCGTTACGCTCGCGATTTAAATCGTCACTCGCGACGCGACAGAAGACACCGCTTTATCCCCTTGGTTAATAATCTACTAATAAATCTTTTTGAAAAAGGAATACGCATTTATTATGCAGTTATGATTATTAAATAAAATTACGAAAATCGACGAGGCCGTATGAGCTTGATGCCTTTGCTTTTCCGACAAAAAAATATTAGTTTAGGAATTTGCCGCGTTTTTGTTTTCTTCAAATACATAAACGTTAAGTTTATTTTAATTTATTTTTACTTTTAATTGTCATTATTTTTAATAAACGCTTATCTCATATTATTATTGTGTTAATTTTTTCGCAAATGGTACGAAAAGTAGAGTATTTTCCTCGGTGATAAAGCTGTCTTAGTCTTGGGTGAACTTAAATCCCTCGCTACACTCAGGACTCGTCTTAAATCCCTCGCTTCGCTCGTGATTTAAGTTTTTAAACCTCGAGTCCTTCGTTACGCTCGCGATTTAAATCGTCACTCGCGACGCGACAGAAGACACTGCTTTATCCCCTTGGTTAATAATCTACTATTTGACAACATTAAAATAAATGTAATTTTTCGTGCACTATAATACTAACCATAATGTACACACGTTAAACGAGTGAACATAAAAATCTCGATTATTTTTAACATCTGAGTAAGTACCTAAAATTGAAGTTTATGTGAGTGCACAATGATCGTTATTTTATTGTATAGAGCGTTTTATTAGACTACCATCACTTCTTTCAAAATATATTAGGTGAATTACTGAATATTGTTTAGATAAGTCCTTGTAGCTCTTGATATCGATACATACTTATATTTTAAATGCAAGTGTCTATTTTTGGTCTTGACTGATTTTTACGAAATTTTACAAGGATTTAGTTGAGAACACGTAAATAGGCTACATTTATTTTAATCAACTCTAAAAGGGATCTTTGTCTTTTTTATAAATTATCTGTTCCGCATAAAATTTGGCTCAGATTTGCATAATAGTTTGGAATAAAACATAATATACTTTTTATACCACAAAAATGTGTTTCCTGTGGGATAGATTTATTTGAAGCTAGCTTGTGCCAGCGGCTTCGCCCGCGTGGGAAGTTTTTCCCGTGTAAATCCCGATCCCGTGGGAATTTCACAAAATCCTTTCTTATTGGATGTCTACGTCATAACATCTACCTGCATGCCAAATTTCAGCCCGATCCGTTCAATGGTTTGGGCTGTCACTTTTGAGTTATATATATATAGATTTGAAATTTCCACCCAAACGAATTAGCAGGCAACAGTGACTACAGTTATATACTTTACACCTAATAAACACAAGGATACCGTTTTAAAAGTAATATTGAATATAAAAAATTTATTAGGTCGACCTGTGTGTAACTAACTATGTAATGGAATCTAAGGTAACTAATTTAACCATCTTCCAAGGGTCGTAGCGTAATGAAAATTGGCAGCTGTATGCAGTTCTGATGACAATACAATAATATGGAACTTCATGATGGAAAATCTTATCATAGCTGTTTTGAATTTCTTAGAAAAAGGAGAAGTTAGGAGAAGTAATGAACTTTGACCACGATTAGGTTTCAAGGTCTGGTGATGAAGCCGGAAGATAGGCACTGGCATTCCATGATGGAATATCGTATCATAGTCGTGTTTGCACTTGTGAAAAAGGCCACGTAATGGACTTTGAACATGATCAGGTTTCAAGGTTATAACAAACCTAAAGAAAATCCGTTATCGGTTTTCTTAACATTTTTTAGTTTTTACGTGCATTTATAAAAGCGTGTTTTTCTAGTGTTTTTTAAACTATTAATTTATTTCCCTTAACGTTTGTTTTGGGTTTTTTTTTTTTTTTAGCGTGGTAAAATTATCAAATAAGTCCTCCCACCCCGGGCAGGGTGGGAGGGACTGTCAGACTTTTACTGACTAAAATCCACGGTGTTCCTTCAATAACCCTTTACGTACCGGGGTCACGGTAACGGGATGAGTCCCACGACCCCGGCAGGCTTCGGCCCTCTACGGGGGGCCTCGTCATATTGCTGACGCTCTTTGAGGCGCACGTGGAACACGATGCGCCGTCGACCCGGGCATGGTCCATGGTCGGACAGCGAGTTGCCCTTTACTCGCTGTCCGCATGCCCGCGCCTACGGTGGCTGGAGATCGTCGGCCGACGTCCGACGCCGTGGGCGTCTACCACTGCGGCTGGGCTGGAGGGAGGACGCCATCCTCTCCCTCACGCGGCCCGCCTCCTCCTTCGGAAGCATGACTGCTTCGCAGAAGGAGGCGACCGCTTCCCACTCCCTCTCGCCCCGCAGCATGGCCTCGACCAATGCCGGGCGCGAGAGGTCTCCGCCTATTGCCGCCGTGAGGACACGTCGGTGCTCTGCCCAAGCGGGGCAGTCCTGCACCGTGTGCTCGACTGTGTCCTCAGGGCGACCCTCGCAGTGGTGACACCCAGGCGTTTCATCCTTTCCCATCAGACACAGGTACCTCCCGAAACTTCCGTGTCCGGTGAGGACCTGCGTCATGCGGTAGGTCAGGACGCCGTGACGCCGATCTAGCCACTCCTCGAAGAGGGGTATTACCGCCGCAATTGCGGCGTGCCCGTTTGTTTTGGGTTAATGATAACTGACTGAAAGCCAATCATTGGTCTACCTTTACGTTTATAGGTACATAACTAACACTTGACTACGTGTTTACATGAATTAGTGACAATCTTAATTTGCTAAGATTTCCCTGTTCATCAGAATGCACATAAGTTGTTTATCCCAGCGGGCCTAGCCAAATCCATTTTCTGTAAGCGTTAACGCCAACGGAAAAATTAAATTGTATGGAGTTGACATTTACTAACACGTGACAATCACGTGACATGTGGTTAGCAAATGTCACCTCCATAGAATTTAATTTTTCCGTTGGCGTTAACGCTTACAGACAATGGATTTTGTCTAAGCCCGCAGTTGTAATTTCGAGATCAGAAGCCAGACGCCCCGGACGTCGGGGATCGTGAGCCGATCTCCAGCCAACGACCCAGGATAGCGGGTGGCGAGCAGAGGTAGCTCACCATTCGGTAAGGACTAGGCCCGGGTCGGCGGCGCGCCGTGTTCCGACTGACGGGGCCCGACAGGGCCGTTGCCTACTGGTATTGCGGGAGTTTTCTAACGAGATACCGCGGCGTCGGAATGTAAATGCAGTTGAAGGAACAGGGTGAGTTTCTAGTCCATAGTAGTCAAACATTTACTCGATGGAGGAGCGGAAAGGAATATTTGAACTGACGGAACGATAAGGGAGGAGTTATTAGATGATTTTCCCACTGAAAAAAAGGAGTACTGACTACAGTTTGTCAAAATCATGTTACCCAGTTACTGGGCTTTGGAGGTAAGACGGGCAGTCGTCGAATTCTTAATACTCGTACTTTGCTGTATTCTGTTAGACAAGAAACTTAGTCGATTGCTTTAAACAATAATAACCAGATAACATTAAACCACCTTCCAACCTGTACCTTTTCAATATAGCCCACCCCTATAAATTGAAAGTCAGTATAGTTCAAACTTTTGGCTATTACAAGGGTATCCTCGTATCGATAAACTGTCAAACTGATGATATCTTCATGACAAACGGTAAAATTGAACTTTCCACCCCTTAAATGCCTGAACATCCACTTAGTTTCGATTACTTATCTTTATTAGTTCAGACGACTCACTTTGCTTCAAGAATCTTGGCCTAAAATCGGAAGTTCACGTATTATTCGCTTAAGCAATATCTCGAAACCAGTCTGTGATTTCTCTTGTAGAGTCTTCTCTTCAAGAGAAATCACAGACTTGCTTATTCGTATTCAATTTATAAATAACAACGCTAAATTTTTCCAGACGTAAACTCAGCAATATTTTTCCTTTCCAAAGATTTAGTACAGTTTTCGATCGCTTGTCTATAGAATTGTTATAGTTTCAGTATAGACGAAATAAATCAAGGATTTAGTACAAACGTATAATAATCGTATTTCAATGATACTACTCGTAGATTCAAAGGGACCGGTCCTAGCTTAGTCGGACGTATCCCGACCCTTTCTTGTTGGATAGATATCATTTAGTCTATATAATTGGATAACCAAATCCGCTTTGTTTCATAATATACTGACTATGGCAGAAATCCCTAATGTGGAATTGATTTTGTTAGAGATAATATCAAATTGGTCAACGTACCTTGAGCATTCAGTTCCGTGGCAGCTTTCGCGAGGTCTCTAGTGGCCACGGCAGAAGAACAACTTGGTCTCCAGCCTGGAGGTGGCTGTCCACTCGAAGATCTCTTGTTAGACCCTCCAGAACAATACCCGGAACTTGCAGTATCACAGCTCACATTAACCGACTTCCTCGGACTAGCCTCTTTGCTCGGACAAATGTCCCCAATAGCCATCATTACTTCTCCACCAAACTCAGTCTCTTCTGGCCCTACTTCTGTAAACGTGCTGTAGTTAGGACTGATATCAGAAGGTCTTCTTTCAGGATGCAGATAGTGAGAATGATGCGCCGAATGCGAAGTATGCTTCATATGGACAGAATTCAAAAGAATATTCGATGAAGTTCTCGTGAGTGCTTCTCTTTGTCTTATAGCTTCTCTAAATATTCGACAGTACATTGAAATCATGACTAAACTTGGAATCCAGAATGAAACACTCGATGATACAATAGCGTAGACCATATTCACTTTGAACATACACACATCAGGATGATGAAGTCTTTCTTGTCTATGCTGTTCGGTGGTGTACCAGCCCATGAATATTGGCACAAAACTGATGAACGCTGGCCATAACCACACATTTGCTAGCATGAAACACACAGTCCTGTGGGTCATTGTGACTGGATATTCCAAAGGCCTTACTATAGCGTAGTATCTATCAACTGATATGCAGCATAGGTGAAGTATAGACGCGCTGGAGAAGTAAACATCGAGGGAGTTGAAGATATCACAGACTAATGGGCCGAAAAGCCATGTGTCAGTCAATTCAGCGCTCGCGTTGAAGGTCATTGCACAGAGAGCGACGAGCATGTCAGCTACGGCTAGACTGACGACGTAATAGTTTGTCAGGACGCGGAGCTTCCTGTGTCTGTGGACTGAGATGATGACGAGAGCGTTGCCGAAGAGTGCTCCGATGATGATGATCGTGAAGATGAGGCCTTTAAGGATGAGTGAGAAGGTGTGCTGCCAGTCGTGGTCGGGCGCGGCAGGGGGCGCCAGCGTCGAGTGTAGCTCACCAAGGAACGCTGACTCCGTACCGCGCCCGCGTGCTTCTACCTCGTGCCTGAACACGCCATCTGCGGACAAACGATAAAGATCGTTACACTTTAGGTCAGATTTTTTTGTAGACTATATTAGAACTTGTAGTAAAAATGTCACTTTCGTTCAGCATTTTAATACCATGGCATTGATTGACGTTATATGGTTTATTAGTCCTTTATTTATTAACAGCTTCAAAATTATTGATCCTATTGCAACATATATTTGATACAAGAATCGTCAATAGCCTAATGTCTAATGAGCCGGACTTGTGATCGAGAGGTCACGAGTTTGAACCCCACCCATTACACTATTGCCGTGAACACACTTCAGACACAAGCAAATTTAGCTTAGTTGGGGCGGTTAACAAGATTGCCAGTAATGTGAATTCTACCCACTTTGGCCGTGTCCTCTTTAAAAAAAATATTTATGGTTGAAAGCGCCCACATAATTATTTCAAAAATGACTGTTAAAGCACTGAAAATGCTTTAAGTAAGTCACATGAATAGTTATAAGACATTGTAATAAAAAAAAACATAAATCCAACGCAAACAAAAGGCAAGACCTTTCCGAAATCTGCTCCGGTCTATTCAATTAATTTTACTTTATCCTTTTCTTATAAGATTTCCTTTATCAGGAAGAGTAAATCGCATAGGTTAATAATAAAGTTCACCTAAAATAACAAAGGTAAAGCGATATCCGGAAAACGTTTTCGTAAATCCAATATTTCCTGTTATCCATAGAAAGGTATAACTTCAGCTTCCAATCAAATTAAGACAGGCTTCGGCAGCGTGATAGGTTTTCTTTTGTAAGTACTGTCAAACAAAAAGGAAACTATAGAGGCATCTTGAAGAAAGTATTTTGAAATATGCAATAAAAATGGAGTAAATAGAAGACTAGATATTTTTATAAAGTAATTACCAGTTATCAAGTGAATTTATTCATTAATTAATTTTAGTATATTAAAAGCTACAGAGTATTAACAAAAAATTGCAATTATTCATAGATTGGTATATTTCTTAAGTACATAACATAATAATAATCAGCCTATAAGGCTCAATTTACACCGCCGCGGAATGGAATAGAATGGATGCGTCAATTTCGCATCATGACGCGAGAATGCGTGCAAATTCGCGCAACTGCGCCATCAGGGACGTTTAGTCTAGATCTATTAGTTTGGCACCGCACTGCTGTGACCGACCCAACCGACTCCCCGTTCGCGCCACTTCCCGCGGATTCCACGGACGACGCCAACAGTAGCTAGGAGAATTCTCGAGAATGCGCGAAGATTCCCCGGAAGACGCGCGACTTTTTTTGGCTCCTATTTAGTTTGTACCAATGTTATACGATTGACAAAGTTCATTATGCTATGTACAATTTCGTTGCAAAATGTCGCTTCCATTGCATTCCGCGGCGGTGTAAATTGAGCCTTACGTTCTCACTGCTCAAACAGAGGCTTCCTCTGTATGAGAGGGAATGGTCCGTAATCCAATACGCAGGTCCAGTACGAGTTGGTGAGTACATTGATAAATAAACAATATTAAAGATTTTCTTCATTTTTATTGTAAATAACTTAAACCCAACAAGATGTAGCCAGTGTTGTTTTAAAGTCCATACAATATGTACCTACCGGTCAAATCATAGGTACCAGAACCTTGTAGAACTCTTGAGGAAAAAACCACACAGATTTTACTCGATCTATAACGACTGGGTTAGCATCTGTCAGTTATCGTATAGCTTAGCTTAGCTTATCTTACCACTATAAGGTCTAAACCGTCATAAACTGTAGCAGTGGAATACTTTTCGTGATACTGAGAAATAATACCCCTGTGATAAGTTTTTTTTTTTATAAAACTCTCAAAACAGAAAAATATTACTTATATTGTTTGTCATCATTGAATATTTATTATAATTTTTTCACTTACCTTTATATACTTTACCTAAATATATGTTAAAATATAAATTCTCCATAAGAACATACACATAAATATCTATTGAATTTAAACACGTCTGAACGCTATCTTCCTAAATCCAGGCTGAAGTTTAGTTTAGAGAATAGTACTCAGTACCGTTACAATTATATCTTTCATTGTTTAAACTACATAATATAATGTGTCTCAAGTGAATTAAATCCGATTACACTGACGCCGCAGCGTGGCTTGTTTATCACGACATGCAACATATCACTTGAGTGCATATGTGTAATTCACTTAATATTAGGCGTTCACCCTTAATCTCTTACTCGCTTAAGGTGATCGAAGTACGTGTCCGTATTAGAAGCTCTGATGGAGCCGCGGAGCCTCGTTGACCAGGGGGGTCGTAGCGACTTTCAAAAAGTCAATCTTTTCCCACCACACATACGTTTGAACTCCTTTAAGTTGTAAGTTGAGCTACACGATAACTGAAAAATGCTTGCACTGTTTGGACGGGCTTGTGTCCTCGATTCTGTCCCCTAAAAAGTACCACAGACATAAACCTCTGAGTTTATTTGGGTGTTTCTTCATAGGGTAGTCAGTTAGGAAACACCGGCCTCATCTATAATAACATTTACGAAAAAAAAATGTGTTATTTATAACATACATTATTTCTTCATCTCTTCATTTCTTCATCATTGGAATTATGTGAGATTTCACACTCTGGTCCACATTCTCTATATTTAAGTAAACATACTAGTTACTAATAGTCTTACTAGCTAGTGAAAGATACAGTGTTGCTGTAAATCTTACGCAAGTTTAAGTTTAAATGAGATTCAAAAACATTCGAACAAATGTGAATTATTCAAGAAAAACAAAAACCTCTGAAAATAACCGAGTCTTGATTATTGACAAAGGAGTTCATTAGCATTCGCATAAAAATATTTGAATTAAAATCCTTATAAAAACATAATTATCTGAAATTGCTTCAACATATAAATGTTAAATTTAATTGAATAACCGTTTATAATCCTTAAAATAACTCCCACCACATTCGCCAACATTGACAAAGCAATAAAATTAAAAAAAACCATCAAAATGATTACACTAATAAAGGCCTTTCAAAGGGCATACATGAATAAATATAAAAAATCGCAAATACTGCGGTAACCAATCCAATTAACATTCAAATTTACGAAATTTTTCAATTAATTTATTTGATTAAATTTTAATCATAAATATGTCCCTCACATAAGCTTGAAAGTGTAATCAAATAAAGGGCTTATAGACATCGTGACCTAGTTCGGAGTTTTAGGCGAACAAAATAGCGGACTCAAAATGAAGCCTGTAATATTTACTGCTATAGTAAAAAATCGGCTAAAAACTTTGATTTAAGCAACACTTGGCCGGACCGTGGATGGATGTGGTTATAATAATGACGTGATTTCTCCATGTTTTAGAAAACACAGTAACCCGTTGGTCAGAAGTTGATAGAAACCAAAGATCTGACACTAATATTTCCAAGGGGCAGCATGGTACCCAGCTATTGCCAATAGTTAATGATGCATAATTAACTTACTCTATAATGTATGTGAATGTGTTTATATCTATAAGATTAATTTTATTCAGTATGCCCTAGTGTTTAGTTTTTATTGTTTTCGTAAGCCTGATGTCTAGCTACTAGTTATTTTATGTAACAATCTGTGGATAACGTTGTGAGCAGTGTATTTGTTACATCTAACAACTCTTAGGCTACTTTGTTAATTTTTAAATAGTCTGTTGTTTGTTATCCCTAATAAAAAAAAATTAAATATTGGGTTGTGGAGATCAGACAGGCAGCCGCTCAATATAAAACTTTAGTACTCAGCTGCATTCATTGGGAGCCGAATGTTTAAGCAGATGAAAATGATGAAACACTGATTTAAATATATTTCTTTAAATCATTGACATATAGGTATATTACTGCGTAAGGACTGGGCGGACCGCATGTTATAATGACGCCTCGAACTTGGTCCCAAAGTGGTCTTCCCTTTATCGAAGTGAACTAGAACGCGATCGGCTATATTCGGGAGCGGTCGTAAGTTTTACAAGCAAAAATGCCGAGTTGTGTCGTGAAGGTTTGCGTGAAATACGACAAAAAGCACAATAAAAAAATGATAACATTTCATATCACCCTTAAGTTAAAAATATGTCATTAAATCATCTTCTAACATTATTTAAAACAATTTTCTTTCTTATTTGTCTCAAGCCGCATAAAAGTGCGACGTAACTTTGCAGCGGCGCGCGTTATAGCCGAGGAAATGAAAAGATTTAATAATATTACTATAAGTTTAAAATATGTACAAAATTATTTTTATTGTTTATTAAAAGCAAATGAAAATGTATTTTATGTACAACAAATATAAATATCGAAAAATAAAATGTTTTTTTATTTATTTGTACCTCGAAAAATACCACACCCCGCTCTTACAAGGTTACGTCTAGGAGCAGACCACGTCGATTGACATCTTAGTTATAATATTTTGTAGGGCGACCGCGTCCGTCAAATGTTCTGACGACCGTATCTTTACTATTTAAATCAATGGTTTTAATGTATTTTCGAAATCACGTATCACACCCGTAGATACACAAGTAAAAATGGCAAACTAGGTGGTGGTGTAAAAGTGACAAAGCTATACATACATTTATGACGATTCGCTGTCCAATATTTTTAAAGCATCTCTGAGGAGAGCTTCGCTAGACTGTTATACCCTAATACAAAATCACATTTATCCCATTTTCAACCAACGACCAAAAGAGGAGGTTATCAATTCGACGCGTATATTTTTTTTTTATGTATTATCACCGATTACTCGAAGACGGCTGAACCGATTTGGAAAATTCTTTTTTTGTTTGAAAGGGTATACTTTGAAATTGGTCCCATTGTCACCAAGTCAGGATCTGATGATGGGATCCTGGAGAAATCGAGGGAACTCTTCAAATATTATAGGCACACCTATGGCGTTTTGGGTATTTCTTATAGTAACTTGTGCAGTTGTTCTCAAAAAATACCATTTGGGGAAGTGGAACTGATGATGAAGACTACAGATGGCCGCCGAACCTACTCAATAATAAGTATTTCGTGGATTGCGATTCGAATACTTGAATATGGATGTTAAGCACTTTATGTTCGTCACAATGCATATGGTGAAGTAGAGCTGATGTTGATATACCAGGAGAACTCCTCAAAAATTAACGGCCCAGCATTGGGAAAAGCAAAATTTTGTAAAAGCTTATAAGTAGTTGACATTTAGTCTCTTTTAACTAGGTAAATTAAAAATCGACCTACTAAAAAGAGTGAATTAAAATCGTTTTACCAAAAAATTAAACCGACTCCCAAAAACACTGCAAAGTGAAAAATAACTTTAATTTCGGAAGTCGGTGCCAAAAACGAAAATACAAAACTAAAGACACCGACTACCGAAATTAAAGTTATTTTTCACTTTGCAGTGTTTTTGGGAGTCGGTTTAATTTTTGGTAAAGTTTTTATTGAATCGAAGCTTCGAACTCCTTAACCGTGTTTTATTTTCATTTAATTTCACAATAGCATCCTCTGTTACAAATTAAATTAAAAGACTACAATTCCAACGTTCGATGAGAATTCCGACTCCCTTTTATATCGTTTTGAAAGGCAACTTTCAATGAGAAAGGACTTCCTTGCTGGCTTTTGAACCATAATGCAGCTGGAATCTTTTAAGTTTATTTTTGCCGCTGCAAATTCTATACGAAGAAAACTATAAAAGGTTTTAGACGAAATCCTAATAACGTAGGAATGTTTTTGTACTGTTTGTGGATATAACACGATATGTATTTCGTATTAGGCGCATCTGTGACCCTAAAAGGGGATTCTAGAAGGTCTACAGATGCGTGTTTGATTAGATTAGAGGTTCTTAATCCGCTTAACTCACAACAATAAAAGGCGATTCAAAATGGTGGAAGAGCTTTCAATTTTATGGAATACTAGCAACCCGGCCTCTTTCTGCTAATTCATAAAAAAATCTGAATATCTTCTCCAACTAATTAGTATTATAAATGCAAAAGTTATGTATATATGTTTGTTGCTTTTTCACACAAAAAACTTCTGAACGGATCCCAATGAAATGTGGTAAGTAGATAGTTGACGTCCTGGAATTAACACATTGGCTACTTGTTATCCAGGAATTCCTTCGGGATCGGGATTCACGCGGAAAAAATCTCCCACGCGGACGAAGTCGCGGGCAAAAGCTAGTTATATCATACGAACTCTTCCTCGTGTCTTTACTTCTTTTTGTTAGCGATTTGGTGGCAAACTATTGTTACGCCAGTCGTTTAGCGAAGTACGTCGAGAAACTTCGACAGAAATGTAGAATATTCGAGACTCTAACGCCATCTAGCGTAGCTTCCTGGAATATTGTTGGCAGTATAAACAGTGAGTCGATTTTATAAGATTTTATAAGAAGGTACAGACCGGTTAAGTAAAAAAAAAAAAAAAAACGCAGACGGCAGTCTTATTTGAAGATCCTAGGTGATATAATCGAAGCTTCACAAGTGAATTTCGGTGCGATTTAAGTGTTAAGTCACAAGTTTTGTGGTGCAAATAATTGTATTAAATTTTTATTTTGTGTTTAATTAATTAAAGTGTTAATTTGGGTTTAATTGGCGTTAACTATTTCTATCCCGAACCCCAGCTCGAATTGAAGATATACTTCACTTGCTGATGGATTGTGTACGGAATAAAGATGAGAGAGACGCATTAATTAAAGACTTCAAACTTAATTTTCTAGATGTTGGGTTAATCCAAACAATTTTAACAAGTCCAAAATCGCAGTTAGCGATAAGATTAACTAGACTAGCAAAGCTAACTAATTAATGGGTCTCTCTCATTCAAATTAGTTATTTATTTGTGTTCCTTTTTAGAAATAAATATGTACAAAATTAATAGGGTACGATGGGGTTGACATATCCATGTGGATAAAAACCCCGTTCAATTCATAGAATAAAAAAAAAAAAAAAAAAAACACTATTTTATATCACATTTTTATTTACATAAAGTCAGCTACGTGAACTCCACTCGCTGATGCAGATACAAAATCATCAAGTGTGCAGGTGACAGGGCATGCGGATCAAGATAGAAGGTGCGCAATTGTCTGTGGAGACACGTCGCGTATACACTTGAGATCTGAACCATCCTTGAATCACCATCTGTATCCTGTACCCAACCCGCATCCTCATGTATTTTTATTCTACTCATTGCTGAAGACACAGATGCATGAAAATCCGTTAAGTAGTTTTTGAGTTTATCGCAAACTGACAGAAAGACGTGGTGGGAAAGTTTGTTTTGTATTAGGGCTCTTATTTAATTGTTACGATAATTGTTGATAGTATGATTGTCGCAGTGGCTGAGTGATTGTTTTCTATGCTGCGTGTCGAAGGTTCAATTACTGAACGGAGCAAATTGTTATATCAAGTTAATACCATAAACCTTAGCGGGAAACAGCGTAAGAGTGTCATTTGATTCTATACCAGGACTTTTAATTCGATGTAGTGAGCTGACATAATCTAATGTCACTTATTAAAATAATGATACCATATTTAACTTATACTATTATCATTTATTTTAAGTAGTAACTAGATTTTATTATAAAATAAAACTATTTTTATTAAAAATATTGTACACTCATACATTTATACGCTCTTTTGCAAATTGTTTCATGTGATGAATATTTTAATAAATTGCGCGGCATTATTATTAAAAAGACTTCCCCCGCACCAATGTGACCTAAACCCCATTGGAATTGGTATAGGTAAGTACAGGGACCTATTGCAAAAACTTAAAATTATTATCATGTATTATTCGTTTTATTTTTCACGCCTGTTTATGACCACATCATTATTTTTAATTTATGTTATTTTCACACAATATTAAAAAATAATTATTTACATCGTTATTCGATTTTATTCCCGAATCAATTTATTTTGTTACATCAAAATTTCGTGGTTATCATTATCTGACAACTCAGAAACTGTCAGTCTAATGCATCGAATTATATGTCCTTTTTCTAAGGATGGGAAATCATCCAATGACTGCCTGCCGATCTGGGCGAAGCGGGAGGGTGTGTCAGACTTTTACTGACTAAAACCCATGCGTGTTCCATCATATGCCCTTCATGTTCTGAGGCTGCGGTAATTCTTTCGAATAGTTCCGCAACCCCGGCAGGCAACGGCCCGCTTATGGGCCCCGACAATTTTGCTGACACTCTTTGAGGCGCGCGTGGAACACGACGCGCCGCCTAAACGGGCCTGGTTTCAGTCGGTGAGCTACCCATTGCTCGCAGCCTGCAGGCCTGCGCCTCCGGTGGTTGGGAGTTACCCTGCGACTCCCGACGCCCGGAGCGTCTCCTACGACGGCTGGGAGGCGAGGGCTGTGAGGGCCTTGAGACCCGCCTCTGCCTCACGGGTCCCGCCACCTCCTTCGCTTATATAACTGCTTCGCAAAAAGAGGTGACGCATCCCATGCCTCCTCGCTCCCGACCATGGATTGAACCAGGGCCGGGTGCGAGAGGTCGCCGCCTATTGCCCCTACGAGGACACGGCGGAGCTCTGCCCAAGCGGGGCAAACGTCCACTATGTGTTCCACCGTGTCCTCAGGGCTATTCTCGTAGTGGTGACACCCGGGCTTTTCCTCCCGCCGAATCCGACACAGATAACTCCTGAAACAACCGTGTCTGGCGAGCACCTGCGTCAGGTGGAAGGTGAGGACGCCATGACGCCTCGTTAGCCACTCCTTAAAGAGGAGACTTACCGCAGCTATTGTGGCGTGCCCAGAATTAAAAGTCCTGGTATAATAATGTGTATAATTTCGATCCTGCAGGTAACAAAGATGAAAACGAAGAAACCTAACCGACATGTTTTTACAGAAAAAAACCTACTACCTTCCAAATGAAATATACGAGTACTAGGTACAAAGTACAAGTAAGTTAAATTAGTTTTCTTTAGTTCTTTTTTTAAGTTACCTATTGGTTTCGTTTTTGACACCAACTTTAGATATTAAACTTTTTGTATACTTTGTTGTGTATTTTTTTGTTTTTAACCTAACGCTTGAACATTAGTGCAGAATGACTTTTGACTATTTGTATAGTACTAATGCACATACTGTTTAAATAAATACAGACATAATTATTATATTAAGTCTTTATCTTAAATGAAAAGTATAACTATTTGTATTTAAAAGAATCAGATATAAGACCATTCCAATTTGACTATAGACCAAAATAGAAAGCAGATAATTGACTAGCAAACGCTTCACATCACAATACTCCAATACATATTGTGATTGGTTTGCTACCGTTTATGCGGCGCAAATCCAATCTTGTATTCTGCTAAAGCCAATCACAGTTTTCCCGAACTGGGTAACACTGGGTCGGAATCTTTATTTAAATATATTAATAGTGATAGTACAGAATCACTGTGAACTATATTTATTAAATAGATGAAGAATTCCTGTAGTAATTTAGGCGGAATATTTTAATTAGGGTTTCGTATTTTATTTATAGTAGGCTCCCGTTTGACCACTATCTGACCTGATGCACGGTAATAATATTACCGTGCCTGATGTTAAGCGATGATGTGGTCGAAGATGAAGCACGCTTACCTAGAAGGAACCTATTCATTCTTGACTTAAATACTCCTAGGTTATCGCTTCAGGAATTACAGACTTTGGCTGGGAATTCCACTCCTAAGGTACAGCTAAGGAGTGACGCCTCCGGCCACCGTAAGCGCGGGCTTGCGCCCGGGCGAGCAGGGTAGCTCGCCGCCCGGGAAGGACCAGGCCCGGGTCGAAGGCGCGTCGTGTTCCGCGCACGCCTTAAAGAGCAGTCAGTAGCACTGACGGGGCCCGATAGAGCCATTGCCAGCTGGAGCTGCGAAAATTTTCTAATGAGATACCGCGGTCCCAGACCACAAGGGCAACTTACTGAAGGAACAGGGTGGGTTTTTAGTCAGTAGAAGTCTGACACTCCCTTCCGCTCCACCCACAGTGGGAGGAGTCATTTGATGATTACCTTTGGGTTCCGGAGCTGCATTATCTCGTTCATTTAACATTTCCGCAACCTCTGCAGGCAATGACCTTATTATGCCCCGTCATAACTGCTGTACGCTCTTTGAGGCGCGCTTGGAACACGACGCTCCGCCGACCCAGGACATTAACATGCCTGCCAATTCATTTTTATTATTGCACCAGTTGCGAACAGTGTAAGTGGATTCAGGTACGTAGCACGCAAGTCAGGCAATAAAATTTAAATATGTATACATATGTTTGCCCTTAGAACGGGCGGTTGAGAGCAGGTGTTGTTAAAAGCCACGTGGACGTTTAGTGGGTCAGGTTCGGAAGCATCTGCCGTTCTATGGTTATACGGGGCTTTTCGGGATCCTTATGAAGCTGTATTTTGTTTCACAGATGCGGGTTTTCAGCCAATAGTAGAGTAGGTAGCTTTTCTTGGAAATCAAACATACATGTCTTTTCAGATAGGTAGATTGTTTTGTCAAACAAGTATTTTGTCGGTATTTGTGTATGTGTCAATCATAATTAAAGCATAGTTTGTTCTTTTCTGTGAATCATCTGAATTAGTAAAAATCGTGCGTGAATCTTGATATCATAGCTGGCGGACTGGTTGAGCGATTCGCTGCGACGCTCTATATAGCGGGTTTGATTCCCTCATCGTAACAAAAATATTTGTATGGCCTACTAATAGTTGTTCCGGGTCTAGGTATTTGTAAAAGGCAGTCACGACGTAAGAAAAATTCCCAGTGTGGGGCAATGTTTCTTCATATCAAATCCGCCATAAAATAAAAAGATATAAAGATAAAATAAAAAGATATAGATATGTATCTTTCAACCGAAAACCTTGTTTTTCGACGCAATATCAGATATTTCCCCACCACCCTTTGTAATATTTTTTTCCACAAACACATTCTCTAAAAACATTAAAATACAATCAGGCGAAATCTATTATCATTTTTGTTATAATCTAATATCGAATTTGGTACGAAAGCGTAGTTACTAAATTCGGCATCGACCGAAAACAGCTGAAGGTCATTAACTGACCTTCATTTGGCGGATAGTCTTGGAAGCGGGCCAGTAACGATTTTGGACCACATCGAAAAACGAGCAACAGGGGAGGGATGAAACTTTATTGTTTGAAATGTAGTGTAATTTTTATGAGGCGCTCTCTAGGGGTCAAGGTCGTGTTTCCGTTTTGACCTTTCAAAGTCATGAGAGGTCCCAGGTAATATTATTTTAGTTCCCGTTTGCGGGTTTGCGACCGTCATTTGGGAAGGAAATCGACCGTTTTACATCGGAACTTATTGTTTTTCTGATATTATGCTGATGGGACGGGATTTGCGAGTAAGGGGATTTTATTATACGAATTTGTAAGCCGCAGAATAGCTTGTATCATCTGCCCTGTCTGTAAGTGTCCTAATTGAGAGCTGTTCACTGCAGTTGTCAACAATGTTGTTGGCGTCAATGTGTCAGACACTATTGCCGCGACAAGACGTGATCACCAGATAAACCAGTGTCGAGAACATATTTGGGTTGCTTGTTATATTACCTCACTTTCCATGTAAAGTAAGTATTTCTATAAACGCGAGGTAGGTGCAAGTATGAACAAAAGTTTAACACGGAATCAACTATTAAATATTAACTTTGAATATTAATTTATTAAGGGACATTGTTCCGGCTCCATACATGTCACGCCTAAGAATCGTTTGAATCGAAAATGACTTAGATAGACTCTAAATATTTTATGGAATTATAGTACTTAAATCAATTTTTACTAACGGACACTTGAAGATACAAAAATAATGAATTCGTCGAAATCAAGTCCGAAAATAGCCAGGTAGAAGATTCACAGAGTCCTTTATACACAACCGAGTCTACCAAGTATGCAATCTGATCAGAGTCCGTTATCGAGCCAAAGTTGTTAGAATAAAACCATAAAACGCATAGAAAATCGCAAAGAAAAGAACTTTGCAATAAAAAATGAAACGAAATAAAATATAAGCACACTAGTGTTGCCGATTACGAAAAACTACAATACCCGATTGCCACGCCAGAAATTCCCAATTTCAGATAAAAATTATGGAATACATTTTCTTCTCCAGCTAGTCAATCCAGGTATTTAAATGAATAAAGTGTCAAATTTAATATTTTTTTAGATATTAATTAATTTATTGTTAATAATAGGATACAGTGCCTATTTGATTAATGAATTCATATTATTATGTACCTATATGTGATCAACTCAATTTCAGAAATAATCAGTTAATTGAACAAACGAATGTGAGCTTCACTAAGTGAACGAAACAAAGCGTCAGACTGAAGAAGCATGGGGATTTTCCGTCCTCAATTAGTTAAAGATTATATATTATTTACTATTATTATAATTAATAACGTAACCCATTCAATATTTTATTATTATTTTTATTTCGATCTATACGTTGAAAATAACCAAAATAGTTCGAATTTTATCAATTTCTGATTTAATCCAGACAACCGTCCGTATTTCCTGAAATCGGGGAAAAATCCCGTAAATCGGCAACACTATCTGGCCAATAGACAGTTTTTACGGCACCACGCATTCGTTAATCGTGACCCAACTTTTTATTTTGAATTTATTTATTTCAAGTGTCCGTGGAATACTAAAATATGTTTCAAGCAGTATAAAAAGAAATAGAAATTATCATGTAATTTATATTCACATTGGTTATATGGGCCAAAATCGAACAATGTCTTTTATGATTTGTTTAGAAAAACTGTTCGATCCTCATCACTTTATTCTTCATGCTAAACTGGTTCATATGTACAAAAAATCGATCATTTCGATGTGACATTTGATGTATCATTCTTTGTGTGCTAAACAAACATAATATATTTTCTTTTTTCTTCAGTCATCATTGATATGATAGTATATAATATCATACATATACAACGTGTAATTTAAAGGATATATACATACCGAGTGCACGGCTTCTTTGGATGATAACAAACGATATAGCAAGGGTTTTGTAATCCTATGTCTACATGTGTGGAGCTTATTAGAAATTTCAATACATTGATACCAGAGGCCAAATTTTTCAAATTAAAAAGAACGAAGAGAATAATTGTTTTATTGGCAAGTGACGTGAAAAGTGATGACCTTCATAGTGCTATGACACGTTTGTTATTACTGGTATTCAAGAAACATATGAAGCCAATAATTTGGGGTCAATTCTGTGATTCACTTATTTTGAGCTGAAACTTTGCATAGAGACTCCGTACCAGATGTTGTCTTCAGTCCTTTTGGATAGATATGGGGTTTCCGTTACACGTTGTTTACTACATTATTATGTAGTGATCATTGATATGTTAATATTTATGTGTAGTGATGATAGTATAGTCATCATTGATATAAATAATTATATGACTTGACAAGAAACCATCTTTAACTGGGTATAACACTTATTATATCAACATCTACAGTTTCATTTATTCTGCACTAACTTTTCTGATGCTATCTCCAAGCGAGCATAGTTTAAACCAATTTATCACTGCAGCAAGGTTTATTTAATCCTACAAGTTACACACAATTCTCTAGGATTGCCAAGTGTATAACTCTCGAACATTTCTCAAGTATAAGAAAAAGTGTGGAACCAAGTGTGTCGTGAAATTAAGTGGAATAGTTTACCGGCAGTTGTGTGCTAGTAAAATACACGTGTATGGCATCGTTAGCAGCACGTGTTCAGCGGAGATCGGTAGCGCAATGCGTCGAATTTATTTGTGTGGCTATAGTGCTTTTTGGCTAGGTTGATGCATGCTAATGTAGTCTTTTGAAACTAGAGTAATAGTTTTATTTTTTGTCATTTTATGTACCTGCTGACATAACATATCGCTTAAAGTTCTTTGTTTTGGTGACTTAATTATAGCTAATTTATATTCGTGCAAGTCAATTAATCATAGTCTTGTTTTTGTCATAGCAATTAAGTTGGCAAAGAAATTAATAGTCTGGCACAACGGTCTGGCAACAGATTTTTTTTTTATATTTCATTAATCTTAGAAGAAAAGAGAATTTAGAGTTATTTTTATTCAAATTTCTACATTCAAAATTGGAATATTTTGAACTCAGTAATATGCTATTTGAGCAAAGACTTTCTGTAGTTGCAGCAAAAACTTGACATTCGCAACGTTTGCAGCAAACCCTGGCAAACGCTTTCCGCTCTTTTTGCTAAATGGCGTTTCGCCAGACATAGCTCTCATTATGCTCTCAATGAGCTTGAAAAAATATAAATATATTTTTTCTTGGACATTTGCAGTCTAAGAGCAATAATGTTTTATACTTTTTTAGTTTGCTCATTTGCCGGGTAGTTCCGGGTAATTTTAGAGATGTTAAAGTTTTTCTACTGCAAAGAATATCAGATGGATGGGTACATTTTATAGCTAAATTAAGTAGTCATCTCTTTTTTGAGGTAAAGGAGCCCCTACTTTGTGCTAATGGTGATGACTGGAGTGGTTTTAGAGAGGCAAGAATCCCACACGCGTTTTTCCCCAAAAGCTGGGGTTTCTTTTGAAGGTTTCTCCTGGAAATAAAAGTAGTACTAGACTGCAGATGTTGGTAAGTTGATGATCAAGTTCACAAGATGAAACACTATTTTGGTAAATTGTGGATCTCTCTGTAAATGTGTTTAATGTTACAAATTTGGGAGTGCTTCGCAATCGTCGTCAACTTACTTTCCAACTCTGTTTGATCCAATGTCAGTAGTCCTACCGACTACCCACATTGGAGTAGCGAAGTAATATTATAACAAAATTTGACACAACCGAACTATTTATATGAGAATCGAGCTTACGAGGTAATTATTAATTATGATCGTACACTAGTATATAATGGGCACGCCGCAATTGCGGTGGTAAGACCCCTCTTTGAGGAGTGGCTAGATCGACGTCACGGCGTCATGACCTACCGCATGACGCAGGTCCTCACCCGACATGGAAGTTTCTGGAGGTACCTGTGTCTGATGGGGAAGGAAGAAACGCCTGGGTGTCACCACTGCGAGGATCGCCCTGAGGACACAGTAGAGCATACGGTGCAAGACTGCCCCGCTTGGGCAGAGCACCGACGTGTCCTCACGGCGGCGATAGGCGGAGACCTCTCGCACCCAGCATTGGTCGAGGCCATGTTGCGGGGCGAGACGGAGTGGGAAGCGGTCGCCTCCTTCTGCGAAGCAGTCATCCTATCGAAGGAGGAGGAAGGCCGCGTGAGGGAGAGGATAGCGTCCTCCCTCCAGCCCAGCCGCAGTGGTAGACGCCCACGGCGTCGGACGTCGGCCGATGATCTCCGGCCACCGTAGGCGCGGGCATGCGGACAGCGAGTAAAGGGCAACTTGCTGTCCGACCATGGACCATGCCCGGGTCGACGGCGCGTTGTGTTCCACGCGCGCCTCAAAGAGCGTCAGCAAGATGACGAGGGGACCCTGTAGAGGGCCGAAGCCTGCCGGGGTCGTGGGACTTATCTCATTACTGTGACCCCGGAACGTAAAGGGCTATTGAAGGAACACCGTGGATTTTAGTCAGTACAAGTCTGACAGTCGCTCCGGCCCTGCCCGGGGTGGGAGGACTCATCTGATGATTTCACAACGAAAAAAAAAAACACACTAGAATATAAATATTATATACTAGTGTACGCCCGATGGTTGGAATTCGACCATAGTTTAATTAATTTCGAATGCATTATAATATAAGAATATTAGTTCTCTATAACTACTCCTTGTCCCTATAAACTTTTTCTGTGCCAAATTCTATACACCTTCGTCTGCATTATTTTCGTAATAAGGGGGTACAACATTTTTGCTTCACGTTTAGTATATTGATATAGAAAAAAAGGAAAAAAAAAGAAATGTTACGCGTCTCGAATAAAACCTTTTTAAACCTACCCGTTATTACACATCTTAGTGTCATTATAATTGACACTTACTCACTAGGAACAAGTTCGCGTCATAAACTACAAACCATAATTTACCTACGAACAACACTCAAGATCCCTGCCCTATGTCTTGCTTCTATTGGCAATTAAGTCAGCGGCAGTCCATCGTCTCAACGGGGCTTGATTTACGCATCAGGAACAGGCCTGACACTGGTCGAGATTAATCACTTGGTGAAGAATAAGGTTCATGTGTTTGGATATACACAAACAAGTTATTTAAGTGAAGGTATATATGTATTTTGCAATTTAAATTTCACTGATACAAAATAAAATAAAATAACAATTTTACTCGTATTTCTGGAACGAAGTTCCTTATCGCGCGTTGCGAAAGGGGGCTAGACGGAAAAAATTAAAACGAAAAGTTGTAACGACACTTTCTGCTATAGTAAGCTATTGTAAGCCGTGCGGCGTGCGCATGTTTCTCTGTCTGTTTCTCTCTCTGTCTCTTTTAGAAAGCAAGCCAGATATTTTCGTTTCGTCTTTCGTCCATTATTTTTTCCTTTCGTCTTTATTAATAATAATAAAAAAATACAACTTAAAAAAAATAAAATTTTATTACAATTTCTTCACTAATTAATCGAAATGAACTTTGTTCCGTCCGGGTGTCCCTTGACACCTCTCAAGTTTTTTTTTCGTAAATTTTAATTAGATGAGGCCGGTGTTTCTTAACTGAATACCCAGAGAAGAAACATCAAAAATAAATCAGAGATCAAAATCTTTTTTGAAGTCCATACAATCTGTACCGATTAAATCAAATGAGAATCGTGTAGCTTAATGTGTAAGGTGAAATTCTGATGAAATGTGTACACAGATTTAAAGTGGCCTATCCAGGCAATGCAAGCATTTGCTAGATATTGCTCAACTTATAACTTTAAGGAGAACCAAAGTAAGGACGTTTGGGTAGACCGCATAAGTTATTCAAACTGCCTGATGTTTATTCCGAAAATAACAACCTACATAGTTCACACATTCATAATAAGTTATGTAGATACCTAAGTGTCTGAAATGGCCTTTTAGGATACACAGATTTGAGTGAACCTGCTCCATCAGTGCAAGCCTTTGTCAATTAGTCTGCAAGCTCATAATTAGTATCAGAGTACCATTGCAGTTGTAATTTGAAACATTTCACCATACTGACATACATCCATTTTTATGAAACAGATATTAGGCTTTAGATGCGCAAGCTTATGAAAGTGAAAAAAAATTAAAGATAAACAATTGGTTTTAGAATTGAGAGACCTTATTTGGTATTCTGTGTTTTATATTTACAGTAAAAACATATAGGGCAAAAAAAACATTAAATATGTCTAAAATCTTCCTTCCTTTTTTTGAGCAATAATGATAAACTGCTTCAGGCTTCAGGCAAAACACGTTTCTGAAAAAACCTAATATGCATATTAAGTTTTTTCAGAAACGTGTTTGTGAGGTAAGAAGTGATTTAATTGAGATTACAACTGCTGATACAGTAGTATAGAAACAGAGAATTATGTGAAAGCATTAAACTTCAAAACTCTTTGCAAACTTTTTAAACAAGTTCGAAGTAAGCTGCCCGTATATCTATTTGTTTCTCCGTACTAAAGAAAAACGAGGCCAGAGAGTACCAAGTTTGCTTGCTATTTTTCCTTATAAAATAAATAAAGCTTTATATGACACTAATACCAAATATATTGGTCACGTAGAACGCAGAAAAGCCTAAATATAAATAATACGGGTGCCGGTGAAATTACTGCCTACACAGATGTATCACAGAATGTTTCTTGAATTAGTGAAAGTTGTGCTTGTGTTATATTACACAAATAAGGGTATTTTCTGTGTTATTTTTCTGCTTTGTTATATTGTTTGTGCTAGTGTTTGTGGCCCAATTACTTGATTTGTGCTTAGCTTAGCAAAATATTTTCACTTTGTGATATACGTAATTTTATAGAAGCAATTTGGCTCCTATAAAGAAGATATTGTTGACGTGTAAAGAAAGATCAAATATTTTAAAAAGTGTAGTCAAAAATCGTAAATTATACATTTTTTTTTTGCAAAAAATAGAACCGACTTCCATATCAAAACACTACAAAGCCAAAAATAACTTTAATTTCGGTAGTCGGTGTTATTGGTTTTGTATTTTCTTTTTTTTTTCACACCGCCTTCCGAAATTAAAGTTATTTTTGGCTTTGTAGTGTTTTGATATGGAAGTCGGTTCTAATTTTAGCAAAAAAGAATTTTTCGCGCTTTTTAGTGCGTCGGTTTGTAATTTATCTAGTTACAAAAGCCATAATGTCAACAACTTATCACCTTTTTACAAAATATTGCTTTTCCCGATGCATAGCCGTTAATTTTTGAGGAGTTCTCCTGGTACTTGACCATCAGCTCTACATCACCATATTATGCATTGTGACGAGCATAAAGTGCTTAACATCCGTACTCAAGTAATCGAATCGCAATCCATGAAATACTTATTATTAAGTAGTTTCAGTGGCCATCTGTGGTCTTCATCATCAGTTACATTTCCCCAAATGGTACTTTTCGAAAGCAACTGCTCAAGATACTATAAGAAATACCCAAAACGCTATAGGTGTGCCTATAATATTTGAAGATTTCTCCAAGATACCATAATCAGATCCTGATTTCGTAACAATGGGACCAACTAGAACGTATACCCTTTCAAACGCAAAAAGAATTTTCCAAATCGGTCCAGCAGTATCTGAGTTATGAGGTAACATACATAAAAAAAAAGTTCAAGAAGAACCTCCTCCTTTTTTTGAAGTCGGTTAAAAAAAAGAATATTGAAGGCATATTCGGGATCACGAGAATGTTCTAAGGAACTAACGCGACCCCCGAACGCAAGATCAACTAAAGGAAGACGGTGGGATTTTAGTTAGATGAAGTCTGACACTCAACCCAAAGCGATAAAAATCACTTCATGATTTTACCCTCAATATAAAAAAAGAACAAAGCAGATGCTGGCTTGACCCTGAACTTCGTAGAATTGAGCTTATGCTCCATCGAGGACTATAGAAGGCCTACGGATTCAAGTAGCATAAAACCAGGTATTGTGTAAATACCTTTGCCCATCAGTAGATATCTTTGCGCTGAAATAAAGATGAATGATGGTGATTTGTTTTATAAACACTATACAATTACAAATTAATGACTAGTGAAATAAAGAGAGGCTTCGAGGAGCCGTCGATTTTACAAAAGCAACGATAAGGTACACCATTCCACAAACAGTCGTAATTCCGTTAACGATGAAAAATAGAAACACTTAACAGTGCCATGTTTATTTATGTAGATTGCTATTCAATATTTCCCAGTAACACTTTTACACAGCGCGGCTGTTTCAATAAAACTGAACCGAATCGTATTTAATGAGATCGAAATGAATGAACTCGGCGTGAGGAAATAAAATAATCTTATTCTGGTGTTACATTATATGAGTGGAATTGGATCTCTTTGTGTGTGTAAGTGGTTTTAGTGGTAACGTTTCAAGAAATAGGGATGATTTTCTTTTCGAAGAATCAGGAATATAAATTATCAATTTAGGAATATCAATTTCTGCACTGCTTCTCCATATATACTTAACTGATTATATATAATGAAATTAGGCTTTTTTTTGCAGAAATACATACTAAACTAATACTGTAGTGTGCTAGTGTTTTCTTTGCGGAATTAATAATTTAAATTATTTAATTATTATTATAATAATTTAAATAATTTTAATAAGTATTACTCTTTTAACTTTATCTGACCCAAAATTCATACTCCTCCTTCCGCGTAAGTTTCATAACAAGGGGAGCAAATAAATTACTTCATATATCAATATATAGAGATGTATGTATTTTAAGCGTAGACTGGCACCGACTTAAGTACCAATGAATGATCAATAATTGTTTAAAACACAAATGTAACTACAAAAAGAAAAAAATATCATCATCAGAATTAGTACTGAGTTTTAACGGAGCTTCACTCAAGTGGTCTATCAACTGTCCATCTTCCCAGGTTTGACCTTTATAAAATATTAATTAAAAAAAATGTTTTGACAAGAAAATAAGATTCTACTTAATGCCTTGTTGTCTCGTAGAACAAAACAGACTAACAAATCTGTCTCTAAGTACCATCTCAAGCCTTATTAATGGGTCTGCCTTGTTATCTTATCTTCTCAAGGTGACCTGAACTTCCAACAAACGTAAAAGGATTATGTATCAGGGATCAAACGACCACAAATACGTAATGGTCTGAAAACTTAAATTTATTTTGCGAATTATAGGTGTTTGGAGATTAAGGTTACACATAGAGGTCACATTTAGACCTTTACGTTTCCAGCCAGGGTGTGTGAACATTTTATGGACTTTAGCTACGTGTGGAAGCAGTGGTAGCCAATGGTAGTCGGCCCGACTTGCGAGCTGCAGATAGTGGGTTCAGGTACATTACTTTGGGTAATTTATATCGTCACACTCTGCTATAAAATCGGCGACGGAAAACATCGTATGCGACATTCAACAACCCGCACTGTGCCCGACTGGTTGAGTACAACTCAGTCCCTCTCACAGAGAGAGACGAGACAGAGACGAGAGACAGAGAGAAGACGTGTGTCCCAACAGTGGAAACGTCTCGTTTGCGAGAATATCGACATAACTCGAAATGCTGTCCAATTTAACTAGATACTTGTGTGAAATAATCATAAATTTAAGTATAACATCGTGAACTGAGACGCAATGCCAATTCTGCGCCGACGTTCATCAGAAAGAAACAGTGTTACTATTCATTTGAGACAAAACACTATATTTTATTTGCATAAAACATAGAATATACGATGTTATTATAAAAATGGAATCCAACATGATTTGCTTAAAACTTAAGCATGCAAAGCTCCTCTGTGAGAGTGACTAGGCCTGGGTTTGACTCAAACCCAGTCCCAGTCTCTGATGAACGTCGGTGCAAAATTGCCATTGTGTCAGTTCACCATATTATACTTAAGGAGATGTTTTATTTTCGGCCATCAGATGTACATTTATCGAAAAAGAGGAAAAAATACTACAAAGAGGGGTAAAATATTCTCTGGTGAATTTGAGCCTGATTTGTTGTGTACAAAAATAATAGGTTTTCAATTATTGCCATGTTTTATTCAACATGCCGTCTCGTTTGCTTGCATACTTCATTCGTTCTGAAATCATGTCTCATCAAATCAATGTTACGTAGAAGATAATTAAAAAATGTGTGTATTCTTGTAGTGTTAAAAATAAGTTACTATTATTCTCTTGTACATATTTTTGAGTAAACCTAATAAAGATGATGATTTCATCGTTACAAAAATCTTTAGTGTCCATTTTTGAAATGTGTTTTTGAACGAATTCAAAATAACCATTATTGTTGTCTTGAAACTCTATCAGTCACTAGTCAGTCAGGTCCTCGCTAGGGTAATAGTATTCTGTGGGTTAGTTCTGATGAACAAAAATAAAACAAGGTTAAGTAAACGTCATTTCTACAACCTGTCATGGCTATCATAACTCTTAGGATAAACGTCAAACATTTTTAATTTTTATTTTGTACATAAAAACCATTTGATATTACGAAAAAAAAATTATTTTATTCTATTCAGAGGTAAGTTTCCCAGCTTTGCTAAAATGTACATGTTATGGCCGGAGCCCCATATAAAAATGAAACATCTCCTTTATGATTATTTGACACAAGTATGTTGAGTTATGTCGATATTCTCGCAAACGAGCGAAATATCTAGCTGTATGTTTAGTGTACGTTATTTTTGCTTAGTAATAACAAAGTTAGTGAAGTGTTAATGGATGTTCTAATATGATACTTTCGTGACTAGTAATGTATACATACAAAACCAATTTCATTGTCATTATTCAAAATATTATATTTTGTTATTACTGTGACAGTGAGAAGGCTTTCATTTATTTATTGATTGGTGATTTCAGTTATCTCACACTAAAAGATACACTGTTTTGCACACACCTACTATATAACGATAAAATATGGGAAACTTAATTCTATAACGAAACATGAATGTACTAATCTACACAAACCCACAAAATACAACACTTAGGTGTCAAAATATTCTTCCAAATTGCTGTCATCTGGAAATCTTCCCAGAAAACTTGCAGCGTTAATGGTAATTTGTGTAGTTTTGGCCAAATAACGACCCAACCCTCTCGTCACGCAAAATGTCGATCAGTTAGTCAGCGAGAAATATCTTTGAAGAGATGCGTACTCAGACCCCATTACTAAAGCATTTCGATTCCAAACGGCTCGAAGAATGTAAACGATAAATTATCTTTCTTTTGCAAATTGGTTATTAAATAACACTTTTACACGTATTTTTTTTCGTAAATTTAAACTAAATGAGGCCCATGTTTTCTGAATACCCTGAGAAGAAACTCTTTGCTAAACTCTCCTACCCCTCCCTCTTACCTTATTTCTCATTTTCAATTTCTATGTTCTTCACACGCTAAAAGTCTGCGCTCTTCCAATAATCTTCTCTTACTCTGTCCTTCTCATACTTCTGATTTTATTCATTCTTCCTTTTATATACACTCTATTCTTCTGTGGAATGCACTACCTCTTGATATCAGGACGGCCACCAGTCAATATGCGTTTAAGAGAAAGTTGCGGGATTATTTTCAAAACAAATAGTGGCAGCAAAGTTTTCTTAACCCCCTTTCTATGAATTTTTATTAATATATTATATATATTTGGTATGTATTATGATAAATATGTATGAAAGTTTATTTTAGTTATTTATGTATATATATACTTGTAATAGGACTTTTACTTTGAATATAATATATTATCTACTTAGTTTATTTTTTTTATGCACCTGCCAGGTTATCTCTTCACCACCCATGGTTGACTGGTAGAGAATGCCTATGGCATTAAGTCCGCCTTTGTACATTTTAGGTTGCATAAAGTTTTAATAAATAAACAAACTCAGAGGTCAGTCTCTTTTGACGTCCATACAATCTATACTGGTTATATGGGATTTTTGTAGGTCTTAGGCGACCTTTTGAGGAAAGATGCACACAGATTTGATTGCGCCTGTCTAGACCGTGTAGTTACCGTTTGAAGGCGAGCAACTCAGCGGCCGCATCGATAGATGCCCAGCGCACTTGGAACATCGTTATCATAATCATCATTTGTGCATTCAAATGTTACAAATAATTACGGTTTCTGCTTATCCGATCTCAGTGAGTAACACGATATCCATTTAACAGACTAGTTTCAGATTAACTGGCTTCTAACTATTTGTAACGACTGTAAAGATGAACAAGTGACAGCTGGGACCGATAACTTAGCGGGTTTTCCGAGCCATGGAGGAATTTGATATGTTAAGGCGGTCACATATCCTACCAACGCTTACCATAGCTTACCTAGCTACCATACTTACCATAGCTACCATAGCTTACCGACGAGTGGATCTATTCGTCGGTAAGTTTCGCTTTTAAAGGTCGAACCATGCGGTTGTTATTATTTAGTCGCGAGCTCCTCTTCTGTCCACCCTTTACTCAAACCATCTATCTTCACACTATTCTCAATACAACAACTTTCCTCTCACTTACACACCAACACCACTCTATCTACTTATTCACCCTCTCACACAAACACCTACACCCACAATTACATTCATTCACTCTCACACTAGCACTCTTAATATATACTCACCCATTATTTAAGCACTAAAAATTTAAGTACCTACCTATAATTATTTTTTTCCTCTTCTAAGGTAAATTGACACTATCCACTCATTTATTAAATAGGGCCCTCGTTGTAAAACACTGTCTCTTAAGATTCAGGGTACCCTAGTTTAAGAGGCAGTTTAATTTTTTGTGTACAGATTTCTATGGCATCCAAATGTTTTATGTAAATGTTCTTTTGGATCCATAACTAACTAATACTAATAAGTACTACTATAGTAGTACTTGTATTTTACAATTTGTGATGGATCCAAAAGAACATTTACATAAAACATTTGGATGCCATAGAAATCTGTACACAAAAAATTAAACTCTGCCTCTTAAACTAGGGTACCCTGTATCTTAAGAGACAGTGTTTACAACGAGGGCCCTATTTAATAAATGAGTGTACCCTGTAAAATATACAGATGTATATTTTAGGGAAATAAATATATTTATTATTATTATTTTTAGTGCCCAACTTTAGTGCAGGAAAGCTACTGTTAGTCGACGTAAGTTTTACAGTATCAAGATAACACAGAAAGCTGTGAGGATTTAAAATGGATTTTATGTCGAAATCAAATATTGTTGCATTTCGAGAGTGTTCCCGATATACGACTTTTCATATAGCGCGATATTTGTATTTGATTGATTGAACGATAGCTGGACAATCCGGCTGTAGCATTGGAAGCTTTCTGCTATCGAACCGGAGTTTTTATTTCATTGGTTATTTACTCGCACCACAAACTATATCTGTTTGTTACCATTGTATAAGTAATATTATTAAATAGGTGTGTGTTAAATTTTAGTGTACAATAAAGTATATTCTGTCTATCTATCTATTTGTAGTAAAAATAACTTTGACATATCAACACACAAACATATTTTTAGAAATCAATACACAAAAAATTAAAATATTTTTATAAAAGTCTGTTTCCGCGTCGCAACTGTGACCTTCAATATAATTAGTGCCTTGCACAGATCAACAAAAGCGACAGATGATTAGCAACTATAGGTGCTAATATTTTAAATAAAATTGTAATCAATATTGGTTCAGGTTTTGTGTTTTACCTGTGACCTATTCATAAAATAAGTTTATACAACGTGTAATACAAAGCTTAGGCTTAGGCTTCTTTGGATGATAACAAACGATATGGCAAGGCTTTTGTAAACCTATGTCTACATGTGTGGAACTTATTAGAAATTTCAATACATGGATACCAGAGACCGAAATTTCCAAATTAAGAAGAACGCAGATAATTATCGTGTTATTGGCAAGCGACGTGGAAAGTTATTGACCCTCGTAGTGCTGTGACACGTTTGTTATGATTGGTATTCAAGAAACATATGAAACCAATAATTTGGTATCAATTCTTTGAGTCACTTATTTTGAGCTGAAACTGTGCATAGAGACTCCATACCAGATGTTGTCTTCAGCACTTTTGGATAGATATGGTGTTTTCGTTACACGTTGTATAGTACCGGAAAGTTTGATGGATAAAAACTTAATGATAACCGAGGTTATGGTTTCCGCTATGTCATATTAACATAATTAGCCTATAAAGTTCACACCTTTGTGTCACAGGTCATGTCTCTATGATAGTGTATACCATTGTCCTCACAAATTCTCCGTCGCTGTTTTTAGAACATGAAAATTAAACAAATAAATGTGCCAGCCTGTGTTCAAACGCCGACCTTACAACTCTTAAGCCAAGTCTGTCTCCCGAAAGTCGATTCGAAAAATCGTTTCTATTTTAAAATCGGGGCAATATGCGGCTTCCCTTTTGAAAAGAGGATAAGATCGTGTGGCAACAGATATCAACGGGATGATTTATTTGAGCTCTGAATTCTGTAACATAGTCCAAGAGACAGATAATTTAATAAACCACGTTTATTTGGATTTGAAAACAAATATGAGGGATAGAGTATGGCTGCGTGAAAGAGCAATTTTGGCACCGACTAACGAAATTGTGGGGCAGATCAACGAAAAGATTATGTCTCATGTGGATTGTGATATTTTCGAGTATCTGTCCGCCGACAATGTCATGGATATTGAGCAAGTGACGTCGTACCCCGTAGTGTTTATCAACTCTCTGGAATTGTCAGGGTACCCCATCACATTATTTGAGGCTTAAACTTGGTGTCCCAGTCCTGTTGATGCGTAATCTGGACGCACCAAGGCTCTGTAATGGCACGCTACTACAAATTATATACCCTGGACGCAATTTTGTGCAAGCAATAATTATGACAGGAACAGCAAGCGGTGAAAACGTATTTATTCTTCGCATTCCAATAATCTCGACCGATTTGCCATTCCAGTTCAAAAAACTCAAATTTCCCCTAAAAGTCGCATTCGCAATGACCATAAATAAAGCTCAAGGACAAACACTGAAAGTCGCAGGTGTACATTTAGAAAAAGACTGCTGTTCCCATGGGCAACCGTATGTGGCATGCTCACGAGTATCAAGCTTACAAAATCGACACGTTTTAGCCAAGGACGGGAAAACCAGAAACGTAGTTCATAAAAATGTATTGTAATCTACGTTTTTTGTTTTAAAAAGATAAATTTTAAATACTAACTGGTGACCCTGGTGATGGTTTTTAAAATATTATATGCGTTTTTCAACCACCCAAAAAGGTGCGGTACATCATTTTAACAACAAGAATTATTGACTAAATGTAAATTAACGCGGACGAAGCCGCGGGCAAAAACTAGTACTTAATAAATTATGTTTTGAGTTATAAATAAAGTAATGGTAAAAAGTACCTATACTAAGTAGATAGCAAAGCGGTACAGTCGATCTAGAAATACGTTGTTTCATTATCGTCTTCTTCCTGTGGGGTTTGTAAGAGGGATTAAACGTTGGTGTCAAGGGGATGTGTAAGGGGTTGCTAAGAGGATTATATTGGACAGGATGAAAATGAAATACGGTTTAGCCAATCTAAACCTTATTTTATTTTCTTCGGTGGCGTTACTAAGAATAGTCTGCATCCGTTCCTTATTTTTGAGACTAGATGTTACCTGTGAATTTGATTGCGTGGATATTTCACACATTTACTTTATATGAAAATGTATTTTCTAGGATATATCGATTCCGGCGGGGTTGCGGAAATGTACTAACAAGATACCGCGGCCCCGGCACTTACGGGCAGCTGAAGGGTCAGGGTGGGTTTTTAGTCAGTAGAAGTCTGACACTCCTTTTCGCTTAACCTAGAGCGGGAGAAGTTTTTGGATGATTTTCCCACCCATAGAAAAATAAGGATATATCAATTGAAAAACTATACATAGAGTGACACAATATGCGGCTTTATCACTAAAAATGATCTTACAAAAACTACTTAATGTGTTTTTTACACATACCGCCCTGGCACGAACTGCAGTGGCCAATCTGGAAATCTTTTAACTAATCATCATCATCAAAAGACATACTTAAAAGGTTTTTTTAGATGGATTTAATATAATACATAATCTTTAATGCATACAGAGGTGTTACTTAAGTTTAAACTTGCCGGATTTAAACGAGGCCTATTTTAAAGTTGTGCAGGCAGCTGTTGACCTGTTTTCACCAGCGCACTTAATATTAGAAAGATCGAAAGCAAAAAATGTTCCAAAAATAGTCTAGAAAACTATTTTGTAGGTATTGTACTTAAAAAAATATTATAGTTCACAAAGGATACACCCTGTATTGGGAGATTCCGCTTTTCCTCTAATTTTATTTTCTCACTTGATTTGCAAATAATTTATTCAACGAAAATTACTAAGGTAGGTAATGTTTATTAAACAGAAATTATATTAATTTGGAAGATTGTAATTAGCAAATTTATCAATCTACGAATGATTGCTAAGTTTTGTTGTTAGTCTCAAGCTTTCTATGATATAAAATTACGCAATTATTTTTTCACTATAATACATAATCTTTAATGCATACAGAGGTGTTACTTAAGTTTAAACTTGCAGGATTTAAACGAGGCCTATTTTAAAGTTGTGCAGGCAGCTGTTGACCTGTTTTCACCAGCGCACTTAATATTAGAAAGATCGAAAGCAAAAAATGTTCCAAAAATAGTCTAGAAAACTATTTTGTAGGTATTGTACTTAAAAAAATATTATAGTTCACAAAGGATACACCCTGTATTGGGAGATTCCGCTTTTCCTCTAATTTTATTTTCTCACTTGATTTGCAAATAATTTATTCAACGAAAATTACTAAGGTAGGTAATGTTTATTAAACAGAAATTATATTAATTTGGAAGATTGTAATTAGCAAATTTATCAATCTACGAATGATTGCTAAGTTTTGTTGTTAGTCTCAAGCTTTCTATGATAAAAAATTACGCAATTCTTTTTTCACATGATAAGACTATATTAAGGAATCTGCCGTCCCTAAATATAATGAAGTCTCTATAACATTCTGATCTTGCTAATATCGCAAAATCTCATGCACGTAAAATAAACGTTCATTTTTGCGGTTTCAATTAGGGACACGAAATCCCGATAGTTTCGGATATTGGAATTCAGTCTTTGGTCGTTCCGCGTATCCAATTTAATAAGGCGATGCCGATGGGTCAGCTCGTATGATAGGTACATACATAGTAGATATATACATTTATATTTATACGAGGTTGTTAAATTTGGTTAAAATATGGATTCCCGCACGCGGCCCAGTTAGGTGGTTAGTTGGTGGATGTCGCATGTCTTCGAATATTTGGTTCAAGGGCATATCGGTTTTAGGGTTGTGGCAATATTCTAACAAGATACCGCGACCCTGGACCACAAGATAGATAAATAGATATATTCATTATTGTACAGCAAACAGTAAAACAATAAGGACTTTACAACTAAAAAGTATGATACAATGCTAAAAGCGGTCTTTTACAGACAACCTTTGGATGGATTTGACACAGGAGAAAATAAATACGCGGGTAGTCCACGGTGTACTACTTATCTTTATAAAATATAAAAACATTCTCAAAACATAGGTATACATATAAATGTAAAAAAAGAAACAAAGACATACATAATAACAATAATTTAAGTAGAGGTAGAGCTTTACCAAGTTTTTGAAAGACGATAGGGTTTGTGCTTGTATTACTGACACTGGTAGATCATTCCACAGTCGTACTGCTTGAGCTGCGAACGACTTACCATAGTAATTGGTGGTGTGACTCGGTACCGCAAGCCTTAAGTTTTCTGATGATCTCAGAGATTTTGCATGTGTCATGAAGGAACTTGAATCGTTCTTTAAGATAAGTGGGGGTTTTAGAAATTCGGATATGTGATCATATTTGCGCAAGCCAAATATAAATCAAATGCAAAAAATTTGGAGTCGCTCAAGTTTATCAAATTGTGCCTCAGTAAGATCAAGATAACTAACATCAACGCGTAGTCAAGGATGGGAAGTAAAAGAGACTGTGCTAGCGCAATTTTAATAGCAGTTGGCCGAAAGTTACGCAACCGTCTTAGGGAATAGGCAGAAGCAAATAATTTGCGACTGACTTCTACAACTGAAAGGAACAAAGTGGATTTTTAATTAAAAAGAAATACTTCTTTCCACTCCACCCAGAGCGTGAGGCTTCATTTGAGGACTTTCCCACCGAAAAAAGGACATATCTGTTTCCTTATGATGTAAATTACACAAACTAATGTGCCTGTCTGGGTTCAAACAGTCTGATCGTATTAATAAGTCTTAATTAGAACCACTTTGCCACCACTGCTCTCTAAGTAGGTACGTATACGAGGAAGTTATAAATATTTACAGCGGAAAACAATAAATTGTATATTAATAAACCTAATCAGAGCGTTCTTCGCTCGCGCTTGCCCTGTTAAATCTTAATCAAATTAATTGCTTCATGATTTAAGCTGTTTCCAAAGTGAAAGACCGACTATAAATCAAAACTGGTATATAAATAGAAATAATTTTTCCTTCGTAAGCATTTTCATTTGTTTCCAAACATTTTTGTTTCTTTCATGTTTTGAAATCATAACGTTGAGGTTTGTGGGGACAAACAGAAATAACAAAGGTTGTGAATGTAAAATTAGACGGGTGATACCGAAGTTTTTTTACTGTTATCTGAGCTTACGTATATATTGTTTCTATTTACTTAATTTTAACTTAGGGTCTTTTGTGTAGGAAAATTATTGAGTGGACTTCTCTCGCTCTTGGAGAAGGGAGTGTGTGTAGGTACTTTATTCTTTCATTTGCCCTACTGTAGGCGATGACCCCATCGCACCCCGTCAATACTGCTCTCTACTCTTTGAGGCGTGCGAGGAATCTTCGAGGCGCATATGAACTAATTTACTGTCAACCGAAGGCTATGAACCCCAGCATTATGCTGGGCGATAGCCGCTCAGATGTGACGCATAATCTTCCAAAAGACAATTGTTACGTCTCTTTTTTGACGCATCCAAATGCCGTCTGCATCTTTCTTTTTCCAAAAAAAAAATTAACCTAAGAAAAGTAAAAAAAGCATGGGTGTAATGAAAGGTAACAAATAATTTAATCATAATAGATATATTATTTTAATTAAAGTCAAGAGCATTTTAATATAAGTGCTACTCATTTTCTTGGTATACCAAAATGCATAGTATTAAAATTCCATTTATGAACTTGTTCCATTTATGAACTAGTATTAAAATTTGAATTGATGTACTAAAGAACCCAATTATCGTGTTACCAAGTTGTGAGGCAATTCCTGCGTTTTAAGGAACGTATCGAATTCGCAATCTGTCAAAAACTCCTCTTTCTAATTTACTAAGTTTTGACTATAACTGACACTGAGATTGATTGAGATTTTAGGCCGTGAATAAATTCACGTTCTAAAATCTAATTTAAATATGAAGGTTTTTAAAACGCGAAAACTGATAATTTTTCATAAAATACTGGTATGAAGCTGCATCCGGAAAAAGCGAAAGCCGACACCTACATAAGAAAATTAATAAACGAGGTTCGTAGGTACTGAGTAGATTTTCCTTCTGCAAAGCAGTCATGCTAGCGAAGGAGCAAGTCAAAGGATCATAAAATCTGAAGACTTCCGAAATTCACTAACCCACACTCGTCGTGGGTGATAACGCCCCATTCCCTCTCATAGAAAGGCGGCCTGAGTCCCAGCACTGGGAAGGCTACAGGCTTTTTAACCGACTTCAAAAAAGGAGGTTCTGTATTCGAGCAGTATGTATCTACACCGACTGGCACCTCAGCCATGTGAGTAGATGATACCTAACACTTATTTTTAACGGAATTAGGTATCCAACAAAACAATATTTACGGTTATTTCTCTCAGTAAATCAGTCTCTCAATTCTCTCTCAGTCAGTTCAATTTTTATGTATGTAATAAACTCATCGCCATCTGTTGTATATGGCTAACCTCTACAACCCTGTAGCTGGGTAAAACGATGCCAAGACTGGTATCGGGTTTCCAGCGTTATGACTATCCGTAATGACTGACAAAGATAAACCAAAACAAATGACAGATGAAACCACCGTTTGTCGTGCCACACGCCAGCACATCAAGCTACAACAATCTGTCAAATTTCTTTAATAGATTTTCAACTTTATTCTTAAATAAATTAGGTTTAAAGTTGATTGGGAAAATTTGACAGTTTCGGGTAGCTTCTTGTGCTGGCGTCTGTACATAACGTCACGGCTCGCATTGGACGATGTAATTTACATTTATTTATTTATTAAAACTTTATGCAACACAAAAATGTACAAAGGCGGACTTAATGCCATAGGCATTCTCTACCAGTCAATTTATGTTCCAAGTAACATGATATAGCTTTATCATTCGACTAATCGATTCATACTTGACTGGTTTTAGTAACATTTTAAAGGGAACACCACTAAAATGAACGAAAAAATTTTTTTACAAAATGCACCTGTGGTTTTTGTTGTGACGCCACAGACTTTTTCGTTGTGTTATCAAATAGTTTTTATTAGTTTTTACAGTTTCTAAGTGGAATATTTTGTGTTAACATTGCCAACACATTATTGTGTTATCGTGTCTTTTTTCGTGTGTATGACTTCGAATGTGAGTGAAAATTATAAAACTGAAAACATATCACATCACTGCGAGATAAGGTCAGTTTGATTTGCTTATTGAATGATATAAATAGTTAGATAAACTCATAACGAAGCCAGGAAGGTATAATATATATCTTGATAATGGCCATAAATTGCCGATTTATCATTCTTTCTGAAGTCCTACCCAAAATTCAAAAAGTACATTAAACATGCGACATTCGAGGGGTTAAAAGCACGTTTTTCCGTGAAAACGTGCTTTTCAAGACACAAAGGAATTTCGATATGTTATGATGGTCACCCATCCATGGTCTGACCTCGACAAGCCTCGACATGTATACCCTTGATGACCGACATGTTCGGATGTTACTATTTAGTCACGGACCACGAGCTTCTCATAGTCTGGTATGTACTAAACTATCTTGCCTAAATACTGTTACGAGCTGGGGTTCGGGATAGAAATAATTTACACCAATTAAACCAAAATTAACACTTTACTTAAATAAACAGAACACAAAAATCAACACAGTTATTCACAGTACAATACTTGTCACTTAACACTTAAATCGCACCGAAATTCACTTGTAAGGCTTCGAATTATATCGCGTCGTATCTTGAAATAAGACTGCTCGAGCTCTCTGCGTTCCTCTGCGATCTATTTATACCCCGGTCTATGAGTTCTAGAACATTCTTATAAAATCGACTCACCCCCTACACTGCTAAGAATATTCTCGAAGCTAGATATACTCAGTACTGTTACTCGCCGCTAGATGGCGTTAGTGTCTCGAACATTCTAGATTTATGTCGAAGTTTTTCGACGTACTTCACTAAGCGACTGGCGGAACCATAACCATTAACCCTGGAAACTGTGACAGTTATTGAACTAGACCGATTTCATGGCTTTAAAACACAGACAGCGTTATCGATTATTCTTTGAATTGCAGGCTGGAACACGACAACTATGCTTGCTTATAGCTCTAGTTGAATATTTTATCAAGTAATTTAAACTTGGATCAAAGGGTTGCCTTCTACGCCTAAGTCATTGAAAAGTTTTGGCTGTAAATCTTTTTTATGCACTCTTGAAATTATCTCTTTGTAATTAACGAAGTTTTAGTTACGGTTATCAAACTATTAATTGTTGAAGTTTAATTTGATGAATTTAAATTTTCTGCTCCTATTTAATATTGTAAGTGCGAAGATAATTTGTTTCAGTTTTTTTGAAAAACACGTAGGGCATTTCATTTTTAAGTAAGTTGATAAAACTGTACTAGTTAATTTTAAACATTCATAATACTAAACCCAGTTTAGAAATCAACTTATAGGCAAATATTCTTATCCTTCTATTTTATTGTTCTGTAAGATATAACAATAACCGTTTATAGAACGGTAGTGAGAAAATTAAACCAGATTATTTATTTTTTTGTTAACTTCTTTAAACCATAGATTGTTGGTTGGTATTCCTGTCATCGATTAGAAAAAAAAAACTATTTACCATTCCTTAAAATTGCTAAAAGAGCCGATAAAATATCAATATGACGTAATAATATTGATTAAGAAATTGTTCTATTGTTATGTAGGCGGATCGAGTCTGGAACTCATGACACAGAGAATCCCAGTGTGAGTTCCAGGATCAGCACTTACGACTAAGTATACGATTTTTTTTGTGTTATAAAATTATCCTTTGTTTTATTATTCTTATTCTCTATATATAAGAAAAACGGCCAGTTACAAGCTTCATAGATAAGGGAAAATGGTCTACTTTCGTTAATTCTTTTGTATAACTTTTCTTATTTTAAAACATACATGTAACATAATAATTATTTGACATACTCAAATAAGTCCTTTTTTAAGGCATGTCAACATAATCACGTTACGCGTAGATATTTGAGTCACAAAAGTTCATAACATTTGTGAATCCGTTCAGTCAACATACGGGTGATACTGTAATGGAGCCGTTTTTCAGCCAAACCTTCAGATCCATAACATAGTAATTATATAATTTCTTTTTCCTGGTTAATATTTGTCATATATATAAAGAAAGTACACTTAACAAATTTAGGATATTTTCAATTCACCCAAAAAGAAATAAAAACGCAGTCTATTTTGTTTGTAACGTTCGTACAATAAATTAACCTTAAACCAGCCATTGTTTCAGCCCTCTAACAATACAACATCAGTCGTAATCCTTTTAATTATTCGCATTTGTTCGCCGATCGTGACGGCATTGGCTTCGGCCAACTTCGGAAAAGTTCGGCCCTAACTTTTTAAACAAACTTGCTAATTCCACCAAAATGGCGACCCGCAAAATGTTACAATAAGTTCGTTTCAAAGAATTGCTTTTTCGGATTATGGAAATGGGAATCTTTTTTGAGTGAAATATTCAGTAATTTCTTTTTGATAATTCTTCGTCTCTGATTCGTGCGGGGCCGCAGGTGCTAGTAATTTAGCCTGAGTTCAGTTAAATAATGGTTCAAAAAGTTGAGACAAATTTGTCACGCTCAAAAAGCTAGGCTAGGTGATTTGTCTGCCTGCCTGGTAGCAATTAATCTCAGGTTTTAATGTCGCGTTTTAGAATACATGCTGTACCTATAGTTTACATAAGTATAGACCAGTAGATATCGTATTCTTTTATAACCGAAAGAAATGCTCTATACCTATGTACGTAGGTATATCAAATCGTTAGATCGACACGGATACGGTTGTAAAATCAATATGAATACTTATGTCGATCAATTCAATTCATCCTTGTAATACTCATTCTTTTTTTTAAAGACTCAGCATCACATCAAGGATTTCTTTTGTATCGTGACTTGAGTGCATTTTTACCAACACCCAGATCCGGAACCAGACTATCTGTAGGCTATACTAACATTTGTTCCGGTGCGAAAAGAGAACCCGCGATACGCAACACAGCAGCCAATCGCCCACCTACTGCACCAACCATGTCATCATTGTTACTCAATAATAGCAAATTGAGATTTTGAATATACATACTAACGTACACACTACAACAACTTAACAATAATTTTCTATCGTATCATACTTAAGATAAAATAGTCAATTATTGTTTGAAAGATTCCACCAGACATTTTCATCTCAAACGTAATTACTCCATTAATACTCTTACCGTAGCTAAACTCAGGTACTCAGTTAAAAACTCAAATTTTCAGTGGCATTAAAAACCAGAGCTGGTCCTAAAGAAGGCTTTCAAAGGAGGTAATAAAGGGTACGTACCTTCGTCTGTTCGTAATAGCACTTTAACTAAAGTTACCAAGACACTCAGGTAATGATAATGGGTCGTCCTAATTAACGTTTCTAATAACTGCGATCTTGAAGGAATGTCTGTTTCATCGGCAGATGGATACTGGGTTTTGAAAGTTATTTATTTGATTAGCATGAGATTTTTTGAAGTGAAAACTTCTTTAGCGGCGTTGTGCACTTTTTTGTAATGGGTAAAAAATGTTAAACTCGCGTCAGGACACGTGACCTGATCTAAAATTCATAAGACGGACGGAGAGTAGACAGCAAGCGCGGCGTAGGAGAGGAAGTATCCCCCTCTCTTTCTACGGCGCGGCGAAAATGTATGCCTGCGCAAACTTTTTAATGTAATATAAATTGTCATGTTTGTGTACGATAGCGCAATAAATAAATATTGTATTCTACCACATAAATGATAGTACTTTTATACTTATAATTAAAGCAATTCGTGCAAAATTATTCCCTAACCATTCCAAAATATCAAAAATGCACAACGTTAATATTCAAGTTTTCACTTCTGCCGGCACTCCCGGAGTGCAACCCGTTTTTTTTTTTAAAATGATTACTAGCAATGCGGGTACAATTCATATTACTAGCAACCTTGTTAACCATTAAAGCTAAATATGCTTGTGTCTGGAGTGGGTTCACAGCAATAGTGTAACGGGTGGGGTTCAAACTCGTGACCTCTCGATCACAAGTCCGACACCTTATCTATTTAAAATAGCAGTAGTTTGTTTATGATACTTCTATCATTTAAAAACGACTTATACTCATCACCACTGCTCTTAAAACGGTAAACATCATGGAGAAACCGACATGCCATTTTTTTTTTCGGTGGGGCAATCATCTAGAATCACTCCTACGGCTCTGGGTGAAGCGGAGTGAGTATCAGACTTCTACTGATTAACAATTCACCCTGTTCCTTCAGTCGCTCTTGTGGTTCGGGGCTGCGGTATCTCATTAGAACATTCCCGCAACTCCGGCAGGCAATGGTTTTGTTGGGCGCCGTCAAACCCGACATGTCGTAGGATTGAAAACTCCGATGACATGCGACATCTATGTACCTACCCAAACTTGGCCCACGTCACGGTAATATTATCTATACAGTATTGTAACTCGGCCGTATCTTTGAAATAAATGCCTGCAGCCGCGCGGTACGTAACCATGCGATAGGGCTGCCCGCCTCCAGCATTTTAATTACATTTGCCTACTTTGTGTTTCCATTTAGTTTTGTGATTGTAAATATACCTTTTGTATATAAACAAATAAAATACTTTGTGAATTGAATAGGAAGTGTTCAAGAAAAATGCATGATGTTTTTTGATTGGTAGATTTAATTAAAAAACCATGTTTATGTTTGAATAACAAATTGAGCTCTAAAGGTAATCTAAAAAAGTTATCTCTGGATGCGTTATTGACGAATTTATGCAACCAAAAACAGCACAATATATCCTACTCGTCAAATTACATATGTACTTAAACTTATTTTTAGTGAAAAAATTGCATGGTTATTGTTAAAAAAATAACACTCCGTTCGTCATGCGGCACAGTCGCGAATGTCTACATGCCGAGCGCATGCCGAGATTGAGCCGCGTAGGCATAGCTCGCGCTTCGTCCTTTGTATGAAGTTGGAGTACTGTATAGATAATATTACTGTGCCCACGTGGTTGATTACAGCTTGCAGTCCATTCCCCCTCATAGAGAGCAAGCATAATATATGAAAAGGATGTATGGTGGATGGATTTTTAACACGCTTTTATTAGGTCGACCTGTATGTAACTAACTATGTAATGAAATCTAAGGTAAGTAATTTAACCATCTTCCAAGGGTCGTAGCGTAATGAAAATTGGCAGCTGTATGTATGTAGCGACATCTATCTCGCAACATACAAACTATCCTTTATCGCGCAAGCAGAGTTTACCGCACAACTAGCAAACATACAAATCACCCGTTCACAAACATCGGGCAGTTGCCCACCAGACAAAACACCTGTGTGGTCGGAGGATCCTCCCTTTTCATTGAGAATGCGGGACTTTACACCCTGTTCCGCATATCCCTAAATGTAGTTCTGATGACAATACAATAATATGGTACTGTCGAACTGATCTGATGATGGAGCCGGAAGATATAAACTGGAACTTCATGATGGAATATCGTATCATAGCTGTTTAAGATTTCTTAGAAAAGCTTTGTAATGAACTTTGACCACGATTAGGTTTCAAGATAGATAGATAAAAGATAGAATATACTTAATTAAACACCAATAATTGAATCACACTTAAATAACAATATTGTAAAAAATTGGTTACAATGGCGGTCTTATCGCTGAGAGCGATATCTTCCAGACAACCTTTGGAAGGACTTTATGAGCTTTAATTAAAATGGGGAGGGCTATATTAGTGTAATACTGTACAAATATTCATTAATAACGGAAAAACTAATAAAAATACAACAAATATGTATATATATATATATATATACAAATACATAAGTACATAAAATAAATAAATATATAATGTGTTCTTTAACATCGTGTGGAGAAAGCAAAGGAATAATCATAAGTTTGAAATAAAATGATTGGCAACCGAGCTTTTAAAAACAGCAAATGACTGAGCTTGTCTTACTGACACCGGCAATCCATTCCACAACCGAATGGCCTGCACCGTAAACGACTGGTGGTAAAATTTTGTGGAATGCGTAGGCATCAAAAGTCTCAAATTCTCTGATGATCTCAAATCTCTAACATGTGTGTCACGAAGGAACATAAATCGTTCTTTGAGGTAAAAGGGAGTCGTTGGATTGAAAAGAATACTGTAGAGTAATGATAAAATATGTGCATTCCGGCGAAGGCGAAGCAGCCACTTGAGTTTAGTGCGAAACTCAGAAACATGATCATATTTGCGCAATCCAAATGAATCTGATACAAAAATTTTGGAGTCGCTCAAGCTTATCTAGCTGCACTTCAGTTAGATCTGGATAACTTGCATCAGCATAGTCAAGGATAGGGAGAAGAAGAGATTGGGCAAGCGCAGTTTTAGTAGCAGTCGGTAGGAAATTGCGCAATCTGCTCAAAGACCCTGCAGAGGCGAACAGTTTGCGGCTCACTTCTTGCAACTGGGGACCCCAAGACAAATCTTTATCAATATAAAGGTATTTTACTGAGTCACAGTAGGGTATAACAGCTCCATCGAAAATGATTTGGGGAAGGGTCGTCCAGTCAATTTTGGAACGTAGCCTAGGGCTGCCAACAATAATGACTTTAGTCTTCGCAGGATTAACCTTCAAACCATGATCCAAACTCCAATCGGAAATACGCGCTAAATCTTTATTCACTGTCTTCACCGCCTCAGACAAATCTTCAACGGGAGCTTGCGAATAAATTTGCAGATCGTCAGCATAAACGTGGTAGGATGAGAGAAGTTCATTTGAAATAGAATTTATAAATATGGCGAAAAGAAGAGGAAAAAGAACGCCCCCCTGTGGTACGCCAGCAGCAGTATTGCACCATGAAGACAACGAACCTTCAATGCAAATACGTTATCGGCGGCCACACAGGTAACTACGAAACCAATCAATAGCTGTTGGAGATATGTTAAGAGAGCATAGTATCCCGAGCAAGACATCAAAATCAACAGTGTTAAAAGCATTACTGAAATCAAGTAAAGAAAGGACCGTCAATTTCCTATTGTCCATACCCAGTCTTATATCATCCGTAATGTTAACAAGAGCTGTGGTAGTGCTATGCCCCGGATGAAATCTGGATTGGTAAAAATTAAGGAGTCTGTTTCTACAGAGGAAAGCACTAAGCTGAATATGAATAAGGCGTTCTAGTACTTTAGACAGAAACGGTAAAATGGAAATGGGACGGAATTCAGAGAAAGAAACAGGATTACATTTTTTTGGAAGTGGGGTTGCATGAGCTTCTTTCCATGCAGATGGAAAAACACCAGAGAATACAGAATGATTAAGGATATGGCAGATGACAGGAAGGATTTCGTCCAAAATAGGGAGTGTCATCTTGTGACTTACACAGTCACTACCAACAGCATTTGACGTGATTGATAAAATACTCTTCTTAACATCACAACAAGCAAATTGATTAAAAACAAAAGGAGAATAATCGGGAGTGGGAAGAGACGAAAGATTATCTAAAGTTTTGGTTTTAGATAATCTTTCTGGATAACAGCCCCATTGAAACTACAAGAGGTGGAAAAATGTTGATTGAGTAATTCAAGATCTATATCTTTAGGAACAGACTCTTGACGTGACTTCCCAATTCCCATTGATCTAAGAAATTTCCAGACTTTAGCTGGATCACCGTTTTCAACGGACGTATGAATGTGGCGGCGTTGGGCATCCCTGCAAACCAAGTCGCTGCGATTTCTGATAGCGACGTATTTTTCACGATTTAAGGAGCTAGGTCTGCACTTATACCTAGATTTTACTGCTGCCTTTTTTCGTAAAATTGCTTTCACGTCATCTGTTAGCCACGGAGCAGGCAGATGCTTCATCTTGACCAACCGAACAGGTGCATGCACATCATACAGCCCGATGAGATTGGAATTAAGGAGGTTAATTTTTTCATCAATCGAGTTTGCATGAACAAGCTTAGACCAGTCAATACTGCTAGCATCTTCCCGAAGACCTTCCAAGTCCATTCCACCAAAACTGCGCTGAAGAATACTTTTAGGTTTAGTCTTAGGAGGGCGAATTTTGTAGGAAAGGAAAATCAAGTCGTGGTAGGAGAAAGCGTCAGCTGAACATTGCCCATGCTTGGCGACGTGTTGTGTGGAGGAAACAAAGATGAGGTCAAGAAGTGAAGGAGTACAGTTTGGAAAATGGTGAGTTGCGCTTAATGGAAGGAGAGATAAATTGCAGGATTGAGAAATAGATTGAAGTGAGGAAGAGCGCGAATCATTTTTAAGGAGACAGGTGTTAAATTCACCCATAACAATTGTATGCCTGTAAGAGGGCGCAAGGTTGACTATTAGGCTTTCAAATGAGGAGAAGTAATCGATACGCAGAGAGGGACAATAATAGACACCCAGCAAAACTTTCACATGGTTTAGGTCAATTTCTAAAAAGAGATGCTCGCCAGCATTCGACGGTGGCGGCTGCACTGAAATGTTAATAATGGAAAAGGGAATATGTGCACGCAGGTAGATGACAACACCACCACCGCCGCCGCTTGTGCAGTCATTCCTTATTAGCTTGAACCCGGGGAGGGAATAGGATGTAGACGGAAGACAAGGTTTCAGCCAGGATTCGGAAACAAGAATTGCATGGATGTCCTTACAGTCCAAACTTACAAGCATATCATGATAGTGAGCCGGAATACTTTGAGCATTAATGTGGACTACATTTAGATTTTTGGGATCATAAGAAAACTGAAACTGAAGCGTGTCAGCAAGATTCGGAATACTAGTGAAGCTGTCATTGTCACTGCTTGCAGTTACAAAACTTTCATCATCACTGTTACTATCAATCATTAAAAAAAAAAACAATAAATAATTAAAAAGGGAATATAAATGTATATATAAAGACGAACGGTACTTAAAAACGTAAAGTCCACCCGCCAGTTATGCGTTAACAGACAAGAATAATAATACAAAACCTAAATCAAAAATATCTTATCAAATAATAGTGCATCGTTTGGGGACAAGCTCACAGCTTACACTTAGAGCAATATATAAAATAAAATATAAACACAAAAAAAAATACAAAAAGAATTCCTATGTTGCATATTATTGCGGTATCAAATTTATATAATGTTTCCATAGATAATCTATGCTCAAAATGTAACAAATTACGAAACAAAATAAACGAAACGCGACATTGACAAAACCAAGGAACTTGTACCTAAACTGGAATGCGGACGCGAAGCTCAAATCCGTTCCGAAGAGTATACCCTCGAAGGACCTAGCTATCTCTTTCTAGTAGTGTGTATATCAATTCGTGATAAACGAAAGGACAATTTTATTCGATGCAATATTTGCAGGTTTTTTTAAAACACTTATTATTAACCTTACAAATGATGTATTTCTGTTACCGCTATAACAAAAAAATACTAAAAATTAATTACAATAAATATTTAAGGGAGACTCCCATACAACAGATGTGATTTTTTTGGGGCTTTTTATAGGTAATGGTTCCGTACCATTCAGTACCTACCTATAAAAATACCCTTCATGCGCGAGTCCGACTCGTACTTGGCCGGTTTTTTTCTTAACAACCTATTAAATAGAAAGAAAGAAATAAATTCTATTATAAATACAAAGGTCTGTGTCGGTCTGTTACGCTTTCACGGTTAAACCATAGAGCCGCTTTCGAAAAAATTTGGCATGGAGATAGTTTAAAACCCTGGGAACTATATAGGGTTCTTTCTATCTCCGATTTTTGAACAGTTGCTTGGTAGCGCGATATAACAGAATTCCACGTGGGCGAAAAGCTAGTTCTCAATATATATCTGAGGAACTTATATTGAGCGCGCTAATTTCTATAATAAACCCTTCCTTATGCGGGCTAAATGCAAAATTGGTTTTGTTAAGCAGACTTTATTGCGTTGAATTATAAACTTTCGAAGTGGTTAAGACCCGTGATACAAATACAATTATTGCAGATACATAATTAATAACAGAATCACCAGCTAACAATTCTTCGAAGGCTTGGCCTTGATAGGCAGTGGTATAGACGTCCAAATAAACGTGCATTAATTGGTAATCTACGTTTATTCGACACTTGTACGGTCAGAACCAGTAGACTAAAAATAAAACGATGCAATCTATACTAATATTATAAAGCGGAAAAGTTTGTTTGTTTGTTTGCTTGAACGCGCTAATCTTCGAAAGTACTGAGTGGAATTGGATGCAATTTGGTATGGAAGTAGCTTGAAGCTTGAGGAAGGATATAGGCTACTTTTTACGCGACTGCAAAAAAGAAGTTATGTTTTTACCGTGATAGAATCCACGGGAGCGAAGCCCCGCGTGAGTACTAGTGTTTATATATAATTAAAACTACTAAAACCCTTCATGAAAGACGATGATTATAAATAGAAAGAATAACAGAAGAGATATAATTTATTTATGTATATATTTATTTAGGTTAACCTACAATTGTTTACACTATACATTTGTATGAAACAGTCATATTACATTTATAAGTGTAACAATTAATTACACGCTAACACCACATGTGCTATTTAAGGTTAGAAATCAATATTATTAACAAACATAATTCTAAATATAAAGGAGGCAGATCGAATGATTATTAGGTTGGTTCTATATTTTCTAGTTCCTCATATGTTGCAGCTGCAGGTTTGTTACAAGATTGGCTTGACACACAACCCTAAAAAATGTATTACACTATTATTAGTTAAAAGTATGGAAATAATCTTTAAATTGTGAATTATTATTATTATTTGTCGACATTAACTAACTGCAGTGGATAAAAGTTAAGTAATTAAGTTATAAGTAATTATTAATATAATAAACTACACTTGTAAGCAAGTTTGCCTAGCTGAGTTTTTGGCCAAAATGATATAAAAATTTTTGCCATCAATTTGCTAAGCAAAAGTAAATAAATCAACTAAAATGTCGACTTTTATGCTTATTAATTTGACTCCTTTCATAACTTTCACTTACCAGATCTTTGAATGTGCCCAGTACAGGTTGTATATTCTTTTCTTTAGTGGGTTTCAATATTATAGTACTTAAAACATTTATTTGTTTCGCTTTAACAGGAATCTAAAATAATAATAGATTGATGAGAACAATATTTTAGTATTTATGGTTAAGATAGATTCAAAATGAAAATTCATCTTGCTACGCTCATATTCTATTACGAAACGGTGATCTTCATGTCATTTGTAAAGATTGATAACTTACTTTAGGGAAAATGGATGGAATTGCATCATTTGATTTTGTTTCGAAATGCAATATTTCTTCGGGCTTGAAATGGCGGCTACAAATTTTGGAACCGTTTCTGACCTTTTTCTGTGTAGAACACTGAGCCACCGGTCTCGATCATCATTTATAGGAAAGCTTAAAATAACAAAAAATAATAAATAATGAGAAGAAAGAAAAAAAACGACGGGTTGCACTCCGGGTGTGCCAGCAGAAGTGAAAACTTGAATATTAACGTTGTGCATTTTTGATATTTTGGAATGTTTAGGGAATAATTTTGCACGAATTGCTTTAATTATCAGTATAAAAGTACTATCATTTATGTGGTACACAAACACAATTTATATTACATTAAAAAGTTTATCTCTTAGACTCTCCGTCCGGCTTACGAATTTTCGATCAGGTCACGTGTCCTGACGCGAGTTTAACATTTTTTACCCATTACAAAAAGTGCACAACGCCGCTAAAGAAGTTTTCACTTCAATAATAAATAAGAAGAATAAAGAGAAGAACATCCACTTTTACAATGAAAACATAGTCACCCTAAATGCAATTTGTAAACAAAGTCACAAAACTTACTTAAAACAGGAAATTCCAGACCCGGGGTACCCTTCACTCTTGCGATTAACCACAAAACACGTTCTTACCATGGTTACAGTATCTTGCACTTTAATATTACGAAAACTCACAAAATCAAATATAATGCAAATTTACAAACATACTGATGTCAAGTAAACGTCAGACAGCAACGTAGTAATTGCCATGTATAGTATAATATATCACTACTAATTGTTACAAATTCCATTTTTTTTTTGTTTTAAACATCTTTTGATTGCATGGTAAAATCACTTTAATTTTCATTAATATGCAAACAGTAATAATGGCAATTCATTTTAAAGATAGAATTCCAAAGAAGTTTAAAACTAGGTGTTATTACTACAACAGACAGGTCGAAAAAATTACCATTGAAATAAATATTTTTAATCTGACACACAGAAGAAAGGGACACAGTCCACACACGGCACTGTCTCGCTCGGAACGAATAGTTCCTTCAGTTTTATGCGTGCAAATTTATACTCTATTGTTTAACAGCTAAGAAAGACTTTCTGTATTCTTTGAATCATTCGTAAGCAATCCAGTTAGTAGGTAGAAGATCCTTGGACAAAACTCTTGGCCAAGGATCTTAGTACAAGTTCCTTGCTCTTGGCATAATAATATGTCAATTGTCAGAAAACTGAAGATTACAAATAATAGAAAAATGTTATAGACCAAAAAACGTGAGGTAGACGTTAAATATTATAAAATAGCTGTGAAGGTAAACCAGTGATTAAATACTGATGAAAATTTGTTACCCGAACGACGCATTGCGAGAGATAAATCACTTCTTCACCACAGGCTTCCTATATCTCTTTAATGGGGCTGCTGAGGCTAGCTTCCCAGCCTGTACCTTATGGACATCTAGTTGGCCCTCCGGCTTATCAGAATCGACATCCTGCTCAGCCACATTGATAGCAGCGAGCTCTCTGCAGTTGATGACCCGATGCTTACTCCCATCAGCTCCCAGCACAAAGATATTTCCCTGCTTGGTCCAGCAATTCATGACGCCGAACTTCTCACGAGCCTTCAAGAATATCTGATGTCGTGACTTTGTTAAGAATTCTGACAAGGTTATACCAGAACCTTTTAATGCGGTTTTAGCAAACCAAACCTTGTCACGAACATCTACATCCTGTAATTTGACCAGTATAGGTCTAGGCTTTCCAGCACTTCTGTGACTGCCCATTCTGTGGCACCGACGAATAGCAGCGACGGAAAAGTTGTCCAACTTAAGTTTGTCATGGAACACTGAAGCAACCACCAGTGATGTATCCTCGTCACTCACCTCAGCAACACCATGGACAAGGAGCATCTTCCGACGACTTCTCATCTCCAATGCATCAACATCCCTGGCAAGGGCCTCCATCTGATGCTGAAGACAGCCAAGCGACTCCAGAACAAATTTCTTGAATCCTGCATACTCCGCTGCAAGACTGTCTGAACTGTTGCTGGATGAAGTGCTGGGTGTTGACTTGGTCAATTCTGCCTCAAATTTTGACATTCTGTCATGGAATTGTGCCATTAATTCAGACATTGACCCCTTGAGTGAATCCATTTTTCAGTTTTCTTTTTGTGAAAATAAGAGAGTGCAATATAGGAAATCCACACAACTGGCAGGTAGTATTACTAGTAGAAACTGTTATTCATAAAAAATTGTGAAGAAATACTATTAATTTGAATTAAATTTAGAGCAAAATTATATGTGTGTTACTTGTTCAACTACCTCCCACCAAAAATCTCCAAAGGTCTGATGATGAAGCCGGAAGATAGGCACTGGCATTCCATGATGGAATATCGTATTATAGTCGTGTTTGCACTTGTGAGAAAGGCCACGTAATGGACTTTGAACACGATCAGGTTTCAAGGTTATAACAAACCTAAAGAATTTTTTGTTTTTACGTGCATTTATAAAAGCGTGTTTTTCTAGTGTTTTTTAAACTATTAATTTATTTAATCTGCCGTTCAATTTGCGTCCAATAACATTTATTGATATTATGAATTTAAATTCGAATAGTTTTAATCTGATACAAAATATTTACGTTTAAACTCTGTATTCATTTACCAGATAAAAGTTATCGGACAATCAGCAATAACTGACTTTTATAAAGTAATTTTTTGGTTAAATCGCAATGTTGATTAAATGTAAAAATCATGAGAATTGCGGCGATAAGTATTTGATTGTTTATTATTTCGAAATTTAAATTCGTTGGACTGTGAATAGAAGATAAATGTTGATGAAGAATATGTAAATTTTAAACAAATGAGTTTGCTTTCGATTTGTATAAGGTTCTAAGTAAATATCACTACTGAACTAACCGTCAATTATCAAGAACTATTAACGATAACTTTTATGTCCACCGTTATTTGGTTGCAGTGCAATTACTAACTCCTTATTTTATTGATCATAGGCTCGCTTTTCACCACTATCTCACCTGATAGTAAGCGATCATGTGATCTAATATGACGCACGCTTACCTAGAAGTAACCTATTCACTCTTGACTTGAAGACTCTACGTTATAGCTATTTGGAAACACAGAGACCGACAAAGACTACTACTGAGTTGAACGCACAATGAATGTACTCGTATTGCTCAAACCTTTTGTGCGTATGGGTGTAATGTCCACCATGTAACGGTGGCGCGTCGCTGTTCATTCCTAACATGGTCATGGTCATGGTCCATCAATTCTTTGGCTTTCGTTTCTTCCTTCTTTATCTGATCATGTAAGCTTCTATTCATCATCATTATCATCAGCTCATCGTGTCCGTCAAAGTAGACTGTAAAATGCCTCGTGGACGTAGCCCCATACGTTGGTGTGACCAGATCCGCACTGCCCTCGACTCTACGGTTCATAACGCCTTTGACACCTCCAGAAACAAAAACAACTAGGGAAATATAATACGGGAGAAAATGATGCAGAAGGGAGGTCACAACCCTCAATTATGTGGGAAACAACGCAAGGAGGAAGATTATCATCAGACTCCCCTAAGTGTCACCATATCAACGCGGTTATATGCGTATCGTATCCAGCTTATTCTTTATCCAATTTTACCTTCACCACGTATTTCTAGTTAAAAAGATAGAGATCTTTTATTAATCAATACATATTATAAAATAGTAAGAAAGTATGTCTGTGCATTGAATGTATTTACAAAACAAAATGTTGTATAAGGTTAAGGCTTGTAATCATGCCAATAACCTTGACCATTTGGGCGGAGCTAACGACCCCTCTCCGCGCGCCACTCCGCGCAGCTCCGCTACCCGCATGCAACAGAAAATAGTCGTCGCTTCGCCTAGTCTCGGCACAGAGTATCGAAATCACAGAAGGTCAAGTCATCGTGAAAGTTAAATTCATTTTTATTTGTACCGCATCAAAAGCGGTCAAATTTTGTTTTTAACCGACTTCTGAAAAAGGAGGAGGTTCTCAATTCGGATGTTTGTTCGTTTTTTTTTTTTTTTTTATGTTTGTTCGGGCATAGCTCCGTCGCTTGCCAACCGATTTCAAAAATTCTTTTTTTGTTAGAAAGGGTATACTTTCCAAATGGTCCCATGAAAAATTTATCAAAATCGGACAAGCCGTTTCTGAAAAATCAACAAAAGTCTAAAAAAAATATTTACATTGATGATCTTTTCGTTTTGCTCGCGCGTTTTTATTTTTTTGCAGTTGACATTTTGGCTTTTATAACTAGATTAATTACAAATTGACCCACTAAAAAGCACGAAAATAAAAACTTTTTTGCAAAAAAATAAAACCGACTTCCATATCAAAACACTACAAAGCCAAAAATAATTTTAATTTCGGAAGGCGGTGTGAAAAAAAAGAAAATACAAAACCAATAACACCGACTACCGAAATTAAAATTATTTTTGGCTTTGTAGTGTTTTGATATGGAAGTCGGTTTTATTTTTTTGCAAAAAAGTTTTTTTATTTATTATCTATTGATATAGATGCACTTTTAGTATGTACTGTAGAAAATATACCTCTATTATAAATCAGCCTGGTTTGAAACATGAGGTAAACAACTTGATGTATCTTTTTAACTAAATAATATATAAATAAAAATTAATTGCTTAATATTTTGCTAAGCGCAAAACTCAGGAATGGCTGGACCAATACGGATTTTTTTTTCTAGTATTAACGAATACTTCCAGTTCTCAAAATAAATTAAAGTCTATATGTTACCTCGACTTAATAGCTATACAAAGTGTAATTTAAAGGGTATATACATACCAAGTGCATGGCTTCTTTGGATGATAACAAACGATATGTGTTTTTTTTTAACCCAAAGGTTGACTGGTAGAGAATGCCTTGCTGCATTAAGTCCGCCCATGTAACACAATTGTACATAAAGTTTAAATAACTAAATAAATATGGCAAGGGTTTTGTAATCCTAAGTCTACGTATGTAGAACTTATTACAAATACCAATACACTGATACCAGAGACCAAATTTTTCAAATTAAGAAGAACGAAGAGAATGATCGTGTTATTGGCAAGTGACGTGGAAAGTTATCGACCCTCGTAGTGCTGTGACACATTTGTTATGATTGGTATTCAAGAAACATATGAAACCGATAATTTGGTATCAATTCTTTGAGTCAGTTATTTTGAGTTGAAACTGTGCATAGAGACTCCATACCAGATGTTGTCTTCAGCCCTTTTGGATAGATATGGGGTTTCCGTTACACATTGTATTTCCGCCGCTTGAGGTTCTCAGCAGCCGCAGCGGCAGTGCCAGCACAGCAAAATAAGCTAGGAAGATGGGATGGCGCAAGAGTATCGACACAAGTTGCGTCCCACACTAAAGGTCTACCCATCTTCCAAGGAAATAAAGACATGCCGTCCGGTCTTTTGCCATCGTCGCGTGCCAGGCCATTGGGTTCTAATACAGCTGGAACGCCGACAGTGACAAGAGCTCGTCGGATAATATCGTTAATATTCGCGTGCCGTGCTATGCGACCCGCTGCGGCCGCATGAAAGGCGACCGAGGCTGTTGACAACTTCGATATTAAGATTATATATATATAAGTGTTCACTATAAGATTTTCCTGCCTCTAGACGTGAGGACTTTTAATTGGCTCACTGTCTACTATACTACATATTTCCTGTATTTAATCGCTGATAGTCCTCCATACTTCTTCAATAAATAAATAATTAGCAGGAATATTGACACCCGTATACAAAAAAGTTATTAGCTTCACACCTATATGGCTCTCAATATTCCATTCTCAGTAAATAAAGAAGATAATATATATTCATTTTGTTTAAACCTAAGACGCCTTGTGTTGTAATACGAGCAAATAAAACGTCTTCATCTTTCTAGCTAGTGTGAAAGGCGCTTTAGCTCCGTGTTATATTGTCTTGGTAATTTAAAGTAATAAAATAGACAATAACGAACTAAGTACCTACTTAAAACATGGTTAGGAATCATTAGTTTCAGCTTACTTATTTTACCATGATAAGTAGATACACATTTGAAACAGGACTTCATTAAAGAAACATTAGACAATTCTGTTTCACTCTTGGGTAATGTTTTCTTACTTGCTCTAACATTAATTTGATGAGCATTTTTTTGTGTCAAGTATTCTTTTGAGGAATATACAAAATATAGTCGATATAATGGTATCTAAATATAAATGTGTTTTGTTTGTATGATTGTCAGCTTTTTTCCGGGTGGGAAAATTATCGAATGACTTCTCCCGCTCTGTGTGGAGCGGAAGGGAGTGTCAGACTTTTACTGACTAAAAACCTCATAAACGGCTGGACGGATATAGTTGAAATTTTGTGTGGACATTCTTGTATACACAAAACATAAATATGTTTATACATTACTAGCTGACCCGCCAAAAGTTGTTTTGCCGTATAAATTATATCTACTGAAAAAAAAAATGCCGACTGCCTATTCTCAGACTAACCAAGGATACGAAAAAAAAACATAAATATGGGTCCAGCCGTTTCGGAGGACATTTTTATATATTAGTTAAGTACCAGCCAAACTTTACAACAGTTTCCGAATACAGACATACCTCAATTAGAAAAGCCAATTTACTTAATTAAAGGTTTACGTAAGCACAAATAAATACAGATCTGTTAGTGGTCTCTTGTCCATCGCTATGTAACCACCAATTAATTTGAGACTCGATTTCGTAGTAGTTGAGTGGTGCTGGTTTTGCTTAGAATTGTAGATTCTGGTTTCAAGGTGTTTTTGTTGAAAGGTACCCTTTATTTCTTCCCTGATAGATAGATAGATATATTCTTTATTGTACACCATAACAGAAAAACAAATAAGGACTTAACAACCAAAAAGGGTGATACAATGGGCGGTCTTATCGCTAATAGCGATCTTTTGTAGACAACCTTTAGATGGATTTGATACAAAAGGAGAAAATAAATACGCGGGTAGTCCACGGTGTACTATTTACCTAGCAGGGGCGTGCATAGGATAATGACAGGGCATGCGGCGGAGTAAAACACACAAAAACTTCTTCTTTTATAGATTTTTAGCATAGCCACAGCCACGCATCGTAGCATGGTGGCGATGCGTTGCTGTGGCTATGCTAAATATCTATAAAAGAAGAAGTTTTTGTGAGTAATCGGTCACAAAAACTTCTTCTTTTATAGATTTTTAGCATAGCCACAGCCACGCATCGTAGCATGGTGGCGATGCGTGGCTGTGGCTATGCTAAAAATCTATAAAAGAAGAAGTTTTTGTGTGTTTTTACTCCGCCGCATGCCTTGTCATAATCCTATGCACGCGCCTGTTACCTAGATACAACCTGTAACAGAATAAACGCAATTCCTGTAAGTAGTTGGTTCAGAATCGACTACTGAATCGATATCCGTCATAAAAAATAAGTGTTAAATTTTGACGGAAAAATCTTTCATTTAACTTAAAATGGAAACACAGTATCATGACAAATTAATACAATCCTTAATTCGTGTCGGCCGCTAACATTGCATGAGTGTATGCTTCTGCGTAAGGATATTGTATGACGCACATACGTTATGCGTTTAGTAAGGACAACTATTTTATTAAAATATGTCTAGGTTTGGTTTCAATTTATTTAGTTACGGATGTTGTTTTAGACTTATAATTTACTATTCTAATTGGGGTGTCTGAGTTATTGCGCTTAATCTGTTACACCTTGTATAAAATACAAAAACAATAAATTACGTTCTAAAAACATAGATCTCTTTACTTTAAATTGTAATGTTTTTTGGAGCTCCTTTCGCCTGTGATACAGGATTAATCCTAGTACACGCATTAACATTGTATGACAGATAGATAGAATACCCTTTATTGTACAACAAAAATCGAAACACATTAAATGACAATATTGCTAAAACTTTGGTTACAATGGCGGTCTTATCGCTGAGAGCGATATCTTCCAGACAACATTTGGAAGGAGTTTACAAGCTTACATAGACTTTTTAAAGTGACACAGTTTAATTAAGATTCCTTTTGTAACTTACCCATTATGATTATTGAATAAAGATTAATTATTTATTATTATTTACTTGATTAATTTATTATTATTAAATTAAATGTAATAAAATAAAGTCAAAACAATATAAATTGTACAAATATTATGTATAAATTTTGCATGATAATATTGTAAATAATATAAGTGCATGAAATAGAAATAAGGTTTAATAATAATAGAAAAACGTAGTATCAGAAATAAAGTCTATTTGAATTTGAATTTACTTGATCACTCATTTGTCAGTCTGTCGGTTTGTCAGTCATTCACGATCCGTTTTGTCAAGAACGCGTGGAGGTGTCGAGTTGAAATTAATATAAAGTACTTTGGTATATGGGTTTGCAAACATTTTCTTTTTCTTTTGCTTTTGTATCACTACTGTTAATAAACCGGAATCAACCTTAAATATCACCATCTGAAACATCGTGTATACTAAACATACTAAATTATTAATTATTTCAGTGTTATTATTACTAGTGTAGCATTCTGCCTTGACGTGCCTACTAGTTAAAGCCATATTTATAGATAGAAAAGGCTTCAAAATCACAGATTTTGAATCCACTTAAAACTGATCAGCTCCCTGAATTGACTGTTTAATGGCCGTATAATCAAGTTTCAATACTCAGACAGTAGTATAGCAGTAAAGCCAATAAAATCGTACCTAAAATAAAGCAAGTCACCTAACTTTAAACACGCGACGAACGTAAAAACGGAACGCGAAATCGCGCAATATTTTCTCTCTGAATCGAATTTGAAGGAAAAATTTTCACCTTCGCAATTGTTTGAGTCAGCTTTCAGTTGCCAACGACGCCAACTTTTGTGGAACCGACGTTTTAAGACTTCCGAAACATGTGGCGACATGATTTCTTTGACGTTGCCGTCACATTTTGTTTGATTTTTCGTGAAGCAATGGATTTTGAAATGCACTATGAAAGTTCCGATTCTAGATCTAGTGATACTTTGCATTTAAGATAAACAAAATAATACTGGTTCTAGTAGTTTTCGAGCAAAAACTATAGTGCTACCAATATGATTGCCGGGGCTGGGGCTAAATAATTTAATACGCAAAGTTAAATTATTTCAAATGCAATATTATTATATAAAAATATTTGCTTTCTGCACACCTTCTCTATATAAACTGTAATTCGCAATTTTAGTAAAAAGGGGTACAAGGTTTTGATTCACGTATTATACGGATACGTTCTCTTTCTGTGTCAATTAATCAGCATCATCATCAAAATAAAATAGAAAGAAATCTTTTAAAACTATTAAACGTTTTACAAATCCTCTTAGTCAAGCTAAGTATGTTTAGTCCGAAAAATGTACAATTTACCTACAAATCCAAAAGAAAATATCAAAACGAAAATATAAAAGAAAATCTCCTATTACCAACTTGTTTAATTTTCAATTTTGAATTAAAAGGAGACTTTAAACTCCTTTTAATTCTAAATTGAAAATTAAATAAATTTTAATTGTTTCCTAGGAAGTAACATCTAACGGGTTTTCGGTTTATCGATTACCTACGTTGTAACTATAAATAAATCAACAGTGGCTACTAAAAACCTGAGTGTCCATAATTGTATGATAAGGATCATATTTGAGCACTGTCTCATTTGATGGTAATTGATGATGAGATTTTGGGCGATGATACAGCATTCTGATGTAGAAGTAACTTATTCACTCTCAACTTAAAGAAGTCTCTTGTTCAAAATGTGTGATGGATTTACGGTTTAACACGTTCGCTGACAGTACGTCGTTAGTCGGGAAATTAAAATAGTGCGTTATGACAGTACATCGAGGGACGGGCCACTTATTTTTAAGAGTACGTCGTTTCACGAGAATTTTTCATATAAGTATTATGAAGAGCAGTATCAGTAGCAGTCATATTATGAGCAATTTCATATTTCTTACTGCCGTAACACGAGTATTTTGTAGGTATTTTCATATTGCTTGCTTGTGCACGAGTACTACGTTGATTTGTCATTTAAAATGGAAAATTCTACTGACGTAATGTGGTGTCAGGGTAAGTGCTCACTGTCAGCGAACGTATTGACATTTATTTCTCAAAAAAATACATTTCACTTATTATGAGAAATACAAGTTAATCTTAATACTAAAATACATTAATATTATTATACAGACAATAGGTAGGTACTCATATATAAATTGCTTGTCGCAGTTAGAATATACTTTTCCCTAACTACCTACATGTAGTTAGAGAAACTAATAGGTAAGTGAACAATTAACTGTCGCTTCTTGGTAGTTTTGTAATTTGGTAAGTTTGTTTACTTAAATTTAGAATCGAAAAAAAAACTTTCGTGATGTTTTTTTTTATGGTTGATGATATATACCCGATGTTAAGTGATGATGTGGTCGAAGATGAAGCACGCTTGCATAGAAGTATCCTATTCACTATTGACTTAGAGACTCCCTGGTTATAGCTATCAGGAACACAGACTCCGGCAGGGAATTCCACTCCTTAGCCGTACGCACAATGAAATTATTCCCAAAACGTTTCTTGCGTATGGGTGGGATGTCCACCATGTAACGATGGCGCATCACCGTTTGTCTTGTAGTTCAATGATGGAACGGGCGTGGTGGAATTAGACTGTGCAATTCCATCGCAGACTCCCCGAAATGTAACCGATAGAAAACTGATAGGATTACAACACGTCGCCGATGTTCTAGGCTCTGGAGCTTTGTCTCGACCAGTTTCTCGTTGCCGATGAGCCTTTTGGCCCGTTTCTCGATAGACTCAAATCAAAAAAAGTGCATCAAGCTGATATTTGGCAGATCCGTCCCAGAGAAGAGAGAAGTACTCCATACATGACCGAACTTGCGCTTCATAGAGGTTGAGCAGCTGTTCCGGTGTGAAGTACCGTCTCACCTTTGCTAGGATTCCCAACTTTTTGGCAGCCAGTTGAGCCTTAGCCTCGATAAATGGACCAAAATTAAGGGTGGATGTCAACGTAACCCCAACAAGCTCGATGCGATCAGTTATCGGCACGGTTACACCACGGAAAGAAGGAGCCGTTTGAAATCTCCGTTTTGCGGAGAAAAGACACGCCTGGGTCTTAGCAGCATTAAACTTGACCAAGTTGGCGTCACCCTACTCATAGACAGCCTTCAAAGTCAAGTTCAAGCGCCCCACCATGGCCGCTTTGGGATGTGGTGCTTCACGGTTACGGTATTTTGCAAATGAAGTTACAGAGTATCGATCTTTATAGTTCAGCAAAGCATCGGAGTTGAGCTCCAAACTCTCACCAAGATAGGCAATACATAGACCTTAATAAGAAGTAAGCAAAATAAAATGCAAAGTAATAAATATTTTTCTCATTGGTCAAGTCTCATTGGTGGAGCAAGGTTAAGCAATGCTTGCCGAGGGCAGTCTGTAGATGGGTGCCGTCTTAACAAATCGAAATTCCTCCGTGCTTTGAATAATACGTTATTGTACATCTTTAGGTAGTCATTCAGGATCGGAAGCCAGAAAATCTGATATTAGTCTTGCCGAGAGGTATCGTGCTACTCAGTAAAAAATTAGTAGGTACTCCGAGTACCAATAGACTAGAAGTTGATCCCAGCATAGTAGGTAAAAGTCTAGAAAATTTTAAAAGATAATAATGCATTATAGCATTTAGTAATGTATTATTTAACTCGCCGTGGACCGAAAAGCGAGCAACTTACACCACACTAGTTTCCCAAATTGCTCTATTTTGCGTCTGTTATTGTTCTTACACTTTAAGTATGGTTATTTATTTATATATTTATTTTCTCAAAAAATAGTGACTAATTACCAGCAATAATTGCGTCTTAATTGGATTTACGACATTTCATAATCATACGTTTCTCTTCTAACAGCATTTCAAATTTCGAACGACCCCTCCGCGTCGTCGACATTGTGAAATTAATTTGAGATGAATAGTTGAATTTTTAAAAACAAATGAGTGACAATTGGAATCGTTTGCGGTCAGAAGTGGGGCTCTACGAAATTTTCCGAATTTTATCTTTTATTTAAGATAAGGTATTCTCATTTCTATTCACAAAAATTTCAATACCTTCACGTAAGCCAAACAAATAAGATAACTTAGCTAGCGACTTACAATAATAACTTTACTGTCGCCTTTTTAATTCCGCCATGTTATGATTAAATATTGTGGCTTCTAGCGCTGCGCCGTGTGCTGGCAGCGCTGAAACCGCTTGAATTTCCGCTGAAGGAAATGGAGTGTGAAGATTACGAGCATTTTCTCCGCCCCAAAGAATATTATACCGTTATATTAGAAAATATTATTTCAAATAATGTATTTATTATTATTATATTGAATTTTGGAGGAGCTTATGGCTAAAAAATAACAGCTAATAAGCTTACCGAGGTTGGTCTATGGATGGGTGAACATTTTACCATATCGAGTTTCCTCCGTGTCTTGGAAAAGACGTAATCCCTGCTGTAATTTGTACATCATTGACAGTCGTTTTCAGGATTTTGGCCCCGTCTTTACTGTTGATTGCCCTTTGAGGTGGGCGTAAGGCATTAAGCGCCGTTCAGCCCGAGCCTGGTCTATACCAGAAGATAATCTAGCCCTGCTCACCGTCTGCAAGCCCGCGCCTACGGTAGCTGCAGATCTCCTCGCATTCTACGACACCTGGGGCGTCTCCCACGATGGCTGGGGCGTGTGGAAGAGCTCTTTCGCTATCATCACTGTTTCGTAGAACGATGCGCTACATGCTCTAGACCAAAGCCGGGCGCGAGAGGTCGCCGCCACCGATCGCCTCTACGAGGACACAGCGTGGTGCTACGCCCAATTAGAGCAAACTTCCACCGTATGACCCGCTGTGTCCTCCTCCATCATTTTCCTTTTAGTGCTTCACATATTTACTCCACTACCCACTATAAATTCTAATCTATCTACCTATCCCCAGATGTACACTTGCTTTACTCAAACACAATACGTCATTGTAATTTAAAACTTGGCCGAGTAAACTTAGCCTCGTTTCCAGTTTTCTTCATATTTTATGCATGATCTTTCTTATAGGTGAAGAAAGTAGCTTCCTGTTATAAATGCAAAGGGAAGTTTGTTTCTCTGTTTCACGCCAAGAAGATGTAATTTTGTGGGGAAAGTACTTCGTAAGGGGGAAGTACTTTGTAATGTGGGTAAGGATAATTTTTGTGCATGGAACAACGGGTTAAGATAGGCCAAGTAAGGTCGTTTAAAGGGCGAAAAATTGCACAGAATTTGTAGATGATAAACAATGTTTAAGTAATTATTTTAAACTCTCCTAATATGTTTATATTCAGGTCATATAATTGTATACTAAGCGCCAGATTCAAGATAAAAAATAAACGAACAGCTAAATTAACGCTAGGTAGAACACACATTTTTTGATACTTGACTGATACTTTCCACTCCTATGAACACTCATAAACGTAGAGAAGGAGCGTTTAGATGGACAAGACACACTAAGGCCGTGCGCGCACTGCGTTGCGTTTTGGAAACGCAAAATCTGTGAAGTATGGAGTGTCATAGAAGTGCGCGCACTGCGGTGGAATAAACGCGTGCGGTAGAGTCACCGGTGGCCCCGGTCATTCTACCGGTGCGGTAGAACTACCGCAATTGCGGCCACCGCAAGGCAGTGCGCGCACGGCCTAACACTTCTCCTCTACGTTTATTGTGCGCACAGCTTTATATATATGTACATACTTTTTGAACTTCTACGGATAAATCTACATTATACGCCGGCCGATAGGCACATGACTGTAGTTTTAATATGAATTGATTAACACCTAATTCTTTTTAGCTTCGATGAAAAATAAAGAATAAAAATATACACTAACATTCCCTAACCGCATTAATATTTGAGAGTTTTCCTTTACACAACAAATTGCGCTTGGAACTGCTGTTAAGGCAAAATAAAAATCCAATTTACTGCGGCTTCGACTGGGTTTAAAATGGTATTAATTTTGGTGTATTGGCTGCGGTGACAAAATGTGAAACTCACAAATATTTTGGTTAATAAATTATTAAAATATGAAAGCTCTATTTAAGCCAATTGTTGTTGAATTTTACACACTAATTATTTGGTTTGCGAGTTGTTTCTTTGAATATTTGGTCATTTCCACAGATCAGATCATTCGATTATAGGCGAAATTATAAACTTACTAGCAGTCGCACGGGTTTTTGCTCCCGTTGATTTAATCACGATAAAAACATAACCTCTTTCTTTTTCAGTCGGATAAAAAGTAACTTATAATCTTCCTCAAGCTTCAGGCTACTTTCATTCCAAATTTCATCCAAATCCACCCAGTACTTTTGAAGATTAGCGCGTTCAAACATGTAAACAAACTTTCCACTTTATAATATTAGTATAGATGTGATCTGTATGTGCAAATACAATATGGCGTGACTTACATATGTCGTTATGTTATGAGTTAAAATTTTCTAACTCTACATTTTGTGAAATGTTATAAAAAAGTATTTTAAGCTCACCAACACAGAGATCCATGAAGCTCTGAACATCAGAACTGTCAAAGAGGAGTTAAAACTAAGAGGGATTAAATATAAAACGCAGCTGGAAAGTCACTTAAATAACTTAGCTACTGCATTAACAGCTATCAGCTACACTAAAAGATTGAAACGCTTTGGTATGAACTAGATAACAGATGGTGAAAGATGAGAGATGTCCTGCTCAGGAGCTCCTTCGATATGATAAAAACAACGGGGAAAAAGTTATTTAAAACATCTAAAAAACCCGACTGCTCAACTGAAATGCAAGAAACAAGCACATTTTTATTTTAAAATGTAACAAGCAGGCGGACGCGTCAAATTAAAAAAAAAATACGTTCAATTGGGTCCCGCCTGCTTGTCACTTTTTAAAATAAAAATGTGCTTGTTTCTTGCATTTCAGTTGAGCAGTCGGGTTTTTTAGATATTTTAAATAACTTTTTTTTCAACTTTTCAGTTAAAATAATAATTAAAAAAAAAAAAAATCCCGGTCATGTCACATTGGCACCCCACCGGATTAAGAAAGTGAAAGAGCTCTAAGTCCATATTTTTAAACTTTCTCTTTGTATTATTTTTGCTGGTATTACACTAATGATAAATATGATATACCTTTTTGAAATTCTTGCAATAAGCCCTTTAATTTGATACCCATATTGTGGTATTCGAAACAAAACATTTTTTTTTTCACTATGTATAATGGTTTCCAATGTCACCTATCTAAGAACACTTGGGCTGCTAAGACGAATCTAACGATACCTCAATTATGTGAATCCGTTCAGCGGTTCTGGAGATATGAGGTAATAAAGAATATTACATACATACATACATACAAGATACGTGCGAAAAACATAACCCTTCTTTGCAGTCGTGTAAAAATTAGCTTTATAGTTAGGAATTAATGCATATTATGCTCGTAATTTTTTTAATAAACGATGACAATTATCTAATTGACACGTTTGGTTTATAAAAACAACTTAGAGAATGTAGTCTTTTTTTATTGTTGATAAACTTGTATTTGACCACCATTTCACCTGATGTTAAGCGATGATGTGGTCCAAGATGAAGTACGCTTGCCTAGAAGTAACCTATTCACTCTTGACTTAAAGACTCCTAGGTTATACCTATGAGTAAACACGGACTCCGGCAGAGAATTCCACTCCTTAGCTGTACGCACAATGAAACTATTCCGAAACGATTTGTGCGTATTGGTAGGATGTCCACCATGTAATGATGGCGCATCGCCGTTTGTCTTGTAGTCCAATGATGGGACAGGCTTGAGGAATTAGACTGTGCAATCCCATCGCACTATCACCGAAATGTAACAGATAGTGTTTTGCAGTGTCCGCCGAGACATTTCCATGCTCTGTGGTTGTTGTCATTTGGTACAACGTAGTTGGCTTTGTGTTCATAAATAATGTATTTGAAGAGGCAGGACGGCCTGGAGGCCCTTCACCAGAACTCATCTTCTTCTAATTATGTGGGTAGGTGGGCGTGGAAATAAGAATAAAATGCTTCGGATCACCATTGACGTATTTTAATCCCTATTCACAGGAATCACGATGTAATTAGGTAATTAGCGATTACTACTATACGAAATCAACTTAAGTAAATCTTGAAATAGCGTGATGGCGAAGATTCTGAGCGATTCGTCACAAGCGTGGTGCACGGGCGCCATATCGTTCAAAAGTGAGTTTAAGATGGCCGCCCGCACTATAGTTGCAAAACTTCTGAATAATTCCGAATAATTCCGGAATACTTCGGGGAAAGTTTCTTTAAATGGGAATTATTCAAAATGATAAATTCATTTTGAATAATTCTGATTTAAAGAAACTTTTAATTATTTATTAAGATTTCAACTTTTTTTGCTGAAAAATCGTATTTTGCATCGATCGTCGATCTCTGTGCGCCGGCCGCTGCCGCCGCGCTGGCACCGCGACGCGCGCACCCGACTGCCACCGGCCACGAGTCGTGCGTGCAGGCGATGGCGGTGCGGGGTGCGGTAAGAGGGAGGGGATGCTGCTCCCCGGAGAAGTTTTCACCCGCGCGAGAAAGATTCGTACCCCGCAATCGAATGTTTCCGAATATTTCGCCCGAATAATTCAATGGGAATAAATGTGTTTGCTTGTTGTGTGGTGGGTGAGTTAATTATTGTTCACTGCGAGAGTACGTATGTACGCTACGAGAGTAAAATATAAATGTTTATTTTATTATAAATGGGATTGATTAAGTATATGTTGATATTTTTATAGTTAGATTTATTAGCCTGCGATTAACAGGATTTTTATTCTTTTGTTTTTAGGTAGGTACTATCGGCCAAAGATACGCATACTCACTTATGAAAATATTTCTGCGGAAGCGCAGCTAGTGACAAACCACATCCCTTCCTGTTTTCGCCCAATTAGAAATAATATGCATTTTGTGAGTACAGGGCGTGTAACATTATATTAATACTTACTATTACGACCACTACTAAAATACGCTTCGTGCATCCTATTGGTCAAAATACATGCATTAGGCGATCGAGTTGTAAGTCGTGCTATGCGATTATAGCCTTAAATGTCAGTTGTGAAATAAAAAAACCAGGCCAAGCATATTTGATTTGCTATTTGAAAAAGGGTTACCTATGTTTTTGGTTAGTTTGTATGTAGCTCTGTACGCATCGCGAGTATTCGCGAGTCGCATAGGTAGGTATTAATCATTACCTACCTACTTAACGCGTATAATAGCCCAGTCAATAAAAGCAAATAAAGGCAAACCTTGCAAGCAAACACGTTTTGATGCGGTTTTCAGAAAAGTATTTATTCTTACCTACTTAGGAGCAGGTTTTGGTATATTAACAGACTTCAAAGGTCGATTTTCCTGTTTTTTTTTTACAGTTGAAATATTCCCAAAGTTTCGGAATATTTCAGAATACTTCCGAAGTATTCGACGGGAATGATACGGAATGTTTCCCGCCAGCATCTATAGCCCGCACTACCAGCGACAATGACGCTTCACAAGGTTGACATTCACAGTCCTGTCAACCTGACGTTTGACGTAAAAGCCGTCATATTTATAGTTTTTGTTTGTTTGCAAGTCGATAATTTTGTTGTTTCAATCGCGTGCATAATGTCGTGTACTTTATTAAATTATATTGATCACGTATCATTTAACAGTTTATTCGCTTTTGTTAGCAGATATCATCTTAATTTATAAACTAAATGCTTGTTTACTGGGACAATTTTAGCAGTACTCTCTCTTTTTCGCCAGTACATTCATACTTTATTTGACTTTTCACGACTTTTAAAGCCATCTACGGTTGTATTTAAAACTTTTTTGGCCGCAAATCTCCCATTCGTACTCATCAAATTCTCATACCTTGATAAAAGATATTGTTTTTAAATGTTTTAGTATCTGTTGCGCAGCTCGTGGCTAGATAATAACAGCCAGGTTAAGCAAATCTTGCCAAGGTTAGTCTGTGGATGGATGGCAATTATAACTTATCGAGATTCCTTCGTGCCTCCGAAACTTAGTTAAGCCGTTGGTCCCGGCTGTCATTTGTAGATAGATAGATAGATAGAATACTCTTTATTGTAAACACTTGATTTACAATACTGCAAAATATGGTTACAATGGCGGGCTTATCGCTGATAGCGATATCTTTCAGACAACCTTTGGATGGACTTTAATAACATTAAAAGAGTGGAGGGGGAAGTCAGTGTACTTATTTCAAGTATATAACATACACAAAAAGTAACTAAAATAGTTAATATATAAATAAATATATGTGTATAAAAATGATCATCTTTAACAGTCGTAACGGTTAGTCAGAAGCCAGAAAATCAGTAGATAGCAGTCGCTCTATGTAAAACACTACTACTCAGTTGTATTTGGTTAGACTGAAAGCCGAACCAAACATAGCTGGGAAAAGTCCTAAGCAGACGAGTGTCGGTTGGACAGCACCTTAACTGATATTGCACAACAGTAAAATAGATTCATAAAACTCAGTAAAGACTATATTATGGACTTGTTGTTATTTAAGTATATTTTATATGAATTGTTACGTTTAAAATTTTAAATGCTGTTAATTAATTTTAACGTTTAATTTGAATTTAATTTTACTTTAATTTGATTTTAATTTTAATTTTGTCCTTTCTACAATTGTTGCTGTGCCCTTACAGGATCCATAATTGTACCTTAGCTTTAAGCCTATTGTAACACCTATAAAAATATTATCACAAACACAATCGATCGATTGTTCAATGAAAAACACACAACATCTTTTTTTCTCTTTCGGGGAATAAATCATAAACAAAACCTGTCGCTCTGGATGAAGCAGTTGGGGTGTGAGACATCTATTTAGTAAAAACCCACTCAATTCCCTCAGTTACCTTTACATTCCGGGGCCCATCCAGGAATCTCGTAGAATATTCTCGCAACCAGGGCAGGACTATAATTTGCCTAAGGTAGTCATTTTTCATAACATGTTGGAGTTGACTAACGATCAGTATTTCATAAAGAACGATTGTCTATCTAACCTCTACAAAAGAGACAGTTTATTAACCAGAAGTACCCTAACAAAACAAGCACTTAAAGAACCAGAAGTAACAGACTAAGAGCCATTCAACTTATAGACCCCATAAAAATACAAAAGTAAGCCATTAATATGGATTCCGACAATCTTTTCCGTTAAAATGGCTATCAGAAATAGATCAATTGCAGTGTCGCCCTTGTGAATCAAGGTTATTTCGGCCAAGGGCAGCCATGGCGTGTTGGACTGGGGGTAATTTCTACAGCCTTGGCTCTTATGGCAGCTGATTGTATTTTTCTTCAACTTTTCGATTACTTTGTTTAAGTTCATGCATGCGATTGTTAAAATGTATATTTTGACGTTTTTGATTTTGAACGTATCGGGACATAACGCCTTTGTTTCCTTAAGTACCTTATTGCGCTTATAATGTTGCTGGTTTTTGCGGCAAGCTGCCACTCTATACAACGTGTAATTTAAAGGGTATATACATACCAAGTGCACGGCTTCTTTGGATGATAACAAACGGTATGACAAGGGTTTGGTAATCCTATGTCTTCATGTGTGGAACTAATTAGAAATTTCAATACATTGATACCACAGACTGAATTTTTCAAATTAAGAAGATTGAAGAGAATTATCGTGTTATAGGCAAGTGACATGGAAAGTTATTGACCCTCGTAGTGCTGTGACACGTTTGTTATGATTGATATTCAAGAAACATATGAAACCGACAATTTCGTATCAATTCTTTGAGTCACTTATTTTGTGCTGAAACTGGGCTAGAGACTCCATACCAGATGTTCTTTTGTCCCTTTTGGATTGATATGGAGTTTCCGTTACACGTTGTATATGTATAAAAAAAAAACAAATGAAATATCTGCTAATTCAGAAGAGAAACCACATAATGTATTTTATAACCTTGCCGGTATATTTTTTATGTTGAAATGGAAACACCCTTTTTCAGTTCTAGATCAATACCTATAAGCAATTTCAGCCACAGATGTGTATTGTATACAGTAACTGTTATTGATACAACAAGTAAGCATTTCAAATAGTTGAAAGTAAAAAAAGACTCTTGGCAAGGACAATCCGTGACTATCTTTGTATATCGAGATTTCTTCGTGCCTTGAAAGGATGTTAAGCCATTGGCCTCGGCTTTACTTTTTTTTTTTTAACGTGTTAAATTCATCAGATGAGTTCCCCCACACCGGGCAGGGCCGGAGGGACTGTCAGACTTGTACTGACTAAAATCCACGGTATTCCTTCAATAGCCCTTTACGTACCGGGGTCACGGTAATGGGAGGTTTGGCACTTTTCCCGTAGGTTTGAGAGTTACTTGTTTACGAATCTGTCAAAATATACCCACCTCCCCATCCACCATCTGGGAGAACAATTATGTCAATGAATCAGTCAGTCAGTCAGTCAGTGAGTGGTAATTTAGCTTTATATAGTATAACTAGTATTTGCGTGTTGCGCGACCCCGGCTGGCTTCGGCCCTCTACAGGGGGGGGCTCGTCATCTTGGCAGGCTTCGGCCCTCTACAGGGGGGGCCTCGTCATCTTCCTGACGCTCTTTGAGGCGCGCGTGGAACACAACGCGCCGTCGACTCGGGCATGGTCCATGGTCGTACAGCGAGTTGCCCTTTACTCGCTGTCCGCATGCCCGCGCCTACGGTGGCCGGAGATCGTCGTCTTTACTTAGTACAACTTTGACAGTCAATAACCACAAGCCAAAAAAATATGTGTCCCAGTCTTTCCAAGATTAGACGAGAAAGTGAGATAGGAAGTAGTTCCGTGAAAAATACAGGTACTTAGATAGATAAACCCTTTAAGATTGCCAGTTAATTCCATCATAAGGGTGTAATTCGGAAAAGGTTAAGCAAAATGATGATGATAGTACATATTTAAATCACTGGTATGTCCCTTGCGTTCTACCAGTCATTTAAGAATACGTTTCAAAGTTCCAAAGACTTGTAAAAGTCATTCCAACCGCTTCAAATGACTACCTAGAGTAAGTATTATTATAACTGTAAGGCTATAGGTACCTAACGTATGTGTACTGGAACACATGACTACTTTAAAGTTGGTAATGGATATTATATTGATCTCTTTCGTTCCAATGCTTTGTTCTTGTGCCCTTTATAGACCGACTCGAAGCTTTTCGTTGATGGACTATGGGTAGTTAAAGGCAGGTATTATTGTAGAATAGTGATGGGTACTACTTAGCGTGGGTGTTTAAAATAATCTTTCGGGTGTTATAAATTGTTAGTTCATTTTTAAAGGGGTTATAGAACTCAAGATTATGGGGTTAAACAAGTGAAATTCAGTCAGTGGTAATGGGACGAAGATAGGTATGTAGGTCTAAACGTCAAAAATTAATGAGATTGGAAAACTGATGGTGTTCACCGGGTTGATTTTGATGAAGTAAAATAACACTCTCTAGTCTTTTTCCGCATTGTCCAGGGGTCTTTTAAATGTTTTACTGAACACCAAAGATTTTGAAATTCATATTCACTGCTAAAACATACTATGTCTAAAGTCTCTAGATGCGATTTCTAAGACTGGGAAGAAATTTTGTGTTTGATTAAAAGTTCTAAGTCACAACCCAAGTTCTGAATTTATGCCCAGTCGACGGTCTAAGGGTCAACCACTATTGTATGGAACATAACTGCTGAAGTTTATCTATGTATCTATATTATACATCTTTCTCTAACCTTTGAACATAAAAGGTGTTATGGTATGCTAATCAGATTTGGTCCCAAACAAATGGTTTAAGAAGCTATCCCCTACGGTGCTCTAGGTCAATTTCAGAGGTGTAAACACCTACTGTTTCCAATTTTGCAAAGTCCCATGCAATAAAGGACCAGTCTATTTCCACCAAGCTGACATGAATAATTTGGACCTAAACATAATATTAAAATACCTAATAACACAACAAACATAAACCAATATAAGCACTAGACACATTTAATCAACTATCTAATTGACGAGTCAACAATAGTACTCGTTACTCTACACCTAATCAATTCACTCCTGTCAGAAATATTTCATCAGTGCTGCAAAATAAAAGTTTGCTCGGTGTTCGAAAATCGACCATTTCAAATTTAACGAACGTATTATCAAACACACTTTTCCCCTCTTTTTACAGTTTTTCCCCTCTTCTATATCTATATATATAAAAGAAAGTCGTGTTAGTTACACTATTTATAACTCGAGAACGGCTGAACCGATTTGGCTGAAAATTGGTAGGGAGGTAGCTTAAAACCAGGAGACGGATAAAAGATATTTTTTATCCCGGAATTCCCACGGGATCGGGATTTAAGCAGGAAAAACATCCCACGCGAACGAAGAAGAAATGGAGAGTAGGGTAGGGGTAGGGTTGGTGTAGGGTAGAGTTAGTGTAGGGGTAGGGGTAGGGTAGGGGTACCCCTACCCTACCCCTACCCTACCCCTACCCTACCCCTATCCTACCCCTACCCTAACCCTACCGTACCCCTACCCTAACCAAGGGGTATAAGGGGTAGGGCTAGGGTAGGGTTAGGGTAGGGACCCTAACCCTACCCTAGCCCTACCCCTACCCTACCCCTACCCTACCCCTACCCTACCACTACACTACCCTACCCCTACCCTAACCCTACCCCACCCTACCCCTACCCTAGCCCTACCCCTACTCTACCACTACACTACCCTACCTCTACCCTAACCCTACCCCACCCTACCCCTACCCTACCCTACCCCTACCCTACCCCTACCCTACGGTAGGGGTAGGGTAGGAGTAGGGTAGGGTAGGGGTAGGATAGGGGTAGGGTATCGGTTGGGTAGGGGTAGGATACCACGCGAACGAAGTCGTGGCGGGTCAGCTAGTCTGTCTTATAACTCTCAATATTGTTAACAAACTTTCAATTAAGGGAAAGAGCGATAAAACCCCGACACAAGTGCAATTAACTACATACTGGGGTTGTTTCATTCATATTTGTAAATGTAACTGAGACAATTTAATTTAATTTAAATTCTCCATATAAACTAAACTTTAACTGTGACAAGTTTTTCTCGTCAAAAGAGGTAGGTACGCTTCTAACATTAATCGTTATTATTTTCCGAGTTTGTTTCGGTATTTCTTTCCGGGTAGTTAGAAAACACCGACCTCATCCAGCTTAACTTAACATGGCGAAAATTACGTATAAACATGTTATTTACAAACAATTTAAAAAAATAAATATCGTGTTTTCATTTAATACATAACTAAAGCGTTAATGAGCCACATACCTAGAACTAAGTCGTGTTCTGACCGCTAATAGGCTTATTTTAAAGTAACCGTAAGCTAAGTTACAGTAGTTATTTCCTGGTACAATGTAAATAAACTGGAGGCATTTGTAATTTTTGAAGCATAACTGCGTTAAAATCAATCAAAGTAATTTAGTCGAGATGACTGGACGTGGTTTAATGTTAATATACTCAGTAATGAGGATCACTTCTACTGTCACATGTTCAAAAACATATTTAAATTCACTTGCGAAAATACCCAGACCTGTATATAAATGTAGTGTATGCGTGTATATGTATATGTAGACCATACAAACATAATTTATTATGTTCCTATCCCGGAACCGAACATCGACATGCAGTGCAGTAGCCAATTAGTCAACGACTCCTCCAACCCTATCAATATTGACACGTTTTCCATGTTACATCATCATCTTCTAGCTTTGTCCAGGCATAAATCCCTTACTTATTTTTTAGTCTCCTATTTATGTCCTAGAATAAAAAACAAAAAACCTATTTCGGAAACAAGGTTGTATAAGTTATGTGTTGAATGTTCACTTTATTGATATCTTGTTGTACAGCTCGCTGTCTTTTCTCTTCTAGAGTTTTTATAGAGGCGACATAGTGTCTAACCCATGTATCTATCTTTTTATCATTTTCTGAAATGGTTTGTTTGTTCCAATAAAAATTATGGTTATTGTTACTTTTTTAAGCGATGATAGGCTCGTCGGCCTCACCTAATGGTAAGTGATGAAATGGTCGGACGGATTCAGTCTTGAATTAAAGAGGAGAGGAGTCTGTATTTCTTGAATCTACAACCTAGGGAGGTTATACTTTTCAGGAAGTACAGATTCCAGCAGGGAATTCCACTCCTTATCAGTACACCGGATGAAGTATTCCCAAAACATTTTATCCAAATGGGTGGGATGTTCAGTATGTACGATGGTGTATTGCCATTCGTATTTATTTGAAGTTTAAAAACTTTTAGGTATATTTTTGTCAGGTAATTATTTGTTTCATCATTGACGAGTCCAAACTATCGGCTGACTTGCAAATCTGACACCCTTGTCGTCATTTTTTAAATAAAGAAATATATGAACTAGACGTTTTTTGTAGTGAAAATAATCAAATAGGTAGTATTTTCATGATTTTTCTGCCTGATCTGAGTAGAAAGGAAAATCAGTATCCTATTGCCAAAAACCCACACTGTTTCTTCAGTTGCGTTCCGAGTCTGCTGTACCTCGTTAGAAGATTCTCGCTACCATCGAAGTCATTCGAGGATTTTCCCACCCAGAGAAAAAAAAGGCATTGGTACTATCAGGACAGTTATTAGTGCTAACTGCTCTTTGAGGCGCATGTGGAACACGACACGTTAACAACTCGGGAAGTCTTCACAATCGATTTGACACATAAAGTATTCACGTTTGGCGGACGCCGGCCTCGCAACAGCTGAATCACTGAATTTTTAGCTCGGCAGGCGGCATTTTGGTGAAATTTCTCAATAACGTAGGTAATTGTTAACAGTGTCATATCTGTCCATGTAGTCAGCAATATCCCACTACTGCTGAAATGCAACCATCTTCCTTCTCGGCCAAATATGGCTATACCTTTATATTCCAAAATATGTTGACGTACCTTTCCTCGTTTACCACTTTTACTCATTTGAACCGTATCAAAATTAGAGACCGACAGCGATCTTGTTTTATACTAATCGAAGACTTATTTTGACTTTTAAATGTACCTAAGTCTTAAAATAAATTATACCTGCTAGTAAAATGTGTCAATCTGCCCTAATGTAACTGTTCTTTAAGACACAGGATGTTCCTAGTTTGAAGAACAGAGGTCTCACTTAATGAAGGGTTGAACATCACATCTGTAACCACAACATGTATGTATTCTTTTGTAATAATAGGTGAGGAGAAATAAAGATTATAAACCGACTTCAAAAAAAGGAGGTTTAAAATTCGTCTTGAACTTTTTTTTATTTTTTTTTTATGTATGTTACCTCATAACTCGGAGATGGCTGGACCGATTTGAAAAATTCTTTTTCTGTTTGAAAAGGTATACTTTCTAGTTGGTCCCATTGTCGTCACGTTTGGATCTGATGATGGGATCATGGAGAAATCGAGGGAACTCTTCAAATATTAGTGTAGTAGTAATAGTATTTCTTATAGTACCTTGTGCAGTTGCTCTCGAAAAGCACCATTTGAGAAAGTGGAACTGATGATGAAGACCCCAGATGGCCACCGAAACTACTCAATAATAAGTATTTCGTTTATTGCGATTAGATTACTTGAATATGGATGTTAAGCACTTTATACTCGTCACAATGCATATGGTGAAGTAGAGCTGATGGTGATGTACCAGGAGAACTCCTCAAAAATTAACGGCTCTGCACCGGGCATATCAATATTTTGTAAAAGGTGATAAGTAGTTGACATTTTGGCTTTTGTAACTAGATAAATTACAAACCGACCCACTAAAAAGCGTGAAAAAAAAACATTTTAGCAAAAAATAGAAGGCGGAAGGCGGTGTCAAAAACAAAAATATATACAAAACTAAAGACACCGCCTTCCGAAATTAAAGTTATTTTTGCCTTTGTAGTGTTTTTATATGGAAGTCGGTTTTATTTTTTGCTAAAAAGTTTTTTCTTATAATTATTGAAAAACGTATGAGGAAATAATCTATTTTTTTATTTGTTTTTTTTTTTTATCTCTATAAAAAAACCTAAAGCACTCTGCAGCCATATTAATTTACAAGTAAAGCCAGCAATATGTATCATAAAAAAAGTTCCGTCATGTTCCCACAGTTGATGATGTGGACCACTTTTCTTGGCCAAAAGTTCACGGGACGAATGTTAAGTTTGGTTTTCATATTTACCGATTTTAAGAGACGAGTAACTTCGAGTGGAACTTTTTATTCGTGTGTATATTATACAAGTTTTTTTTTGGAGCATAATACGCTCACATTTTCTCTCACTCTGCTTTTCTCGTACTTCTGATATTTTTGAATGAAATACACATTCGCTCGTTATCAGGAAGATCAGTAGTCAGCATTTAGTTGAATGCTGTGGAATTATTTTCTTACTAGCTTTTGCTCGCGGCTTTGCTCACGTGATTTTTTTTCAGCAAAACAAGAAGTAGCTTATATCCTTCCCCAATGTTTGATCTAGATCTCAAGACTCAGTCAAAGTTTTTTTTTTTTTTCTATATGTCACCTGGGCCCAAAGCCTTAACGCGCTTTCCGAGGTACGGGTTTATCACACCGCCAACTTCGTAAGAAATTTCTTTTTTAGAAAAACCTAATAGAAATAACACATCCAGTACTATAAAAAGCCTGAAACATGACCGTGATTGCCAAGAACGACCTACGACAAGGATTACAAAGCTGAAGTTGTTCTGTAGGAGCCAATGGTTGTGGGCACCGTACACTATGACTTTGTTGATGTTGGCTTGGTTATAATGGAATACGCAGAAAAAACCACAAGTTTGGGTTAAAGTTAAGTTATATTAAAATGTAAAAGGTTAACCAGTTAAAGTGGTAGCAATTCTTTTTCTTGACCAGTGGTTAGTTCCACAGTTATAGTCTTACTCGATTTGACTTGCTTAAAACGTTGTATAGCATAATATTTATGACGTAAGACATTCAAGTAGGTTGTTGCGTTTGCAAAGTAAATGTGCCATTGGTTCAACAGGTTCCATATTGTGAGCTTAGAGTTGAGTGATCAAAGAACGAGCAAATAAGAGATGGCCACCGTCCCCTTTTGTAAATACCTACTGCATCCATACTTACTAATATTATAAATGCGAAAGTAGCTTTGTTTGTCCGTCTGTCTGTTACATTTTCACGCCTAAACCGCTGAACCGATTTAGATGAAATTTGGCATGGGAATAGTTTAGGGCCCTGGAAGGCTTAGTTTTTATCCCGGAATTCTCACGGTATCGGGAATTACGCGGGAAAAATCTCCCACGCGAACTAAGTCATGGGCAAAAGCTAGTTCTTTATAATAATATTAATAAGGACACAGGATCTCTTAGATGCATAAAGATTTGTTTTAGTTTTTTTGGTAATCTTGGTTAAAAGGCTAAACTGAACTAAGCTAACCTTTTTTTTTTTTGGATGGGAAAATCATCAAATGACATCTTCCGCTCTGGGTCAAGCGGAAGGGTGTGTGAGATTTCTACTGACTAAAAACCCACCCTGTTCCTTCAGCTGCCCTAAATTTCCGGGGCCGCGGTAACTCGGTAGAACTTTCCCGCAAACCCCGGCAGACAATGGCCCTATGAGGCCCCGTCACTAGTGTTGACAGCTCTTTGAGGCGCGCGTGGAACACGACGCGCCGCCGACCCGGGCCTGGTCCTTACCGGACGGTGAGCGACCCCTGCTCGCCGTCCGCAGGCCCGCGCCTACGGTGGCCGGAAATCGGCTCGTGATCCCCGACGCCCGGGGCGTCTCCCGCGGCGGCTGGGGCGCGAGGAAGAGAGTTGCCTCTCCCTCGCGCGTTCGGCATCCTCCTTCACTAGCATGACTGATTCGCAGAAGGAGGCGACCGCATCCCATTCCTTCTCGCTCTGCACCATACTCTGAACCAGAGCAGGGCGCGAGAGGTCGCCGCCGCCGACCGCCTCTACGAGGACACGGCGGTGCTCCGCCCAAGCAGGGCACACCTCCACCGTATGCTCCACCGTGTCCTCCAGGTGGTCCTCACAATGACGACACCCGGGCGTGTCCTCCCGCTGAATCCTAAACAGGTACCTCCCGAAACAGCCATGTCCGGTCAGCACCTGCGTCAGGCGGAAGGTGAGGACGCCATGGCCTCTCCCAGCCACTCCTCAAAGAGGGGACTTATTGCCGCGATTGCGGCGTGCCCAGCCTTCGGTTGCGACAGCCGCTCTTTCCATGCTGCCGTGACATCACGCATCAAAGTTTTGTAATCCTATGTCTACATGTGTGAAACTTATAAGAAATTTCAATACATTGATAACAGAGACCGAACTTTTCAAATTAAGAAGAACGAAGAGATTTATCGGGTTATTAATAGCAAGTGACCTGGAAAGTTATTGACCCTCGTAGTACTGTGACACGTTTGTTATGATTAGTATGCATGAAACATATGATACCAATAATTTAGTATCAATTCTTTGAGTCACTTATTTTGAGCTGAAACTGTGCATAGAGACTCCATACCAGATGTTGTCTTCAGCCCTATAACTTAATCAACCAAAAATATTTCCACTACTGGAACACAGGCTTTCTCTTTGAATAGGAATGGGCTGTAACCACGTGAGCCTAGTGCATATTGGTTGTAAAAACATTTATATAAATTAATTACTTAAAATAATAATAACAAGGTTTCATAACATCTGTGAGAGATGGTTACAATACATCACATGCATCGAGTACGGGTTGGTGGACGTTTAACTTTAGCTATAAGAACAAGATGGTTTCCTTAATGAAACCATACTAAACTGTAGGTAAGCAGTTTAGTGAGTAGTTGTAATTGTTACAGTGCACATGTAAAGATGAAATCAACAAAAATTTAAAAGCGTCAATAGGCTAAAGGCTAAGGCGTCGGATTCGTAATAGAGATAGTGGGTTCGAACCCCACCCATTACACTATTGCCGTGAACCCACTCCAGACACAAGCATATTTAGCATAGTTGGAGGGGTTAACAAGATTGTATTCATATAACTAGCAATTTTGTTGATATGCTAGAACTCTTTAAAAAAAATCTTCCATAAAACCTGTTTTATCTGTCGGTGTGTAAAACTGTCTCTTAGATAAGTTTTTAATGGATAAATTAATTAACTCTATTGATATTCCATCAATTCATAAATTGTAGGTAAATTAACTACGGTTTCTTACAAATAATTTTACCCAGTTTCTTGGAAGCCATCTCAAAAATCCTTAATTTAATGAGTTATTTCGAACAAAGCCATAACTAATTTTGGCACAGACATAACGCGAGCCTGTTTTAACATAATTTTCTTTCGTTTGTCTTATAAGCTAATTACGGAAAATAATTACGGTAGGAACCGTCTGTAATTAAAATCTCTTTTAGTTGTTTTTTTTTTCGTTCTAAAATAAATTAATACAGATATTATTTTGTTTGCCTAGATTTTTATGTAGAGTAATGTTTTTACGCAAAGCTTTTTTTTATCAAAAATGATAATTTATTGATTTGAAATAGAAAAATAAGCCGTTTTAATATTGGATATATTGCATGTCTACGTCTGGGTGCTCCCAGCGGTGCTCCACATCGCTGTCAATGCGGTGCGGCAGTCGACCACCTCAGACATGGCCTTTCCTGCAGCAGAAGCTCTGGTCAGATAGCACAGCATGCCAGCATAAATGACATCATCCGTCGGGCTCTTGTCACCGCTGGAGTACCTTCTGTTTTAGAATCCAACGGCTTGGCACGGGACGATGGGAAGAGACCAGACGGGATGACTATAATGCCTTGGAAGTTGGGTAGGCCTTTGGTGTGGGATGCTACTTGTGTTAACACCCTTGCGTCATCCCATCTTTTTTTTATTATTAAAAATAGGTTCGCGTTTGACCACCATCTCACCTGATGGAAAGTGATGATGTGGTCGAAGATGGAGCACGCTTACCTAAAAGTAACCTATTCACTCTTGACTTAAAGACTCCTAGGTTATAGCTATCGAGAAACACAGACTCCGGCAGGGAATTCCACTCCTTAGCCGTACGCATAATGAAGGTATTCCCAAAACGTTTTGTGCGTATGGGTGGAATGTCCACCATGTAACGATGGTGCTTCGCCGTTTGTCTCGTAGTCCGATGATGGAACGGGCTTGGTGGAATTAGATTGTGTAATTCCATCACACACTCCCCGAAATATAACCGATAGAAAACCGATAGACTAGCAACTCGTCGTCGATGTTCTTTCAGCTTTGACTCGACCAGTGCATCGTTGCCAGTGAGTCTCTTGGCCCACTTCTCGATCTTCTCAGTACAGCGGGCTATGCTGGGGTGGCAGCTGCAGGTGCAGAAAATCTCAAACGGCGCAAACACAACAACCTAATTGGGTGCTATATGTTTGAGCCGTTTGGGGTTGAAACGTTAGGACCATGGGGTCCGAGTGCGCATCGACTCTTTCGTGACATCGGCAATCGATTAGTCGACTCCACAAGTAATCAGAGGGCTGGCCTTTTCTTTGCATTGCCATTCAACGTGGCAATGCGGTTAGTGTTCTGGGCACTTTTCCCATTTTATTATTTTGTCAATGGTTTCTAGTGGTACTTACCAATCCCAAGATATTAGATCGTAGGGCTAGAAATCTCCAAATAAGGGCATATTTCATATATTTGACACAGATACCACACACAAACACCCTCACATTCACACACACTCACCCCTCCATTCAAACTCACACCCTCACACACACTCACACCCCCACACACACTCACACCCCCACACACATTCACACCCCCACACAGAGAGTCATAGCAGTATCTTTTAAAACAAAAAATAAATAAATTTCATTCATATTGTACTTGTTATGCTTATGCTTAAAATGATTTAATTTAACTTGTTATCTAACAATGATCCTAAGGAAGAGCAGAACTGCCCAATACAAGCATTACTACACGCTTCTTGGGTAGCTCTGGCAACTAATTAATATTGTAAAAACATGTTAAAGGAATAAACTATTTTTGACTTGATTTGATTTTTTGATTCCCATTGATAGCGATGTTGATGAAGTTTTCGATGCCCTATAATTTCTTTTTATTTTCGCCTTTATATATTTTATTTGAATAAAAACCCTGTTGGATATCATCATCTCTTTAGCCTTTTCTCAAATATGTTGGGGTAGGTTTCCAGTCTAACTGGATGCAGTTGAGTATTAGTGTTATACATGGAGCGACTGACCTCCACAACTCAGAAGCTAACATGATACCCAGGCACGTGCACAGGATTATGACAGGGTATGCGGCGGAGTAATCGGTCACAAAAACTTTTTCTTTTATAGATTTTTAGCATAGCCATAGCCACGCATCGCCACCATTCTACGATGCGTAGCTGTGGCTATGCAAAAAATCTATAATAGAAAAAGTTTTTGTGATCGATTACTCCGCCGCATACCCTGTCATAATCCTGTGCACGCGCCTGATGATACCCTTTGGCTAGATCAGTGTCAGATTTTCTGGCTTCTGACTGCCCGTGATGACTGAAAAAGATATACAAATGACAAATGGGACCAACATCTTAACGTGCTTTGATCACCCATCCACAACCCGACCTCGGCAAGCGTTGCTTAACCTTGAAGATTTAGACCAAATCTCTAACTTAATTGATTTAAGAATTCACTTCTATCTGGACTGACTTAACATCCTCCTAAAACTAGCTTAAACCGAAATCCGTTCCAATTCGGAAATCAAACTTGTGGTCAAAAGCACAATCACTCCGCGACGGACACTGATTGAGGTCATCTTTATTCAATATTCAATCGATTAGTAACCACTTAATGGCAGTTCGGTAAGGTACGCAAACTGACAACATTTTGATTCAAATAAATGTGATTTTCGCTCAGCAATCAGGATTCAATGGATATACAGGAGTAACAGTGTTCTACTAACAAAGAAGCGGTATTTAAAGCCCAGAAGAAATGTGTAAGAGCCATAGCTAGTATAAAAGTAACTGATAGCTGTAAACCATTTTTCAAATCTGTTTAATAATCTACATAGCAAATGATACAAATTCAATACATGTTTCCCACGCAATAAAACAGTGTTAAAACACTGTTACTGAGAAAAGCATATTACTCTGTCACCTAATATTTACAGGACAAACTTACTCCATGCAATATTTTAAATAATGTATTTTTTTTATTGTTATATTAAGATATGTGTATTTTGTATATGTGCATGCCTTATGGTAGGATATGGCTAATGAACACTATTGTTTATATTAGACCTTTTCGCTTGTACCCATATTCGCAAATAAATAAACGATTATGATTAAAGATAGATGCGGTTTTCATGTTTCCGTAGCCGAATGCCAAGAAGGTCAATTTCATTATTAATGATGATGTTGGTCTTCCAATAAACATTGATGACCATTTCATTTAATGGTAACTAAATTCCGACCAAACCCAAGAAGTTCGTGGCAGAATTTTGACCGAAACCCCTTCATGAGCAACTGACCTAATTTCAGTAGAGCAAGATTAGTTCCCAGCTATATATAAAGGGGTGGTTGAAACTTCAACGTGTAACATGTAGTGATTTAGTATGGCAATAAGCTACGCTAATGAAATTCCTTTCACTCAGTGCTGGCGAGAGTTTGGACATGCTGTGTAGCAATTTACAACGTAATGTGCATTAATTGTTGCAGCATTAGTATCAGATTAGGGAAACTTAAATAAACCGTATTTCCCGATAGCTATAACCTGGAAGTCTTTAAATAAAGCGTGAATAGGTTACTTTTAGGTAAGCGAGCTCTATATTCGACAACATCATCACTTGCCATCAGGTGAGATGGTAGTCAAACACGACCCTAATATGAATAAAAAAACTTCATCTTTATTTTATTTTTTATTTTATTTTATTTATTGGGGACAAAAGCAGTTACATGCCAAGCTTAACAATAGATTCTTAAATTAACACAACAATTAGATATACTGTTATACTTAATCTATTATATATTTATGTTACTACACATGTAACTTACACCATTGTCAAGGCGGTATTATCGTACCTATGTACAGATATTCTGGCTAGTTAAAATAACAGCCTTAGTCATTTACTGGTCGCAAGCCCAGTTGTAAATTCGATACCGAAATAGGCCAAAGTATAAAGAATCCCAATTTTCGAAGCGAAATGGTCTGTAGGGATTCACTTGCAAAACCCGTATCGAAGAAAATATGTTATGGCAAGAGGAGCTTATTCCTTTAAAAGTATTACTCGTATCAGCATTATTTATTCATTATTTTTAGTAGGTAAGGCATATGTAAATCACGATACAACGCATTTGGTACACATTTTTAATATTGCGCGCTGTTTTCTATGTATCTATGTAATGATTACTGTGCAGTTGAAGCAAAATCATTTGCGTACACCACTGTCTCACGATCTTTATAATCCAAAGATGAACATGGAGCTTACCTAAATGAATATGGCATCACTTCAACGACAACAAGTAGTTAAAAAACAATAACGTTGTCGGGCTTTTTATCAACTGAAAGCTATTGATATTATTTCTTTTTGAAAGATGTTTATGACAAGTTCACTTTGCGAGTTTCTCATGTATAATATGTTTATTAATTTTCAAGCCTAAAGCATGAAAATTCATGAGATTCTCATATAAAAATAAAGGAAGTTCCTTAAAAATTTTGATGATTTGTTAGTAAGTGACGGTATCGGGCTTGTTAAGATATCAATTAAATCTAAAGTGTAAAAGCTATGCTATTGAAACATTATATATATAATAAATTGTATAATATTAAAAATATATAAAAAATTAGTGAAGATGGGCGTGCCACAAGGTTCAATTCTAGGTCCTTTCCTTTTCCTTGTATACATTAATGACCTACCTCTCATGATGTCTAACTTATGTAATATAATTCTTTTTTTGCCGATGATACTTCATTCATTTCTAAAATAGCTAGAAGAGATACAGATGTTTTACAAATCAATGAAAGTCTGGCTGTTCTCTCGAAATAGTTTTCAGCTAATAATCTCGCACTTAATGCGAATAAAACAAAATGTCTCAAGTTTTCACTACCTAACGTCCCACAAGCTGGACTCAATTTGATACTTGACGGCAAACAAATTGATCTTATTACTGAAACTATATTTTTGAGTGTAACTATTGACTGAAAGTTGCAATGAGGCCCTCACATTAGGACTCTTTCAGGTAAATTAAGCTCAGCTGCATATGCAGTGAGAAAAATTAGGCACTTGACTGATATAGCGACAGCTCGGTTAGTTTATTTCGCTTATTTCCACAGTATTATGTCTTATTGTATACTACTGTGGGGATCCGCAGCTGACGTAGATTCAATCTTCATACTACAAAAGAGGGCAATCCGGGCAATTTATAACATGGGTCCCCGCGAATCCCTTAAAAATGTATTTAAAGAAGTAAATATACTGACTCTGCCTTCTCTTTATATATTAGAAAGCATATTGTATGTACGCAAAAATATAGGACTTTTTAAGATTAGTAACGATTTCCATACCTTAAACACGCGCAATAAACATGAAATTGTTATACCCAAATGGAGATTAGCCAAGACAAACAAGTCATTCCTTATAAAAAGCATACGCTTTTATAACAAGTTGCCAAAGTATGTGACAGATCTTAGCGAGGGAAAATTTAAAACCCATATTAAATGTGTCCTTTTGAAAAAAGCATATTATAAGATTAAGGACTACGTTGAAGATAAGACTGCTTGGCAATGATTCCTTCTGCACATGTGGCTTCCCTGGCTTATTGTGACTGCGTTATTGTATAAAGGTCTATTAACAAGCCCACTTTTTTGTGTTGTTGTCATTATTTGTTTTTTTTGTTGTTGTTTTTATTTTATTTTACTTGTATATAATTTTTATTTTTATGTCATTTGCTTTAGTTTATTTGCAGTTTTGTAAAGTTAATTTTTAATGTAAATGTGTGAACACTATAGACTCTGAGATTCATTTCTGATTAGTTATATTACATTTTATTATGTCAATTAGTCTATACTGTCCTCTCATACCAAAAAATAAATAAAAAATTGTATCTATTATGCAAAGATTGTTAAAATCAAGATTTTTTTTTAAAAGAGTAACCGTGGTGTTTCTTGCCAGTTCTTCTCCATAGGAAACGACCAATATTTCGAACCGTGCACTAACTTCTGACGTTTTATGAGTTCCCATGTAGGCCTATGTAAAATAAAGCAATTTTGATTTTGATTTTGAAATCTACTATTGACAGAATATCCCAAGAATTTTAATATTTCTGGTATAATCCAAACCCACGATATGAAGGCACAAAAAATTACGAGGCGCTTCGCTTGGCCCGAAGCACACGAAGACTTGGTGGGGCCACTACCGTGTCAAGGAGAACAGACGTTTCTGATACCTTTTTTTTTCATGAATGGAAAGTCATCTAATTACCGCCTCCCAATCCAGTGAAGCGGGTTTGTCAGACTTTTACTGACTGAAACCCATCCGTATTCCGAGCGATAACAAATTGCTTAAAATAAAAATCCATAAAAAATCCATAACAACACAAATTGCTTAGGCGTAGACAATTTTATTTGCTCAAATAAATTAATGCATTAATTGCGTATTTTTATTTAATATTATTTTTTTATTAATATGCTAACAGTACTTACACCGGTATAGGTCGCCAACATTTTCCGATGGATTTTCGTATTGGTGAATGTTCGGATTAAACTGACTTAAATACATTAAATACACTCCTATGTTTTGTCCCCTTTAACGGGGACACGGACTACGGGGACAACGGGAATACACCGCTTATTTTTAATCCTTTATTCCTATACCTACCAAACCAAGAAAAGGCAACAAGATAAATAATAATTGAATTAGGAATGGTTACCCTAGTGGGATGAACAGCAGGCATTGATAAACAGACTAAGTCCCCAAACAACATTGAGACTAATAACTTAATTACGACTTCACGTAATTCAACCGACAGTCTTAATTCCGATCACCCATCCAATTACGGTCTGATTCGACTGGAGCTTAATTTCGTTATCCTAATGATGCGGTCTACAATTTAATTATCTTACGCAGTTTACAATTTCTTGGATTGTAAAGATGTTGCTACGGGTAGATGGTCATTTGTTTTTATGGAAATGTTAGTAGGTATGCTAAAGTTTCGTGATAAGTTCAGAATCAAAATACTTTTCTTTTGGTTTGCTTTACTGCAATAACTTATGGCGTTTATTTTTATGTTCAAAATTAAGTAAATTGTTCTACTGCAAAAATAAATTCCTATGCCATGAAATTACACAATCTAATTCCGCCAAGCCCGTTCCATCATCGGACTATAAGACAAACAGAGCGATGGGCCATCGTCGTTACATGGTGGATATCCCACCCATACGCAATAAACGTTTTGGGAATACTTTCTTTGTGCGTACGGCTAAGGAGTGGAAATCCCAGCCGGAGTTTGTATTTCCCGATAGCTATAACCAAGGGGTCTTTAAGTCAAGAGTAAATAGGTTACTTTTAGGTAAGCGTGCTCCATCTTCGACCACATCATCACTTACCTTCAGGTGAGATGGTAGTCAAACGCAAACCTATTATCAATAAAAAAAAACATAGTGAGAATATCGTCGCATTCACTTTTACAGTTGCCCTGTCGAACCGTGCCTACAACTGGCGCTTTTTGGTTTTACCGAACAAGATAGACGTGACGTATATTAGCACGACACTGCACCTTTTTGTTAGGCTTGAGATCGTGGCTAAATAAAATCAGCCGTAAGGGCTGAGATCTTCAAGTTCATAGATTTATATATCAAGAATCCTCCGTGATTCCGAAAACAGATTGAGCCTTTGGTCCTGGCTGTATTTTTAACCGACTTCAAAAAAAGGAGGAGGTTCTCAGTTCATCTTGAACTTTTTTTATGTATAACTCGAAGATGGCTGGACCAATTTGGATTTTTTCGTTTGAAAGGGCTTTCTAATTGGTCCCATTGTTATGAAATCAGGAACTGCTGATCGGATCCTGGAGTAATCGAGGGAACTCTTCAAATATTATAGTGCCTATAAGATTTGAAGAGTTCAGAGAGAGGGAACAAAATCGAGTGTTTAGTGATACATGTGACAGTGGTAGCCACGGTGTTGCTAGCAGAAAAAGTACGAGAAAGAGGGTGGACCGATTAGTCTGCTCATAAACTTCCACCCGCAATTACTTCAGTTCATCCGTGATCATGGCGCTTGCAACAGTGCCGAAATATCGGAAACTTAAAACAAAAATATACATGGTAAATATCCCGTTTAAATTCCAACTACAGGTTAATCTTAAAATCATAGTTTTACGCATTGTATTTTATCTTCTAGGTATTTATTTACGCTGAAGTAAGTTTTTTTTTTCGGGTGAGAAAATCATGGAATGACTTCTCCCGCTCTGGATGGAGTGGAAGAAAGTGTCAGACTTCTACTGACTAAAAACCCATTCTGTTCCTTTAGCTGACCTTGAGTTCCGGGGCCGCGATATCTCGATAGAACATTCCCGCAAATAGTAACATGCTTAGGAATAGGCTAGACACATGAATCATCAAGCTAGGTACTATTGCATAGTTGTGAATGCTAAAAACGCTATTTAACAAAGCCGAATATTTTACATAATTCGTTCGAGCAAATTACCTGCGATTACCATTGACCGTGTGTTTTATTTTCCAAGGGCTATTGACCGAACTATAAAACGGATGCCAGTAACTACCGGAAGGGGAGGTTGTAAAAGGTTACGGGTTGACCTTATTGCTTACGTCCTTCAAAAAGTTCAGGTGCGTAGTACTCGTAACTATTGACGTATCATCTATGTTTGTGACAAAGAAAAAATTAGGTTAAAAAGATGCCATCTTTTGATTGTGGAGCCCCCTGTCGGGGTTGCGAGAATGATCTAAGGATATACCGTGGCACCGAAATGTAAAGCCTGCAATACATGTCGGCTGAGCGTTGTCGAGTGAAGGCCAATACCAACATGTAGACGGTATATTTGCCTTGTCTTGCTATCGCTCGGTGTCACTTGCCTAGTTGGCCGAGTGGAGGCCAGCGCCAACGTGTATAGAGCTCATTTGGTGCTACTTGTCTTCGCTCGCCGTTGCTCGTGATCACTTGCCTCACTTCGGTGTCGGTTTTTGGTCACAAATCAAAGGTGCTCGCCTGCGCTCGGCCAACGTGTGGGCAGCTCTACAGACCCCCTTCTACATTGGTCGTCTGCATTGGCATTCGACGAACTTGTCCAACGTGTGGACATTATTTCTTGCCTTGTACCTATTTGCCAACTCTCGCGGTGGCCTACGCTCGGCCAACATGTGTTGCAGGCTTAAGGGTGATTCATGATTTTGTTTTACCTCTTTGTCAGCGTGATTATTATGTATATTCATGCAAAAATTCAGCGTTCTAGTACCAATTGTTTCTGAGTTAAGCGCGGACATACGGACGGACAGACGGACATGGTAAAACTGTAAGAGTTCCTTGCCGACTACGAAGCCCTAATAATATAGGCATACAAATACTCATTTGGTTATTTTTATCAACATACCACATTTTTGTGTAGTGTAACTAAAGGAAACCACAAATAGCCATTGGAACTTCTCAATGAAAATATACAAAAAAGATTTTATTTTCTGTATAAAGCTTTAATACTGTCAGCTGCACATCACCAATAGCCTAGTCTAGCGCTGTGCAAGAAGAACCGAGGTTAGGTTTCCGACCCGTTCTCATTCACCGTAATACAAATTTACCCCTTGTCCTTTGTGTAAGTTGATAAATTAAATATTCAGACCAGAAGGCGACTCTTTTGTTCCGTAAAAAATGGTATCAAAACTTCAAAATATGTCAGACTTGTGATCGAGAGGTTTCAGGTTCAAACCCCACTCATTATACTCTTGCCGTGAACCCACTCCAGACAAAATCAAAGCATGCTTGTGTTTTGGATGTGAGCTTGGTTAGACGGGTTAAAAAGATTGCTAGTAATATAATTCTTCCCATATATCTAGTATCTAGACCCATTTGGGTTTCCTTGACCAATCGCAGACGCAAAGTCAGTGTGGAGCCCCTTTACAAGATATGGTCCATCCTGCACCTTGCAGGATCTTAACGAGGCCACTGAAAGGACTATGCAGGTAGCTATATATATTGATCTATTATATTTATTATACAATGAACCCACTCTAGACACAAGCATATTTAGCTTAGTGGGAGTGATTAACAAGATTGCTAGTTGTTTGAATCTCACACACTCACACATTGCTAGTTCTCTTTTGAAAAGAAAATGTCGGAATACCAACATGTTTTTGTCCGTTTGGAATTAAGATTCGATATTAATAATAATACATGTACTTTTATTTCAGACCAAGGATTAGTTAGACCAGAACAAGTTTAGTAGAAATACAAAAATAAATAGCGTACACAAAACATAAATAAGACAACACACTCAATTTGGCACACGAAATCCCGCTCTCACGTGTACATCCACCCAGTACCAGAGAAAAGGACTATCAATTTTATCCGACAAGGTGGCAAGGATACTGTTGGTGCTGACTCTGAATCGCTGCAGCATCGAGGCACATCGCTTGCGCAAATGCGCATGATGGCATAGAAACATCCAGACGCGCTTCAGCAAACATATCTGATGCACTGCAAAATCTAGGCCACCCCAACAGTATTCTCAAGACATTATTGTATTCAACGTTTAGAAAAAAAATAGTTTATTTGCACCTTCAAGTGAAATGGCAATGTTACAATGTAAATAGGCCTTAAGGTAAGGTTTATGTAAGAATTGCAGCCAATACCTAAACTAAGATAACTTAATATCTTGTATTTATAGGTATTAGCGCCCACCCTCGTTGTATTAGTTAGACATTTGAGCTTTAAGGTTAGTAAACTTAATTAGGTGCAAACTATAATTAAAATTACAAAGAAAAAAACGTAAAATAAAAAAAATGAGATAAATTTATTGAACCTTAGTTACAGAATTGCTTAACCTAAATAATTAACGTTAAGGGTACACTGTAACAAAACAAAGTTTAGTCAACAGGGATGTCAATGGTTTCCAAACTAGGCGGCGCCTGTATCTTGGAGACCGGAGTTGCGTTAACATAAAAAGATACTTATTCTAAACAAAGTGTCTGAAGTGACAATGTCATAATAAAACAAAACAAAAATTTCTTATAGTTAATAAAATTACTTATAATATAAAAAACAATTAAAATTCAAATAAAAGCATTTTTTGCACCTTATATAAAACAACTAACAACGGACAGAAATTTATTTTATGAAGTTTATATAAAAATAGTTAATGGGAAAATTGTCTTTTTTGTGTTTTATGATGAGTGTGAGGTGTTGATGTGTGATTGAGCGAAGTGTGTTTATTGAAGGTAGGATGGTTGTATGTATGTGAGCCAGCCTGTGTGTGCGAGAGAGTTAGAACGCACCAGCCTGATATGTGTACTATATGATTTCCTCTGTTTCATCGTAGGATAAGGAGAGGAGTAATTTTAGTATAATCTTCTTGCACGAGTTAATGTTTAGACCTTTAATGTGACAGTATTTATTAATTTGGTTGTAAACGTGCGTGTGAGAGTAATACGGACAGCGTCTTGTCAGAAGACTCGTAGCGTTTGGAAGGGGGACGTGTAAAAGGCGTTTGGATAAGAGGTGTTCCTGATCTGACCTACTTTTGAACGATTTGTGAGCACGTAATGTAGCACTCAGAATGTATAATTGCCGCACTCGAAGAACTGGAAATTCATTGTATAGCAGATCTGTTGGGAATCTAAAGGGTTTTTTCAAAATAACTTTAATAACAGCTCTCTGAGCCCTTTCTATTTCTATAAATGTGGATTTACCAGCACTACCCCAGACGGAAATCCCGTATTGGAGCACTGATTGGCAGAGACCTGTATAAACCATTCGGAGAACTTTAGTTGGTGTGCAATCACGTAACTTTTTCATTATATAAATAAGTTTTCTGACACGAGCCGAAAGAAGATGTATATGGGGTTTAAAAGATAAATTTTCGTCTAATGTGATACCGAGGTATTTAAGGGAGTGAGTCCGGTCTATACTGGTGCAGGTACAGTCTATGAGTGGTTGGTGATGGTGGTTACTGCATGTATGGATTTTTAGTATCAAGTTCCTTGGGGGACTAGATGCTGCAGTTTTGAAAAACGCAACAATCTTTGTTTTTTTCATATTAAGTGTGAGAAGGTTTTTATTTAAGGCTTTCATAATTGTGACCAACCCACTCTCAGCAAAATTATAAACCTGCTCCCAGGTTTTGCCGTGAAATACGATAGCTGTGTCGTCTGCGTACGATATGATTTCAGCGTTCTTTATTGAAACATTGAGTATATCATTCATATAGAAAGCAAATAGTGTAGGTCCAATAGTACTTCCTTGCGGTATACCGAAACTAATCGGCAGTAAATAAATAATAATAATAGATAAAAACAGTTGAACGGTATTATGTGTGTGTGGGTATGTATGTATGTTTGTGTCTGTGTGTATATTAGTGTTAGTGTGTGTGTGTGTGTGGTGTGGGATTGAAGTGAGTTTGAAATTGTGGAATTGAAATGTTTGTAAGTTGGGGCAAACATTTTCAAATGTAAATATATGTATTTATATGTAAAGAAAACAAGATATAAAATCGTTTCGTCATATAAAAAGTTTCGTCATAGTTTAGTGACAAGAGCCATGAAGTCACCTTCATTTTACACTCTCTTTTAGCCATGGCGTGAATTTGCAGCTGTCTATTAGCCATATTAAATAGTCTTGGGCCCAGAAACTTGTTGAATTTTTGAGCAAAGCCGGTTCTACAGGGTATAGATTTAAATAATGCATAGCGTCTTCTTCTAGTAGAAATTACTACGTTTTCTTTGGGAATTTACCTTGACACGGGGAATGCTGTCTCATAATAATTAAGGCCAGCACAAAGAGTTTGCGAACAGTTAATACCTCACATTCCTTATAGAGACTAGTAGTAAAACATACGCAAGTACCGTGTTTTTCGCACTAGGATTTTTTTTCTTAATTTTTTAGGCTTAGGCTTTTGATTATGTGGACCATAAGATTCTGTTACATAAACTACAGAGATATGGCATAAGAGGAAACATTTTAAAATTAATAGAATCATACCTAAGCAATAGGCTTCAATGCACAGAAGTTTCTAGGATTTGTCCAAAGACTAAATTAGAAACTATATATGTATCTAAACCAAGGTATGTTAAATATGGCATCCCATAGGGTAGCGTACTGGGTGCACCACTATTTTTGGTTTATATAAATGATCTCCCGAAAACAACATCTAACAAAATGGTTATTTTTGCAGATGACAGTACATCTATAATAAAATGTATTGATCCAAATAATTATAACAATGACATAAATGCTTGTTTAAATGACATTATAAATTGGCTCAATAATAATTATTTGGTATCAACTAACATGGAAACCTCATGTTGAAGAACTAAGTAAAAGACTTAGCAAATCCGCATATGCTCTTTTTCAACTTTCTAAGAAAGTCAACAGACATGCGCTTTTAATAGCCTACCATGGACTGGTAGCCTCTACTTTACGATATGGCATTATTTTTTGGGGTCACTCTACTGATAAAGAACTGGTATTTAGGTTGCAGACGCGTTGCATCAGGTCTATGTGCGGTCTAAGGGTGACTGATAGCTGTGTTCCCTACTTTAAATCATTAAAAATATTAACTTTTCCTTCTTTATATATTTTGGAAACGGCTTTGTTTGTAAAATGTAATCCACATCTATTTCAAAAATTGTCAGAAGTCAGGAAAAATCCAATACGGACTCAATATAGCAATCAACTTTGTCAAGTAAAATGTAAGACAGCACTAATGAGAAAATGTTTTTTTGGTATGGCCCCACGAATATATAATAAAGTACCGAATGCTATTAAAAATATGACAGTATCAAAATTTAAACGGGCACTAAACGAATTTTTAATAAAAAAAAACTTATTACAGTATTGATGATTTTCTTAATGATGATTCACTGACTGATTGATATGCTGACCTGTATGACATTGTGATTGACAATTTTAATGCATTTCTTATGAATTTTTTTTTTCAAGTATTCTGGATTTTTAATTCATTTGACATTACTGATATGACTTGGTAATTAAATATGACTTGGCTGACTTGGATTTTTAATTACGTTACTTTTATTTTAATGTAACTCTAATTTCAATTGTGTTTGGAAAAATATCTGCATACCCAAATGAGGATAAAATATGGAGGTCTGTATTGTCTGTGGTGACGATTTCTTAAATGGTGAATTAATTTAGAATTACAACTAATGATATAGATATTTAGTAATATTGGCAATTTAAATATTTTTGACATTAAAATTAATTTTGACAAATTTAATCATTTAACATTTTAATATGCATTTGACATTTTTAATAATTCTTCATTTAAGTCTGACATCAGTTATTATTGAATTTAATTTATTTTTTATTTAATACCAAAATTATACATGATTTTGCAAATATTTTAGTATTTTTTTTTGTGTAATGTATTTTTTCAGTAGATTTGCACAACATATTTGTACGCCTCCTGGCATAACATAGCGCTCTTTTTATTAATATAACACCTATAAATAATTATATCTACTTTACCTATGTTAACAAATAAATAAATTTGATTTGATTTGATTTGATTTAAAACTTGGTGTAGTAATAAGCCTCAGTCTGTAAAACGATCTACCCACAGAATATCTCTGCAGCCGTGTAATTAGGTCGAGGAGGTCAGATGGCAGCCACTCTGAGAATCATGCTGTTGCGCCGCATCTCGCTATACTGGAAATAAGGGCTTAAAATCACTCTTTAAATCCTCAAGTCGCACTTATAGGTAATGAAATGAAATAGTCATTTATTAAATTGGTTATAAATAACACTTTTACACGTAATTTTTTTGTGTTTTAAGTTTATTATATGAGGCTGGTATTTCTTAACTGACTACTGTTAGAAGAAACACCGACAAATGAGAATAATAATAATGAAGGGAGACCTTACCATGTGAACGGAATATATTAAAGCTCGTAAAGTCCTTCCAACGGTCGTCTGGAAGATATCGCTCTCAGCGATAAGACCGCCATTGTAACTAAAGTTTTAGAATTATTGTTATTTGAGCGTTTTGTTTCATTTTTTGTTGTACAATAAAGTATATTCTATGTATCTATCTACTTTGGGAACAAATTTTTGGGCATAGCCTTTTAATAACAAAGAACAATATTCAGTGTTAATTCCATCATAAATCAGTTGTTTATACTTTAATGCAGTGCCTGCACATGCAAAAGGTAACGCAATGCGACGTTTCTCCCCTACACTGATCATTCTCAGGAGATTCTGACTCGCCGTAGGTAGGAGTAGCTACAATCCCGTAAGTTATTGCGAGGCTATGCCTGTCTGTGGGTACTTCACCTTGGCCCATAAAAATGGGACGACATAATATAACTTAATGGCTTAATGACGGCTTAATATATACTAACCCATTTATGGGTGCGCGCCTGCTAAAAAGTGAATTACACGAATGAATCGGTTGCCAAGCATTTGGTCTGCCTTCGGCTTCGCTCGCATGAAAAGGCCAAATCACACATTTTTTTACGCTTATATGCTATCTGATGGTTAATACTGTAAAGGTTCATCTAAATCAGTTCAGTAGTTTAAGCGTGAGAGAGTAACAACGTATCCATATATGCTGGTATAAATCGTTGGTATGTTACGCAGATCTATTAACTGGAAAAAGTGGGAGAACTAATAGTACCTCTAACATCTCAGGATATATAAGCGGAAACAACAATTCTATCAACAATTAAAAAAGGTGTTATTTGTTGCCATCGACAGTTCTTCTACTACTTGAACCCAGTACGTTTATTTTATTATTGATCACAGGCTCGCGTTTTGACCACCAACTCCCCTGATGGTAAGCCATGATATGGTAGAAGATGAAGCACGCTTACCTAGAAAAAACTTATTTACTCTTGACTTAAAGACCCCCAGGTTATAGCTATCAGGAAACACAGACTCCAGCAGGGAATTTCACTCCTTATCTGTATGAAAGTTTTGTGCGTATGGGTGGAATGTCCAGCATGTATCGATGGCGATGATGGAGCGGGCTTGGTGTAATTAGATTGTGCAATTCCATCGCATGCATCTATCGCACATTAATGTTTTCTATACTTTGTTAATGTAAGTCTTATCTAATTAAATAAGTCAAAAGCGAGCTCAGTAAGTGTCAAAGCGCCATTACAATACATCATGACACAATCAATGCGGATGACAGACGTACAATGCTTCTAATCTCGGTCATTTCGACGGGCATTATAATAATTAATACCTAATTGTATTGTGCTTCAGTTCATGTCACAGCGGTAATAAAGTAAGACATGCATTCTGTGTTTGTGATTAGAGAAGCATTACGTAATTAGCATGTATTGTACCCACTGCCGGGGCACGGGCCTCATTACTGTGAGTGGGGTGTAATCCACCGCGCGAGTAGACTTCACAACAAGGGGGATCGTCTAACCCAGTTACTGGGTTCTCCATAATGAAATATGTCTGTGTTGTATGTGCTGGTTGGACTAAAGGGTAACCCCCACATAGTTGTGTAATTACCAGACAGGCGATAATTCGCTTCAAAATGAATCGAAAAGACCACAATTGTCTACAAGTTTGAGCCGTTTGGAGTCGAAACATTTAATGGGACTCAGTCACATCTCTTCTTACGGATATTTCAAACCAATTCACCGACAATTTCCGTGACCAGAGTGATTAATTAATATGGTTTTTTAACATTACAATGTAGTCAGTCTTCCGTGAAAGTGTCTGGCTGTCATCAAAAGTAATTTCTTTCAGTGTGCAAAAAAAAAAGAAACCATCTCCGATGAACTCATCTGCGCGTAAAATATTCAATTCAAAAAATTCTACTAAACACAAAATAAACGGTAAAAGAAATGAATTACAATCTTTATATTATTACAATAGGATATAAATAACATGTTTTGAACCTCCATTTACGGCAGGAAGAGCCGGAATTATCCTTGTTTTTATTCTAATACCACACAAGCTATCCCCATTTGGGATATTACTCAGTGAGAATTTCAAATGAACGGCATATGCGTACCTACATATATCAAGATTACCAATATGGCGTAATAATAAAAAGGTTTTCTGCCTCCCCTTTTTATTATAATGGAAGAGAATGGGTTTGATAAGCAGTTATTTGTATTTCCAAATTACAAAATCAATATATGAGTGGAATTAAATCTGTTTCGGCTGGTAAAGTTGAACTAGTAATTTTATACTTGAAACAAAACCGCTTAGTATGGATTTATTATTTCGGTTTTGTGTTTAAATTTTGTTTGTATAATATTTTGAAACTCAAAGCTTGTATTTCAAATAAACTTTAAAAAGGTACTTCTGAATTTGACTTGTTGGTCAGAAACATGAAACTTTGAAGTTCTGTATTGCTGTGAACCAACTCCAGACAAGTCATATACACTCCACTTAAGCATATTTAGCTTAGTTGGAGGGGTTAACAAGATTGCTAGAAATGTGAATTCCCATATTTATTAATAGTTCTTTTTAAAAAAAAAAAACAAGAAAAAGATGTTACACTTCCAAAAACGTAAAACTCACTTGAGAAGGAAGTGACGGATACGCTTTGGATACGCTTAAAATGCTAAAATATAAGGGATCAATCACGTATCGTTTATGCAGTGTTTTTAAATACAATATATTTTTGAGAACCGGCTTCGTTGCCCTACAGCAATATCGCTGGACTAGAGCGAGTACCAACTAACCTCATCTAGATTAGACTGACCAAAAAGATCAAAAATTTTACTTTCTTCGCAAGAGGCGTGAATATTAGTGAGCGTACGGTGAGAAGACGAATGGAGGAAGTGAATTTAAAAGCCAGACCAGCACGCGGTCCAGGATTCCTCAGACATCACCGAGTAGCTCGACTTCAATTTGCACGTGAGCACGCCTGCTGGACCCACGAGCAATGGGCTCGAGTGCTGTTCACAGATGAGTGTCGAATCTACAAATTAATCCCATAAAAAACAATACTTGTCAAAAACCCAAGTCTCGCAACTTAGTTGTTCTACCGTAAAAAGTTGTGTGATCCATGTAATACCAAGTCGGTTATTAATTTATTCAGTCTCTACTTAAGGGACCTTCTGTCTTAAGTTGTTACGTAATTATCTAACCTAACGACATCTTATAGTGACCATATCAATATTAAAAATGTTTACCGTTTTAAATAAATAGATTGACTCGGCCATCGCATGAAAACACAATATATCTCACAAGTAATACTATAAATTAAATTGTTTATTGCGATTGCCAAGTCAATCTATTTATTTAAAACGTTAAAGATTTTTAATATTGATATGGTCACTATAAGATGTCGTTAGGTTAGATAATTACGTAACAACTTAAGACAGAAGGTCCCTTAAGTAGGGACTGAATAAATTAATAACCGACTTGGTATTACATGGATCTCACAACTTTTTGCGGTAGAAGAACTGAGTTGCGAGACTTGGTTTTTTGACAAGTATTGTTTTTTATTGGATCTCATTGCTTTTTGTAGAAAGTCCTACTTTTTTCCTTTCCGGTACCTTCTACTTCTTGTATACCAACAACGAGTTTTCTTAAAGCCCTCTCTCTGTCTTATGAGCTTTTCTTATTTTTGTAAGTAGCCTTCCTTTTTTTATTTTCCGGTACTACTTCTTGAACTTCAGCTAAAGTTTTTTTCAAAGCCCACTCCCTGTCTCTATGGGTTTTTTTCGGAGGCTTTGATACGCACATATGAATACGCACGTACGTCTTTTGCATTAGTTAGTAATAATTAATGCCGCACTCGTCAAACGTCTCGGTTAAAGTTAATCCATAAGTAAGTAATTATGCAATTTCGGTCAATTTACTCTACTTAATACTCCCCAATACTCTTAATACTTCTTGCTTTTTTATTCCGTTGACCATTTAACAAGTTACCTTTGGGCATAATTATTATATCTAGGTACCTATCTACACTGGAAGACACGGTGGAGCATATGGTCGAGGTGTGCCCTGCATGGGTGGAGCACCGTCGTATCCTCGTAGAGACGATCGGCGGCGGCGACTTCTCGCGCTCTGGTTTAGACCATGGTGCGAAGCGAGAGGGAATGGGATGCAGTCACCTCCTGCTGCGAAGCAGTCATGCTAGCGAAGAAGGAGGCCTAACGCGCGAGGGAGAGGCAACTCTCTTCCTCGCGCCCCAGCCGCCGGGGGAGACGCCCCGGGCGTCGTGGATCGCGAGTCGATTTCGGGCCACCGTAGGCGCGGGCCTGCGGATGGCGAGCAGGGGTCACTCACCGTCCGGTTAGGACCAGACCCGGGTCGGCGGCGCGTTATGTTCCACGCGCGCCTCAAAAAGCTGTTAATACCAGTGACGGGGCCTCATAGGGCCATTGCCTGTCGGGGTTTGCGGGAAAGTTCCATCGAGATACCGCGGCCCCGGAACTTTAGGGCTTCGTTCGGTAGGAACAGGGTGGGTTTTTAGTCAGTAGAATTCTGATACACCCGAGCGGAAGAAGTCATTCGATGATATTTTTCACCAAGAAAAAAAAAAGTACCCATCTCATCTATTACTTCATTATATTATACAGGTACACTGATTAATTGACTGCAAATGTAACTTTGTAATCCTATATATTTATATGGGATTACAAAGTTATTTATGCAGTTGATGTATCTAGAAAACTGGAACGAAATTGAAAAATATTATAGTTTTTCCTTGATTCATATACTAAACACTAATTGTATTCTAAATTTGAAGCTTATATGTCTCCTAGAAGTGCTTTAGACTTTTGATGATCGGTCAGTCAGTGAGTGACAAAATTTACAAAATTAAGGAACTTTGACTCATTATAATTCTTAAACTACTGGTTCAAATTGAATGAAATTTGAAATATACCGTGTTTATACAATGCCTGTTTGGTTACTGAAAATTCAGGCTTCTAGTTTTATCCACAACGAAGTTATAGGGGGTCGAAGCCTGAATTGCTTCGAGAAAAGAATGGTACGGCCGTGCCGCTTTTTTGCTCGACTTGGTGGGGGCACTGCCGTGCCCCCAGATACTAAAACCAAACCGTCGTCGACAAAATGAAACAATCGGGTCGAATTCCACTCTAACCAGACACAGCTGAGTATTTTATAAGAACCAACTGTCTATCTGACCTCCACGATCCAGTAACTGGGTAATACGATACCCGTAATGACAGGGTAAGATGTACAAATTACAGCCGGGACCATAGCTTTACGTGTTTTCCAAAGTAGGGAGGAATCTCGATACATTAACATGGTTTCAATGCTAGAACTGAACTCAGCAAGCGTTGATTTACCTTGAAGATCGACCCATGAAGTTGTTATCATTTAGCCACGAGCTTCTACAAAAATAAACTCAATTTATTAGTACTTTGAGTCGAAATTAGGCTGATTCATGTTATTATGTTAGCATAAAAACTAACAAATGTTACCGTTGCATCTTTGTTGCTTCTTAGTGAGAACAATATGCATAAAAGACAACAATATTCCAGTTATTGTATTAAATCATCATCTTTATAGCATTTTCCCAACTTTGATTTGAAAAGAGTAACTGTGGAGTTTCTTGCCGGTTCTTCTCCATAGAAAACGACCAATTTCGAACTGTGCCCTAACAGCTGAAGTTTTGTAAGATCCTATGTAGGCCTATGTGAAATAAAACATTTTGAGATTGAGTTTGTCAGGGTCGGCGTAATGTAGCGCATATGTCGCGGAGTTCGTACTGGTGTTAAACAACGAGCAATTGCCTATCTGAACACCGGACTTTAAGTCCTTTCGTAGGCAGGGTTGGTCCCGGTTTTAATTTGTACATACACCATCACCACCACCATTACACCATCTTTATGGGTAGTTAGAAGCCCGTGCCCATCGGCAGGCGCTCCATGTAAGAAACTAGTAGGTTCTCCGCAGCATTCGGTTAGGAAGGGAAAAGGCTAACCTCATGATGAATGCAGTTAAAAAAGAAACAGAAAGTCTTTCAATGTAATAAAAATGTCTTGTTATAAATCTCAGTGAGCAAGCATTTCGTAACTGTACATAGTTGATGACAAATCGTGTCCCATTATCTTAATCTTAACATAGTATAAAGCAAAGTCACTTCCCTGTGTCTGTCCCTATGTATGCTTAAATCTTTAAAACTACGCAACGGATTTTGATGCAGTTTCTTTCAATAGAAAGAGTGATTCAATAGAAAGATTTTTAAGTATATAACATGCATAATATAGTAGAGGAAAACTGATAATTTTTGAGGTTTATAATGTGTTGTCGCAAATAAACACAATTTTTTGCGCTTGCTTTGCAAACGCTGGCTGAACCCTACGAGATAGATCAAAATAATGTACTACAGTATTGTACACCTTAAAAAGGTCAACAAAAATGTCCTCGATGGCATCTATCTATCTCTTATAGATAACCCACAACAACCATTTTTTGTCCTTTACTTTTTACGAGAAATGGGAGCATATTTTACGAAGTGATTTTAAGCAATACAGCATTAATCCTTATCCAATTGAGTACCATAAATACATTGTGCATTTAATATAAATCAATATTGCCCTTTACAGAATATAATTTAAATAAATAGTTTCGAAGAATTTACAGATTTAAAACGCAAGGACATAGCGGTTGCGGCGCGGTGCCGGCGGAGGCACGGCGCGCGTGCCTATGTTGCTTAGATTTGAGCATTGAATGTTTTTCCCATGGTAAATTATGTGTCGCACTTCCAAGAGTAATTACTAAAGAGAACATGTATCGCACACCCAGTTCAACAAAGACGTAAGTGCTGATACGTCAATTTTTTTTATTGCAGTTTTAAATAGTTTAAGTAAAGATACGGTCGGCCAAGAAAGTGGTGTACCAGTTTTGATTTAGTTTCCCGGTCATCGAAAATTACAACAAGGTTCGTTATAAAAAGATATTACATACGTCATATGTCACATATAAGTACATGACATTTTAACCTTTAGTATAAATGAAAAGGACATTAGTTTCTACAAAGCAATTGAAATGTTTCCAAACAAAAGTAATAAAAACTATTTAGACAACCGAATTCCATTTGAAAAAGAAAACTGACAATTGACATTTTGTCAAATATATGCAAAAAATCGATATATTTTCCGTGTTATTTTTCAATCAACTGCATATAAAATCATCTCAATGCCTGCCAACTTGACCATTGCCGAAAGAGCACAAATAATTGCCCAATTTAATGAGGGAAGCAGTATCAGTGCGATATCCCGGAATTAGAATATATCGAGGCGTTCTGTCCGCTTTTGGATTCGTCGTGAAGGAGAGGAGGGAAGTTTGTTGGATCACAGAAGAAGTGGTCGCCGGCCTGCACTCTCCAATAACGATAGAGAATTCATGAGACGGGAATATGAAATCAATGGTTTTAAGCCCACAAAACATTTTGCGGAGATGTTCGATGTGAGTGCCCAAACAATAAGGAATCATCTACATTACATGGGGTTGCACCACAGGCATTACGCCAAGAAAATATATTTGACGGATGCTCACAGACTTGCTCGTCTGAACTTCACCAGAGAGCACTTAGAGTTTGATTGGTCTAATACAGTGTTTTGTGATGAAAAAACGTTTAAATCCAGTCAGCATGGACGTCTTCACCTTTGGCGATATAATTCAACACGGTATAAAGATGATCATGTAATCCCAAATAGAGAATCAGGTCGAATTTCCGTAAATATTTGGGGCTGGATGAGTACGGATGGTGTAGGAGAATTGTGTTCTCTACCTCCTCGAGCGACGGCTGTAAATTATATCGACGTGCTTCAGAATGCAATGCTACCGACAGTCCGTAATGTTTACCCGGAGAACGAAGTGCCACAATTTGATTTTGTTCAAGATAATTGTTCAATTCATAATGCGAGGATCGTAAGAGCCTGGTTTCGTTCACACACTGACGTAAGGGTAATTCAGTGGCCCTCAAGATCGCCGGACCTCAACCCGATAGAAAATCTTTGGGGCCTTATGGTCCAACGATGGTCGCATCAAAATGAAAGAACCAAACAAGCTCTTATTAGTCACTGTAATTATATCTGGGAGGAAATGCGGGGAACCGATATTTGCTCACGGCTTGTTGGTTCAATGAGGTCTCGTCTTTTAGAGGTTATAGAGGCCAACGGCGGTTACACCCGTTTCTAATTTTTAAAAATTTTCAATATCTTCTAAATATTACTATATATGCTATGTTTTTGTTTGTTATAAGTATTTTAAAATTGATTGTAGAAATTTAATAAAAGGATAAATCTATTTTTAGCTTGTTTTTTATTGATATTGTAATTACAAGTTTACAGAAATTGTAGGTTTGTGGACTCGCCTTGTGCCTTTACAATTTTATGTAACTTGTTGATTACAATTCTGAATTTGTAGATACAATTTTGTCATCAAAATCTACAGCCCCCCGCCGTTGATTTTACGACGTCATTGGTTCCATCAAGTTCAAACTAAGAACAGCTGTCACGTTACAAACAGTAATAGTCGTTATCAATAATCAGATAAAGACAGCAATAGAAGTTGTCAGATCGATCTGCAAGCGAAACTAATCTTTATCACCTATGAATCTGCAAGCGATATTCAACCTTAGGGTGGTACACCACTTTCTTGGCCGACTGTACATGCGCTAAATTTTTTCCGTTACATTTCAACTTAAAATGAAGGTTTTATACCAAAAAACAATATCTTGGCGTCAATTAAGTTCAATATTTTTTCAATTAATGAAGTCAATAAATCAACATAAGCACGTAAAATTTCATTAAAATGCACCTAATCATGCTTAGGTTTTTGTTTCATTAAATAAAGCAAAAATGTATAATTGTATCTCGTATTATGCTTTTTAATGCCTAATAAAAAAAGGATTTTCTTAAAATAATACCGATTACATTCCATCACAAATAAAAATAATCAAACAAAAAAAGCCGTATTTCCTTGTTTACGGGTGCACTCGCACACAGTTTCGAAATAATCATGCTTACGCCTTTTTTTCATTCACGATTTGATCTGGTTGGCGGAAGTAATCACGAACTCGTCGTATAAACAAGTCGAAAAGTCTGGGTACTTACCCTTACAACGCATGCGTGGGTGGGGATTGTTTATTTAGTTTTCATAACTCACGCGCCGCTCAGGGGTAACAGCACGTAACTATTTGTATTTCCAAGTTAAAAAGACGGTTGAAGAAGAGTTTACAAATAATAAGTCGTAATGTAACCTATGGAATGGATGGTATTCACCCAAAATTAGCGGGAGATAATTGTAACAGCTTAACAGATTTTTATAATAACTTAAACCATCAAACTTTACAATTACCTCCTAATTCTCCAAACAGTTTACCATCAAACCCTATGTGTATATGCCGCGATGAAACCATTTCTATGGCAAATCTAACTGAAACCTAGCAGAGATTAACAATATTAGTGATGATGATAAACATAGAGTTTATTTAAATTTAACTGTGGCGAATCAAATTGACAACGTAGAAAATAATATTAACCCACAAATATCTAGTACCACAGAAATTACGCTACCTAGTACTAGTATTGCTTCTAAAATATCCTATTGTAATAATCATAATGCTAATATTACTACAGGGTCTTCTCGTGTTTTGCCGTCGGAAAGTAATGTTAAATCTATAAAGAGGGCAAGAAACATAAATGAATGGGCTAAATGTAAAAATAAAAATTTAAATAACAATGGTCTTGAATATCATAGTGATACAAAGAAATTAAGGCAATGTAGAGAATTAGGTAACCCTTGCGTATGTAAGATGACATGCTTTGACAAATTTACTCAAGCAGATTGTTCTGAGCTATTTCAATATTATTGGAATATAGCAGATCATGAAAAACAATGGCTTTACATCCTGAACAATACAGAAGTTGAACAGCCTAAAGTTATCAAAGTTCAAAGAAAGCGCGATGGGTCTCGTACACTAATTTACTATCTCGACGTGTATGTCGGACATTCGCATCCATCAGAAGGACGTCCGTAGAGTGCTGCGTAATCTTGACGTGAACAAGGCTAGTGGCCCCGACGGGATGCCAGCAATTGTTCTTAGAACTTGTGTGCCTGGATTGTCTCCAATCTTGACACGCCTGTTTCGCCCTTCGCTAGAGACTGGAAAGGTACCGTAAGCATGGAAGCTGGCTAACGTACAGCCTGTACCCAAAAAGAGCAGTCGTGCTGACCCTGCCAACTACAGGCCTATTTCAGTCACGTCCATACTCTGTAAGAGTATGGAGCGTGTACTTAATAGTAAGCTCCTGGCATACCTAGAAGCCAACGACATCCTCAGTGACCGGCAATACGGCTTTCGCAAAAACCAGTCAACTGGGGATCTTCTAGCGTATGCCATTCATATCTGGAGTGAGGCCATTGAGAGGCAAGGGGAAGCACTTGCTGTTTCCCTTGACATCTCCAAGGCTTTTCACAGGGTCTGGCACGATAGCCTTATTGCTAAGCTTCCTTCTTTCGGGTTACCCACTCAACTTTGCGTTTGGATTGAAGACTTCCTGAGGGATCGGTCCATTCGAGTGGTCATTGATGGCTGCTCGTCTGGCCAATTAGCAATTAATGCCGGGGTCCCTCAGGGTTCTGTTCTCTCAGCAACTTTATGCTTGCTGCACATTAACGATCTGCTAATGCCCGGTACCTTTGGGTATGCAGATGACAGCACAGTTTCTGAGAGATATGTGTCCAGCGCGCGAGCTGGTGGGTCACAGATCCAGTCTCTCCGTGAGGACATGGTCGGGCGCTTGAACTTGACCTTGAAGGCTGTCTCCGAATGGGGCGATGCCAACCTGGTCAAGTTTAATGCAGCTAAGACCCAGGCGTGTCTCTTCTCCGCAAAAAGGAGCCAATTTGAACGGGCTCCTACTTTCCGAGGTGTAACTGTGCCGATAACCGACCGTATCGAGCTTCTGGGGGTAACATTAACTTCTACCCTTAATTTTGGCCCGTTTACCGAGGCTAAGGCTCAACTAGCATCAAAAAAGTTGGGAATCCTAGCAAAGGTGAGACGGTACTTCACACCCGAACAGTTGCTCAATCTCTATCAAGCCCAGGTTCGGTCTTGTATGGAGTACTGCTCTCATCTTTGGGATGGATCTGCTAAATACCAACTGGACGCGCTTGAGTCTATCGAGAAGCGGGCCAAAAGACTCATTGGCAACGATGCACTGGTCGAATCAAAGCTCCAGAGCCTTGAACATCGACGACGAGTTGCAAGTCTATCGGTTTTCTATCGGTTACATTTCGGGGAGTGTGCGATGGAATTACACAATCTAATTCCACCAAGCCCGTTCCATCATCGGACTACGAGACAAACGGCGAAGCGTCATCGTTACATGGTGGACATCCCACCCATACGCACCAAATGTTTTGGGAATACCTTCATTGTGCGTACGGCTAAGGAGTGGAATTCCCTGCCGGAGTCTGTGTTTCCCGATAGCTATAACCTAGGAGTCTTTAAGTCAAGAGTGAATAGGTTACTTTTAGGTAAGCGTGCTCCATCTTCGACCACATCATCACTTACAATCAGGTGAGATGGTGGTCAAACGCGAACCTATTCTAAATAAAAAAAATCTCCCATTAAATAAAGATGGTAAACTTACAAAACTTAGAAGTATCAAAGTAATGTTTTTAATACTTTAGGTATCAAAGAAAAGCCTGTTTACTCTGCTATCAATAAATATACAAATAACTTGCAAATAACGGATTTACGGGGCAAACATGCTAACCGTTCCCACAAAACAAGTGATGAAACTGAGCAAAGTGTAAAGCCTGCAATACATGTTGGCCGAGCGTAGGTCAACGCGAGCGTTGTCAAATAGGTACAAGGCAAGAAATAATGTCCACACGTTCGACAAGTTCGTCGAACGCCAATGCAGACGACCAATGTAGAAGAGGGTCTGTAGAGCTGCCCACACGTTGGCCGAGCGCAAGTGTGGCAAAGTGAGGCAAGTAATCACGAGCAACGGCGAGCGAAGACAAGTTGCACCAAATGAGCTCTATACACGTTGGCGCTGGCCTACACTCGGCCAACTAGGCAAGTGACACCGAGCGATAGCAAGACAAGGCAAATATACAGTCTACATGTTGGTATTGGTCTTCACTCGACAACGCTCGGCCAACATGTATTGCAGGCTTAATAGAGCACATAAAATCATTCCCATGTATCGAATCACACTATTTAAGAAAGCAAAATGGCCGTCAATATCTCGCCTCTGATTTAAACTTGGCTAAAATGCATCGATTATATGTAGTTTGGATGTCGGAAAACGCAGTAAAAGTAGCAAGTTTATACCAATATAGTAATATTTTCAATTCCCAATTTAATCTTTAATTTTTTAAACTAAAGAAAGATATGTGTCAGATCTGTAGTCTTTATGAAAATGCTGATGTTGACCGTAAAATTGAACTAAAGGACAATTACGAAAGCCATTTGAAAAATAAATCCCTGATATCTTCATCAAATCCTGAGACTAAGACTGTCGCAGTGTTTGACTTGGACATAACTTGCCACAATCCAATGTGGGTAGTTTTTATTATAAAAAGAAATATCCAGTCTATAACTTCACGGTATACAATTTATTATCTTTACAAGGTTACTGCTATTTGTGGCACGCACAGTTAGCCAAAAGAGGGGCTAACGAAATCTCAAGCTGTCTCTATGACTTCTTCAAAAAAGAAGCTCTCAATGGTGTCAAATCAGTGTCTTTATATTCTGATAATTGTTCGGGTCAGAATAGAAATCGCTTTATATTTGCGATGTACATGCACGCTTCTCGTACACTAAATTTGGATATCGTTCATAGATTTTTACAAACAGGTCATACCCAAAATGAAGGGGACTCTGCATGCCTGCATAGAGAATTATTATGAACGCTAAGGTCCATAAGAAATATGTTATGACTTAGATGTCCCCGAATTTGTTTTATGATTTTAAATCACTAGCGATTTTGAACAAAAATTGGCTGAAAGATACAATAGGCGAAAAAATATATTTTTCGAAATTAAAAGAAGTTGAAATTACTTCTGAAACTCCTGATAAATTATTTTACAAATATGATTTTGAGCAACCTGATTACTTTGTGTTAGATACTATAAATTATAGTTCATCTAGAACGCGTAAATCCAAACCAATTCGATCGGATCCTGAGCTCAAAACTGCTTATGACCAATTATTACCAGTGTCAAGTGCACTGTGCCAAGATTTAAAAAGTCTTTGTGACTCAAATGATTTTCCGTTACATTATCAAGGTTTTTATAGGAATCTAGTGGCTGAAAACGATACCCGTAACTTTTTGCCAAGCGATTATTCAGATGAAAACTAAATTATTATTATAACTGTGTTAGTAATTATAGTTTTAAAACTTTGATTTTTATAGTTCTGTGTAGCATGTTGATTGTAATATCGATGATTGTATGTGTGTTTTCAAGCACAAAGTTAGAGAATACCAATTAGGCTTTTTACTTTATTGTAGGAGTACTTAAAGTTCGGTATTAATCATTATCAGTTATTAATTTAAAAATTTGTTAACCCTGGTTCAAAGGTTTAAACTAATAACTATTATTACCAATAATGTGGGTGCTCAAGTTTTAACGAGTTAATTATTATTAGAGGGTTTACTAACCATTTTCACAATACTTAAAAATTCTTGAAAATAATTCAGTAGAATGAATACTTCATACTTGATTGACTGAAATGAAAGAAGTCATAAAAAATAATCTCATACATAAAAAAACATTTTAATAACTTTAGTACCTACCCATTGATATACTAAAAACCCAAGATGCACACTCAACGTCTCAAAACCGTCCGCATAAAATGAGTGCTTAATTCTAAATTATGCGCTCATTTCAAATAGTAACGGCAAATTTCAATGGCCGCGTTTTCAGTGTCAAAACAATGTATTATGGCATCTTTTTTATTTGAGTCGCATAATAAAAATTACCCTGTTGAACAAATAATGGAGTCGAATTTTTTTCTTGTATTTATTTATTTTTTATTAATAAGTTTATGCTTTATTGTCCATATTGTCCATACTAATATTACAAATGTGAAAGTAACTCTGTCTGTCTGTGTGTTATCTTTTCACGCCTAAGCCGCTGAACGAATTTGGCATGGGAATAGTTTAAGACCGTGAGAAGGACATGGGATAGTTTTTACCCCGAAATTCCCACGCGATCAAGATATACGCGGGAAGAACCTCTACGTGAACGAAGACGCGGGCAAAAGCTAGTATTTAGAATAGATTAAAATAAACTTTCTTGTACACCAAAAGTTAAACACATACATAACATACATTAAAACACATTTTAATTTTTATGTAATAAATTACAAACAAAAAGTAACATTAGAAGGTATTGAGAACAAAAGAAATAGAAGCGAAACGTGTATGTGTGTGTAAGTTTGAGTGTATGTGCGTAATTGCGTGTATGTGTGGGTGTGTGTGTCTGGAACTCTGGACGCCTGTGCGTTAACATGAGTGTGTGTTTTGAATAGCTTAATTTACTGTACTGACGAAATGATTTTTTTTAATATCGTCATAGCTCAGAGACTGAAGCCATGGTTTTAAAATTTGTTTGACCTTATGTCACATAAGCTTCTAAATTGGGATAGTTTTATTTGCTCTATTGTAGATCCTAGAACTTAATGCCTAAAAGTATCTAGACGTAAGTTTAGTGTGACATTTGGGAACTTTACAAACGGGAAACCCAGTGCGTTTGCTTATTAAATCTGGGCTTACTGGTAACAATCTGTGTCTACGTAGTATGGTACGGAGGATATAGGAACTGTAAGTACTTGAGCTTCCGAGTATAACAGTCCAGTGGGATAAATTCGTTTTTGTAACGACATCACTTTAAGTATTGCCCATTGTGCGCATTCCGCTCTTAGTATTACAATTTTAAACGTCCCTCCCCATACTGGAATAATTTAAATGATTTAATAATAGAATAAAAAAATATTTTAAGTATATCGATTCATTATGGGATAACTTATGGGTTCACGGCATGCGGTATGCTAATGATAAAAGTGTGTGTGAGTGTTGCTTTGGCGCAACACCAATCTCATTAAAAACTTCTTATTTTTATACTTTAGTTTTTCTCGTGACCAAATACGATGCGGAGGACGAATTTTTTATGGCGAAGATATGTATATCACGGCAAAAGGTATAAGCTTTATTGAATGAAAAAAATTAATAAACGATTTTAACAGTTAATATTTGTTTCATTGATATACACATGTTCTACCCAAAAACATTTACGCTATAATTACGTCTTTAGAACACAATTTTAAAAACTTATAATACTAACAAAAATGTCTTATAAAAAAATTTAGTATAAGGTGTAAGTCTCCACTCAAGGCCTTGTCCTGTCGAGCAACGTCGGTCGTCAAATTTGATTGTCTTTCGCACACTGCTTTGTAAAAACAACTTTAAACAATTTTCATAAGGTGGAATTTGCAAAAACATATTTTATACTTATAGCATTACTATTACTACGTAGGTGGTGTTTGGCGACAGTTTCGATCGTCACTTTTCTTCGAGACTGTGCATCTTGGGTTTTTAGTATATCAATGTACCTACCTATAAGAATTACGTAAACACAAATCATTATCTATACTTATAATAAATCTGTAGAGAGGTCAATTCTGTACATGAAATATATTTACAAAATAACTATCAGGGGGTGATTAGGGATCGATACTGATGCCAAAAATGCAATCAGTAAAATTTTTGTTTGTCTGTCTGTCTGTCTGTCTGTATAACCGTTATAGAAACAAAAACTACTCGACGGATTTTAACGAAACTTGGTACAATTATTTTTCATATTCCTGAGCTGGTTATAGTATACTTTTCATCACGCTCATATCATCAATAGGAGCAGAGCAGTGAAGGGAAATGTTGGGAAAACGGGAGAAGTTACTCCATTTTTTAAGCTTCCGTCGCAAGTGCAACCTTAGTGGTTAAAGCTACATAGAAATCATTTATGACGTAAATGTTCTCCTTAAAATTATATAAAAAATATATACTTAATACGACAGCATATATCTATCTTTTATGGTTGACTCACAATAATACGTGTAACTCCCGATAGCTTGGCAGTTCGAAGCTTTCTTCTGATTATTATTCTGCTCCTAAATTTAAATCCACCACAACTTTGCAATGGAACTCGGCTAAAAGTAACCCAGTTGCAACAAAATATAATCGAGGCTCAAATTTTAACAGGTTGCGGTGCAGGAAAAACCGTCCTTATTCCCAGAATTCCCATAATAGCAAATAATTTTCCATTCCAATTTAAAAGAACGCAATTCCCAGTATCGGTGTGTTATGCAATGACAATTAATAAGGCTCAAGGGCAGACTTTTCGTGCTGCTGGAGTAGATCTCGGTGTCAGTTGTTTCTCGCATGGTCAGTTGTACGTCGCTCTTTCCCGGGTTAGCAGTTCTAGAAATCTTTATGTTCACGTGCCGGACGGGTCAACTTTCAACATAGTTTACCCGGAAGCTTTGCGCTGAAGTATTTTCGTTCTATAGGTACTTAAGCCTCATGTGAACGTGATCTAAACAATATTACCGATACATTAACTTAATAACACACAAGGAGTTATACGCTGACGGAGTCGCGGGCACAGCTATTAACAATAATATTGTGCGGTTCGGTATTGCGATATTTTTCAACAGTATTATAGATTGGCATATTATATTTCCCTACTAAATTACGAAAGTTAATCTGTCTGTTACATCAAAATCACTGAACCGTGAGGAAGGATATAGGCTACTTTTTTTTAACGAAAAAACGACGGAATTTTGGACGAAGTCGCGGGCAACAGCTACCTATACTAATAATATAAGGCTGAAGAGTTTGTTTGTTTGTTTGAACGCGATAATCTCAGGAACTACTGGTTCGAATTGAAAAAATATTTTTTAACTAAATAGTCAATTTATAGAGAAAGGCTATAGGCTATATATCATTACCAGTAATCGGAATAGGTAGAGCTATTTAGGTTCATTGACCGCAAACATTGATGTCAATATGGATATTCCACGGGATTCCTACTGATACTACGGGATTTTATTGAATTTCATTATTTTTGTCAATATGTATAAAATAAATAGTTTGTATGGTAATATGTTGTTGTACAACTTCAGAATAAAAATGTTTAATTGGTTGTTGATTCTTGAATAAGAAATTGTTACTTAAAAAAATATATGTGGTTTAATGAATCAAGTTTATCTATTTATTATACTATCCTTAATCCCGTCCTTCTTATATTTACCCGCCAGAAAGGAAGTGTAATCTTTCAATAGTCCCGAAGGCGAGAATAGCTTTTTTATAATTTACTACTTAAAAACCAAATCCCGGGACTCGGGGAATATCCATATTATTCTATCCTATGGCAAGTACATAAAACAGCTCTACCTATTCCGATCTATGATCATTACGCTAAGGCCAATAGGAGCGGAGCGCCAATGAAGAATGCTTCAAAATCGGGGTTAAATTTAACGTTAGCCCAAAGTAACTATTCCACGCGGACGAAGTCGCGGGCAAAAGCTAGTAATTAATATAAATGAAGATTAATATTTTTGTTTCAATACTATTATTCTTTTGTATGTTTAGTAATTGGTATAATAAATAATTTAAAGATTTTTATTGATGCCAGATTTTGAGGTCTTGCTAAGAATTTGTATTTAGTTACCGTTCTGAGTTAAACTTATCAGAAAGATTATAATTCACTGTTACTTTTATTATCTTTTATCAGGTTCTGCTATGACTATTATTATAATAAAGTGCAATATACTAAAAACCTTTTTTATTACACCACTGAAATATATATTTTACCTAGAAACTTAATATTTAATATTACTTATAGTTATGGTTTAATTAAACATACTGTAAAAAAGCCCGTATTTAGACTTAACACTATATTTTAGTTTTATGTTTTAACAAACAAAACTGTAAAAGCGTCATACAATTCGATATGTAAAATAAAATTAAACAAAAAAGGCCTTAAACAGTACTTAGCCTCTGTGTTTTATCATAGTATAGAACTTCGTAACAGACGTAAGCATGAGTAGTTACAGTATACAAAATATTTAGAAAGCGATAATTGGAATAAAAATCATTACAATGAGGATTGGTCTTAAATAAATAAGGAAAACGTCGGTAAAACATTAAATATTGATTACCAAGATAATTTAAGGTGTTTCGAATATAAACAAAAAAAAAAGTTTATTTTTTTTTACTATTTTTTGATGTATAACAAAAGATCATAGAGTCAAAAACAAAATAGATATACCTGGTTAAACAGTTTTTTTGCTACCCTGTAAAGTTAGTGAATTCCTCTTACGCCTTTATTGGCCTGGGTGTGCGATATGTCGAATGACAAAAAGGCTGTCAACGATGTATATAAAGACATTCTATAGTATATTTAATATAAACATTGCACCCGTGCGAAGCCGGGGCGGGTCGCTAGTTCTCAATAAGCCATCTTTACAACAGAAAAACAAGTTCTTCTGGATGTTCCCAGTTTTCTTTTAAGGATTTTATGTTGTTATCTTTGTTCAAATAAACATATAAATCCTACGTACTGTGAGACCTAACCTTTTTTTATTAGAAATAAGTCTATTCATAAGTAATCAATTAAATGGAATATCATTAATAAAACAATATTTACACTAATCTTAATCTTATGTCAGGTGGTGACAGGAGGTTGTCATTACCATAAACGATAAGGAATACATAATTATGATATTGTAACGATTAGGAATACATCCTATTTAAAATGTTGGTGTCATAACTAGCTTTTAACCGCGACTTCGTTGTAGGGTGTGTTTCACAGAAAATGTGCAAAAGTAGGGACTTTTGCACATTTTCTGTGAAAAGAAGGTAGCCTTTTCTCTTTTTTTTGTCCTGGTGGGAAATTCATCAAATGGAGTGTAGACTTCCACTGACAAAAACTCAACCAGTTCCTTCAGTTGCCCTTTTAGTCCGGGGCCGCAGTATCTCAAAACAATCCTACCACCTCAGAAGCACAAAGATACCATGTGACGACCACAATAACTCTGTCAATAGTGAAGCGATTAAGAAGAAGAAGCGATTTTTGATCCCAGAATTTGAACTTTCTCCATGCCAAATGTCATCAAAATCGTTTCAGTGAATGAACTGTTTGTCAGCGGGCCCAACTCACGCTTATCTAGTTTTTTTTTCAATCAATTTCAATATATCGTTTCTACTTATATAATATAATATCTATATGTAATGCTTTATCATATTCTTTTTATTTTAACCAAAATTATAAATATAATTCCTAGTAAATTCTGTAATTATTTTCCTCTTCCAAAACACAATAAAACCTAAACAAATAAGTATAATGAATCCTCGTATAAATTTCAATCACTTGGACGGCTTTCGCTAGAAGTAGGGAATAGAAAACTGCGGAATATCTCTTCATCTCAAGGAAGACCCCGAATTAATCTTCGATTTTAATCTAACAAAGATATTACTTTTTCCTTCGCAACGATCTTCATTATAAATTTTTATTGAAGACGTAAACTATCGGAGGAAATTATAAAATGGCGCGGCATTTTATATATTTGCTTAGATTATTTTCGTACCATTAATATTTTCATGACGCTCACACGGGTCAATATTTCAGGTTAAACAACGCTTACCGAGTTTGGTCTGCCAATTGGTAACCATAATCCTTACTAATATTATAAATGCGAAAGTAACTCTGTCTGTCTGTGTGTTACTCAATCACGCCTAAACTACTGAACCGATTTAAATGAAATTTGGTACGAACATAGCCTAGAGCCTGAGAAAGGACATAGGCTGCTTTTTAATGCTTAAAAGGGCTGTAAGGGGTTGGAATAGGGGATGAAAGTTTGTATGGAAATTACGTCATTTTTAAAGCTAGAAGCTTGAAATTTATTTTTTAGACTTTTGATTAGAAAAATGTTCTTAAATAAGCTATTAGCAGTAAAATATTGCAAATAGCTTATTTATGTATGAGTTTTTTTTTCAAAATAATTAGCCTAAAAAACTAAAAATGCTGCCGAAAGTCACTATTCCGCGCGGACGAAGTCGCGGGCACAGTTTGTAATACATATAGTCAGATTTCTCCACGCCTCTCCCCGGCTGTTATTTGTGTATATTTGACAGTCGTTACTAAAAATTCCCACCAATCTATCCAGCGGGCTACGTTTAACCCAGTCACTAATGGAGGTCAGATAAGCTACTGGTACTCATCTGCATCTAGAAAGACTGGAAGCTGAGCCCCATTTAGTTTTGAAAAAGGCTCAGCAATATAAATAATGACACGTTAGTAATTAATAAGGGAGAAGATATACTATTAATAAGGACTTAACAACTAAAAATGTGATACAATGGCTGTGGTATTATCCCTAAAAGCGATCTTTTATAGACATCCTTTGGATTGATTTGACACAGACGGAGAAAAAAATACACAGCCAGTCCATGGTATACTAATGTGTATAGGCAAATAACATATTTAATAAACTACATACTGAAAACTTATGTACACATAAAAAGCTAAGACATATATTAATAATAACAATTGAAGGAGAGAGATAAGATCTTTTATCATGTTATTGAAAGAATAAATCCTAAGGATTATTGTAAAAACATGTAAGTATATTTCAGGGAATAAAAAGAAATACTTTCAAAACAATATTATTTGAAAGCTTGTAATGATACTTATACCTTTATGTATCTACTAATAAAATAGAATAAAAGAATACAAAATGCTACAACTGAGTTGTATTATGGCAGGTTTCACAAAGAAGATAACACAAAAACAAACGAAAAGCAAAATATAGGCGCCATATCTCGTTTCAAAATAAAACAAGTACAAATCTCGGCTTAAGGAGTTAAAATACTTTTCACTCGTCTTTAGGTATCAAGAGCCCCAAATGAAGTGACTGAAGAAAATGTCGGACCTCCATTTGTCAGAGATCGACTGCGCGAAGTGGGTCGTTATTCTTATACAGAACTCGAATAAATTATAGACGAAAAGACTTTTTGTGGACAAAAGTTACTGTGGATTGACGGAAATAAGATTAATAGACGCGGAAATGAGTTACAGGTTGACAAAATGTAACTTTTGTTTAAACGCACAGATTTTTATCCGTTTAACATATTTCATTTTAAATTTTACACAAAATTAAAAACAAACAAAACAATAAAATATGTTGTAGGGTATAATAGTGTATTGTCGGTGTTTATTGCTCTTCAAAACTACATTCTATAACGTCCAATACTCACACATATTGTATTCGGAATTTCTTTAGAAGAATCTGTCCATATTTCGATAACGAAGAACCATAGAAACCTTGACAACACATTACTTAAAGCCATATATTATATGGCTCTTAGCGCTATATTTTAAGTAATGTGTTAACACAATTAAAGTGGTTTAGAGGATTATACACGACATGTATAGTTGAGATGATTAAGATGATATTGACATGTTAAGCGTGCTCCATCTTCGACCACATCATCACTTACCATCAGGTGAAATGGTGGTCAAACGCGAACCTATTTTCAATAAAAAAAGATAATATAATAAATAATATAATTTTCCACAACTTTCACACAACGCCATCTAGTCCCAAACTAAGCAGAGCTTGTGCTATGAGTACTAGACAACTGATAAACATACATATATATTTCTAAATGCATACATATTTTAGATACATTACACCCAGACAAAGAACAAATGGTCGTGCTCATCACACAAACATTTGTTCTGGGTGGGAATCGAATCCACGACCTTGCGCATAGCAGTCAGGGCCACTGACCACTAGACCAACAGGCCTGTCAATAATCGCTTAGCTTTTTCACAACTATATTAGGGTCGCTTTCCAGTTTAACCAGATTTATTGTGGGTATAGGCCTCCTTTGTCCACTTTGTTAATGTCCGACTTTTTTCCACCATTGTCAGACTTTTTTCTGTCTTCTGACTCTCAAAGATGACCTGATGACAGCCGGGACCAACGACGTGCTGTCCAGGGTACAGAGGAATCTCAATATGTTAATATGGTCACCAATCTACGGACTGGCCTCGAAAATCGTTGCTTTACCTTGAAGATAGACCTGTGCGGTTGTCACTATTTTTAACCGACTTCTAAAAAAGGAGGAGGTTCTCAATTCGGATGATTTTTTTTTTAATGTTTGTTCGAGCATAGCTCCGTCGCTTGCCAACCGATTTGAAAAATTCTTTTCTTTTCATACATTTCTTTTTGTTGGAAAGGGTATACTTTCCAAATGGTCCCATGAAAATTTTATCGAAATCGGACAATCCATTGTTGAAAAATAGACAAAAGTCTGAAAAAAATATTTACAATATTGATCTTTTCGTTTACTCTGCTGGTGAAGGTGATAAGTAGTTGACATTTTGGCTTTTGTAACTAGATTAATTACAAACTGACCCACTAAAAATCGCGAAAATAAAAACTTTTTTCCAAAAAATAAAACCGACTTCCATATCAAAACACTAAAAAGCCAAAAATAATTTTAATTTCGGAAGGCGGTGTGAAAAAAAAGAAAGTACAAAACCAATAACGCCGACTACCGAAATTAAAATTATTTTTGGCTTTGTAGTGTTTTGATATTGAAGTCGGTTTTATTTTTTGCAAAAATGTTTTTTTTGTAATCTCATTTTATTCAGGGGCTTTTATCAATGTCAGCCCCATCGTACCCTTTTACATACACTGACTTATTTACACAGTATAAGTATATATATAATATTACTTAACGTTATATATTATAGCTAAATAATTCGAGTTATTTATGTAGGACCATAATTAAATGGAACAACTTCTTGATAATCTCCAAAGATGGTAAAATTGATTGGATTATTGCCACATCAATTTAATTTATTTTATAATCCCTCAAAAATAACTCGCGTTCTACTCCGTTCCGAGCACACTCCATCAGCAAATGTTGCACGTTTTCTATTTGATTTACCTACTATTACTATTTACTTTATTTCTTTTACTATTTGGCCACAAGTTTCTTTAACATATTATTTGTTATTATTAAAGTAATAACACTGTTACTAGTCTTCTAGGCAGATTTCCAGACGACAGAGATGTGGATGTATATTCCGACGCCTAAGTGTATTTTTATGTACGTAGTTAGATTTAGTAAAACTAAAAAGGTAGCTGTAGTAGTAGTTCTTTAGTTTACTCATAAATATAAATGTTATAATATAAAAGCAAAAAGAAAGGTACCGAAATAATATAAAAACATTTCTGTATTAAATGATTGCTCGTGTGTGTTTCGCTGTATACGTTATATAATTTCTTTGGTTTCTACTATATAATTAATGGCAGTTAAATTATCTTGATTAACGTGAATACTACATTTCAACATACTCATATTTCAATTAATCCTGGATCATCAATTTCGTTAAGTTCCCTTACAATTTGCTAAGGATTAAACATGATGACATAGGTAATTACGTTAACACCTCAACACCTTTAAGCAGTATCCTCGTCATATTGAATATCTTGAACCTGTCAATACATAAATGCTTAACTAGATAATGAAGTTTTGAAGACGGTATAAAACAAACGTCAAATACAGTCCTCTTCATGTTAAATAAATAAAAAAATAATAAAATAAAAATTGTTTATTGGCACATGTAGTAAACACATTCAGTCTTGGTATAGTGAATTGACTCATTTAAATGTATTAATACAAAACTACTGATGCTGATTCTCAAACTAAACTTGAACTCGTGTTTTGGGAGACAGTGTTACAGTCATTACGAGTCAAACAAAGTGAGTGAATATCGAATTGATTGTCACTGCGGTTTACATGGACAATACTATAACTAATAATGAAGTTTAAACATTACAATTTTTTCCAAAATAAGTAGTGGTAAGGTATGTGTGTTTGTATGTAACTAGTGAAGGAGTTTATGAGAAGTGTAAGGTGTAATTGATGTGGTGTGATAGACTGGTATCTGTTTTTGTGTTGTATGCCTGGGATGTTGACCGACGATAGTGATCCTAGCTATCTTCATTGATGCATCATGGTCTAGTCTTTTACAAATACTTGAACATCGACGACGAGTTGCACAATCTGATTCCGCCAAGTCCGTTCCATCATCGGACTACAAGACAAATGTTTTGGGAATACTTTCATTGTGCGTACGGCTAAGAAGTGGAATTCCCTGCCGGAGTCTGTGTTTCCCGATAACCTAAGGGTCTTTAAGTCCAGAGTGAATAGGTTACTTTTAGGTAAGCGTGCTCCATCTTCGACGACATCATCACTTATTATCAGGTGAGATGGTGGTCAAACGCGAGCCTATTATCAATAAAACAAAAAACAGGCAGGACCAAAGGTTGAACGTGATATTTAAGGCATGGATGAATCTAGATATGTTACAAAGGTAATCCTACCTCGGACCGAGTTCGACAAGCGCTACTTGAACGTTGCAACCTCAGATTGATCAATGTGGCTGTTATTATCTAGCCACGAACTCCTCAGATGCTCAAATGTGACTTGCAAATCCAAACTTCGATTTGAAATGTACACATCGTGCGCAGTGAAGCTGGTCAGAGGTATTTTAGGTGCAGTGGTACGATTTTTACTGGTGACAGGCTCACGTTTGACTACTACCTCGCCTGATGTTAAGCGATGATGTAGTTGAATATGAACACGCTTACCTAGATGTAATCTATTCCCTCTTGACTTAAATAACCCTAGGTTATAGCTATCAGGAAATACAGACTCCGGCATCGAATTCCACTCCTTAGCTGTATGCACAATATTTTCTGGTTTCCCGTAACGACCGTGAAAGATATTCAAATGACAGCCAGAGCTCTTGTTTTTCAGAACTGCTCTTAAATAATCACGAGTTTGCGCAAGTGATCTTACTAGTAAGTAATGCATTATCTTATTGCGCTCCTTAATAAAGATGTGTTTAAAAATACTAGATACATTTATATATACAATATGCATAAATATTCAAGTCAACGCGATCAAAAAATGTCACACTAGTTTTAGTCGCATATTTTGTGATTGCACAAGGAAATCAAAACCTGAAGGTACTTTCCGTTCAACTAGAATCACAAGGTTTAGCAAGACGCAATATCTTAAAGCATATGTAAACGCAAAAATCGGAAAACCGTAAATATGTAGTTAGTACTTTTGAACTCATATATTTCGATAAGTTTATTCGAAAACTTCGGCTCGAGTGGGTTTCGAATTTAGCCGAGTTCTTCTTCCCACTTAACACTGACACAAATGATGAAACTTTTTTACCCTCAATTCCCGTAGTAACCTTCCTTTATAAACTAAATATACTTCCAAAGAGCCAAAGTGCGGTTTCCCTTAAAAAAGCCTTCCCCCGAATCCCGTTAATTTTCACCCATGACATCTGTCACAGGGCTTAACATCAGGTAAAGTGATCAGATCTTATCTCGTTGTCATAAGAGCTATATCAGATTGTCACTTCAATTGGAGTGGGGTAAAAGGTCATGATTTATTATGTTCGAGTGTAGCCAAGTGTGAATGAGGAGGGTGCACCTATTTTGATGGAGTATATAGAATTTAATTGAATAGTACTAGAGTTTCGTGTGCCGAAAAGTAAATTAACATGGTACGAATAACTTTGTATTTGTGAAACGATAATGATATTGCGTTTTTTACGATTTCACAGAGACTGTGTCCATTTCGCCGACAGTATTCTTAGAGCCAAAAGAGTGTTGGGCGCAACATTATAGACCAGTCCCGAAAAGCCCTTTTTAATTTTCGGTGGGAAAATCATGAAAAGGTTGCTTTCTGCTCTGGTGGACCGAGAGAGCCTACCACCTAAGTTTACATTGTGTAATGCAATAAATGATTGAGCATTGAGAGTGGCAGACTTCTACTGAGTAAAAAATTACCCAGTTCCTTCAGTTGGCTTTGCGTTCCAGGGCCGCGGTGTCTCGTTCGAACATTCCCCCAACCCCGGAATTTGCCTTCCGGGCCCAGTCAATAGGGCTGACAGCTCTTTAAGGCGTGCATGGAATAGGACGTGCCGTCGAATCAGGCTTGGTTCTTACCGGACGGTAAGCTAACCCTGCTCGCCATCCGTGTCCCGAGCTGCCCTCAATACTATCTGATCATATCTGCCAGTTTGTGATGTGTCGGTGACCTGCTTGATTTTTATCGAAAGTCGTCACATTATCGCCGTAGCTGGCACGTCGCCATTATACTCTGTGTTCTGTAGAATATGTTTGTCGTTAGAAGATATTATATGCTCAACTGAAAACGAGTTGGTAAAGTTTTTAACAGGATTACTGTGTATGCCTCAATATGACTAATACGAAATATGATTGAGTGCTTACCATGTGCTCTAAAATGTTAAGACACAATTTATTCATTAAGTATTTTTGTATGAGTTCTTGACTGATGACATTTTAGTTTAAGAACCGGTTTTATTTCGGGCGGAAAATCATCCAATGAGTGCAACCGTTCTGGGTGGAGTGGAAGAGAGTGTCAATCTTCTACTGACTATAAATCCACCTTGACCTTCGGTTGTCGGTATCTTGTTAGAACATTTTCACAAGGAAGGCAATGCTACCATCGGGCCCTGTCATTAGTGCTGAATGCTCTATGAGCCGCGCGTGGTACACAACGCGCCGTTGATTCTGGTAGATTAGGAGCCTTATTTTGAACGTTCTAAAGTACATGGTGACTGATGCTAGATGATTTTTTTATACAAAGCCGCGAATATTATCTATTAATTTAACGGTACATTTAATTTCATTTCATTACAGAAATCTGTAAAAACGCACAAATACTGCACCAACCGTGTCTTCAAAAAGAGATAAATGAATGATGAAGATATGTCACTGTGTCGATCCTAAATAAATAAGGATAAAGGGGGGTCCCTTTATCCTTATTTATTTAGGATCGACACAGTATTAAAATAATGGTTTTTTAAAACAATTTTTATCGCAAACCTAAAAGTAAATTACTTTCATCATAATAACATTTAATAGCCGAGAGAAGCGATTGTGGAAGCATCACAAATTAATGCAAATCACTTCAATATGGCGTAAACTATCTTTAACATCAACATTGTTCAGCTTATAAAGGTGTTATAATGTAAACACCAACTTCACACTGGTAATCCTCTTGAGGTTTACTTAGATATTGTGGTAAAGTACCTTAATAGCTGTTGCTAAACTATGCGATTATCTGTACGAAGTGTCTTTTTGTTGTTTTGAAATATGTTTGTACATAAATCTTCTTGATTATTTATTTGCACTTTTGCACATAGGTACAAAGGCGGACTTAATGCCATAGGCATTCTCTACCAGTCAACCATGAATGGTGAAGAGATAGTGTGGGAGGTGCAATATGAACGTGAAAAGTAAAATTAGAATATATATATATATAATAATAGTAATAACACAAAAACCCTAGTATCATAAAAAAATAGAAATCTACATAAATAATATATATGAGTAAATACTTATATAAATACATACAAACATATATATGATGAAGCAAATGAAAACCAAATGTGGAAATTCTGCTTATTGGTGTAGAAAATAGATACGCAATTTCTTTTTAAATGCATAGCGATTGTCAGCCTTCTGATCTCGAGAGGAAGTGCATTCCAGAGGAGAATCGACTGGATATGAAAAGAAGAATGAACAAAGTCAGAAGTATGAGAAGGACAGAGTAAGAGAAAATTATTGGATGAACGTAGATTCTTATTGTGTGAAGAACATAGAAATTGAAAGTGAGGCATTAGTTAACCCACTTGTTACTAGCGTCCTTTTAAAAGGTCTGCTCATAAACAAAAATCGTGTGATTTATGTGGTTAGTATAAACAATTTTTGTTGATGATATTTCAAAGTTAAGATGTGTGGCAGTATAATACAACTATTGTAAGAGAAATATCATTTTATTATAAAAAAGTTTTTTAGCATTTATTTTACGTAAAAATTACCATGAGTAACATGAGGTGAATTACTTTATTATTATTACATTTTCAAACTATTTCACAGTGAATAATCAAAGTTCAAACCATCTTTCAAGTGATAACAAAAACAAAATTAACTATTTTATAATGTTTCTTACTTTATTTTGCGATTTTATTTGGTGTCCTTTATAAAGCCCAGTAGTAATATCGACTGCTACTTCTTATAAATTTAATAAAAAAAAAATATTAGTAAAATATTTGGTAAATGATGGGAATCTCAACTCTATGAAATCATCGAAGAGTTGGAACTTGATCATGAGGCTCTCATCCCTTACAGTATCACATTTTCACCACTCGAAAACTGTAATACTGATGTCATTGACGACGATTCCGGGGACGAAAATCAAGTACAAATTCAAATTTTACCTGGCAGGCAACTAAGGACATTAGCACACGTTAGCTATGACATTTTGTTACTAGGTAAATACACCAGTGATGATGAAATGGTGCTAGCTGAAGTTGCCAAATGAAAACTTATTAGTAATAACTCAAACCAAAAACCATAACAATTTTTTGACGACAGCATAATAGATTTGCTTACAGAATATACAAACAAGTATATAAACCAAAGAAATAAAATAGGAACATAACATGTGATGAAATAAAGTATTTCATAATTTCATAGGAATTCTGCTATTCAGTGGTTATGTTGTACCCAGAAGATGCAGCAGATTGTGGAATGCCCTTATTAGATTACAGATGTCCACTACCAACAAATAAAGAATTCAAGAAAATGGATCGTAGTTCCCTGAAGTACAAATCCACAAAAGCTGAAGAAATTATTGTGTAAATGAAACGATAACAGTGTACTCGTTATGTAAAATAAGACGCTTTTCACAGCAACAAAAAAGTATGTACAAAGTTCTAAGGCAACCAACTAGCCATCATAAAAAGTTGTAAAGAAAATATGGGAGGTGTAGACATGTCAGATCGAAATATTGGTCTCTATCGCACATCGATAAGGGTGATTAATTGTATTTCCCATTGATTTGTCACTGTTTGGATATGTCAGTCCAAAATGCTTGGCTACTAATTCAAAGTGACGAAGGAGAACTTGATCATATAAAATTATTGAAAGAATCCGGAAGATTACTGCAACTCCACTTCTTGAAACGTATCGGAATAAAAGAAAACCGGAAACCAGGTCGCACTTCATAAAGTTTTCGCGTTATGATGATAACAAACATTTAATAAAATACCAAAATAAACAGCTGAGGTCTGTTATTTTCCATAAAAAAAAACGAATTTTTTCCTTGCATCCAAAGAATTGTTTTGAATTATACCACACTAAATAACCTTTTTAGTAAGGATTTTTTTTTACTTCATTTTATGCAAAAATAAACGCCAATAGAGGTACTTCTTTATTTTTTTATGTACACTACATTAGTAGCATATATTACTAGCGTCCTTTTAAAAGAACACCATTTTCCTGATTTTCCAATAGCCGAATATTTATTTTTGTATTTTTCTTTAATATCTTATCATGTAATTATGAACATATCTGAATTTCATTACAATCTGACACAAAAAGTATATTCAGTAACAAGTGGGATACGAAGGAGGGCTGGGACAGTAAAGAGAAAAGAGTTGTCAAAGCGTGCAAACTTCTCCTCTGGCGAATGGTCATCCATTTAAGCTCAGACCTGAAACTTGAGACCTGGTCATATTTCCTTAAATTAAATATGAACCGAATGCAGTTATTGAGGATACGATCAAGCTTATCGAGCAAGACCGCATTCGGGGTCAAAGTAGCACACGTCACCATAGTGGATTAATGGGAAAATTAAAGTCTGCACAAGCATAGTCTTTGTCTTAACAGGCAAAAATTTTCTCAGACGATACAAAGAACGCAAAGTGCCATTGGCTCTTAGACTGACACTAGAAACTTGATTTTGCCAACCCAGTGTCACGTTAAGATGCAAACCGAGATCTTTTACGCGTGCTTGATTATCTTAAATGAAAGAAATTTAGCGTTCATCTAGCGTATACAACCTGTAATTTAAAGGGTATATACATACCGAGTGCACGGCTTCTTTGGATGATAACAAACGATATGGCAAGGGTTTCTAATCCTACGTCTACATGTGTGGAGCATATTAGAAATTTCAATACATACATACCAGAGGCCGAATTTTTCAAATTAAGAAGAACGAAGAGAATTATCGTTTTATTGGCAAGTGACGTGGAAAGTGATGACCTTCATAGTGCTGTGACACGTTTGTTATTACTGGTATTCAAGAAACATATGGAACCAATAATTTGGGGTCAATTCTGTGAGTCACTTATTTTGAGCTGAAACTTTGCATAGAGACTCCATACCAGATGTTATCTTCAGTCCTTTTGGATAGATATGGGGTTCCCGTTACACGTTGTATAAGTCTAAATTGAATTGAATGAATATGTTACTTCTAGGCGTTCTGCATTTTGACCACATCTTTGCTTACTATTATTAGGTGGTGGCCAACCGCGACCCTTTTTTTATTTGTCTGGTCTGTCCTCCACACACCTCGACAAAGGCCTCCTTCCACTTTTCGCGAGCCTATAATCAATAAAAACATATTATTTACTTGACTAAACTACACATACTTACACGAAAGTGACAGTAAATACTTAAGACAACTCTGAGCCTGAATTCTGCGGTATAAAGTATTAAAAGTGTGCTAAGGATTAACTACGACTATGCGTGATATTGTCACGTATAGTGGCACAGCATTCATCATCATTTTCCTGCCCTTACCCCAGTTACATGTGGTCGATGAAACATGTTTTCATCTTCCATTTTCCCCGGTCAGAGGTCAGCCTCCCCTGTTATAGTAGCATTATGCTAAGCGATTACCATTTTACGTTTATATAACGCATATTTTCCATATAATAAAATACTTAATGTAATAAATGCGAAAGTAACTCTGTCCGTCTGTATGTTACCTTTTCACGCCTAAACCGCTTAACCGATTTAGATGAAATTTAGCATGGGAGTAGTTTAGGACCCTGGGAAGGACATAAGATAGTTTTATCTCGGAATTCCCACGGAATCGGGAATTACACGGGAAAAACCTCCCACACGAACGAAGTCGCGGGCAAAAGCTAGTATAAATTATTTTCGTGCTTTATTTATTTTCCACGTTCATATGTAGGTATGCGTCATGTAATGCAAATTAACTTATTTTCTTCCAGCAAAAGAATAGCTGATTTACTTCTCATTGATTTGTTTATTTAATCAGCACCTCGCTGCATTAAAATAAAACCTAAAAAATCTTTATCCATTTACACTGACAGCATGTTTTATAACAATTTATAAGAGTCTATTGAAAACCGTCGACAGCAATTTACTTATCGATGTATCACTTTTGCTTGACGCGAACGCTTTGAAATATATTTTGTTGCTATTCTCGCTTATCAACACGTCAGGTTCATTTTTAATAATCTGATATTTAAAAAATTGGACAGGATTTTTTTAATATTTTGATGAATTAATTTTAGATATTCCATCGGTGTTTGCTTTTTATTTCATACCATAGAAGAAAAAGCTATATTTTTAAAAATCTAAATTGTTTTTGGTGAGCAACGAATAGGAGTTGCTCGTATTCACTTAATTTAGGTATTACTGATTTGATTTTATTAAATGAATAACTAGAAAAAATCAAAATTGATAAAAATGTACCTAAACAAAATTTTTTTCATAAATTATTTGCAAGCAAATTATTCCAACGGCTTGATACTTTCTTAACATGCTATTTAAAAACAACGATATTCAATAATAATTTATAAGTAAAGAATGAATCCCTTTATTTATACCCAAATTATAAATTGATTAGTTTTAGTCAATTTTCATCTTGGTCTTAATGTATCTTTAACATTTGCTTGACATATTTTATGAATCTTTGTTTACGAGGATCTAATTATGTTGAAAAACATCAAACAATCAGTCCCGGGTCTCTTACAGTCATACCTTCAGATATATATTTACCACTATTCGCATCCAAATTTACGATTGTAGTAATCGACGAGTTTCCGAAGCTCTTAAAAACAGCGGAATAGCCGAGCCTTAACACAGTAATAAATAGAATTTAGGCGTTCCTTTTTGTTTCTGTTTTAAGGCTAAAATGGGCGATAAAACAAAACACGATCAAAGGAAGACTTAAAATAAAATAATAATTTATTCTCTTCTTCAAATAAAAACCTAAAATTGTGATATTTGTATAGGACCATGTTTATTTGTGTCAGACTGTTGCCTAAACTAAGTCAAGGCCTATATTTAAGAATACGCGCCATCGTTACATGGTGGACATCCCACTCATACGCATAAAACGTTTTGGGAATAGTTTCATTGTTCGTACGGCTAAGAAGTCGAATTCCCTGCCGAAGTCTGTCTTTCTTGATAGCTGTGACCTGTCTTAAAGCCAAGAGTGAATAGGTTACTTCTAGGTAAGCGTGCTTCATCTTCGACCACATGATCGCTTACCATCAGGTGAGATAGTGGCCAAACGCGAGCCTATTATCAATAAAAAAATATCAGAGCCCTATAGGAAAAAGACAACATTTTATTAAGAAGCTCAAATAAAATCACTCTGTACAAAACAAATAAAATACACCGCAACTCAGTAATAAAACCTCTACAGAGTCCTAATTGACATGAAATGTTTGCACATGACGTCATAAGATTAGCTCCGTGTATAAACTGATTTGCTTCAGTATTAATTTAGTTGAATCCTATGCTAACATGACATTTCTTTGCTTATTTAGCGTTTGAATATTTAAAGTGTGCAGTCTTTTGTTGACATATAATAGTAGATACTATTTTTGTATTGCAGATTTAAAAAGAAATGTAAATGGTTTCCTGATGCTCATTCGTTTTATAAATAACACTTTCACATGTAATTTTTTTAGGATTCCGTAGCCGAATGGCAAAAAACGTAACCCTTATAGTTTCGTCATGTCTGTTTGTCTGTCTGTCGGTCCGTCCGTATGTCACCGCCATTTTATTCCAAAACTTTTAAGATTATACGTGTGAGACTTGGTATGTAGATGTATTCTGTCTGCTTTCCGATTTTGAGAAAAAAATTAAAAACTATTAAAAAATTAAGGAAGGCTCTCCATACATGGAACTGAAACTGATTTTTTTTTCATGAAACCTATGCGTGTGTGGTATCTATAGAAAGGTCTTTAAAAATGACACTTTGGTTTCTGAAGCCCCTTTTTCATAAAGACAATCCTTTAAAAGATATACGCTTCCAAAGTGGAAAAATGTGTGCCCCCCTCTAACTTCTACATATGTATCAAAAAAATATATGCCGTAGATCTTAATGTAAACTTTCAACAAAAATTGGTTTGAACGAGATCGGGTCAGTATTTTTAAACACTATGAAAAACAAAGTTATTTTGCGTAGTTACTACGGAACCCTTCATGGGCGAGTCTGACTCGCACTTGGTCAATTTTTATCAATTTAAACTAGATGAGGCCGGTTTTTCCTTGCTGATTACCCTGAGAAGAAACACCGACAAACTCTGAGGTCAACGTTCCTTTTGAAGTCCAAATAATCCGTACTGTTCCATATAAGAACCATGCAGGTTTATGTACTATATGTGGTGCTCGTTTGTGGAAAGACACAGACATTTGAGCAGACCGGTCCAACGTCATCGAAGACATTTCAAGTGGCAATTTTTTTTGCCACTTAGAGGCCCACTTTAATGCATTTATGTTAGATATATAGTGGCAAGTCTATAGGCAACATTCGGCCCTAAATCTAGACTGCCACTGCCACTGACAAGCCCATACATTGATAGATTCTTTTGAGAGATTTGTGAGACATAGTTTTATTCAGACGAATGGGTTTCAAAGTGATTCATAGTGAAGATATGGTTGAGACGTTTTAGTATAGTAAAAAGTACGGTCAATATGGTAGTTAATACCTTGAGAATATTATGGGAGAACCGACAAAACCTATGTAATGCTTGTTATAGTTGTGTGTGTGTGTTTTTTTTTAATTTTCCTATGTACTTAGGTTTTCTACTTTTTTATCTAACGTGGCACTTCGCCCGTGACTTCATCTGCGTAGATTTTGAAATAATGCACTCCCCAATAATGCATCAAAGATTTTTTTTTTACAAATAAGTGGTATGATTAGTTCCGAAGATTACCCCCTACATACATACATTGAAACAAAGACCTCTTTATAATATTAGTAAAGAAATCATTTAAATAAAGTTTAAAATACTGTATTTTTTAACTACTGTCCAGTGTCCAGTGAAAAGAACTTTTCTAAGATATGCTCATGTAAAATTAAAAGCAAAAAGTGGTAAGAGAGTGATTTTCAAAATTTTTGTACATTTTGCTGTGTGAAAACGACCACTCGAATATCACAAAAAAAAACAGCATTGAAGTCATCAAACTAGTATTAATATCCTTGAGAAACATTTCTTCCAGATAGGTATCAACATTTCAGATCATAATAATAAGTAGTTAATAAAAAAAATTGTTTAGTTCTTTAATCTCATAATATTTTCATACAGCAACCCAGTGTCTCCAAGCAAAAGAGCGTTACAAAAAAAAGCATAAAGAAGAAACTACTCACATATTTACAGTTCTTGTTACACAATATCTTTAGGACTCTAATTATGATTTCAATGTGTAAAATATAAATAAATAACCCAATGCATAATAATAATAACATTGTTTCGATATGTGTCTTGCTTTTCATTAATTTTTGTTATTCTTTGTTGTAACACTAATATTAGTAGATATGTGAGACATTCAACTGACAAGATTCTCCATTTAAAACCGTCGAATCAGATGACAACGGAACGTCTGTCCACCATTTTGTCAGCGGGTGCCACCAACAAGAAAAGTGTGTTTGTTCCAGTGCAGTGTTTTTTCAACAATAAATCTTTCATTTTGGTTGATCAGCTATAAAGAAAACGGTAAAGCTATCTCTTATAAATTTTGCGTAAATTTAAAGAATAATTTTGACCAACTACTAAAAAGAAGCTGGATAATTCCAATAGTATTATTTCTAACCTCCAAATGTTTTAGGTTGTTATTCAACTCATGATTGATTTCATTTTTCTAACGATTTGTTACGTTTTTTTGTTGCGTAACAAAAATGATATAACAAAAATGAAGCAAAGCCGATTTCATACAGAATTATTATGCTTATATGATTTGAAGGATAATGCTTCATTTATTAATTTTATTAACATATAATTTTAATAACATTCAAAAAATATTAATTTAAAAATCTAAAAAATAATAGCCCAAAAGTAAACGTACAACGTCGACTTAAAAGGTTAAATTTATAGTGTCTAGTTTGGTAATATAATTTTCAACACATATGCTCAAATAATGCATTTACGGAGCCTATTTACATTGTTCGAAAGTAAAAAATAGCACCATACAATGGAACGTGCGGTAAAATAGGTACTCTCATCTAAGTACATGTTTTAGCCTATGCTCCGATGTATAGCGCCGTGCGTATCCTTTACGGTTTTTTTTATTAAAAAATTATATAAGAATTCCTTCAAGGATTTTCACATTACGAGAATAAATAAGCTAAATGATCGAACCTTCTTGGAAGGGCTTTCGCTAAATATGTTTTTCTCACTTTAATACTAAAAACGAAATGAGACAAAAGATGCGTTTTAGAAAATTAGTCTTTCGTGGCGCTATTTGTAAAATCACGCCATTTCCATATTAGTATATTAAAAACGGCAAGGTAGTTATGACTTTCCGACTAATATCAAAAGTTTGCTTCACTACCAATTATGAGTTTTCTCGCAAATGTGTCGAAAAACGTTATTAAATATGAATGACAATAGAAATATTTAAATAATAAATTAATACTAAATACTAAATTATTACTTGAGGAAAGACGAGACCTTATTTTACTTTCAAAATTTTGAATTCGGGTATTATTGGAGAAGTATTGCACACCTTTTCAGCGTGCCTCAAACACCTACCCAAAAATGTCTACCAGCTCTCTTAAGAGACGAACTCTGAAATATAAAAAAAATGCAATAGATACTTAGTTATCAATTTTCAACTTTAGATTTCTCGACAACATTTTTATTTTGATTCCATTTATTTAATCTATGTACATGTCGCAGGTTTTTCATAAAATTAGGTTTTTGATCAAAAACCTAGGTTTTTGATGAAAAACCGGAAGATGACACATTTTAAACTCAATTTCATCATAAACCTGTTACAATCCAGATTTTTGATGAAAAACCTGAACTAGTTTGGGTTTATGATAAAGTTCTTGTCAAAATGACGGGTTTGCTTTGTTTTATGACAAATAAATCAATTTAAATAAAATAAGTAAAACAATCCATCATCATTTGCAACTTAGTAGAAAGAAAACAATTATTTATTTATCAAAATTTTACATCCATGATCCAATCAATATTCTCCTCCTTCAATCCAATTATGAAATGAAATGTTTCAATTTCACGTACCTATATTAATATGATTTTGATAATCCGCGAAAATGCGTAACTATTAAATACCCTACCCCTACTGCTCTCTTGTCGGATTGTGGTGAGATCGTCAAATTTTTGAGGGTGTGTATCGGGCGGCCGATAATAAGTAATGCACTGAATGGCGTTTCAACACTTGCTTTATAGTTGGGATTTTGAGGTCTACGTGGAGATCCTCGTTCCTCAAGTACCAGGGCGCGCCCGTGACCTTTCGGAGAAATTGGTTTTTGATAACTGGCATCCTATGGATCTAAGCTGGACTTGCATGAGCAAACACCGGACAGACGGATGTCAGAATAGGCGTAAAAATGCATATCTAGCTTACATTTTAGGGAAAGTGGTGTGCTTTCAGCATGCAGTGTAAATTTAAATTGACTTATTTGTCATAAAACAAAGAAAACCCATGATTTTGACAAGAACTTTATCATAAACCCAAACTAGTTCAGGTTTTTGACAAAAAATCTGGATTGTTACAGGTTTATGATGAAATTGAGTTTAAAATGTGTCATCTTCCGGTTTTTCATCAAAAACCTAGGTTTTTGATCAAAAACCTAATTTTATGAAAAACCTGCGACATACACATAAATTACATTTTTAAATATTAATATAAAACATAAAAACATTTAAAAATATTAGCCCACCGGTATCGGGAACAGGGTCCAAGCTACCGGTGGTCAGGGCTCCATAGAGAGGAACTTCCTCACAAAACGCGCCGTTTCCAGAAGTACTGCTTTCTGGACCAAGCCCTTGATCCAGCTGCCCAACGAGAGCCTCCTTAGATGTTGGTCGAGGCTCTTGGCTATTATACCATTAGCTGTGACGACTATCGGCACAATGATTTCTGTCTTCACATCCCACATGTCGACAACCTCGCGCGCCAGGTCAAGATACTTATTTTTTTTTCTATCTCAGCTTTCACGAGGTTCTCATCATGGGGGACGTTATTTTGATTATTATTATTTAGTAAGACAGACTTATTCGGCTAGACATTCCAATAGATTATTTAATAAGTGTTAAGAAATAGATAATTTATGGCTGTAAGTCAGCAGACTGATCATATAACTAATAAATTATTAAAATACAATTTTGTTGTTTTATTAATTGTCGTCTGTGAAATAGCCCTAATATTTCATTTTTGTTATTTTTTGTGACGTAGTTCATTTTTGTAACGGTATTTCTTTTTGTTTCATTTTTGTAACTGTACAAAAATTTTGAAAACCACCCAAGAACCTTTTTGATAAGACACGTAACAACTTATTCCGGGACATACAAATATTTGTTCGGTGTGAGAATCAAACTAGCGATATGGTTGGCGAAGCAGTCGAGCGGGTTCGAGTCTGGATATTCGAACATGTGGGTGAACACTAAAATAATTAATTATTTAGGTGATAAATGCTGCTTTACTTCAGGCAATACACCCAAAAATACTAACTACACTAATACAGGGGAAGTTTCTAGTGACCACGATCGACTGATTATTACCTTTCTAAAAACTCATTACCGATAATTTTATTCATCTGTACCCATTACTACGGTATAAGGCATTAATTTCTCAATAAGAATACATTTCACTTATTATAAGAAATATAAATTAATCTGAATACTAATTATATTAGGTAAGATTAATTAAGACACTACAGGATTAAAATTATTACTATGAAGGCACAATAGGTGGATACTCATAAATAATTAGCTTAACGCATTTAGAATAGTTATACGTTGTAGGTAGTTAGAGAAAATAATAACAAAATTATTAAGCTAAGCAATATCTGAAGTGTAAGCTACAGATTTCAGAATTCAGCTACAGATATACCACTTAAGATACGCATAAAATTCAAACCTCGCCTAGACAATAACAGATATATCATCAAGTTTTGAAACTCATGTATAAATATCTAAATGGCACTTATGTGAAGTTGGCTCAGTATCTGAAGTTCATTAGAAACGCTTATCTTTGGACTCGGTATATTTAATGGGTCTATTTCTCTAAGGGTTTGAGGCATTAAAGCATCCTATCCCACCTCGACCCGACGTGACAAATATACGATAACGTTACTTCAAAGATATAGCTCATATTTGGAGCCACTTTAGAAGACCTTCCGGCCATAAAAATCACCACCAAATCGATACACGTAATTGAACGATCTCAACATTGTTGTTACTTTAGATTGTCTTATTCAAAAGAGAACTAGGAATGTGGGCAGAATTCACATTAACTAAATCCTCAAAATAACACCACAGACAACCTACATGCTTCTTATATACAAATACAAATTGTATGGACTTTAAAAGAGACTATGACCTTTAAGTTTGTGTTTGCGTTTTTCTTCTCAGAGTAGTCAGTTAGGAAATACCGGCCTCATCTAGCTAAAGTAAACTTAACACACAAAAAAATATGACGTGTAAAAGTGTTATTTATAACCAATTTACAAAGATAAGATAAGATAAGATATATTTATTTGTCAATACAATACAATAGGGAAAAAAATATTCAAATTATTAAACAATTAAAGTTGAGTCAAAATAATAATATTTACTTAAGAAATAACAATTAATAATTGAATAATGTCCATTCGAAACAATATGTAAAATAATAATAATGTCACTAACCTTAACTATTTCAATAATGTCAATAAGTTCAAAAATCCTTAATTATATAAAAATAAATCGCATGTCAATTGAATCCCTTTAAAGTTTGTCATTTAAGTAGTCGGCAACATTGTAATAGCACTTATTTATTAAGTTTTAAAAAAAAGTTTTCGCATGCTTTATTAAAACTATTTATATATAAATCTTTATATGCCTTTGGTAGGTACCTTGTTGTATAATCTTGGTGCCATACAGAATATACTCTTACTCATGAGACCTATTTTTGCTTTGTGTAAGCGAAGTGTCCGATGGTCACGTTGCCTTTGCTTAGAACCATCTGAATATCTTGCAAACAGTTGGGGATTCTTTTTAACAAATAATATCGTTTCTATTATATATGTATAAGGAAGAAAGTGAGAGAATTTGATATTTTATAAAGTATGGTCTGCAACTGTCTATAAAATAAATATTTCATTTCATTTCATAACAGAAATCTAGTTAACAAGATTTCCAACTAAGCTTAATATGCTATTGTCTGGAGTGGGTTCACGTCAATAGTGTAATGGGTGGGGTTCGAACTCCTAACTTCTCGATCGCTAGTCTGACACCTTAACCATTAGGCTATTGACGAAACGATGATGATATTGACGAAATTTATTCAAAAGATAGCCGGGACCTATAACTTAAAGGTGCTTTCCGAGGCACGGTATGATACCCTTATTAGAGATGTAAATTGAAAAAAAACAAAATGTTCTTTTTCACAATCTTGAAAAAAAACATGAAAAAAATCTTGGCACCGTTGTTTTTTTTCTACATTTGGTTTTTTTTCAGAAAAAGTGAAACTATAACTAAAGTGGAATAAGACACTAAATTTGATTGTTTTGTTTTTATTCAAGTCAAATAATGTTTAAATCAATGGGTAACTATTATTATGAACTTAAAAAATACTTAATGTGTTACAATCATCTGTATCAGTATCAGTAGCTACGGCTACGCTTGTTTTATCAGCTTCAGAATAATGTTCTGCGTCTGTATTTGTTTCATCTGATTCTGAATCAACGACTATACTATCAGGGACTCTATTATATTCTGCTTGTGTTAATATTGTTGATGATTGTACTGATTGCACAATGTACACTATTTTCCTAGCCCTGTCATTTGTCAGTCTATTACGTTTCTTGGTATGAATGTCGCTGTACGTACTAAATGTTTCTGCAGTCTGCACGAAAATCAACCAAAACATAAACCAAATGAGATTTAGGGAAATCCCCGTCCGTAGATGTAGTTTACACTTGGTGTTACAATTATGTTAAGACATGTATTATTTAACAAAAAAACAAATGGTATTTTCTTATTGATAAAAAAAAAATAATAATATCAACTCACATACGACAACCGCCTTACCATATTTTTATTTACCTACTCATGAAAAAAAACCTACTCCAGAAAAAAAACTGTTTCTTTTCATGTTTTTTTTAAACGTTTTTTTTCATCTCAGAAAAAAAACCGTTTTTTTACAACTCTAACCCTTATTATACCGCCAACTTCCAGACACCGAGCTACTACTGAGAAATTTCTAATAGAAAAACTCTGACACTCCCTTCTGTTTTATCGATGAATTTCCGCCCGAAAAATAGAAGTTATGTCACGAGTACGAAGTTAAAAGAAACGCTATCCACCGCGTCCTTGGCTTAAAAAGGTAATGCGTAATACACGAACAACTTTATAAAATCTTGGATAGGCAGAAGTATTGTCATACATAGTTTCATAAAAAAAAATATATGACGAAATGTAACTTTGTAATGCTACAATAAAATATACATTTTTTATTTGTAACGTTTTATAGTACAGGCTTCTATGGATCCTCATATCGTGTAGTTCTATACGCAGCAGTTTGGTTTTTTTTCTTATTATTAGTTCACTAATAGCTATCACATTAAATAAGTGTGTGTCTATCTAATAATCAGGCTTAATTAATTAAACTAATTATATGTTATTGAACATCCAATGCTTTGACTACAACAAAACAAAAACAATCAAAACTATTCTATCATTACATAATGGACCGATAATAAACCTCACAAAGGATTAAAAGATTACAACTCATCAAAGCTCCATTTTAAATTAATTAACTGATAAGAGAACATATTACTTTCAACTAATTAAAACTAGAGAAGATATCTATAAAACAAATTTAAAATTTAAAAGACTTTCTAGTTTTAACAAATTGCTACTAATTAACACAACTTTGCTTTAAATTAAACTTTTTCGCTAACACTTTATTGGATTTCAAGTCAGCACTAAGAACATAAAAATAAATAACTTACTAGCCTTTACTGGGTAAAGACGAAAGTAAATAAGAAAAAAGCACTTACAATCTTAATAAAATTATGAATTTAAATAGTAGCACTTTTCTGGAGAACTGTACTGTAGACTAGCAAATGAATAAAGTTACTGTTGATACAAATTCAGGGAATTATTTTTTTCTAAAGTGTTCGTTATTATTATGAATACAAATATAGATGCACGGCTGTGTGCCAGCCACGTTCGCAAAGCCAAAAGAGGAGCACCGGCTGGGGTTGTATTAAAGAACAATTTGGGCAACTTTCAGCCGTTCTTTTAGAGCTGGCATAGGTTTCCATAAATTAGTCCAGAGATGGTGGACTTGGGGACGTCCGCCACCACCTATAACATCGAGGTTGTTGTAGTCAAATAGAGTCAAACAACGCCTTCGCTTACCCCAGAACGGGGACAATCTCGTGAATATTAGTTTCTGTTTAGACTTCATTATTGTTACTAAAACATGTCGTATCGTTATATTGCGAAGCAAAGAACATGATTTATTATAGCAACTAGAAAGCTTTGAAAATAAATAATATAAAGCGTTACAGAAGCTGTGATTTTAAGAAATTTCGGATAATAGTATTAATTTATTTAATTTGGATAGTATGCAAAAGTTTGGATAAAAGCACAATGTTAAAAAACCTGACTAGGTATGCTTTTAACATTATGCTTTTTCAGTTATAGGAGACTACATCATGCATTATAAATTTTAATTAAATTATTAAACATTTTTTTTTTTATAGATTTTTGGTTGTGGATCGCTGGTGCCTGTGGTAGGTTGTAAACACCTGTAATACAGGTCACCAGGTCCCCACCTATTCATTGTAACATATTATACATCAGTTATCACACGAAGTATAGTTTCCAAATAATAAAACAAAGAAAAGAAAAAAACACTATGAAACAGAATAAAACTAATTAATTAAGAATATTAAAATAAAATTTGTTGGGAGATTGTTATAAATGTAAACGTGTGTGTGGCGGTGGTTGACTGTATGTGTGTATGTGTGTGGGTGTTGAGTGTGTATATGTGTGTGTGTGGCGGTGGCTGACCGTATGTGTGCGTGTGTGCATGTGTGTAAGGGTGGTTGAGTGTGTGTGTGTAGGTGGAGAGAAAAATTGTGGTGGATTCCGATTAAACTAACACGTGAAAGAGAGCTTCCGTAGCAGTATAAGATTGACTTTGTAACCAGTCTTGTAGAGTGATTTTAAGATTGTGTTTATTCAAAGAGTGTAGGGAAAGAATTCGGTTTAATTTATTATATAGAAAGGGACCGAGGAAAATAAAGAATCTGTGACTAAAGGAGGTTCTAAGGGGAGTACTTAAGGCAACTTTATGGTTACGGCGATTAGTTTCCTGAGAATAGGTGGAAATAGAGTGTTGTTTGCTAGCAGTGGCCAGTACAAACAATTGCCTAACTGTAAGGACTTGGCAATGTTCATACAGCTTAGCGGTGGGATACAGTCTTGGCTTAGAGCAGCACACCTTAAGAACCGCTCTCTGTGCACGTTCGATCTGAATATAGTACGATTTGGCTGCACCGCCCCAAGACGAGATACAATACACCAGAATTGATTGACACAGTGCCTGGTACGTCATTTTCATAACAGCAGCATCTGCTGAATTGCGTAATTGTTTGAAAACGTACATCAGTTTGCCCACTCTGTTTGAGAGGTGTATTATGTACTCTTTGAATGTAAGGTTACAGTCAATTATTATGCCAAGATATCTTATTGACATGACTCGTTCAATGTTACAATAATCATGAGTGCCGCTGTCGTCATTAGTACCATTAGACTGTGGCAGCCGGGCGGCAATGTTTAGAGTGCTTGTAACTGACGCATTGATATTTCGAATCGAAAAATTAATTATTTTAGTTTTCGATATGTTCAGGGTAAGCAAATTCCTCTTAAGCCATTCACTGACTGTATCGAAACCATTTTGGGCATAACGATATGCCTCTTCCCAGCTGTCCGAGGCAAACACGAGTGCTGTATCGTCCGCATAGGAAAATATAGTACCGCTTTCTAGGCCAAGGCTACACAGGTCATTCATGTATATTAAAAACAAACTGGGGCCAAGAATGCTGCCCTGTGGCACACCAAAAGTTACATTTAAGTCGGAGCTGTAGTAGGTTCCAATTTTGGCACTCTGTCTTCTATTTGTGAGATAGCTCCGAAACAGGGATAGCTGGATACCTCTTATACCTAAGCGTTCGAGCTTAGATAATAAGATGGGAATCGAGACCGTGTCGAAAGCTTTCGCGAGATCTAGGAACAGTGCAACACATTTCTTACCGCTGTCAAGTTTCTAAGCTATGTGATTAACCAGTTTGTGTACAGCATCAGCAGTGGATAGATTTTTTCGAAAGCCAAACTGGTTAGTCGACAATAGATTGCGGGCCTCCAAAAATGCAACCAGCCTTGTGTTTATTATCTTTTCCAGTATCTTGGACATCGCAGGCAGAACTGATATGGGCCTATAGTTCTCGACACGGTCACGATCTCCAGCTTTAAAAATAGGGTGAAGAATGGCCTTCTTGAATCAGTCCGGAAAGACACCAGAGTCAAGACATAGGTTGCAAACATATGTCAGCGAGGGTACAATCATATTTTTATATCGTTTTAGGAAATTAGAGGAAATACCGTCCCAGCCGACTGCACAATCATTCTTAAGTGACAGGATTAAGCTGTCCACCTCTTGCTCATCTGTATGTAGCAGTACAAAAGAGTCCTTTTTAGGGTCAGGTAGCATAATTGATTGAGGGTCTCTATGTATTTTATCAGCTAGATGTCTCCCTACATTCGCGAAATAGTCATTAATTTGATTCATAGTGTCCTGTTTTTCGTGACTATTTGCTATGAGATCATGAGCTGAAGACTTCAGCTGACCTATGCTTGTTACATTTTTTATTACACGCCAAAGCTGCTTAGAATTTCTACCTGCTTTTTCAAACTCAAGTCTCTCATAATCTCTTTTTGCTTTCTGTAACAGATTCTTACAAAAGTTCCGGTACCTTCTGTAGGACACCACGAGAACTTCATTTGATGGATCTGTTCTAAGCTTTTTGTACAAGTTGTCTCTGTGGCGCATACATTTTAGTAATCCCTGAGTAATCCAGGGTTTGATCGGCCTGCGTCTACGTGAAGTTTTAATGGTTCTAGTGTTCTTAGTTAAAGCTAGGAGTAGAGGTTCCATTAAATATTTGGTAGCCAGATTAGGATCCTTCGTGGCGTAGACGGCATCGAAACTTACGTTGCAAAGGTCATTAGTAAGCTCTTCCTCATTTATTTTAGTGATTTGACGTAAGTCTAGAGTTTGGATTCTATTAAATGACAAAGAGAGTACAACTGTAAAATGATCAGTGAGAGTGGATTCTAGCACCAAGACTGTGCTAGAGAAAGAGGTCTTTATGTTCGCGCGATCAAGACATGTCGATCCGTGCGTTTCCAACACATGTCCTGGGAAAAGTCCGTGGTGAGCTAATAAGTCCAAATAGTCCAGTGAATACGCGTCTCTATTTTTGTGGGATATCAATATTGATGTCTCCCATAATAACAAAGTTTTTAAATGATTTAAGCTCACACAAAATACTGTCCATAGATTGTATGAATTTTGAGGGATCTTTAAATGCATAGGGTCTGTATACAGCAATTATGGCTGTATCAGTTCCAACTGTGACTGTCAAACAGTTCGCTTCGGATACGATGGGCTCTTTGACTTTCACATTAGCTAACGAACTATTAATATATACGATTACTCCGTCGTTCTGATTAAAGGTTTTCGATGACTTATATGAACTATATCCCTCTAGGATTGGAACGACGGGGTTGCGGGAGAGCCAACATTCCGAGAGAATAATAACATCATTTACAGGAATTATGTAGACAATAAATTAACAAATATATTCAGCATACAATTAAAACTCACTTTCATAAACGAAGACAGTGAAGAGAACTTGGCATTCTTTCACAATTTGTTTTAATGACAGGTGATAGGCTAGCAATATCGACAACGCTACTTTGGTTACCAAAATGACATCATTTATCTCGTGACGCAATGACTTTTCATCTTTTAAGACAGTACGGAAAGTATCGTTATATCTTTTATTGAGTACTCGCGAAAAACATATATATTTTTTTTTACAAATTGGGCGATCTAGCGCTCGGAACTCTCAAGTATCTGACCAAACAATTGATCAATGTGTCAAACGCCAATCGAAAATCGGGTGGACAAATGAGTCTAAACGTGATAAAATTGTTCCAAATATTCTAGTCTGATTTTTACTAGTTTATTTATTAAATTTACAATGTATGTAAACTTAAATAAAAACCTTTTTTTCTGGTGGAAGGGAGTGACAAGCTTCTACTAACTAAAAACCAAGTTTTCAAGTGCTTCTTTGACCAAGCCTTATACACTTATATACAAACCCTATCGTCTTTCAAAAACTTGGTAAAAGAACTTTATCTCTCTTCTTAAATTGTTGTTATTATGTATGTCTTTGTTTCTTTTTTATATTTATATGTATATAAATGTGTTTTGAGAATGTTATTGTTTTTATATTTTATATAGATAAATAGTACTCCGTGGACTATCCACGTATTTATTTTCTTCTATATGGCAACTCCATCCAAAGGTTGTCCGTAAAAGATCGCTTTTAGCGATAAGACCGCCCATTGTATCACACTTTTTAGTTGTAAAGTCCTTATTGTTTTACTGTTTTGGTATAAAACAAAGCATATATCTATCTATCTATATGGCAAACGTTGCTTAATTTTGAAGTTTTTTTTTTATGATAACTTTCAATGTACTAATAGTCCACATTACCAGCAATCTTGTTAACCTCTCCAACTAAGCTAAACATGCTTGTGTCTGGAGTGTGTTCACGGCAATAGTGTAATGGGTGGGGTTCGAACCTGCGACCTCTCGATCACAAGCCCGACACCTTAGCCATTAGGCTATTGACGCTTGATTGACCTTGCAGTTGTTATTATTTCGTAACGAGCTCATCATACAGCTTTGACCACAGAACAGATAAAAAAGTTATAAAGGAAATAGTTCCTGATTTGTATGAGAACGCGTGTCGCCGCCTGTCTCCCACTCCTTAGCTCCACTACAAGCAAGAGGCCCGTTACGTATGCGAATTACGCACACAAATAAATTACACACACTTAAATCGAGAGCTTGCTACTGATTGTAACTCACTGTCGACAAACATGCGCCGTGCATCACGGCCAATCAGGGCAAAGGACGAAACGTCAATCGTTGTCGCTTAACCAACAAATTACTGTATGTGATGTCGATATACCTCTAGGAAGACCAAATAATACTAATTTCCTAAGTATGTCACTGCAGCACATCCTTGTAAAAAAAAGCCTTTCATCTTTTACCAAGAGTATAAACTCCAGCTTCGTCCGCTCTATAAAAAACCACATGGGTCTTATATAATTAAGAATTTCCGCAAATTTCCGCGGAAAGTTTATATGGACGTTTTAATTCGGCAGAGCTGAAAATGCTACAGCCAGCAGCCGGTGCAAACAATGAACATGGAATTTTATAACCAAAGTTCTGTTGCGCTAAATGTATTATTACTAACTTTCGTATACATTATTATGCGCATTACTGTTTGTATTAGTTTGACTTTGTTATAAGAGAAGCGGAAAATGTAATTTTAAGTTTGGACGTAAAGCTACTTAAGTATATAGTTCCTAATAATAAAAATGCGAAAGGGTATTTGTGTGTACGTATATCTTTCTTACACGTCTATATGGAGCAACGGATTGATGTGATTTCTTTTTGGTAGGAAAATCATCAAATGATTCCCCCGTTCCGAGTGGAACGGAAGGGAGTGAAAGACTTTCACTGACTAAAAACTTACCCTGTTCCTACAGTTGCCGTTACGTTCCGGGTCTGAACTCATTAGAACATTCCCGCAACACTGACAGGCTTATTTGAAGGGAGTTTAGAATGATACAGCCGCGGTCTAGTTTTGGGTAGATAGATTTCCATATTTGGTCTTTGCTTTCTATAAACAAATAAAAATTTGATTCAGCGAGCTACGCTTAACTGGTATCAATTCAAACTCAAAATATTTTATTTCACATAGGCCCATGCCGGCCGCATAGTGCCCATATAGGGCACTTACAAAACGTCAGACCATTTGAAATTAGTCGTGTTCGGTTCGAATTAGCTCGTGGCCTGTATGTCACTTAAAAATTAAACTGTTTTTATTTATAATAGTAAGAAATAGCATTACAGCCAATTGTTCTCGGAATGAGGATACACACGTTTTCTAGAGATATATTTTCATGTAATAAAATGTTCTTTCAAGTTATTTAGGGTTAAACCTGAGGGGATTTGTGCTCACAGCTTTTCCAAAAATATATTCAAAAAGTGGTTGACACTTCCCGTAAGTAACCCAACTCGAGGCTGTTCCTTGGAATAGTCTCTTGGGCATATTACCAGCCGACAGCGTTCAGGCTGAATCGTTTGATGTTATTGGTATATGTATAGGTATTTTTGTTAGAAAGAGAACGCAACCATAAGTTACTGGCACTTAGCCGCGGTGTATCGAATTTTTCCTTCTTATCAAATCTCCATTGTGACTGTTCACGTTATAGAAATAAATTAAATGATTGAATATTTATACCAGGACTTTTAATTCAGTGCAGTAAGCTGACATAAGCTAATGATGATTTTTAATCGTTTGAAATATAAATAATTGATAACATTTATACTATTATCATTTATTTTTATTTTATTATAAATAAATCTATTTTGTAAAAAATATTCATATCTAACCAGATATGATAAAAGCCATTCTTATGCAAATTGTTTCATGTGATGAATATTTTAATAAATTGCACGGGATTACTATTAAAAAGATTGCCCCCACCACTGCGACCTAAACCCCATTGGAATGGGTGCGGGGCCAGGGGCTAATTGCAAAAAAAAAATACTTTCGTTATTTTCACACAATATTATAAGAAAATTGTTTACATCATTATTTGATTTTATTCCTCAATCGATTAATTTAGTTACATCACAATTTCGTAGTCGTCATTATCTGACAACTCAGAAACTGTCAGTATACTGCATCGAATTAAAAGTCCGGATATAAATACTTGCGCTATTCCTTCAATTTTGTTTTCTTTATTACTTTAGATGCCACTATTTGTATACATTTATACGAACACTGGTTTTAGGTAAAACTTTAAATAAAAAAAAAAATCCAACTTACATTATAAATGCAAAAGTTTGTGTGGGTGGATGAATGGATGGATGTTTGTTACTCTCTCACGCAAAAACTACTAAACGGAATAGAAATTTCTTATCCCGAAATTCCTACGGGGTCTGAATTGGCGCGGAAAAATTCTCCCACGCGTGCTAAGTCGCGGGTTAACGCGGAAACAGCTGGTTTTAACAATGTACACGTGTTCGTTAGCTCCACAAAACTAGATAACGGCTGGACCGATTTCATTAATTATTTTTGTATTATACTCCCTCTCACACTGGGAAGGGTCAGAAAGACAAAGTCTGTCGGGTCAGCTTATATTGAATAAATAGAAATACGAGGCTAAAATAATAAAGCAATTAATTTGACGAGAGACCTATATCAAAAAACCCGACCGTAATTTAAAATGATGAATTTTACACAAGTAACAAGGAGTCTTATACAGTTGATGTTATTTATTTTCTCCGATTTAAAACTGATTAGACATAAGCCGATAAACATATCCTTTATTGTATACCATCATAGCCTGCCTCATCGGTGAACCGTTGCTTGCCTGTCGGTTTTCTACAGATTGTACTTCGAGGAGTGTGTGCAGGAGCTCCATGACCTGATTCCTCCATCTCCCTTTCACTACCGGTCTACCACACGGCTGGGTACCACCCACACTTGGTTGATATACCGTCTTGTCGTACCAAGCGCTTCTCCTCCACATTTATTGTGCGCACAGCCAAGCTGTGGAATTTTCTGCCGGCTTCTGTGTTCCCTGCCACTTATGACCTTTCAGGCTTTAAAGCACGAGTAAATAGGCATCTTCTGGGCTCGCTCGTCCCATCTTATACCTCATCTATCGCGTACCATCAGGCGAGATCGAGGTCATGAGTGAGCCCATCAGTAATAAAAAAAATACCCAGTCAAGTATAAAATGAGGGAGAAAGAAACTCATACGTCATAAAAATGGATACCTATACATACTTATTAATCTTCTGCTTAATTTTTTCGCAAATATGTTGGGGTCAGCGTTCATTCTAACCGAATGTAGCTGAGTATTAAGGTTTTATATAGAATGACTGCCTATCTGACCTCCACAACACAGGAGCTGGGATACACGATAACTGCCAATGTTAGATATCGATACCTTGGGGTAGAAAGGTCGTAAAAGCCATAAACACGTTATGACTTTTACGACCTTATCTTGGGGTAGAAAGGTCGTAAAAGCCATAAACACGTTATGACTTTTACGACCTTATCTTGGGGTAGAAAGGTCGTAAAAGCCATAAACACGTTATGACTTTTACGACCTTATCTTGGGGTAGAAAGGTCGTTAAAGCCATAAACACATTATGGCTTTTACGACCTTCCTACCCCAAGGTATTGATATACTGGTTTCTGACTAATCGTAACGATTGCCAAAGATGTCTACGATGATATCCAAGACGTCTACTACGCAATGCTAAGGTCTTTAAGAACATAAGTGTTATAAGATCTATATTTAACGTACTAGTTCAAAGTAAGCTGGAGTCTAACGCATGTGTCTGGAATCCACTTGAAAATAAATACACATTAGTTTTAGAGAGGGTTCAGAAGGCTTGTCTTAGGTACCTTTATAAGCGTACTTTTGGTTTCTATCCATTCTTGTATCCTTCTAACTTTCTCCTAGGCAGTTTAGGGTATAATTCTCTAGAAGTTAGACGGAAAAATAATCAAATCATTAATATGTTTAAAACATTTCGAGGAAAAACAGATGCTCCTGATCTCCATGACGAACTAAGCCATCTGTTTGCTCCAATCAACTTTAACCGAAATAGGAGACACAGATTGTTCGCTGTGCCCAGGAGTCGTACCGTCGCTCGAGCCCAGTCCCCTATTCCTCGCACACTCCGCGCTCAACGTTCTCTTGGATGCCAAACCTGATTGTGATGTGTTTGCGGATGAATGGAAGAAGATCTTGTCTGTATGCCTGGAGTACTGTGCGATGAGTGTATGACTGTTAGATGTTTTTTTTAATAATTTAACATATCTTCAAATAATGTAATTGGCCTTCGGCCGTGTTATTTTGAAGTAAATAAATAAATGTCCAAATTACAGCCGGGATCAACGGCTTAACTTGCTTTTCCGAAGCATGAGGGTGTCATACCATCAACTTCCAAACTCCGGGTGACTACTGAGAAACTCCTTATAGAAAACTCAGTAGAACTTTTGCCCGACCCGGGTACCTATCGAACCCGACACCTGGTGCTCAGCAGTCACATTTGCGACCACTCGACCAATGAGGCAGTCTATACCTATACCTATTTTTTTTAGCCCAATAATCATAGCCTTAAAAACCTGAATGAATATAGGTAAAATATGCTTAATGCTTACTATTGAAGTAGCACAATTTTACACTAAAATACCCACACAAATAAGGAGTTCACACTCTCATATCCATTCCAAATCTAACTTAGCCAGTATTAAGTTACAAATCACTAGTGGGGACGTAAATGCATTGAAGGGGTAACTAATTTATAACCGAGTTTGTGACTGTGCAATGACGAACTTTATGAATATTATTTATTTTGTTTAATAATATTGTTCTCAAATAAGTGACATATTTCTATACTTATTGTATAGTTTTACATCAAACATTAATTAACGAGCACAGTAAACAATTAGTGTTCGAATATTGTATACCAATGACTCATAAAAAACGAAAGATGTAAGTAAAATATTTTAGTCCTATCAAAGCATGCACGGGCATGGGGGGGACTTGGGAGAAGCCTATGCTTACGCAAAACAATCTGAGCCGATCTCTGGCTACCATAGGCGCGGTTTTGTGGTCAGCAAGCAGGGGTAGCTCCCCGTCCGGTAAGGGCCAGGCCCGGGTCGACGGCGAGCGTGTCGTGTTCCACGCGTGCCTCAAAGAACAGACGGCAGACATTGACGGGGCCCGACAGGACCATTGCCTACTGGGTTGCAGGTATGTTCTAACGACCCCTGAACGTAAGGGCAATCAAAGTAACAGGGTGGGTTTTTAGTCAGTAGAAGTCTGATACTTCCTACCGCTCCACTCAGAGGGAAGAGTCATTATATGATATTCCCTCCGAAAAAAATAAGACAAAATAATCTCGACAAATGTCTGGAAATAAAACTATACTTTGTAAAATATTCGAAGATTGTTAAAAAGGCTGTTATTTTTATTATTCCTATAAAATGGATCTGCTTTAATTCTCTAGAATATCCCCACACTCAACCTTTCTATCCAAAGGAGCACTTTCGAGCGCACAAAATCTACCGCACTCAAATAAGTCAGAAAATCGCCGTGAAAGTTCGCTTGGATATCTGACAGTTGCTTAAAAATTTAAAATGCATGAAAGCAGTGCTCCTTCGTGAGTACTTAGAAACACTTCCAATATATTTTCTTCGAATAACTTGTGACTTCAAAGTGAAAGGTTGACTTGCGAGTTACGTTAAAGTTTTGTTTTTGTTATATTTCCATTGAAAAGTTTCATTCTTTTGTTCTATACTAGTTGTGACAGTGACTTCGTTTGGGTGTTTTTCCCATGTAAATCTCGATTCCGCGGGAGTTTCGAAATAAATTCTGAAATAATAAGTAGCTTGTGTTACCTTATAACCTCCTCTATCTTCAAGTGAAAGTATCTTCCATTAAATTCGGTTCAACTGTCCCAGAGATAGACTTGACATAGGTACTGACAGACAAGAATAAAAATAAAGATTGTTTATGTTTTAGTCGTATAAAATAAGTAAGTATAAGCCTGAAGATAGAAATTTCAATTTTATTTAAATGTAAAGATTTTTCGAAACTCTGAACTTTCAGAAAAAAGACGTTTACGGTAAGTACCTGTAATCATAACAATCTTCAAGATAAGTCTTCAAATTAATCATAATCTCGATTAAAATTAGCAGTTTAAGCAATTTGCTTTGCTGAAGATTAGTTAATGAGATCAGATTAGATTAATTTATTAGAGTTCCGTATATACTAATTTGCAAACTGAACCCTTATCACTCGCATCTGGCTGGCTGACTGTTCGTCTGTCACAGCTAATAAATAATCTCTGTTTCTACAGCTTCAACTGTACCGCGAGATATGACAAATGTAGGAGCAGATTGGGAGAGTCAGATGTGAAGGACACATTTTTGTTATGTTTTAAGAAACCAGATTAACATTGGAAACATTCCCCTTCATTTTATTAAACTTAAGTGCCGAAAATTCACGTGCTTCCTCTTCGGCCACATCTTCGCTTACCAGGTGAGATGGGGGTCAAACGAGAGCCTATTATCAATTTAAAAAATACAAAGAATAGTTTTATACCTTCTTATAGATTGCAAATAAACCTATAAGTACCTAATCTATGATTCTTTTGAAATTTTCACCTGCACCCGCGACTAACCGTTGGTCGGTTATATACCATCGTTATTGGTGCTTTATATGGGTGGTAAGGTAGGTTTTATCAGATTATTTTAAATTCTACCTACCTGCAATGAAAAAAGTATGTTAATGTATACCTCGTTAATATTGTTACGAGCTGGGGTTTGGGATAGAAATAATTAACGCCAATTAGACCAAAATTAACACTTTAATTAAATAAACACAAAACAAAAATTAACACAGTTATTCACAGTACAATACTTGTCACTTAACACTTAAATCGCACTGAAGTTCACTTATAAAGCTTCGATTCTATCGCCTCGTATCTTGAAATAAGACTGCCGTCTGTATTCCTCTGCGATCTATTTATCTCTCTCTATGACTTCTAAAACATTCTTGTAAAATCGACTCACTGCCTATACTGCAAAGAATATTCAAGAAGCTACCCGAGATACTCAGTACCGCCATTCGCCGCTAGATGGCGTTAGTGTCTCGAACGTATTAGAAGTCAGTCAAACTTTCTCGATATACTCAGTACGGTTACTCGCCGGTGTCTCGAACATTCTAGATTTTTGTCGAAGTTTCTCGACATACTTCGCTAAACGATTGGCGTAACAATATGTTAAATAAGATCTGTTACCTTCTTACAGGCCGTTTTCTTGTTAAAGACTTAGTAATTCAACGTGAATTTAAGTTTGCTCAGGGATGGGCAAGTATCTAATTCCACCAAGCCCGTTCCATCATCGGACTACAAGACAAACGGCGATGCGCCATCGTTACATGGTGGACGCCCCACCCATACGCACAAAACGTTTTGGGAATAATTTCATTGTGCTTACAGCTAAGGAAATCATCTTCGACCACATCATCACTTTCTATCAGGTGTGATGGTGGTCAAACGTGAACCTATTTTCAATAAATAAATAAATAATAATAATAATGATGAGTGGAATTCCCTGCCGGAGTCTGTTTGAGTCTGTTTACCTTGGGGTCTTTAAATCAAGATAGAATAGGTTACTTTAAGGCAAGTGTGCTTCATCTTCGACCAAATCAGCGCTTACCATTAGGTGAGATGTTGGTCAAATGCGAGCCTATAAAAAAACTTCTACCCCCGGGGACATTAAGCAATTTGTCCCCGCAGTCAGTTTAAGATCGTTATAATCTGAGACCAGTCTTGCAGGAGGTATCGTTTAACTCGTTTAAAAAAATTTGCAAGTCAGATAAGCAAAATTTTTATGTAAAATACTAGTATTTAGCTGGATCTGGTTAGACTGATTGATGCATTTCATAGTAAATTTACTCTACGCACACCTATTTGAAGGCAATTATTAGAAACTTAGGAAGTCCAGTATGGAAAAATTGGGACAGTATATGTATTTATTTAATACTAGCTTCTGCCTGCGACTTCGTCCGCGTAGAAGTCGAAAATATTCCACTGAATCCCGTCCCCGACTTGCTTGACAAAGATTATAATAGCTCGGCTAATATGCATGATATAAAGATAATTTATAGCCTATAGCACTCAAGGATAATGCAGCTACATGTGATCGAAAGAATTTTCAAAATCGGTTCGGTAGTTTCAGAGATTACCCCATACATACAAACTTACAAATTTTACCTCTTTATAATATTAGTATAGATATACTTTATTGTACACCTTACAATATAAATATTATATAAGGCTACAAATAATAAAACTTGTGTACAATGGGTGATTTTACCGCACAAGGCATTCTATTACATACAAGTTTTGGATGGACACAACTTAAAGGAGATAGATTAAGGGCTGTCTGTGTACTACACTAAAAATGCTAATTCACCATTCTTTCGAAACTTACTTAAAGGAGATAGATTAAGGGCTGTCAGTGCACAACATTAAAAATGCTACTTCACCATTCTTTCGAAAGTTACTTAAATGAGATATATTAAGGGCTGTCAGTGTACAACATTAAAAATGCTACTTCACCATTCTTTCGAAAGTTACTTAAAGGAGATATATTAAGGGCTGTCAGTGTACAACATTAAAAATGATACTTCACCATTATTTCGAAAGTTACTTAAAGGAGATATATTAAGGGCTGTCAGTGTACAACATTAAAAATGCTACTTCATCATTCTTTCGAAAGTTACGTAGGGATAAATTAATTAATTCAATTTTTTTTTCTTATAAAGGTACTAGCACTATGGATATTGTACGCATCAGTGTTTGATCTTATCTATACTTACATGACAAAGCGAAAAAGTTTGTATTTTTTTTTTTATCGCGCTAATCTTCGAAAGTACTGGGTGGATTTGGATGAAATTTGGTGTGGAAGTAGCTGGAAGCTTGAGGAAGGTTGCTAAAAAGGAAGATTATGTTTTATCGGTAATAAAGTCCACAGAAGCGAAGCGCGCGACTGCTGGTATTAGAGAAATTAGTGCTTTGCTAAATCATGCCGCGTCCCCGTTTGGCATGTTACAACAATACGAATGTTCAGCAAATAACTTAATTACATTACAACGGTTCCGCATTTGTGTCAGTTAAGGCATAATCAGCTCTCTGTCACAAGTGTGTTTCACGATCGCTCCGATTTAACGAGATGTACCTATCAGTGGCGAAGGCTCCATACAACTCGATTCCTACCGGCTTCCCTTTTGAAATATGGCAAATATTAGTCTATTATTTTATATATGAATATGTAAATAGTAATCTATTATTTTCAATTAAACAAATAATTATTTACGAAGTTACAAGATTTCGAAGTCAGCCACAGGGCCACAGTTACTGGAATTCACGCATCACACTTGAGCAAGATAAGCATTTTTGGTCTGGCTTCCCTTTTATGAAAATTCACCCTTCACAACTGGTACCTATACATATTATTTTAGGCAAAGTCTAAAAATATATTTATCATAAATACTACATATATTAATGAACTTGTAAAAATGACAAAAAATAAAAAAGCATATTCTTAGCCCTATAGTGTCGGGCTTGTGATCGTAATGTCGTGGGTTGAATCCACTCCAGATACAAGCATATTTAGCTTAGTTGGAGGGTTAACAGGATTGCTAGTAATGTGAATGCAAACTACATTGCTATTTCTCTTTAAAAAACCGTTAAATTATAATCTATCTCGCGAGATTGTAATCTATCGATAAGTTGTGACCCGTACAATACTACTTGCAATTGAACGCATCGATTATAATATATTTAGAGATTACTCGACCAGCTTACAAAATGTACTGTAATCTCGGGTTAATCTTTGCTCTCGGAGGCAACAATGCCTCAATCCGAAAAAAAACCTCAACTATATGAATCTTGTTAAGATTGTTAGTGTGAATATAACCCACATTGCTTGTTGTATTTTTTTTAAACTGGTCACGGAGAATCCGTCCTCCCTCGGGGAAGATGACATGTGCGATCGGAGAATCCGAAAACATTCGACAGCCGCAACAAATCCACACTAAGCCCGCATAATGGATTACGGCCTCTCATAGAGAGAAGGTCTGCGTCCCAGCTTCATTATATGCGGGTTATATACAGACACCAGCACATCAAGCTACAACAATCTGTCAAATTTCTTCAATACATTTTCAACTTTATTGTTAAACAAAATAGGTTCAAGGTGGATTGGGAAAATTTGACAGTTTCGGGTAGCTTCGATTAGATGTGCTGGCGTCTGTACAATTTTAGGGTTCCTTAGCTGAATGGCAAAAAGCGGAACACTTATATATTCGTCATATCTGTCTGTCTGTCCGTCCGTCCGTATGTCACACCCATTTTATTGCAAATCTAATAGGTAGGTAGATGTATTCTGTTAACCGCTTTCTGATTCTTATACAAAAATGATAAAAAAATTAAGGGGGGCTCCCCATACTTGGATCTGAAACTATTTTTTTTAGTTTCGGTTCCATTTTTCGTATGTGGTTTTTATAGACAGGTCTTTAAATATGACATTGAGGTGTCTAAATCTATTTTTTCTTAAAGTCAATCGTTTAAAAGATATCCCTACACTTCCTATGTGGTAAAATAACCCCTCTAACTTTTATAATAATGGAGTGCAAAAAAATGCTGTAGATCTCAATGAAAACTTTCAACGAAAATTGTTTTGAACGAGATAGTAGTTTTTAAGATAAAGCAAATTTGAAATAAACCGCAAATATAACTTTGTATTTCATAGAAACACTACAAAAATAAAGTTATTTTGCGTAGTTACTACGGAATTTGGCCAAATTTTTTATTACTCAAATCTTCGAATGAATGTGCCAATTTATTACAAATTGACAGTCTACGAATCTTTGGATCGGCTAACTCGGAATTTAGCTCTTTTTTATGACAGAAGGTTAAACATTATTTCGCATATTTTTCGAAGTATGTCACCGAAGTCTCTCATCCAATTTCAGAATATTTGTTTGAGTTTCAAAGTAAATTTGCACAAAAAAGTAAAACACAACTAACTTTACAGACACAAATCCGCAGTGAGTATGTGACAAAATTAATGTAGGTCACGCGGGTAGGAATGTCAGTGGCCTGGATTTTGATCCTTTGTGGGGCAGGTGTTCAGGCATAGGAGAAACTGGAGCATATTAAGCGGAATCTGTTTATAGACACCTGATTCTCTCAGTATGAACTGGTAACCCAGTTCAGTGGTAGACCATCAAAGCCGTAACCTAATGAGAATATAACAAAAGATTCTGTCGAGCTGAAATAAATTAGAATATAGGCATTAAGATGATCTTTAGCAATAAGAAGGGCTCAAGATGTAACAAGCTGGCAGAAGCTGGATTCATATAACCCTTTGTTTCAAATTTACCCTTTTTTCCCATCCACGGTAAAGTCAAAGTAATATCAGCCCGTTGCCCAACCTCAAAGGTAAAAGTTACCAAATTCGACATAAGCCCGTCTATTTTTACCCTAATTTGTTTTATTAAAAGCCATCTGCCCACGCGATAATAATAATTCGGTAACAGTATTAAACGATTAAGGGAAAAAACGCTAAATTGGCAATAATTTTACTAGAGGGTTCGCGTGACTGAAATGTCATGGGAGCGGTTATTGTCGGATTACGTGAAATTGAGACAGAAGGTTAAGCTTTTCATTTCTAGAAATTATATTACCCAATCTGTATACCTTTTTACGTACTAACCTGCCTTATTTATTTACATTTACGCACACGAGGGAACCTCAATCAAATCAAATCACCAGAGTGAATGTGGCTGAAAATCAGCGCCATTTTTTTAAAGAGAACTATTAATGTGGATAGTGTTCATATTATTAATAATCTTGTTAACCCCTCCAACTAAGCTAAACATGCTTGTATCTGGAGTGGGTTCACGGCTATAGTGTAATGGGTGGGGTTCGAACCCGTGACCTCTCGATCACTAAGCCGATACTTTAGCCATTAGGGTATTAAAGAAGAGAAGGAGATCAGAAAGCTATTATTTTTATATAATCATGCTTTTTCAAATAATTTATTTTGTTTTAGGTTGAATATCAATCACAGGGTAAAAACAAATTTACCTTTTTCTTTATATTTTTTGTTTGTCTTGCTAAAACTCGAGAACGGCTGGATTGATTCGGCTAATTTTGGGAGACACAAACGTTGGGAGAACAAAAAAACATGGTGGTTTATAGTTCGTTGGGACTGATGCTTTTTTTATTCAGAATGAGCTCACTCTTGACCTCAATCTCGCTCGATCTTGCTTTAAAGGTTGAAAGGTCATAAGTGGCAGGGATCACAGAAGCCGGCAGAGAATTCCACAGCTTGGAAGTGCGCACAATAAATGTGGATGAGAAGCGCTTGGTACGACAAGACGGTATATCAACCAAGTGTGGATGGTATCCAGCCGTGCGTCTGGTAGACCGGTAGTGAAAGGGAGATGGAGGGATTAGGTCATAGAGCTCCTGCACACACTCCCCGAAGTACAGTCTGTAGAAAAACGACAGGCAAGCAACGGTTCGCCGATGAGCCAGGCTATGAAGCTATGGCTATGGCTTTGAATTAATTACTTTGAGTTTGAATTTAAATGGTCCTGGTGAGTAACAATTTATGCTCCTGACAAGTTAGATGAGTCCTGAAGTGGAAACTTCAGAAACAGCCCTGATTATGAGCTTTTATTAATATATACATATTAGCTAAGGCTTATTCTAGTTATAGTTATTATTATAGTTATGTATGTGTTACATTTGTAATAAAACTTTTACTTTGAATATATTATCTACTTAGTTTATTTTTATGCACCTGCCATGTTAACTCTTCACCACCCATAGTTGACTGGTAGAGAATGCCTATGGCATTCAGTCCGCCTTTGTATATTTTGTGTTGCATATATTTTTAATAAATAAATAAATATATTATCTAAACACTATAATGTTAAGGAAGTGGCGAGCGTTTCTGTTGACCTTCAACATACATAGCTGTCCACTATGTATAATTTAGGTAACAAACTACCAACATTAATCCATTTGCCAAGCTGGTTGTCGCCATATTTCCTGTCGACTGCCTCATATAAACGTTCAATCTTTATTGTGAATTATTTTCATGTTAATATACCTTATATGGCAGAAGGTTTAGTGTTATTGAATTAAACCATAAATTTGTCCGGCTTTGATTTCACAATTTAGTTGTTAGACGAGCTCAGTATAGGTACAATTTATCATATTTTAGGAGCTAATGCAACTAGTATAGGGCCTACGTGTGGGTGTGTGTGAGAGAGAGACAGATAATATGGTAACATTTTGTGTTTATGTAAGTATGTTTATAATTAAATACATTTTTGATTGACAATCACAGGTTATGTGTTCGATATTAATTTGTAGTAAAACTTCAGTTTCGTTGTAGCTTTGTGTGAAGCCAGTTCATGACCTTAGTTTTGAATCCATTTATACACATAGGAGTTAATGGAGCAGAGTTTATATAAATTGTTTGCGAGTATACCAAAATGAGGTTGAACAAGGGCCGTTCTACATACGTGAGTTGAGCATACTTTGAAGTGTCTACGCTTTTTGGTTGCGTGTGGATCGTATACCACGGAGGAATGTTTGCACAGAATAGGGCCAAGGGTAAAGAGCTGTCTCACAATGAGAACTTGACTTTCGGTGTAGAGAGCTGTGGTGGGATACCTCAAAGGCTTCTAAGGTAACCTTGAGAACATCTCTCTGTGCTCGTAGAGCAGCATCAGAGAAGGAGGATTGTCTTAGGAGTCCCATACTATTATGAAGTATTTTATTACTAATAATACCCACCTATAGGTCCCCATTCTGTGATACAGGCAGGTTCCTCCCTGTTAGAGGTAATGGTCTGTGATCCACGATGCGGTGGTTGGTGGATGACACAATATGCTTTCGATTATGTGGTCCTTAGACACATTTCCACACAATCTGTTCCTTGATCAGAGACAGAGCAGTGGTCATGATTAAAATAACACAAAATAGGGTGGCTAAAGGCATGATGATCTTCTGAATTTACCTTCGAGGTGTCTCAATATTATTAAAATCGGATCATCGGGTTCCGGATTTAATTATCGAAATGACTTGGTTTTGGGTTTTTGATAGTTCACCCGTAAATGTTTGGTGTTGTACAGTTTTTAGGTATAAACCGTAATTGTAAATAATAATGGATTTAGTTTAGTTTTGGGAGACGTAGGCAGCTTAAAAACACGATGCCTAGTTGTATTGTTTTGTTTTACTTTTTTCGTAAAAATAAAGTAAATTTTATATTTTAACAATTTTTATTATATGTATTGATAAATAGATAAATTCCCTATTGTTGAGTTTTAGTCACGGGAAGGTAATCAAATGTGTTGTGTTTGAAAAATTTCCTAATGTTCAATTGCTTAGTGTATTCCGAACTTTGTTGGGTTCGGCTTGCATTCTAACCGAATACAGCTATGTCCTAGTTTATCCTGTCCATGTCCTTACTTTGGTATTGTTCGTCAAATCGTTCCAGCTCCTTAAGGTTCTAAGTTGAGCTACGTGATATTTGATAAATGCGTGCACTGTTTGGACGGGCCTGCTCAAATCTGTTTGATTCTGTCCTCTAAAGGGCGCCACAGACATTAACCTACATGGTTCTCATGTGATTTGGATCACTACAGATTGTCTGGACTTTAAAAGAGACGTTGACCTCTGAGTTTGTTTCAGTGTTTCTTCTCAGAGTAGTCAGTTCGGAAACACTGGCCTCATCTAGTTTACATTTACGAAAAAAAGACGTGTGAAAGTGTTATTTATAACCTATTTGCAAAATAAACATCATTATTATCATTATCTCATACAGGGACAGCTAATTTTACCTCCACAACCCATTAACTGGGTAACACAAACCCTTTGGCAGAACTAGTGTCTCATTATCTGATTTTGGACTACTAGTAACGATTGTAAAAGATATACAAAGGCTTTCCATGCTTTCTGAGACATGGAATAATATCAATATGTTAACATATCCTACACCTATCCTAAAAATGACCACGGCAAGCGTTGTGTAGCCTCTAAGTTCATGTAACATTTATAAAATTAGATTACAGAAAAGCAATACTCTATACCAGTGCCATCTACAGATGGCACTGATAGGCAGTAGCTGTGTACGAGATAGTAACTGTTAGAATATATCATAGATGGCGTGGTATATATATATCAAGTGTCAGAATTTATGTTAATAATAATGTTTAAACATAATAATAAAGAAATTTAAAATACGGTATTCTCCTTATGCATGGAATATGTGCATACAATTTAATAAAATTCTATGCCGAGAGAATCCAATTAGTAATTGTCTTTTGCCATGGATCCTGCCCCATTTGACAGCTAACTATCTATCATTGGATCAAGGATCTTCTACCTTAGGTACAAGTTCCTTGCATTGGATAGATAGTTAGCTGTCAAATGGAGCAAGACTCTTTCTTTTTGGTCTGAGACAACTAAGATATTGGAAGCGTTTAAGACTAAGTGATTTTCTTTGGCGTAATAGCCCACTGATGACGAGAAGGAGGCAGATATAAAACCCATGTAGGGGCGACCCTTGCGGCAACTTATTTTGACACGAGGAGTAAATCTCAGGGGTTATTGTTCAAAAGGCATCATACGGCCTTTATCCAATTACTGAGGTAGACCAAAACCCTACGGTAGGATTAACTGCCAGAATATCAAACCGTAACTGAGTTTGGTAAACCACATACGGGGTGGAAATCAAACGGTCTTCACTCACATTTAATTTCAAAAAGTTCACTGAACGGATCTAAAAGGATATACCTAAGCACCTATCGAATTATATGTAGAAAGACATTCGCTTTGTCAGGTATTGTCAACTATACCGGTATGGCAGGCTCTTTTATGGAACATCTTTTTTTCTTTATTTATTTAGGGTTTTTTTTAATACTCAATCATTTATTGCATTCCGTATATGTTACATGGGTGGTTTCATACAATTTAGAACAATATGAACCATGTCGGGCACAGCAAAAATTAGAAGAGAGGAATTACTTTGACAATCACATCGTATGTACCTAATACTCTGTCTCATCTTAATTATAAATTACAATTAACGTTTTAATTAAACTTAAAGGATTCATTTTGATATCTGATGGAAAAATATAGTTATAAAACATTTTAGATTTTTTCAAATTGAAATCGCTACCCCGGCCCCCGAGATATAGGCGCCGCGCCGCCGCCTAGTTCGCAGACCACTATGCAATTTTATTTTATGCTTATCTTGTTACAATAATCCACATAGGTAATATTAAATAGTATTAAGAAATGTGTGTAACAGTTTTTGAAAAAATTGAATAGAATTATAGTACGCATAAAATCTCAAAGGCTCCAAAAGATACGGTGCAATGCAATATTGATGAACAGCTCACCTCCACAACCCAACTGGATAACACGACAGCCCTTTGCAAGACTGCTGTCAGATTCTGATTCTGATTATCAGGAGCGACTGTCAACGATGTGCAAATAACAGTAAGGACTTAAGTTTGACGTGCTTTCCGAGTCACAGGAGTTTATTAAAACTCTATGCAACACAAAATGTACAAAGGCGGACTTTGTACATTTTTAAAAGCATAAAGTTTTAATAAATAAATAAAATAAATAAATAAATGTTACGTAAAGATGTGTTCGGTCACCCATCCATCGAGCAACCTTGGCAAGCGTTCCTTAACCTTGAAGATTGACAAGTATTGCTGTAAATATTTAGCCACGAGCTCTTCGATATATGTTATGGAATCCATGACATCAATCTTCTGCATAGCATGTTCCGAACTGAAATAGGTTACTTTTAGGTCAAGCGTGCTCCATCTTCGACCACATCATCACTTATCATCAGGTGAGATAGTGGTCAAACGCGAACATATTTTCAATATAAAATAAAAATGTATTGAGGTGTTTCCAGTCTATACAGACCAGAGATTATTTAACCTAGAGAGCTTATAGGCCGATTTCTTTGAAGAACACAACTGTCCAATACGGGTACCAAGGCGAAGAAAAAATGCGCTATTGCAATTGGTCAGTTCAAGGTTAAGCTTCATAGATATGCCGAGTTAGGGATTGCTCTACTTGATTGAGGGAAAGTTATCGATATCGATAAAATGAAGTTTAACATTATAAAAATACTCAATAAAATCACATAATAATATTTTATCATTCTCAGTCTCAATTACAAAAAGAAAAACAAGTATGCTGTTATTATTGAGTTTTAAAATGATTTAATTTGGTAAATGTTTTTCGAATCAAAGTTTTAGGGTCCTGATTGTTTTTGCTAAAAAATGATAACCGAGCGTCTATATATTTCTGAATTATGCACCTTGCTAATTCAATCAAATGATTGGTAGTTTCTATTTCATATTGATGACACAGGCCTAATACTTGGTCACAACTAAAATGGTTCGTGTATCGTAGCCAATATATAAGAGCAAAAACTCGCATAGTTTTCGTGCGTCGGGGCAACGTATGTGCGATCAAGTGGTTTTCTAATCAGTGATACAGACACAGCTTGGTACTTTTATTTTACATGGCCTATATCATCATCTGCCTAGCTTTTTCCGAACTATATTGTGATCGGCTTCCCGTCTAGCAAGATTCAGCTGAGTATTAATGTTTTACAAGGAGCGACTACCTGAACTCCACAACCCAGTTGTTGGGTAACACGATACCCTATGGCTAGACCAGTGTCAGATTTTTCGGCTTCTGACTACCCGTAACGACTATCAAAGATGTACAGATGACAGTCGGCTTTACGTGCTTTCCCCTCGGAAAGCACATAAAGTACGGGGTATCACCCCGCAAAAAATTGTTTTTAAATGGTTGCTAGGATTGTTTTTTTTTTTTTTAAATTGTTGCTAGGCTTGTGTATGACCGCCTCCTTCTGCGAAGCAGTCATGCTTCCGAAGGAGGAGGCGGGCCGCGTGAGGGAGAGGATGGCGTCCTCTCTCCAACCCAGCCGCAGTGGTAGACGCCCACGTAGCGTCAGCAATATGACGAGGCTCCCCCTGTAGAGGGCCGAAGTTTGCCGGGTTCGTGAGACTTATCCCATTACCGTGACCCCGGTACGTAAAGGGCAATTGAAGAAACACCGTGGATTTTAGTCAGTAAAAGTCTGGGGAGGACTTACATGATAATTTTGCCACGTTAAAAAAAAAATAAAGGCTTGTGTATGACCACCATCTCACCTGATGTTATCGGACGATGTGGTCGAAGATAAAGCACGATTGCCTACAAGTAACTTGACTCAAAGACTCCCAGGTTATAACTATCAGGAAACACATACTCAGGCAGGGAATTCCACTTCTTAGTTGTACGCACAATAAAAGTAACAAATCAAGCGCAATACCTCAGACACCCCAATTAGGATATTAAATTATAAGTCTAAAACAACATCCGTAACTAAATAAATTGAAACCAACCTAGACATTTTTTATAAAATAGTTATCCCTACTAAACGCAAAACGTATGTGCGTCATACAATATTCTTACGCAGACGCATACACTCATTCAAAGTTAGCGGCCGACACGCACACGAGCGCATTTCTTTGATTTAAGGATTGTATCTGGGGGCACGGCAGTGCCCCCGCCATTAATTTGTCATGATACTCTGTTTCCAGTTTAAGTTAAATGAAAGATTTTTCCGTCAAAATTTAACACCTATTTTTTATGACGGAAATCGATTCAGGAGCCGGTTCTGAACCAACTACTTTCAGGAATTGCGTTTATTCTGTTACACGTTGTATAGTATAGTAACTCCGAGCTACTACTGAATAATACCTTGTAGAAAAAACCCAACCACATTTTTGTCATGGCCTGTATAACCACAACAAATTGAAATATTTTCGGTATATTAAAAATACTTTGTTTAGGCCTTGTCTCGCCACTTAACCGCAATAGGCGTGCCTGGACTTCGCGAGACGATCGATCCGCGCGATATAGCCACGAACCACTTTTGTTTGAGTATTAATAAAATAACCTTATCATCTTTACTTTTAAGGTACCTGCAGTAATACAATACAATAAAGTATTTAATAAATAAATAATAATACTCAGCTGGCTAGACTGGCAGCTGACCCCAACAGAGTTTGGAAAAGTTCCTCGTTCCTTACCTATGGTAGATAGGTACATCCACGCAAAATAAACGGAATTAGTTCCAACTACGCCAACCACAGAACAGATAAAAGAGGTTAGAAAGGAAATGTTCTCACTACAAGCAAGAGGCCTGTTACGTATGCGAATTACGCACACAAATAAATTACACACAATTAAATCGAGAGCTTGCTACTGATTTTAACTCACTGTCGATAAACATGCGCTGTGCATCATGGCCAATCAGGGCAAAGGACGACACGTCAATGGTTGAAGTGTTGAGAATGCGACGCATGCAGTACATTGTAAGCGGACTTGGTCATTGCGTTGATTAAACGAGTACACATCGAGCAATGTATATTTTTTGTAAATTGTTGCAATAATGTTGTTAATGTTTGGAATTTCATAGTGATCAGAATATTTTTATGTTTTTTACAAATACAATTGTAATTAAATGTTATTTTCAATTTACCGATAAAAAGATATACCTCTTCGCTCTATACTTGCGGTTTGACTTTTTGTTTTACAGGTTATAATTGCACAACATGGCGTTTTAAAGCAAAGTTCTGAGTTCTGAAGTAGTCCGAGCGCACTAAACGCGGTGAATAAATTAATAGGTCGAGCTATGATTTTCGAAACATAGTTGTAGCGCGATCGCCACGCCCAATTTACCATTCCAACCTTATTCATCTATTCCGTGACGCCAACCCACTGTGATTGTTTTTATTTACATAGGAGACCAAGATCTAAATTACGGGTCCACGTAAAGCATGTGATTTAATAATAATAATGATATCTGTGAACACCATATTCTTATAATATTGACAGCGCATTACAATATATCAAAAAATGTTGTTCCTAATAATAGAATAAGTTTATATAAACCTTAATCTAGAGAATATTATATATAAATTACATCGGTAAAATATTACTTTACGATTGCAATTTCTATCACTTTAATGCAGACCTTAAGCGGCGATAAAGGCTAAAGAGTTAACCCTGTGATCGAGAGATCGCTGGTTCGAACCCCAGCCATTACACTATTGCAGTGAACTCACTCCAGACACAAGCATATTTAGCTTAGATATAGGGGTTAACAAGATTGCTTTTTCTAGTAATGAAATTATCATTAGACTTTTTCTGTTTCAAAAAAATTTACCTTGTTCCTCTCAATATTTTAAAGCATATTCACAAAAAAAAAAAATTAATTATTTTTTTAAACATGCGAGTGAGTTCACCTGAATAGCTTTCAAGTGATATAATAAAGAGATGAGGTTCCTATCTTCGCACTTAGTTTTCACATTATAAACACGAGATTTAATGCTTAATCACGCGATTATGTAGTGAATACTTCTTCAGGCGCACTGCGCTCATTCAGAGCAGCCAATTATATTAAACCGTTATGATTTGGTCGTTGATTCGGAATCGGGTATACTCGGTACCACCTCATGCCCCCTCACATACCTACCAACCAATCTGTATTTTTTGAGTATAAATGTATATGTCACCGTAATTGTAAACGTCAATAACCTAATGGCTAATGTTATAATATAATAATAATAATATTTATTGAATCCAAGTCAGTAATCTTAAACTAGGAACTATGATGAAATATACAATCTTATTGACTATAATTCTGGTAAAAGGTGATGTACACATCTGCTAACAATACAACGTGTAACGGAAACCCTATTTACAAGGGCTGAAGACAACATCTGGTATGGAGACTTAACACAGTTTCAGCTCAAAATAAGTGACTCAAAAAATTTATACCAACTTATCGGTTTCATATGTTTCTTGAATGCCAATCATAACAGACCTGTCACAGCACTACGAGGGTTAATAACTTTACATGTGACTTGGCAATAACACGATAATTCTCTTCGTTCTTCTTAAATTGAAAGATTTGGTCTCTGGTATCAATGTATTGAAATTTCTAATAAGTTCCACACATGTAGACATAGGATTACAAAACCCTTGCCATATCATTTGTTATCATCCAAAGAAGCTGTGCACTTGATATGTACACTTGAGAGCAATAAAATCGCACACCTCTTGTAATTTGGTTTATAACTGTTTTTTTTTCTTATATCTAAAGATATTGGGTACAAATCATTAGGCAAAATAAAGAATACAAGCTTAGCTTTAAAAAAACTCAAAATTAAAATCATTGACCTTCACGTAACTCACAGAAACCAGCCGTACACCAAATTCCCTAAAGATCCCAAATTCACCCGTTAGCATTGTCACTACTTGCACCCCTTACCCGCAGGTATAAAAGGGTCGTTTTTTTTTAAATTCTAATCACACAACGCGACATTCCGCTTCCGACGCTCGCCCGCGGCGGTCGTACCGCTCCGCGCTCTCGATCGTTCCGTGCCTGAGTCATCGCAACGCTTCGTCACGCCCGCCGTGACGTCACTCGTAGTCGCCGACTACGACGCCTGGTCCGGATCCGCCTTTTTCGAGGCGGTGAAGGATTTCCTGTTTCTATAACAGAGTATCGTCAAAAACAATTTGGTTTGGCCCCTTCAGGGTAAAACCACAGTTTCGTGGTCCTTGGTTGGAAACCTCACGGTGTCAACAATACCAAAGGGGTGCTGACCCGACGCACCCGCTGATCCCCTTCAGGGTGAAGCAGTCAATTGGAGTCGAGTGCTAGGTTTTGGCCTTGGGGGATCTCCTAGTCAAACCTAGTTACTGAGTTTCCTTTTCAGCTACACACCTAGTGTCGGTTGGGTGTGTCTACCCCTTCGCACTAGACCCAATATTTTTCCAAGACCCGTTTCGCACAATAAGACTGGCGACCGGTTACAAGCGTAGGGCTCACCATTAGGTACTCACCTCCCAGTCTCTACCCGATTGGGAGGGTTACACATCCCCGGACCCATCCATCCGGGGAGTTAGGTCAGTTAGGCTTTAAATAGGTCCCCCGCGGGAGAGAAATCTCCAAAATTTCCTATTAAATTTTTGATCCGTTCGCCAATCATGGCAAACTCCAATATTTTGGAGATATTGCTAAAAATCCTTAAGGAAAACCCTGCTATTTCCGCCAAATATGGCGGAATAATCCAGCGTGAAATCGCTAACTGTCCTCCGGCTACCGAAGCCAACGTCGCTGATTTTAGTGACGCGCTTGACAGCCCATTATCTCCCCCGCTTGCTGATCAAGGCATTCCGGTTGGTCAATTCACGGAAGTGTTTATCAACTCCGATCCCATTGTTCATCGAACAACGAACGACTTCCAGGTAGATAGCCCTCTATCGCTCTCGCCCGCCGACAATGTCGTGCTGATCGCCCAATTCCCGAAATCATCCATTGTTTCCGGCCCACCTACTAATCCTATTGTACATAAAACAATGGACGCCGCGCAGGTGTGCGCTGCAGTTGAATTCCGTGAAATGGACACCACCGAACCTGTGGCCAATAACAACTCCGACAATGATTTGTCATTATGCCCCTCGTCCTCGGAAGACGACTTTCAAGTCGTCACCGGTGGCAAGAGGAAGAAAGGGAAAACCTCCCAGGTCAGCAAGGCCAAAAAGACCACCGCGTCACCCCCGTCCCCAACTCAAACGCCCGTTCGACCCGCTAGCCCCGTCCCAACTACCTCTGCTCGCGCGCAGAATAGTCGTCCCCACAGCCCGATAGCCCAAACTTCCTCAGCCCAAAGGAAGCAACGCCCTCCGCCCCCCTTTTACATCCAGGACAAGGGTAAATGGACAGATGTGTCCAAGATGTGTGTTGATCGAAAGATCAACTAACTACACAAACGCCCGTGCCTGCCAAAATGGCATTAAAGTCACCGTCCCTACGTCGAACGACTATAGGGAACTATATCGCGCCCTCCGTGAAAGGAATATTTCCTTTCACACTTTCTCCTTCCCCGAGGACACGCCCACTCGTGTTATTATTAAACGTGTCCCTAAAGAAATCCTAGTACAGGATGATCCTTGCCGATCAAGGTATACCAGTGATCGCCGTCCATCGCTTACATAAAGCGAGAGGCGGTGAATTGTACGACATGGTTCTTGTCATTTGTGAACCAACCGAAGGTCATCACCCGATTTTCAAGATTAAGTCCATTCGCTCCCTATCCGGTATCTCAATTGAAAAGCCCTACAAAACCGCAACAGTGGGACAATGCCACCGTTGCCAACTGTATGGCCATGCGCATAGCAACTGCTATGCGACTCCCAGATGCGTCAAGTGTCTGGGCGAGCACAGCACTGCGGACTGTCCTCGGCCCAAAGACCGAACCCTCTGTTCGGAACCACCCAGCTCCGTTCTCTGCGGCCAGACCGGTCACCCGGCAAACTACCGCGGCTGTCCCAAAGCCCCTAAACTCGCTCCTAAATTAGCGAAGCGCGCCAACGCCCGCCAATAAAGAGAGGCACCTTCCTCTCAAATTCCCCAACGTCTCGCTCCTCAGAGACCATCCCCGTGGAACAGGCTAAACCACGAAAAAGCCTTTCCCTCCTTGGCCACTGCCAAACCTATGCAGGCACTGATGGATATACCCATCGCAGCGCAGATCCTGCCTATAGCCGTGGCTCCAGAGGCCACAGCCAGTCCCCAACCCGAGCCTCAAACCACTGCTGCTCCTGCAGCCAAACAACCACCCAATCCCTCACCCGTCGCGCACGGCGAGTCTTGCGGCCAGACTCTACTGCGCCACTATAGAATATTTATGACCCGCCAAGCCAGGTCTCTCCGCGATGCCCTTCTGGCTGCCGAGCAGCAGAATAACGGCAAAATTACGACGGCAATGTACAGCCAAATATTCAGCACACACAGTGATGTCGTGCTAGGCCTCGACCAGATGGATGCGATGGACTGATCCAATGGATTCCCAACGCACAAACCACACTAGGCCTCGATCCCTCAAATTAGGTTTTTTCAACGCCAATGGCATTTTCAACCAACGCGCCGAAATAACTAAATTCCTCCGCGACCACCAATTAGACGTCCTCCTTATACAGGAGACCCGTTTGAAACCCCACCGCGCTGACCCCAAAATTGCGAATTACCGTCTAGTTCGCAATGACAGAACACGCTGCCACGGCGGCGGTACCCTTATTTATTATAGGAAGGAGTTATACTGCATCCCTCTGACCCCACCCGCGCCTCTCTCTCACCTAGAGTACTCTGCCTGTCGACTAGGCATGACTGGTCATCCTCCGATAACCATCATCTCTGCCTACCATCCCCCACCATCGGTCGCGTCTCTTGCTTCAGACGATCCTATCGCGCTCACCAGTGATCTCACGACTCTCTTTGGCCTGAGTGACTCCATCTTACTAGCGGGCGATCTCAACGCCAAACACCCCGCTTGGAACAGCAACACGTCAAATGCCAGAGGCAGAATCGTGTATAACCTAGGCGCGATCCTAAACTATGACGTCATCGCTCCGATGACTCCCACCCACTACCCGCACGACCACAACCATAGGCCCGATGTCCTCGATGTGGCGCTCCTAAAGAATGTAAACCTCCATTTACACTCCATAGAAGCTCAACTCGGATCACCGTCCCGTTATCCTACACTTAGGTTCCCGCTCGGGTAACCATGATCCTACCCAACCTCTTCCGACCCAATTGATCACCGACTGGAGGAAAGTAAGTGAAAAACTGAAATCCACCACGTCGCCTCACTTGGACACCATTCCTGACCACATAGTCTCAGTCGCTGACATGACGGCGGCGATCGACTCGCTTACAGATCACGTACAATCCGTCCTGAACGATTGTTCAAGGGAAGTTCCAGTAGCGGTAGACCACCGCTGGAAACTCCCGGACGATGTACGGAATCTGATAACCGAGAAGAACGCAGCCATCCGTGCGTACATCGCTTTTCCCTGCGCCGCAAACAAAGCTCACATGCGCAACTTACAGCGTGCTGTAAGGAAACGCATTGCCGAGCAGCGTAATGCGAGCTGAGACAAGATGCTGAGCGAACTTGAGCCCACCCATCTTGCCTTCTGACAACTTCAGAGGAAGTTACGATCCACTGAAGAGGCCACAATGCCTCCTCTCATTCGTCCCGATAAGAGTGTCGCCTTCGATAACTCTGAAAAAGCAGAATGCCTAGCCGACAGCCTAGAGTCCCAGTGTTCTCCCAGCTCTCAACCAGTAGACCAAGCCCACCTCGATATGGTGAACGCCGAAGTCGAACGTAGAACTTCCCTTCCACCCGTCGAAGATCCCGATAATCCATTGGCCCCCATCACTCCTGATGAGGTCCAGGATATCATTAAAAGTCTCCAACCGCGAAAAGCCCCTGGCTCCGACGGCATCACCAATAGGGTTTTCAAACTTTTCCCCGCCCAGCTTATAGTGCTAATGACTGCACTGCCATCTTCAATGGCGAATTGAGCAATAATATGTTCCCCGCAACCTGGAAACAGGCCACCGTCATAGGTATTCCCAAACCAGGCAAGCCCAAGTCTGACCCGTCTAGCTACCGTCCCATTAGCTTACTCAACGTCCTCGGTAAAATCTATGAAAGGCTTATATATAAGTGGCTCAAAGATTTTGCCGAAGCAAAGAGTCTTATACCCAATGAGCAGTTTGGATTTAGAACCGAACACTCATGTATCCAACAAGTCCACCGCATCATAGAATACGTCAGCGCCGGCTTCCAACGGGGCGCAATAACGGGAGCCTTATTCTTCGACATAGCGAAAGCGTTCGACAAAGTCTGGCACAATGGCTTAATCTATAAGCTATACCAACTCGGCGTGCCTGACCGTCTCGTGCTCATCCTACGGGACTTTTTATCGAATCGCACCTTTCGTTACCAAATTGAGGGGGAGCTTTCCTCCCCCCATCCCATTCGCGCAGGAGTTCCTCAAGGCTCCGTACTATCCCCCCTCGTTTTCACGCTATTCACTAGCGATACCCCAAGCATAAAAATACTCAGCTAGCCCTACTTGCCGACGATACGGCTATCTATTATACCGGTCTTAAGCCCGATGCCATCGCTCGCACTCTCCAAACTTCCGCAAACACTCTGGCCAAGTGGTTCCGGAAATGGAGAATCGAAGTCAATCCAGACAAAAGCCAGGCAGTCCTCTTTTATAAGCCGCGGATAAACCCACCCTCCCCCCATCCGATTACCATGTACGGCAAGCCGATCCCCTGGGAAAAGCAAGCCAAATACTTAGGCGTGGTCCTCGATAAACACCTTTCCTTCGCTGAGCACATAAAGCAGGCACGTTCGCGCGCCGCTTTCGCTCTAGGTAGGCTCCACTTCATTCTTAGCTCCCGCAGCAAGTTATCACTCAGGTGCAAGCTGCGTATTTTCACCGCGGTCATCCGTCCCATCATGACCTACGCCTGCGTTGTTTTCGCACACGCAAAGCCCTACCTCCTCCATAAGATGCAGACCCTTCTAAACCGATTCCTCCGTAGAGTCACGGGAGCCCCCTTTTATGTTTGAAATGAGCTTCTTCACGTAGACCTCAAGATGCCCACCATCCAGCAGTTCATGAAACGTGTCTCCAAGCGTTTCTTTGATACTGCAATCCAACATAGGAATCCCCTTATCGTATCGGCCACCCAATACGAACCCTCGCGTATCTCTAAGTTTCGCCGACCAAGGCATACCCTAGTCACTCCCGATGACGCACTCACCCTGCTCCAAGAGAGCCGTAAGGAAACCAGCACAGTTTACAAAAACAAAAATCGACCGTCTTTCCGTCCTCGCCGCCGAGGCCCGCCGCGACGTCCCCGTAATAGTCTGCCCCGACCCTTGCCAGAGCCAGCCCGCGACGCTGAGCCAGTAGCTTTAAATTCCCTTATTAATAATAATAATGATATGATCCAGCCTGTCCCTAGCTGCCCTCCCCCTGCGACGCCCTAAGCCGAGGTCCGTACCCCACAGGGGGTACCCTTAGCGTGTAGTCGCCTAGTTTGTAAGTTTTTAATAAGCCCTGGCTGGAGGCTATAATTAATTTATTAATTAATGCAACCACAGGCAAGCCCGGTTAAGCAGCCGACAACCTCAGAGGTTGACCTGCGAGATGCCACTCACAAAAAAAAAAAGGAATTCTAATTCGTTGCATACCAAAGGTCAACGTGATAACATCTCTACTGAAAGCATACGGAAAAATATGGATACCACGCCCGCAGAAGCCGCTCAAGTTGTTGCCTTGCTCGAAGCAGGCCTTAATCAAAGTGAAGTTGCTCGACGACTAAATTTGAGCCGCTACTCTGTTCGTCGTGTGTACCAGAGGTTTCAAGAGACTGTTGGCTACATTCGGCGACCAGGATCTGGCCGGCGACGAAGAACATCAGAGCGTGATGACCACTTTCTTGTGTCGAGGTCTTTAAGAAATCCGCAACTGAATGCGGTTCAACTGGGACAAGAGCTTCGAGAAGTTCGCAATGTCAGTATAAGTCGGTGGACAGTCAGAAGAAGACTTGGTGAAGCAGGACTGACTTCACATCGCCCAGCAAATGGTCCCAAATTGACCATAGCTCACCGACAAGCCCGACTACAATTTGCCAGGGAACATTTATATTGGACGTATGACCAATGGCGGTCTGTTATTTTCTCTGATGAGTGCAGAATGACATTACATGGTCATGATGGACGCTCTAGAGTCTACAGAAGGTCATCAGAGCGATTTTCACAATGCTGCATAAGCGAACGTGTGGCTTTTGGCGGTGGATCGTGTATGTTTTGGGGTGGCATAATGTTGGACACTAAAACTGACATTGTATTCATCACTGGAGCGAATACCGGCCCGAGATCGAGAGGTTTGACGGCTGCACGATAGAAGTGCTCGAAAGACATGTGAGGCCGCTTGCGTGGCTTATGGGAGAAGATTTTCTCCTAATGCACGACAACGCGAGACCGCATGTCGCTAGAACAGTTTGCGAATACATGGAAGACGTTGGAATCACCGCGATGGAGTGGCCAGCTCGTAGTCCTGATCTCAATCCGATTGAGCATGTCTGGGATGAGCTAAAAAGAAGAGTTCGAGCAAGAAGCCCTGCTCCTACGCGCCTCCGAGAGCTTCAACTTGCCATTGAAGAGGAGTGGAACGCTATACCACAAGATTTCATGGTAAAATTAATACGGTCCATGAAAAACCGATTAAGAGCTGTAATTAAGGCTAGGGGAGGGAATACACCTTATTAATAAACAATTTGATCAAGAATTTTGAGTTTGATTTTCATTATTTCTTAATCGAAATTGGGTAATTTACCCGTTTGTTGGGTTTGTGCCGTAAAACCTCTTATGGGTATTTTTTACACTGTATTTGATATCATTAGAAAGGTAAGGAGGTAGACTTTCAATTAGTGTGTGTGTTTTTTAAAATAATAATAATAATAAATAATAAATTGTTTATTGTTCCAAAATCTTTACATCATTGTTTTATGAGGCTGCCCCATTAAGTAATTAACAATACTTGTGTTGGGACCGACTCGCTACTTCCCTTTTACATTCACAATGGGGACTAATAAACAAAAATAGAAGTCAAAAATAAATGAAAACAGTTTCAATTAAGAAACAATTAAAAATTATGATATTTACATATAACTTAAATAATACTATTAGGATAGCAGCTCAATTGCGTGCGTGTGTCTGTATGTGTGTGTGTGTGTGTGTGTGTGTTTGAGTGTGTTTGTGTGTGTGTGTGTGTGTATTGGTCGTGAGTTTATATGTGTTTGAGTGGGATTGTATATTTGTGTATTCATAATTTCTGTATATGTTTATGTATATTATGTATTAGCAAAGTCTGATCAGTATTTGTTCAGTTTCCTCGTATGTCAATGTTTTTAGCCAATCACTTATTATCTTTTTGCATTTATGTTGAGCCTCTGGATGGAATTTTAATTTCGAATTTAATTTATTGTAGACATAGGCTGATTGAGCAATATACTGACGCTTTGCAAAGACTGTGTGAACACGCGATGTGTGCACCACCCTATCATTGCGTCTTTTATTCTGGTCTCCTAGGTTACGTGGGGTAGATTTATGCAGGTATAAGGTCATGTTTAAAAGGTATAGCTGCCTTACTGTTAGCAAACCACACGAACTATATAGTGTGTTTGTCGGATATCTGTATAGTTTAAAATACATGACCTTTAAAAGTGACCGCTGAGCTCTTTCGAGTTCAAGTAACTTAGTTTTGGCGGCTCCTCCCCAGACCGGAATGCAGTATGTTGTAACAGATTGTGCCAGCGCAATATAAATTTTACTAAGCAAGTTCTGAGGCATTACATAGCGTAGAGTTTTAAAGATCCATATCAGTTTTCTTACACGAGAGATATTAGCATCAATCTGTGCCTGCCACGATAAACACTCATCAATTATAATGCCTAAGTATCTAGTAGAGGTGACTCGTTGTACGTTTTGACAATTTCGATTTAGGTCTGCACTCATCACATTGTCGCGGATTGTTATATTAAAGCCTGGACCTGGTTTAGATTTAGCACTTGGGGAAAAGCAGATGTAGTTAGTTTTAGCGATGTTTAAGGTTAGAAGGTTCGCTTTTAACCAGTTTCCAATAGTAGTTAAGCCGCATTCAGTTTTTTGGTGCACAATCTCCCATGTTTGACCAGAAAAGACAATGGCTGTATCATCCGCGTAGGAGAAGATCTTCCCACCGCTATCCCTGAGGTTACATAGGTCATTTATGTACACCAGGAATAGCGTCGGGCCGAGCACGCTCCCTTGCGGGATGCCAAAAACAACGTTTTCTTCTTCACTGTACGAGTTTTCTATCTTAACTTGTTGCTTCCTTCCCTGAAGATAGCTATCGAAGAGGGAAAGAGCTGTACCTCTTATTCCTATTGTTTCAAGCCTCTGCACAAGGATGGGAACAGAAACGGTATCAAACGCCTTTTTAAGGTCCAGGAATACTGTTATGCATTTATACCCTTTATCTACTTCTCGAACGATTTCAGTTGTCAAAGCAATAACAGCATCCTGTGTCGAGAGCCCTTGTCTAAAACCATATTGAGAACTAGAAAGAATATTATATTTATTAAGGTAGCTTATAAGTCTTTTATTAAGTATTTTCTCTATAATTTTGGAGATTGATGGCAAGACAGAAATTGGGCGATAGTTATTGACATCGCTTGTGGCCCCCCCCTTGTGCACAGGTGTGATTAAAGAACGTTTTAAAGCGGTTGGAAATATTCCAGTTTTGAAACAAAGATTTGTTAGGCTACATATTAAGGGAACAACAAAATCTCTGGACAACTTAAGGAAGTTATTGGGTATGCCGTCCCATCCAGATGCACTCCCTGAATCAAGGGCCATCAGTATTCCATTCACTTCCCCTAGGTCAGTCTCTAGTAACACAAAATTGCTCATTTGCGAGTGTGACTTAGAATAGCTTGGTCTGTGAGTCGTATATCCAGTCTGCGTCATAATTTCTTCTGCAAGTGTTTTACCTATTGTAGAGAAAAACTGATTAGTTCTATTCAACGAGTCGAGTGGGTGTAGTGAGATTTGTAGTAAGTGTACATTAGAAGATTTAGGTTTTTTATAGTGAGTTATATTATTAATGTTACGCCAGAGTTTTTTATGGTTTTTAATAGAGCACGCAATTTGTTCTTTATGGTATTGTCTTTTGAGTTTTTTAATTAAGTTAGAGCAGAACGTGCGGAAACGTTTATATGTTATTTTTAATACAACATTGTGAGGATCTTTTCTCAACTGTAACTGCATTTTATTTCTAAACCTGATGCATTTTAATGCCCCTGTCAATATCCAGGGCTTTAAAATACGTTTACAGCAAGAAACTGTATGAGATACAGTGTGAAGAAGGAGAGACTTCCTGATTATCTCTATTAAAGAGTCCGCAAAATAATTAGGATCCTTATAAGTGTTAAAAACAGATATATCCGTGTCTACCAGGTGTGAATAAGCTTTTTTAAAATCAGTTATTTTTTATATTTTGCAATATATTTAGTTTGATACAAATGTGAAATTTTTAATAAGACAATAGAGTGGTCAGTAATTGTAGTATTCAAGACTACAACACTAGCAGAGTTCTTAGACTTTTCAAGTTTTAGCAACATGTGATCGAGGCAACTCTCTCCTCTAGTAGGCAAGGAGTATCCTGGTAGAAAGCCATGAACTGATGTCATATTTAAATATGAAACTCTATTGTTCCTTACTTGCGATGTCTCCGTGGATCTTTCAATTAAGTTTATATTTATATCCCCGGTAATGATAATATTTTTGTGGGTGTGAATTGATTCGAGATGAATATCTAATGAATTTATGAAGTTTTCCGCTGATACGTTAGATGGTGACCGATAAATTCCGATTATTGTGAAATTTTTGACAGTAATTTGTAAAGCAGAGGCATGTGAAATGCTAATTTCTTTGACCTGGGGTATATGACAACTTCTAACGTATGCAACGACTCCATCATTTTGATTTAGATGATTTGACGTATAAAATGACGTATAATTACTTAGAAATGGTATGGGTTTGTACGAGTTAAGTCTACATTCAGTTAGAATAATAACGTCCACATCCAGTTCGATTTGAGACAGTGCTATTTGAAAATCGTCAAAATTGCCATAAATACTCCTTATATTCTCAGTTAAGATGGTGAAATTGTTGTTTTTATGTGACCAGTGAGTTGATAATTGCTCTATATCAATGATAGCAGAATTAGCAATTTCCACATTATCCAATTCCTGAAATGTACATATACTACTATCCATTATTAAATATAATTGAAGAAAGATGCTTCTCATGATTAACTCGAGTAAACGACGTGACTGGTGAGTGTATGCATATAATCCCATTAATTATTATTTGTTTATAGAGAGTCAAGTATGTTGTTATTAAGTTAGGTTCCGTGTTGGGTGAGTGTGATTGTATATGTGTTTGGTGAAAGAGTTGTGTATATGTTCTGGATGAAATTATGTTTATTGTGTGAATTAATTCATTCTTGTTATTGTGTGTACTGAAGAGACGAGCATGCTTATAGTAATAACATTTTGAAAGAAATCTAGATTTTAGTACAATTAAGTTAGAACTTTTTCTTAATCTAGCAAAAAATAAAATTAAAAATATAGAAATAAACAGTTCTGTAAACAAATTAATTATAATTACAGTGCGCGACAGTCATGCGCTTTGTAAGAGGTGGTGTACCTGAGCTTCACTCTTAACAACTATTGCACGCGAGTTCTCATCCTTTTTCAAAAATATTTATTCAGATTCATAAAAAAAACTGCCTTAACAAAGAAAAGTCAAGGTGTGCAATTTTATTGCTCTCAAGTGTATATACCCTTTAAGTTACACGTTGTATACGTACGGTGCCTCTTAAACTAGGGTATACCTGTATTTTAAGAGACAGTGGACGGTCATAGAGATTGTTTTTGTATGGACTCTGTTGATCTACTTACAATTGTACATAAATAAAAGAAAGGTAAGTTAACATAAATATGAACATTTTTTTTTATAAAGAAACTTAATTAGAATAAATGGGTGTGTGTATATAGGGGTGGGTGTGTGTATGTGTATGGTAATGTGTGTTTATGTGTGAATGTTATACTAGGCTAGCAAGTGTGAAGAAGCGTGTTATTGTATGCGTGTGTGTGTATCTTGTTGAAGTAGCCACTCTGTAAGTTTACGTTTAAGTTTCCATTTTGTTAGATCAAGTATGTTCAGGCGTTTATGAATTTTCCGGTAAATTAATGAGCTCAGTATAAGATGTTGGACTTATGACAGGGAGGTCGAGGTTTCGAACCCCACCTATTAGACTATTGCCGTCAACCCACTCCAGATACAAGCATATTTAGCTTAGTTGGAGGGTTAACAAGATTGCTAGTAATGTGAATGCAAACTACATTGCTAGTTCTCTTTAAAAAACCGTTAAATTATAATCTATCTCGCGAGATTGTAATCTATCGATAAGTTGTGACCCGTACAATACTACTTGCAATTTAACGCATCGATTATAATATTATATTTAGAGATGACTCGACCAGCTTACAAAATGTACAGTAATCTCGAGTTAATATTTGCTCTCGGAGGCAACAATGCCTCAATCCGAAACAAAAACATCAACTAACTGCTGAGCGCTGTAACAAAACCGCAAATTTAATTTAAAGGCTGTTTAACAGATAAAAGTATAAATTCGTTTTTCAATAACATTTTAATGGACGCATGAAAATTTAAGTATTTTTGTTTTATGGAGCTACTCTTTTTGAGCCAAAGTAACTCAAATTTAAAGAAACTCAAAACGTAAACAAAAACATTTTTAACCGACTTCAAACAGAAGGAGGTTTTCAATTCGTTAGATATGTTTCTTTTTATATTTGTTTAGTAAATTAAATAATAAGTTGACATCAAAATACGTTTTAAGTAAACCGAATAAATTACTACTTATAGTCCTCGTCACGTAAATTGGCAAGGTTTTGGCGTAGTGGGGGTAAGTTTGCGCATCGTGCACTTAGTGGAACAAAAAAGTGGTCACTTTTACTGCTTGCCATTGTTCTATGGTTATTGCCATAATTTATTTTTAATCATGTCTGTTCAGAAGAATGTTAAAAGGAAAAGAAGAGGAATTCATTCGTTAATTCATTATTATAAATAAAATATACCTATATAATAGATATATACACTTAAAAGTGAAAAAATGTATTAAAAAAAAAACATTAAAAATAATATGTTCTCGTCGTCGCAATTAGTTAATAAAACTACTACCCGTTTTATTCTTCTTTTTTCCCGGTGTCGTAACGACAGTGACGAATTCGGAATTTCGATCTTCCTTAACTATAGTGTCTAACTGTTCATTCTGACGTTTTAATAGTCTGCATAAAACGGTATTTGGTCCTGGCATTGTAATCAACGTAACAAAAACTAAATTTATAACAACAACTCGTAACAAAAACAAAGGGTACATCTTTCGTGTACGCAAGTGTATGCGGGAGCAAATTGAACGAGAACTACTGATGCACCAATCGCGCGCTCGGAGCGGCGCTACGTCATACCCCGCGTCCCGCTGACACCTAAAAATCGACTTCTGCGCATTGAACGACTCTTGCCAAGTTATTTGACGAGAACTATACCAAACATTACAAGTGTAACTTTGTGTAGTAAGTAGAAAGAAAGAAATGTATTTATTACCAACAGAAAAACGACATGCTAACAATATTAAAAAATATTTTAGTTCCTTAAGAACAAAGTTAGTAATTGGATCTTATAATTATGTTAGTAAGTAAGGACGAAGATTTGTATATATAAAAAATTAAGGAAAAAAAAGGAAACAACAAAAAACATGGCAAATGCACGTCTTGGCCGTGGCAAATATGCCACGTTTTATTTTATTTAAATCGTAATTTAAAAGACGGGTAATTACTATATACCTACCTACACCCTGCATGGCCTACACACACTTGGCTGGGCTTTTCACATTCAAACGCACTTTGATAGAATTTATTCTGTTACCATCACAATACAAAAATAACCCATCACATTTCTGTGATATTACGTACGGCGTAATAATGAATTATTTATCAACACAGGCCCACCCACCAAATTTCTATGGCTTCAATACATGGGCTCTGGGGCCTCACATTTAGAAAGGCCCGATCGTATAGAATAAAAAGGTAAATGTATTGGTTGAAATTCGTATTTCATTTATTGAAAGTAGTGGTAACATAAATATTTAAAACATGTTCTGAAAAAAGTTCAGATGGATGTTTTCACTTAGCAAGCATATACCAAAAAGGTCTAAAGTCTTTTTGAACAACACCCGGTATATAAAGTAACCAACAACCAAATAACATTTAAAAAAAATCCTTCTAAACGTTGTTGGGCCATTGCCCAATGGAGCCCCGTCACTAGTGCTGACGACTCTTGGAAAACACTGTTGGCTAGTAATGTTTCCAATAGACTTATTGCCACGCTGTATGGTTTCATGTACTGTGAACGTGTTGCTTTCTAAAAAAAAATCTTTGAAATGCCTATGAGCAGTGGCAGTGGCACTACAGTCCCAGGGTTTCAACACCGACTGATTGAAAGAGAATTGTTTTTTAGTTGCACCATATATTAACTCACATGCATAAACACCTAGACCCGGAATAAATATATTCTGTAGGGAATACAAATAATACTGAATTGAACCAGCGCAGAAGCTAATCCCTTAACCACTACGGCGAATCACGTCCTCGTTACTTATAAATAATAGCCACGTCATTTTTACCTAAAGGTTCATTGGAAGACCAGCGAATCCCTCTAGCATTAATGCCAAAATGGACCATTATGGCGCAGCCGTGAGTCACGTACTGTTTTTTGTTTTTACTTTTTATTTATTTTTATATGTGCGTGCCTGACTTACTGATGCCAAATAAATGTGTACTGTTGATTCATAGTCTTATGTTCCACTACAGTAAAACTAGCCTGGTTATAAAATTTAATGATGAGTTTATACAACTTAAATATTTAACTGACAGCCGCCAGTATAGGGTTACAAACTTACAGCCCCTATAAACATTTATTTAATCTAACCTCCACTTAGCAAACACATATTTCGTTCAAGATGGCAGTTATTACCTAAATAACATGTTTTTTCATTAATTGTAGCTTACCGAAAATGGTGTTTAGATACAGCAATAAATGTTTAGATTTTGCGATTAGAGCACGTAATTATTTGTGTTTATGGGCTATAAATATATTTTACTTCTATACTTAATGATTAAGGCCGGTGGCCACTTGCGACTCAAGACATAATGCTGTTTTATTACCAATAGATAGAACGATAAAATATACTTCATTGTACATAAAAATTTCGGTATTTTGCTTAACCTGCGGTTACAATAGCGGTATTATCGCTGATAGCGATATCTTTTAAATAACCTTTGGAAGGATTTCACAATCTTTGATTAAAGTAGGGAGGGTCACATTAGTGTTAATTAGTTTATCAATTCATACTGTTAAACAATCAAAATAATATGGATTCATTCATCATCTTTCTACCCTTGCTGCATTCTTTTTACTATATCAGAAAGTATTGGCGCAAAGCGCTTTTCTAGTTCACTTCTCTTTCTATTGTCACGCTATCACTAATTTCCCTCTATCTTATAAGTCATTTTATACAGCATGAGTTGACGTCATCACGTCAGCGCCGGCTGCCACTGAAAATCAGCGCTGTGTCATTGTCTTGTATACCTAATGGCACAGCATTATGCTGAATGATGACTAGTTCGCGTGAATTTGACACATATTTTCTCCTTAGTTTAAATATTTATTGCCTGTTTATAAGGACACAGGCAATAAATATTTCATGCGTCATGAAACAACGCAAATTAATCTATCGTTTTAGGGTTCCGTAGCCAAATGGCAAAAAACGGAACCCTTATAGTTTCGTCATGACTGTCTGTCTGTCTGTCCGTCCGTCCGTATGTCACAGCCATTTTATTCCGAAACTATTAAGACTTTACATGTGAAACTTGATAGGTAGATGTATTCTGTGAAACGCTTTTCGATTTTAAGAAAAAAAAAATCTTTGAAATAAAGGGGGCTCCCCATACATGGAATTGAAATTGAATTTTTTTTTTCATGGAACCTCTAACTGCAGATCTCTCTTATTACAGAATAATGGAGTGAAAAATATAAATGTCTGTGGATCTTAATGTAAACTTTCAACCAAAATTGGTTTGAACGAGATCGGGTCAGCAGCTTGTGAGATACAGCATATTTTCTAAACGTGAGCACTTAAATCCTCCTGTCTGGTTAATTCTGAAATACCATGATAACCCATTCAATTCAAATTATTTATTGTAAGCCAAGTTACTTCTAGGTAAGCGTGCTTCATCTTCAACCACATCATTGCTTACCATAAGGTGAGATAGAGCTTATATAATCAAAGGGGAGATAGTGGTCAAACGCGAGCCTAATATAAGGAAAAATTATATTTTTAGGATGTTAATAATAGATAGGTTCTAAGAACTTAGTTGCCTGGTATTTTTTTTAAAGATAACAATCAATGTGGGTGACATTACTAGCAATCTTGTTAACCCCTCTAACTAAGCTAAATATACCTGTGTCTGGAGTGCGTTCGCGGATAAAATTTAAATTTATAGTTTATCTTATTGTCTATATTACAGTTTTCGAACACAACCCGTACATCTTTTCTTTGGCCACTCTGTATTATTCTATCTACCCACATGGATACCATAGACATATGGAAGTAAAGGGATGTAGTAATGTTTGGCGCGAGTATGTGACTATGTTTAATGCATCGTTAAAAGCCAGCATCGAAGATATATACATATAACAGATAATGGAACACAGTCTAGACTTAAAGAGTAAACCAAACTTTAAATAATGTTCATTAATTAAGAAAATACAATGGCTATTTTGCAGACGCTTTGTATGATTCTTCTGTAAACATTTGGCGTCGATACGTTTGTTTGCATACTTTTGGCTTTCCATATTAGGTACTTTAGTCAACTTTAACATAATCCACGCTTTAATTATACCCAAAAAACTTTGATATTTAGACCTCCAATTTTATTTTTAAATAAATACAGTTTGATTCAATAATGACCTTTCTATGAAACACTACATAACTTGATGCATAGGATATTTGAATTCCGAATTGGAAACAATAGTCTTTTGTTAGGAAAACGATCTCTGTTATAGTCATAATAAAGTTCAAATTATATCGCAAACCATATTGACCGTAAATGAAATCGTAATCCAATAGGTATTTTGATGGGGATAAAAAATATTCAAACGATCACTTAAAAAGCAATTCAAAATACATTTCAGTTCAAATAACATTGCAAACCATATTGAAATAAAAATATAAACCAATAGTTTTTATAAATAGGGGTGGTAAATATTCAAACGGGCACTTAAAGCTCAACTTAAAATACGAAGTGCTAAAGTCGACATTTGAATTTTTGGTGACAGAATGGAATTATTTTGGAGAAATTGATCATCTGTGCTAACGTGGAGCGCAAGATATCAAGAAAGAGATCCGCACTGTTGGACCAACTGAAGCAGAGCAGCTCCCGTATGTTTGAAAAAGAGGTCAGTTTGGCTACTGACCCGAACAAATAGAGAAGACTAGCAAACGGCTGGGTGAAGAATGATGATCATGATCTTCAGATATTAAGGGTCGATCACAGAGAGAGATACCTCCTATATCACGTATTAACTACTAGCTTCTCTCCGTGGCTTCGTTCAATCAGGAATAATGTGGCTTTCTATGGGTGATAGAGTTTTCAAAATCAGTACAGTAGATTTCACTATTACTTCCTATATATTCACAAACTTTTTTCATGATTTATTTATTTATGTATTAGATACTTCGACGATTTACTCTCTAGGACGTATACACACAGAAAACACAGACAGTTGTTAGTATGGTGAGTACGTCACTTACAGAAGTGCTCGGCACTTACAGCGTAACGTATTTATAATTTTATATAGGTTATTAGTGATGATCTTACTTTTTATTAATATTTTTTTTTGTATTGATAATAGGCTCGCGTTGAACCACCATCTGACCTGATGGTAAGTGATGATGTGATCGAACATGGAGCACGCTTGCCTAGAAGTAACCTATTCACTCTTGACTTAAAGACCCCTAGGTTATAGCTATCGGGAAACACAGACTCCGGCATGGAATTCCACTCCTTGGCCGTACGGACAAAGAAGGTTGGATTTCCACCATGTAACTATGGCGCATCGCCGTTTGTCTTGTAGTCCGATGATGGAACGGGCTTGGCGGAATTAGATTGTGTAATTCCATCGCACACTCCCCGAGATGTAACCGATAGAAAACCGATAGACTTGCAACTCGTCATCGATGTTCAAGGCTCTGGAGCATTGATTCGCCCAGTGCATCGTTGCCAATGAGTCTTTTGACCCGTTTCGCAATAGACTCAAGCGCGTCTAGTTAGTACTTGGCAGATCCATCCCAAAGATGAGAGCAGTACTCCATACACGACCGAACCTGGGCTTGATAGAGATCGAGCAGCTGTTCCGGTGTGAAATACCGTCTCTTCTTTGCTAGGATTCCCAACTTTTTTGATGCTAGTTGAGCCTTAGCCCAAAAAAAAAATGCGAAAATTTCTGAGGGTGGATGATGATGAAGTAGGTACGGATATTTGTTATTCTTTCACGCAAAAATACTGAACGGATCAGAATGAAATTTGGTATGTGAATAGACAGTTGACATCTTGAAATAACACATAGGCTACTTTTTAACACGGAATCCCCACGGGATCGGGATTTACGCGGAAAAACCCACCAAAGCGAATGAAGACGCAGGCAAAAGCCAGTAATGTTTATATTTTCTCATCAACGAAAAATAGATAGATGTGTATGCTCTTTATTATACACCATAACAGAATTAAATGAGGACTTAAAAACTACAATGGGTGTTACAATGGGCGGTCTTATCGCTAAAAGCGATCTTTTACAGACGACCTTTACAGCATCACTATGAAAACATTAGGTACATAGAGACTGTTGTCTGTTATACGTAAAACCTGTATAACACATCACCAGGTTTATACATTCCAAAATATTGCGTGTTTTTGTACTGAATTTGCTCATGTTTTGGATCGATAGCAGCGGAAGGCATTAAACCATAGTACCAACACGTCACCTGGGAAATATAATACACGCGTTGCCAACTTTGTAAACAAGTTTAAAAGTTACAAATTCCTGTAAGTAATTTTACCGGCAGCACTAAAGTAGGTACAATGTCTGCCTCTTCGTTGTTCTGAGTTATACAACTTATGGGTACTTACCCATAACTTGTTTAACAGAAAACAACCAACCTGTAATTTATAAACACACTAGCTTTTGCCTGAGACTTCATTCGCGTGGGAGGTTTTTCTCGCGTAAATCTCGATCCCTTAGGAATTCCGGGATAAATAGTAGCCTATATATTATTCCAGGCTGTCAACTATCTACTTACCAAATTTTATTTAGATCCGTTCAGTAGTTTTGCGTGAAAGAGCAACAAACATACATACATCCTCACAAACGTTCGCATTTATAATATAAGTAGGATTTTTTTAGCCTCACTGTTGCAACGCTTACAAAGCAGCGGCAAAGCCTCCTAGAGACAATCGCGGCGCAATTTGACTGCCCTGTTCAGCGACACTGGATAGAGGTATCGATAGGTTCGAGGTTTTTTTAATTTTTTTATTAGGTATGTGCCCGCTCTTGAACTCAATCACACCTGATGGCAAGTGTAAGATGAGATCTACGATCGAACGAGCGAGCCCAGAAAATGCCTATTCATTTTATATATTTGTTACTGTATTTTTTGGTACTAACATAGCATAAAGTTAAATCGTTACTAACACTCTATGGACTAAGTCTGAAATAAAGGATTATTTATTTATTTATTTTAATAAAGCAGCCATCCGCACATACAGTGTATAACTAAGATCGACGCACACACAGATACCTTGAATACAACACATGATTTCGGACTCCACAGAGTAGAAATTTTTCGTCGAATTTTTCTAAACTTTCTTTTTTATATACTTCAGACTGTTCATAATTGTTATTATATAATGATATTTTCAATTAAAAAGTAATTAATTCACTACTTATAATAAAATCAGCAATGTAAATAAACCTTGAAATAATTCCGCGTTACGCTTTATTTTTGCCGTTTAGGTAGCAGTTCTTGCAGTATATTGCGAGCTCCAAAAATGAGCATCTGGGTATCCAGTCATTTATGAGTTTAATATAATACAATTTATAATAATAATAATAATAATAATCTGTGGCCCGGCTGTCAACCAGCTTGTCAAAAAATTTCCTCTCAATTCTTTTTGAAGAAATATTTAATAAAATAATAGTTATATAACATGTTTAACCAAACCAAATCCGTTAAAAAAAAAACAAAATCTAACATACAAGAAGAAATGCAGATCCACCATCACCACAAGCATCTAAGTCTATCTTAGTAAGGAAAATCTTATATGAAGATAAAAATATGTTGACAAGACGCCGGGCACAATTACAACAACCCACACGCCCAATACCTGCGGAATCACCGCTCAGCTCCGCCTCGCAGCCGCCGGGACCAGCTCCAGCCGTGAGTGAAGAGACTCCGGCCGCTGCAGTTGCGTCGAGCTCGAGCGACGAATACTTCTCGCCGCCGATGACACCACCACCTGCGCGTCGGCGAGGAAGAGGCCGCCCTCCGGTCGGCTTAGGACTTCGAGGCCCTCCGGCCTCCAATGGGGTCCCCGCTGCCGGTGGAAGTGTGCAGCGCATGCGATGGACACATTCCATTAATGAGAACGTCATGCGCTCATACTATGGGACTACAGAGGGGGGAACTAACCTGACTGCGTACCGTGGTCGGATGCTCTCTCTGTTTCAGGTACTTGAACCAGCTGTCAACGTTTCGGCTCAACGACTGTCGGATCAGGTGCGGGTCATCCAGCGTAACCGTATGTTGGATGACGCCGTACTTGATAGACTACGCCTCGAATCACGGTGCAGCCGTGTCTCATCTGCTTCGCCACTGGCCGCGGTGCAACTACAACCCAGTATCTCACCGTGACCCGACCACGTCGGTGAAGATGATGATGACGAGGCTATAACCGTGAGTACCCAGTGCAGTGAACGATTGAGGAGTGCTTTGGAGTGTGCATTACGGGAGTATCGCTCCACACCGCCTGAGCTTAGACCTCGTCTGCCTCGTTTACCCATGCATAAGAAAAATAGGGCGCTAGTGTGTGCTCTAGATTCACTGCTGTCAAATTATTTTGACAATAGTGAAGACCTCACCGATACTCATTCGATCCTTTACTGTGCAGCTGTAGTGGCTTGTCGGGTAGCTCATGTCAAGTTTCCAAAGACTGACAGAGTTATTCGACCAGCTGTACCAGCTTGGCAGGGCAGGATCGAACGTCGTATTGCTGAGGCTAGAGCACTCATTGGTAAACTTATCTGCTTCAGGCAGGGCAACACTCGCCCTAGAGTGATGCGCTTTGTGAGGCGGGCGTTTGCGGGGACTGATATCAGTCCTCGGGATTATCTGACCCGCGTCACAGAGCGTATCGACTTCCTGAAGCAGAAAGTCTATGCATGGGCAAATCGAATTCGTCGATATAAGCGGCGGGTGGAGCGATACACTCAGAATCGCACATTCCAAAGCAATGAAAGGTGGGTTTATAGGGCCTGGGAGCAACCTGACCAAGGTGTGACTGATACGTGCCTACCGAATGATGACGCCATGTGTTCGTTCTGGCGCAGCATCTGGTCGGCTCCTGTCAGTCACACTGAAGGTGACTGGATGAGTGAGATCAAGCGCACGTGCGATCTTATACCAGAAATGGGGGCAATTTCGATCAGCCCCCAAGATGTAACCCGTGCAGTCCGTCCGTTTTCCAACTGGAAATCTCCAGGGCCGGACGGGCTGCACAATTTCTGGATAAAATGGTTTCTAAGCTCGCACGCTCGCTTGGCCGCTCAGTTCCAGTCTGCCCTAAAGCTAGGATCGCTACCTCAATTCCTAACTACAGGAATAACCCACCTGCTCCATAAATCAGGCAGTACTTCAGAACCTAAAAATTATAGACCGATCACGTGCTTACCGACGGTCTATAAAGTTCTTACATCCATTCTGAGAGCCAAAATTAATAATCACATAGATACAAATTCAATCATGTCTGCTTCTCAGAATGGATGTAGGAACGGGTCCCGCGGTACTAAGGAGCTTCTCCTAATCGATATTGCCATAAACCAACAGGTTCGTCGTTCCCGAAGTAATCTGTCGACATATTGGATAGATTATAAGAAGGCCTATGACTCGGTTCCACATACATGGCTCATGAAGGTGTTGGAGTTGTACAAAATAAATCCAATACTCCGCACTTTTCTTGAGTCATGTATGGGGCAATGGAAGATGGTCCTCTGCTATCCAGGATGTCGACAGATCCAGGAAAACAGCGAACCGATTAGGATTGAGCGTGGTATTTTTCAGGGCGACAGTCTGAGCCCACTGTGGTTTTGTCTGGCTCTCAACCCTCTCAGTACACTGCTGGAGGGTTCGGGGCAAGGCTACCAGTTGAGAAGAGGTGGTCAGGTCATATCACACTTGCTTTACATGGATGATTTGAAACTTTTTGCCCCCAGCAAATTGCAACTCATGGAGCTACTGAAGGTAACGGAAACCTTCAGTAGTGCCATCAAGATGGAATTTGGGGTGGACAAATGTGCGATCATGCATGTAATGCGAGGGGAGATTATGGAATCCGTGGGAACTCAACTCTCGGATTCCATACACCTAAGATCCCTCGGCTCAACTGAAACCTACAAGTATTTGGGTATGTCAGAAGCACTAGGCATCAATGTTGCTTATGTTAAACAGTCATTGAAGGAACGCTTCTTTGGCCGCCAGAATTAAGTACTGAATGGTCTTCTATCAGGCGGAAACAAGGTGCGTGCCTTCGATGGTTGGGTCATGCCAATATTTATGTACTCTTTTGGCATACTCAAATGGACTCAGACTGAACTTGACGCCTTGGACAGGCGGGTCCGCACAACGCTGACTGCAAATCGAATGCATCACCCACGTTCATCGGTGATGAGGCTGTATATCCCGCGGAAGTGCGGGGGTCGTGGCTTTTTAAATGCAAAGACCCTGCACAACCACGAGGTATTTACCTATGTTTAGCAAATAAATAATTCTGATTCTGATTCTGGTCAAACGCAAGCCACAGCATCAATAAAAGAAAATCAAAATTTTCAATAAAGTTGAATTTAGTTGCACCACTTGTGTTGCAAAAGATCCAATAATGTAAGCCATAGGCACGGGCCTGCGGGCTGCGAGCAATGGGTAGCTTGCCACCTGACTGAAACCAGGCCCGTGTAGACGGCGCGTCGTGTTCCATGCACGCCTCAAAGAGTGTCAGCAAATTGTCGGGGCCCATAAGGGGGCCGTTGCCTGCCGGTGTTGTGGAATTGTTCGTAAGAGTTATTCACCAGGCAGTTATAGGATGATTTTCCACCCTAAAAAAAGTTGGGTTAATGAACTGCAGAGGGCCTCTGGAATCTGCTGCGAGAAGCATATTACTATTTAACCTTATTTTTTTACCTTAGCCATTAGGCTAATAGCGCTTCAACGTTAAGCCTAACGTTGAAGCGCTATTAGCCTAATGGCTAAGGTGTTAGACTTGTGACCGAGAAGTCGTGGGTTCGAACCCCACCCATTACACTATTGCCGTGAACCCACTCCAGATACAAGCATATTTAGCTTGGTTAGAGAGGTTACCAAGATTGCTAGTATTGTGAATTCTACCCTCATTGCTATGTTTATATAAAAAAAACAGTCGTTATGTCTGCACGGGTGAGTCCTATGTCTAACAGAGAACATTTTCAGATAAAATGGTTACGGTCTCAGTATATCTACAATAGGCTGTAAAGGTTCAACCTGAATAACAAACACATTGTTCAACTGTACCTACCCATTTTAATCTTTCAATCCTATGTAGTTAAATACGATGAGCCAATGCGTAACGGTTGAATTTATTGTGTCGACACACGAATTGCGTGCCCGTTTTAGGGATCCGTAAAGGAATACAAAAGACCCTTTTAATTGTTTGTTGTAGTTATAGCCATATTATATTAGGGTACATTTTACCTTTTTGTTTTTCATTTCTATTAGTGATTTGTGAATCTGGTGATAAAACAAAGATATAGAGCGCAAATACTTACCTATTTAGGGAATACATTTTTTTCTTTGTGCTGCTGGTGGTGGTGTTACTAATACAAGACCTAAAAGACATATACATACATATGCATTATAACACACGTATTCTATCTTTAACACATATAATGCCGTACTAATAAATGAACTTACCGTATTTTTTGTAAAATACTCTCATGGAATGTGTGAAAATGTGATGAAAATAACATTTTACATATTATAATAATAAAATAAAAAATAAAAAAATGGTGGCTGCCATATATGGCTGACACGGCTCAATTGGTTTAGAAAATGTCAGCCATATGTGGCTGACGAGGCATTATGTGTGTTAAGATTAATTACCTATCAATTGCCGAAGTCGGACTGTAGAATGGTGATCATCTTAACGACTCAGAAAGCATGAGCTATCATCATGTCCTGGCTATCATTTGAATATAAGAATAATAATAAATAATAGAACACTGTACGGAAGAAGAACAATTCAGTTTGAGGGAGCGCAGCTGTATAATAAGTTACCAAAAGAAATAAGGGACTCCACATCAATAAATATATTTAAAAATAGGTTAAAGTTGTATTTGGCCAACCAGCAGCAATAGACTACTTACAAAATGTACTCGATAGATCGAACGAAAATGTTTATATTTAAGATTTTTTTAATGTTAAGTTTCTCATACTTAAGTGAACTTTGTATGTTCTTTTTGAGAAATAAATTTCTTTAAACCGGAAATGCCTGTAATTTACTCATCACAATATCTTTGAATTACATGTATAGTAATACAATAATGGGTATCATAAGTTTATTGTGTGAGCCTGGTGCCTGAGCTAGGCCAAAAGCCTGTATTTCAGGTCACCAGCGGGCCTAGACAAAATCCATTTTCTGTAAGCGTTAACGCCAACGGAAAAATTAAACTGTATGGAGTTGACATTTGCTAACCACATGTCACGTGATTGTCACGTGTTAGTAAATGTCAACTCCATACAATTAATTTTTCCGTTGGCGTTAACGCTTACAGAAAATGGATTTTGTCTAGGCCCGCTGGTCTCGTCCCCGATTTACAAAGTTCTTTGACAGTCCTTCAGACAGACAGACTGAGTTCTTTGACGCAGAAGAAGCCAGGAAATCTGACACCAGTCTTGCGAACTCTAATAGGCAGTCGTTCCCTGTAAAACATTCTTACTCATCTGCATGCCGTTAAAATGGAAATCTACCTCAAAATAAATGGGAAAAGGCAGATGATTAAGATACATATTCGCTTGGCATTCTGCTTAGTTTCGTACCAACAAATATTAGTAATACAGTCGTATCAGCGAAACGGTGCAGACTATGAAGTCTCCACCCACAAAGTTTGATTTCCAGGCATTCAAGTATTCAAACGTCTGGGGGCGTTGACTTCAACCAAACCGCTATTTGTGCTATGAATCGTTTATAAGAAAAGTCTGCTTCAGAGAGTATGTATGTATGTATATCGGGCAGTTATCCGCAACTCCACAACCAAGCGCGTATTTTGCGTAAGGGTAGGATCTTTTTAACCGACTTAAAAAAAGTAGGTTCTCAATTCGTCTTGAACTTTTTTTTTCTTTTTTTTTATGTATCCGTCTCCGAGTAATGAGATAAATTACTCGGAGACGGGTGGACCGATTTGAAAAATTCTTTTTGCATTTGAAAGGGTATGTTTTCTAGTTGGTTCCCTTGACACGAAATCAGGATCTGATGATGGGATCCTGGAGAAATCGGGGAAATTGGGGAATCAGGGAACTCTTCAAATATTATAGGCACACCTATAGCATTTTGGGTATTTCTTATAGTACCTTGAGCAGTTGCTTTTGAAAAGTACCATTTGGGGAAGTTGAACTGATGATAAAGACCACAGATGGTCACTGAAACTACTCAATCATAAGTATTTCGTGGATTGCGATTCGATTACTTGAGTACGGATGTTATACACTTTATGCTCGTCGCAATACATACGAGTATGGTGATCTAGAGCTGATGGTCAAGTACCGGGAGAACTCCTCAAAAATTTACGGCAATGCATGGGAAAAAGCGATATTTTGTAAAAGATGATAAGTTGTTGACATTATGGGTTTTGTAACTAGATAAATTACAAACCGACCCACTACAAAGCGTGAAAAAAAATTCTTAAAAAAAATAGAACCGAGTTCCATATCAAAACACTACAAAGCCAAAAATAACTTTAATTTCGGAAGACGGTGTGAAAATAAAGAAAATCCAAAACCAATAACACCGACTACCGAAATTAAAGTTATTTTTGGCTTTGTAGTGTTTTGATATGGAAGTCGGTTCCATTTTTTGTTAAAACAAAATTTTTATTCAAACCATGCCAGTTCCTCTAGGAAGGCGAGCAACGCCCTTGTTTTGCATACCATTTCTCGGAGGTTAACCTGGCCGAAACATTTAGTCTACAGGACTAAATATTTCGGCCAGGTTCTGTCTGTGACTACAGGTCAGCTTCAGAGAGTAACAGTTGATCAATAATATCATTGAAATAGACATTTTAGTGCATTGTTAAACAGAATAGAGTTTTTGGTTGTTGCGTGTATCATCTGAGTGCTTGAAATATTCATTCATTCATACATTCATAACATGGAAACTACATAAACTCAGTTTTATTTTTGCTTATCGAAATAGTCATGTTTAAAATATACATGGGTATGAATACCCACTGAACCTCGGTAATGGAAAACTATATTAAGCAAAGAACTGTTTTTCCATTTCATTTTGAGAATACTTTCATTGTAGCTATGGAATGGAATTCTATGCCAGAGGTTGTTTCCTAGTTACAACCTGGGGGTCTTTAGGTTAAGATTGAATAGGTTACTTTAAATAGGTAAGCGTGCTTCGTCCACAACCACATCATCATTTACCATCAAGTGAGACGGTGTTAAAACGCGAGCCTATCCTTAATGTATTTTTTAAAATGCATAAGTTAGTATTAGCCAACCATTTTATGGCTAGTATAATCAAGCACACGACCATCGTAAAAGACTGACTTCAATCGCGTTTTTATTACATAGTAATAAAGATGTTTTTCCTACTTCAAATGTGAAGTGTGGCTGACTTTACTAATTCTGTCATAATTTTTATTTATTGCTTGCCAAGTACACCAGTATATTTTTATAAACCTGCGGCTTGATTTATTGTAGAGATAGTCATTCCCTTGTTACCATTTGCACGGTATACCTGTTTATGTTTTACATAATAATTCGTTGGTTTTATATACTAATTGTTTACAGCTCTCGGTATCCTGTAGATATTTTGGATAAACACGCTAATTGTAGGTAGAAATAGAAATCTCTGGTTTTTCGTAATATTCAAAAGTAGTTTCATACTTAGATGTTTTAGTAGCCTAGTGTAGATATTTTACCACCGAGTAAGATTTTTGTGATAAATAAGAAATACAATTTGTTATATTTTCCAACACATTTTTTTTTTGTTTTTCGATTTTTAAACATCTTTTATTTTCATTATTAAAAAAGAACTTTCATTATAATTCGTTTACAAATATTTAAATACTAAAATATAATTGCGTAATCAGCCGAACCCGTAGGGCCATATAAATATTAATTGTTCCAGTGCGAAAGTCGAACCAGCACGATGCAGCGTAACAGCCAACCGCTACGGTAATATTATAAAAAATTGGCCAAGGGCGAGTCTGACTCGCCCATGAAGGGTTCCGTAGAAACTACGCCAAATAACTTTGTTTTTCATAGTATTTGTATGAATCACAAAATTATATTTGCGGATTTAGAAAATATGCTATATCTCAAAAATTCCTGACCTAATCTCGTTAAAATTAATTTTCGTTGAAAGTTCACATTAAGATCTACAGCATATATTTTTTTTAGAGTTTTACCTCTATTATTATAGAAGTTAGAGGGTACCCCCACACATATTTCACCACTTTGGAAGCGTATATCTTTTAAACGATTGACTTTATGAAAACATGGTTTTAAAAACCTCAATTTCATTTTTAAAGACCTTTCTATAAATATCACACACGCATAAGTTTCATGACAAAAAAAAAAATCTGTTTCAGTTCCATGTATACGTATCCCTTAATTTCAAATATTTTTTTTTTATTTTTAACCTATCAAATTTCATATGTTTAGTTCTAATAGTTTCAGAATAAAATAGCTGTGATATATGGACGGACGGACTGATAGACAGACAGATAGACAGACAAACATGACGAAACTATAATATTTTGGGTAAATAATTAAAATATCGGCTGCTTTTTATGAAATAAGTTACTTAAATACGCTAAATTAATGTGCTCGTTAAGGTCAGAATTCAAAAAAAGGCCCACGAAACACTGAGAACTGTTGCTAAGGACGCCGCCATAAATGATAAGTGATCTTTATTTTGCAAATTTGTTATTAAATAACACCTTTACACGTCATTTTTAGGGTTCCGTAGCCGAATGGCAAAAAACGGAACGTTTTTTGTCATTTGGCTATGGAACCCTAAAAATGATAATCCAATATCAATAAACATGAAAACATTTGTTGCCCTAAAGAAGACACACAGACAGTAAATAAATACTCATCTAGTAGGAATCAGCATAATTATTGAGCATAATGGTGGAGTTTTATTTTACAGTAAAGATAAGTAGAAATAACTCACTTTCTAATAGAAAATATACTAAATAAAAACCCTAAACTATATAGGTGTATCCAAAAAGAATCTAAAACATAGCGTCCCGAAATTCATGCGAATCGCTGTCCACTGGTAATGTGCCCAAAAGACTGGCTGCATTGCCACAATGTATGGCAATGCTTAACGTCTGTCCAAGGTAAAAGCCAGCCCGTGGGTCACGCGAACTGTCGACTGAACATAATTATTTACAAATCTTTTTAAAATATACAAAGCTTGTTTGTCACAAATAAAAAATATAATGTCATTATATCTGTCGCCTCACAAACAAAAAGAGTCAGAATAAATTTTATTTAGCAAAAACGAAAAGAAATATCCATGTTTATTTTAAGGAATACGACTTGTTCAAGTTTTATTTGGATGTTTATCTTGTAAATCGAGTTGACGATAAGTCGACCGTATTTTTTTTTGGAAGTACCATTTTTTTCTGACGTTATGTTTTTATTTGTTGACGTACCTATCTATTACGTTTAGCTTCAAGACTTTGTATCTAAAATAACTTTATCACCTGCCCTAGAGAGGCAGACTACGTCTGTATTTTTTGTTTATCCGAATCAGTTTCAGTTTCAGAGTATAAGGTGAGTACGAGTATTTTATTTGAAATGACTGCCAATATGTCCTCCACAACTCATTAGCTTCTTAACAAGATAACCACGATACACCTGGCAAGACAAGTCTCAGATTTTCTTGCTTCTGAGTACTCGTATAACGACTGTAAAAGATGTGTAAATGACAACCGAGACTAACGCCCTAACATGATATCTGAAGCCCACACCCACCCATCCACAAATCAACCTCGGCAAGCGTTGCTTAACCTTAAAGATAGATCACGGCTATTACTGTACAGCATCGAGCTCTTCCATAAAGGATAGTGTTAATTATTCCTATACACCCTTTCCTTTATAATGTACATACGTCACGATCGTATAGTCAGAACAGGGTGTAAAGTCCCGCATTCCCATTGAAAAGGGAGGATCCTCCGACCAGACAGGTGTTTTTGTCTGGTGGGCAACTGCCCGATGTTTGCGATCGGGTGATTTGTATGAAGGCTAGTTGAGCGGTAAACTTTGCTTGCGCGATACAGGATTTCTATCGTTTAAGTTGTATGTTGCGACATAGATGTCGCTACAGATGCCTTAATTATGGAGAAGAAGAACGTCTCCCATCCAGCGGTTTCTCGCCACCGGCACCAGGTTAGCAGCTCACCTTTTTTTCGGTGAGAAATCTTCAAATGACTGTGTCAGACTTCTACTGGCTAAACATCTATCTTATTCCTTCAGTTGCCCTTGTAGTCCGGGGCCGCGGTATCTCGTTAGACACAACCCCAGCTATGGGCCCCGTCAATGCTGCGGACTATTCTTTGTGACCCTGCCGCCACCCACAAGCCAGCGCCTACGGTGGCCGAAGATTGCCTCGCGATCCCCCGCGATGGCTGGGGCGTGAGGAAGAGAGTTGTCTCTCCCTCACGCGTTCAAACTCCTTCGCTAGCATGACTGTTACGCAGAAGGAGGCTACTGATTCCACATCAACCCGCATTATAATCTGAACGAGGGCCGGAAGGTCAGTAAACTACCTTGTGTAACCTTTTTAAAACGTTTCACGCCAATTAAGTTACTCTATTAATTTTTAAACCATTCCGTGTTGAACTGTTAAATATTCATTGCCAGTTATTAGCGCTCGTCTTCTACGTTCCGGCTCTTAAATCGTGCTTCATTAATTAATTTGTTACTTAAATTTTAATTGTTGATGCTAATTGAGACTTCTGCAATATGTTTACACTTTTAAAAGCGATAAGTATAAATATTTAAGTTATTTTTATATTCTGTTGCACCAAAAAGAACAAAATCTACAACAGCTTTAAATATAAAATTTAGAACAGCTTGCCGCAGAAATATCAGGAAAACGGATCCCACAAAATTAAGAAATAAACACAGAAGAAATATTTGAATTTATATTTCTTGATCAATGGCATATATTCGCAATTTTTTCCTTTCTGTTTTGCAAAGGATACCTATAATATGATTTAATCTTTTATTAACCAATCAACTTACAAAGGCCTAGTTATTAAATAAAATATTAGTAAAATAATTTAAATATATATAACTCAAAGGTGACTGACTGACTGACTGACTGACATAGACATCTATTAACGCACAGCCCAAACCACTGGACGGATCGGGCTGAAATTTGGCATGCAGGTAGATGTTATGACGTAGGCATCCGCTAAGAAACGATTTTGCGAAATTCCCACGGGATTGGAATTTACACGGGAAATACTTCCCACGCGGGTGAAGCCGCTGGCACAAGCTAGTTAATATATATAAATAGAAAACCATTAGCATAGTTCTTGTATAAGAAACATAATATGATTATGAAACCATCAAGTTTATTTTCTTCAAGAAAGTGAACTTAACTGTAAATTAATACATAATGAACTTAAAACTAACAACTAAAAGCTGATATTTTAATAGACAGAAAACTTAATCTGAAGGAGAAATACGACAGTGAATTATATTGTAAAACAAAATGAACAAAACAAATAAATAACATGGTGGACATCCCACCCATACGCACAAAACGTTTTGGGAATACCTTCATTGTGCGTGCGGCTAAGGAGTGGAATTCCCTGCCAGAGTCTGTGTTTCCCGACAGCTACAACCTAGGAGTCTTTAAGTCATGAGTGAATAGGTTACTTTTAAGTAAGCGTGCTCCATCTTCGACCACATCATCACTTACCATCACGTGAGATAGCGGTCAAACGCGAAACTATTTACAATAAAAAAAAATTGGCCAAGTGCGAGTCGGACTCGCCCATGAAGGGTTCCGTAGTAACTATAATAATATAATATACTTAATATATTTATTTGAAAAAAAAAAAAAAACAAAAAACCTTACAAATTTCTTAAAAAACAAAGTTATTTGGCGTAGTTGTAAAAATTGTAAATAAGCTATTATTTACAATTTTTACAACTACGCCAAATAACTTTGTTTTTCATAGTATTTGTATGAATAACAAAGTTATATTTGCGGTTTTAGAAAATATACTGTATCTCAAAAACTGCATACTCCATCTCGTTCAAACTAATTTTGGTTGAAAGTTTACATTAAGATCTACAATATGTAGTTTTTTTTAAATTTTTCACTTCATTATTATAGAAGTTAGAGGGGGACACACATTTTACCACTTTGGAAGCGTATATCTTTTAAACGATTATTTTTATGAAAAAGTCATTTTAGAAACCTTAATTTCATTTTTAAGTACCTGTCTATAAATACCACATACGTATAGGTTTCATGAAAAAAAATATTTTCAGTTTCAGTTCCATGTATGGGAAGCCCCCTTTATTTTAAATATATTTTTGAATTTTCTGTTAAAATCGGAAAGCGGTTTACAAAATACATCTACCTACCAAGTTTTACACGTATAGTCTTAATAGTTTCGGAATAAAATGGCTGTGACATACGGACGGACGGACAGACAGACGGACAGACATGTCGAAACTATAAGGGTTCCGTTTTATGCCATTCGGCTAGGGAACCCTAAAAAACGGTCAAACCCTTTTTTTCGTTGGGGTCGGTTTCCAGTCTTACTGGATACAGCTGAGTGTTTAACATAGAGCGTACACGTAACGACTGTCAAAGATGTCCAAATGACGGCTGGACCGAGGCACAGGGGTATTACACCGCTAACTTCCAAACTCCGGGCTACTACTGAGACATTTCTTATAGAAAAACCCAATAGCATCTTTTGCCCGACCCAAGAATCGAACCCGAGACCTCAAGCTTAGCAGTCGCTCTTGTGACCACTCGATCAACGAGGCATTTTGTGCGAGGCATTTTGTGCGAGGCATTTTGTGCGAGGCATTTTGTGCGAGGCAATTTTCTTAAAATACAATCATCCTAAAACATGAGTTCTGTTACTTTTTGATGGATCGATGATGATTAATCGCCGAACTTCAGAAGTTCTGTAAACGACTCAACTTGATAGCTTAAGTGAAGTGAACTCAAAGTGAGCTGTTATTCTATCTTAATTGGATGGATTGAGACTTAATTTAATTTTTCTTTCGGCATGTCATTGTTTCCTTGGAAGATGGGTAGGCCTTTAGTGTGGGACGCAACTTGTGTCGATACTGTCGCGCCATCCCATCTTCCCAGTTCATCATGTTGTGCTGGCGCTCCCACTGCGGCTACGGAAAACCTCAAGCGACGTAAATATAGTCATCTCGGTGATAACTATATTTTCGCGCCTTTTGGGTTCGAAACTCTTGGACCATGGGGCCCGTGTGCTCACAGCCTTTTTAAAGACATATCTAAAAGGCTCGTTGACGCTTCTCGCGACCCAAGTGCTGGCTTTTTCTTTGATCAACGGCTAAGCATTGCCATACAACGAGGCAATGCCGTCAGTATCTTGGGTACCAGCCGACAGCGTCGAGGATAAATTTTTTGATGCTTTATTATAGTTTGTATTTTAAGTATTTTTGTACATAATTATGTATATTTCCTGAAATAAATGTGTTTCCCATTTTTCTTCATTCATTCAAGTTTCATCATTCTGGTAAGCCCTTTCCTAACTATGTTAGGGTTCGTTTCCAGCCTACCTGGATGCAGCTGAGTACTAGAGTTTTACATGAAGCGACTGCCTATCTGACCTCCACAACCCAGTAACTGGGTAACACGATATTCCTCAGCAAGACTTCTGTCAGATTTTCTGGCTTCTGATTAGCCGTAACGCCTATCAAAGATGTACAAATTACAGCCGGGACCAACGGCTTAACACCGCCGTGGAATGGAATGGAAGCGAACGAAATTGTACATAGCATAATGTACTTTATGTCAATTGTATAACATACAAATTAATTTGTAGGATAGGAGCCAAAAAAAGGTCGCGCGTCTTCCGCGGAATCCTCGCGCATTATCGAAAATTCTCCTAGCTACTGTCGTTTCTATGTTATACAATTGACATAAAGTTCATTATGCTATGTACAATTATTTCGTTGCAAAAAGTCGCTTCCATTCGATTCCGCGGCGATGTAAATTGAACCTTAATGTACTGTATTCATGGAGGAATCTCAATATGTTAAGATGGTCTTCCATTCACGGATTCAGCTAAGCGTTGCTTAACCTTGAAGATTGATACGTGCGGCTATTATTACTTAGGAATAAGCTGCTTATTCAACTCCTCTAAGTAATTACTGTGGTATTCTTAAATAACTGTACCAGTTTTCAACCGACGACAAAAAAAGGAGGATCACCGATTACTCAAAGATGGCTGAACTGATTTGGAAAATTTTTTTTTTGTTTGAAAGGAACCTCGAAATTGGTCCCATTGTCACCAAGTGAGGATCTGATGATGGGATCCTGGAGAAATCGAGGGAACTCTTCAAATATTATAGGCACACCTATGGCGTTTTGGGTATTTCTTATAGTAACTTGTGCAGTTGCTCTCAAAAAGTACCATTTGGGGAAGTGGAACTGATGATGAAGACCACAGAAGGCCGCCGAACCTACTCAATAATAATTATTTCGTGGATTGCGATTTGATAACTTGAATATGGATGTTAAGCACTTTATGTTCGTCATAATGCATATGGTGATGTAGAGCTGATGGTGAAGTACCAGGAGAACTCCTCAACAATTAGCGGCCCAGCATTTTGTAAAAGGTTATAAGTAGTTGACTTTTAACTAGGTCAATTAAAAATCGACCAACTAAAAAGAGAGAAATAAAAACTTTTTACTAAAAAATTTAACTGACTCTGTCTTTAGTTTTGTATTTTCGTTTTTGGGAGTCGGTTTAATTTTTTGGTAAAATGTTTTCTATTATTTTCATATTATCACTCAAACGTACCATTGTTTGACTGTCCAAAAAAAGTTTCCGTAGTAAAATATTTAGAAATACTTTCCACAAATTCCTACCATCACAACACTTTACGGTCTGTGAAACTTCCATTTATATTATTCAGTGGCCACAGGACATTTACCGGTTGACTTATTTCAAAATACATGCTACCTCGTGGTACATTTTCCTGAAAATGTTTGCACAGCATATTGTGTGGTAGAAGCAGTGATGGTGGGACACAGAATATATTTTGCATTCTAAGATGTGTATTGTTACTGCTCGAGTTCGCATAAGTCCGTGGAAGTGCGTTTAGATAGGTAGAATAGTGGCTTGTTTGTTTTGGGCTAGTGACTTGCTTGCAAGTTGCATCTTATAGGGGTGAATTAAAGGTTTTTTCTATAAATATGTGAATAAAAATGAAAATATTTTGTAAATATCTGGTTTATAAACACAAACTGAAAAATCATTGTTTTATGAAATTTTTGATTCATAGAAATTACACACATGAATGTAAGATTCTCTAGCATGCATACAATAATAAAATTATTCTATCAACCAACTAGCAATCAAAGTTACTTTAAGTGGTAAAAAAAATCTATTTGTGACCGATCCCGTAGTCAATATATACTTAGAACGTTTATTATGTTCTAGAGTTGACGATTTTGAAGCTGCAGTTGAATAGATGCTTTGATGGTTGTTTGCAAATACAAAGGTGCTTATTTGCTAAGAAATTTATTCTAGAAGACCTGCGACAGGAGAGCTGAAGAAGAGATAATAGACACAGTGTGTATAAATACTAATTTCGATAAATAAAATATACTTAGTTAATAAACTAACTAATAATACTAACTAATTAGACTAACTCTAAATCAAGTTTACATTGTTGGTATTACAATAAATTTATCCTATCCTGTTCATCTCACTAGAACAGGGGTATTTAAATATTGGCTCATTCTAAACGCGCTCAGCACTCTTCCGCCAGTACTTGACTATTTACTCTCCCAAAGTAAACGAGCACAAAAGACAAACAGTCCGTACCGTAATAGTGCGCCATGTTTTGTAGGATAGTAGAGTAATTTGTAACTGTTTCATATATTACTACGCTGTGTATGTTTACGCCTTAATTTGTACTACGGGTTGAGGGGTCACTGCAAAATTAAGTTCAGTTGTATCATAACGTTATGAAATGTTAGAGATAGGTACTTAAATGTTTGTTTTTCGAGCTAAGGCTATACACACATAACTACATTGTACGTTGGTTATTATTTTATTTCGTTATTGTTTTTTATCCTACACTTCGCATGAATTTTCCATTAATCTATAAGTACAAACCTATTTTATTTATCAATGTTTTAGGCTCAGTAGTGGGGAGAAGTGATAACTTTTAGAAAATTGTCTTCTTATTAATTTCATTAATTAATTATAATTAATTTTAAATTATATTATGAAAATAGATTGAGACATACAACGAATCCTTATTTATTTATCTTGACATGTTATATAGTGTGAAGAAATTAATTATTATGTTCTCGGTTTTACCCAAGATAATTATTTTTAGCCATCAGCAAGGAAGGAATGGCAAGATTGCTTTTCACGCATATTGTATGTTTGTAAATTTCATTATTATCTCGTATCATTCAAACGGTAGGAAGGCTTTTGACAGTAAAGGAATCATTATATTCGTTGGCTATTAAAGAGTCAGACAGGCAATCACAAGAGTGACCCTATAAAGGTGCTGTTTTTTTTTATTTTGCATTTGGACATACGGAACTCAAAAAAAAAAACATTAGTAAATGATTTTGATTCGAAACTGATTTTTTGGAAACGATGTTTACAACAACGTTTTGCTGATAAGAAGTTATAGCAGTCAAAACGTTAAAAGAACTTATTTTTGTATTCCACTAGGCTAAAACAATTTAAATGTTTAATTTATGCTACAGTTATTTTGGCTAGCTTAAATTCAAACAATTAAATAAATGTAAATGTCTGTTTGTAATCTACTGGAACTGACTGTTTGCATCCGCGTATTTTCGGACTAAACAGTGTGTGGTGAGTATAAATCATGAAATTAAATTAGCCGCCAGAATATTAGTGCTCATTTTGTTTTATGAAGCTTCCCTTTCAGATCATTCCCTCATTACTGAGAATTATGATCACAGGCTTATGCTGCTTTGAAGATTTAACCAGATATATAAAAATGGTGGTAGGTACGGGTGTGGTGATATTGTATTTGTCATCCTAATGCCACTAACAAACGCGAATCAGGTCACGCACATATTCTCTTTTTCCTACAATATCTGCTCGTATTGAATATAATGAAAACGTACTCATATGTCACTAAGCCTCGTACGTGGCTACAAAGCCGTGAACGGGTACCAATCGATGCATCTACATCGGCACGGCATTTTATATTCCGCTTTGGTAGGCCCTATCTTACTAGCAGATCTATATGAAGTTTAGTTTTTATGTTCGTAGTAGGTTTTGCCTGTGATTTCATTCGCGGAGGAGGGTTTCCCCGCGTAAATTCTGATAAAAACGTAGCCTATGTCAACATCATGTAGCCATCACAGGGTGTCAACTATCTACTTACCATATTTCATTCAGATCTGTTCATTAGTTTTTGGGTTAAATAGTAACAAACATCCTCCATACCCACACACTTTCGCATTAATATTACAAGTAACAAAGACACTGCTCTTAAGAGCCTAAGCGATAACGAAAATAGGATTCCGTCGTGATTTCCGTCAACTTGATGACTTATTTAAAACGGGCGTCTGCCCACAGCTTTGCTCAGGCGGAATATTAATAAAAAGTATCTCAAATTTATGTTTAGATCTTTGGTTATATCTGTGATAAGTTTAAATAAAAATCGGCTTATCGGCTTAGGCTTAAAAATGTTACAAACAAATTTATTTTGACATTAAAAGTACAAATAAGTGAGGATAGGGCTTTTTTTTTAATTTTCCATTAAAGAGTCAAATGTTTATTTACTGCGTCTATTTTTATAACGATAATAACATAAACCTTCTTGTTTCGAGCTTCAAACTACTTCTATATATCAAATTTTTTCAAGTTTCCCGGGTCTTTCGAAGACAACAAGAAAGTTCTGCACCCCTCCATAGAATGTGTAATTTTCGTTAAATGTAGTAGGTACAAAGTTTTTGCTTCACATACACATTTTAATGCATAAAACTTAGCTATATACCTATCACATTCAAACGAAGTGTGCATTTTATAGGCTGGCGAAGCCATTGGTATGACAATTTCTAAATTAATTATAAAAACTACTTGCTTGGCACTTTACCTTAATGTTATTGTCATTTCTTTAAAAGTCTATTAATTTTACGTATAAGTAAAAATATATTATAATTTGATCCCACAGTCAAACATAATTGCACCTAGGTGTGTGTGTGGTGTGTGTAGGTTTTTCTGAAATAACGTTCACTGGGTGGCAGCACTGAGGCGTCAGGTCCGGGTACCTATCAATCTTTTTCTTTTTGACATGTGTCAAATTGAATTCAATGTGTGAATGGCGCCAACTGATAATTGGAAGAAGAAAACAATAGCTGTCACACGTGTCAGAGAGGTTTTTTTTCCGAATTTTCTATTTTAAAGCATTTTAAAGATAAATTTTATTAAATTTTCAGATTTTGTGCGCAAAACTGTGAGCTGGGTGTCCATTATGGACCCTCCACCCCCTCCTGCTTCACCCGATCCTCCCGACGCCGTAAAAACTGGATACGGTAAGCGACGTCTGGATGATCCAGACGGCATTGGTGGCGTCTGCCCCAAAAAAACTATTTTAAGCCCGGGAATGGCTGTAGCAGCCACCCAATCGATGTATGTCCACCCGAGCCTCGTGGTGGGCATTAAAGCATATATTTCGTCCGATAAAGGACCTTTTATTGTCCACGTTTCTAGGTCCGAACCGGATCCCTCTGCTGGGACGTTTATTCGTCCGATTAAGTTTGGCCAATTCTTATATAAAAATAAAATCGCGAACATTCACCCCGATGGAGTAAAGAAAGTGGGCAGAAATAAAATTTCTGTCGAATTCACGACTGGAAATGCGGCCAACAAGTTTCTAGATAACCCTATTTTAGATGCCAATGACTACGCGGTAACCATTCCCACCTATAACATCACCAGGATGGGCGTAGTCCGTCAGGTGCCAGTTGATATGCCTATGGACGAGTTTGTAGATTCCTTAATCCTACCCGATTCTTGCGGAATCGTTTTAAAAGCGCGCCGTCTAAATAGGAAAAATAGAGAGGAGGGCAAAACCACTTGGATACCTACACAAACAATTGTTATCACTTTTCAAGGCCAAGTGCTCCCTCAAAGGGTTTTTTCATTTCATACCTCCCTTCCCGTTGAGGCTTACCGCTACCCGACAATCCAATGCCAAAATTGTTGTCGCTTTGGCCATGTCAAAGCACAGTGCCGGTCTAAACCAAGATGTTACCGTTGCTCTCAAGCCCACCCTGGAGACAGTTGTGACATTGTTGAGACTAAGGCTACCTGCGTCCACTGTTCAGGTCATCATTACGCCTACAGTGGTAGTTGTCCTGAGCAGGGTAGGCAGAAGTCCATTAAACTTCTGATGTCTCAACAAAACATCTCTTACGAAGAGGCATCAAGATCACACCCTAAAGTTTCTAAATTATATTCTGAAGTGACCCAAAATACTTCCACCTCTCAATGTTCCTACTCCTCTTCACAAACTGACTCTAACCATCCCACCCTTCCTCCATCAGTTTCTTATAGAAAGACCATTGTCTCCTCCCCGCAACCCAGAACCTCCCTAGGGAAATCATACGACAGAGCAGCCCATCACACAGTAGTTGCTGATGAAACCTCATGCCTTCCGAACGGTTTTGCGTTGCTTACGCAGAATCTTTCGCAAGTTCCTCATCAAGAGGATAATCTTTTAGAATTACTCTTATCGCTCATTATTAGTTTAATATCTCGTAATAATTCCAACTTACCGCCCCACGTTGCCCAGAAACTTTCCCAACTTCTCTCAAATAAAACCAGTTATGGATCTAGTGTCCGTAATTCAATGGAACACACAGAGTATTCGACCGCGGAAGCCTGAATTAATTTTTTTGATAAATAAATTTCACCCGTCAGTCATCGCCATCTCGGAAACATGGTTAGTGCCTGGTTCACGCTTTCGGGTTTCAGGTTACTCCTGTGTTCGAGATGATAGGGCTGATGGGTATGCAGGAAGTGCTCTCCTTGTGAAGCGCTCCCTCCCATTTTCCCAAATACCACTTCCCCATGTATCTCCCGACATCAATATCGTGGCTGTGAGGGCCTTTAATATTACTTTTCTTTCTGCATACGTTCCCCATCCTCATTCTCGTCTTATTCCAGATCTATTATGCATTATCTCCTCAGTTCCACCTCCAGTCATTTTTATGGGTGATTTGAATGCTCACCATTGCTCTTGGGGTTCAAGTCATGATGACAACTTTGGTCTTGCCCTCCTCGAAATTTTTGATGAAGCGAACCTCTGCATCATCAACAATGGTTCTCCAACTAGAAGAGCTCGCCCCTCTCAAAATCCTGACTCAGCTGTAGATCTTACCGCATGTTCCGCCTCTTTAGCTTCTGTACTTTCTTGGGAAGTCTTATCACACTCTCATGGAAGTGATCATTTCCCTATCCTTGTCTCTATTTCTGACAGAATAACACCCATGCGCAATTTTAATCCTTCTTTTAAATACAGAGTAAATAATGAAAATTGGACCTCCTACTCTTCTTCCATCGAAAGTAAATTACCTTTTCTTCCCTCTCCTGGGAGAACCAATCTTGTTGAATGTTATACAAAATTCGTAGATACGATTATTGCTGGTGCAGATGACAACTTTCCTCGTAAGAAACCCCAAAATTTTAAGGTATCGACTCCTTGGTGGGATTCAGAATGCACAAAATCCGTGAAGGAAAGAAAAGCGGCTGAACAAAACTATAAAGCGCTAATGACTCTTGAAAACTTTTTAATTTATAAGAGGAAAGCGGCCGCAGCCACCAGACTTCTTTCCAAAAAGAAGAAAGAAGGGTGGATCCGCTATTGTGAGAGCTTATCTCCTAGGTCTCCTTCTTCCCTAGTTTGGAAGCAAATTAAAAGATACAGAGGTTCTTGTAGCATTGCCGATATTTCAGCCAATGATCCTTCTTCCTGGCTCGAAGCCTTCTCGGATAAATTAGCTCCGCCTTCAGCTCCACATCAGAGCTCCCTTCCTTCTCTACCGGTCCCCCTCCCTTCCGTAAGCAGCCTTGATGCTCCATTCTCGTTCTCTGAACTCCAGCTGGCTCTTGATGGTCTCGCAGATTCGTCTCCTGGGGTAGACGGGATCCCGTACTCGTTTTTGAAAAACCTATCGAATGTAACGAAGCAATACTACCTCGATCTTGTTAATAGCTTCTTTGAATATGGTCTAGTCCCACAACCGTGGAAAAATCAAACGGTGATTCCGATTCTAAAACCTGGCAAGAACCCTTCAGATCCCAATAGTTATAGACCTATCGCATTGTCATCAGTTTTATGCAAGGTCACCGAGCATATGCTGAAACACCGTCTTGAGTGGTTTGTAGAGAATAGAAACTTGTTGCCCAAATTTCAGTTCGGATTCAGAAAAGGTATGAGCACTATTGATAGTCTTAGCATTCTAACAACTGATATCCGTATATCTCTGTTAAAGAAACAGGACTTAGTAGGAGTCTTTCTCGATATTGCCTCAGCATATGATAACGTACTCCTGTCAGTGCTCAGGGATAAACTTCTCCGTCAGTTGAATGTTCCGGAAAAGTTAGTTCGGTTTATATGCAACTTATTGATGGAAAGGACTATCTGTATTAAAACCCATGATTCTCTGTTACCACCTAAGACTATCTGGAAAGGCTTGCCACAGGGTTCAGTTCTTAGTCCTCTTCTATTCAACCTATACACATTTGACTTACACTTTTCAGTTGACCCATTTTGTCAAATTTTGCAATATGCTGATGACTTAGCTCTGTATCTTTCTGTAAAATCTTTGGAAGAAGCTGAAAAGCGATTAAATTCGGCCCTCAGATACCTATCTGACTGGCTCCTTTTACACGGACTATCTCTTTCAGCTCCTAAAAGCACTGTAGTTATTTTCACCAAAAAACGATTTGTTCCCCCTGTCGTTATTAAAATCAATGAAGAAATTATACCTTTAGAAAACAATGTAAAGTTTCTGGGAATCTGGTTGGATTCAAGGCTAACTGGTATTACTCATACTAACTTTGTTTCTCAGAAATGTGAAAAAAACATTAATATACTCCGCTCTCTATCTGGAGTTTGGTGGGGTGCTCATCCATACTCTCAAAAATTGATTTATAACGCCATAGTTCGCAGCCATTTGGATTATGGACTGTTTCTACTAGACCCTTGTAACAAATCTGGCCTTCAAAAATTAGATAAGTGCCAATCAAAATGTCTTCGTATAATTCTCGGAGCGATGAAGTCATCCCCCATTAATGCTATGCAAGTCGAGTGTGTAGACCCTCCTCTTTCTATTCACAGACAATTTCTTGCCAATCGTTTTTTGTTCAAGCTCGTGCAAAATTCCGAGCATCCCCTAATAAGCAAGCTGGACCAATTATCCTCTATTTTTAACTGCTGTAGTCGTTCTAATATAGAACTTCCATGCCTTCTTCGTGCTTACCTTCAGTTCACTCGTCTTCCTTGCCCACTTTCTCAAAACACTATCTTACCTATTTATTCTTCACCTTACGATGCCCTTGTGTTCCGACCTAATATTCTCTTGGACTTTGGTATTAACAAAGGTACTTTAGAAGCTAATACATTTTTTAAACGTAAAATTTCCTCTGATTATTATAACTGGGTTACTATGTTCACCGATGCTTCCAAAGTCCCAGATGATAGCCCAGTCGGTGTAGCTGTTTGGATTCCCTCTACGAAAATTATCTTAAGTTATAGATGTCCCTCGGTTACATCAGTTTTTACTGGTGAAGCTATAGCCATTTTTGAAGCCATTTCATTTGTCAAATCCCATAACATAAATAACTGTATTATATTCTCTGATTCTAAAAGCTGCCTTCAATCCATTTTGTCCAATCCTTTCCGCTCAAAATCTAGATTTCCAATTATTCTTAACATTAGAAATATCTTATTTCAATGCCACAAATTAGGAATTAATATTGTTCTAGCCTGGATCCCTGGCCATACAGGTATTTTTGGTAATGAGTCAGCCGATTCATGTGCCAAAAATGCTGTTCATTCTGGCTCCCTAGACCATTCCGAAATTTACTCTCATGACATCATCACCACATTGTCTTCTATTTTATTTAATTCATGGACTCAAAAATGGCAAATATCGAAGAAAGTAAAAGGTAAATTCTATGGTGACATTCAACCCGAGATCCCCCATAAACCATGGTTTTTTAAATTTCGGTGTGCCAACAAATGGACCACATCAATTATTTGCCGTCTACGTCTTAATCATTGCTGTTCGCCCTCTTTCTTGGCCAAACTTAGGATTAAGGACAACTCGCTTTGTGAGTGCGGTTTGGATGAAGGAAACGTGGACCATATTTTCTTCAGCTGTCCCAAATTACGATTCTCTTTATATGATATTTTACCCCCTTATGTTCCCCGTCCAACCTCCATTAAATGCCTTCTCTCTCTTGTATTTACCCGATTTGTTTATGATCTATGTAGGTTCATTGAGATAAATAAAATAAAGCTGTAGCGTATTATACTTTTAACAGTTCTGTTCCATATTCCTAATTTACTCATTCTATTCCTTCTACCACTGGTAAACTGGTAACACATTACAAAAGCTGTCATATCATGTTTGCGTACAAAATAATGTTGGGTTTTTTAATACTTTTCTTTTCATCACCAACCAAGATACTTAACACAACCTCCTGCGTTTGATGGTCTATTATTCTACACGTGATATTGGCAAAATTGTGGTGGCTCCTCCACAAACGCCATTTAACAAGAGTTGAAGTTGATAATTGGAATTTTTCTGCAATCTCTCATTAGCTTTGCGTAACTATAAACTACCTATAATAAGCATAAAGTGCAGTTATTTAATACATTCAACAGGTACGTTTTCTAGAAGTTTGGTTTTGTGATTTTAAAGTTTTGAAGTTTCATTCTGAATTTTCATCTTACTCTTAGTACTCGCACTATCAAAGTGAGAAAACACTAACTAGCTGTGTAATATATCTATTCCGACATATTTTCAATGAAAATAGCTCTAAAGAAAATTTAATTAGACTTAATTTACGTACAAGCGTCGCTAAGTGTACTCCAAAAGGTTTTATGCCAAAAAACTAATTTCCGCACAACGATTAGGTAGAGTGGTGCGTTTATTTTTATTAATGATCACTAAATGACTTTACTTAATTCCTTCGGAAAAACAGACTTAGTTTGATTTTCAACAATTTTAAACACCTACATTAAACTTCATGGTTATTGTTCGGTTTAAAAGTGCCTGTAAACGATTTAAATGAAACTATCTGTGGCTGCAACTTCGTCCTCGTGGAAGGATTTTAATCCCAACCCGGGAATACCGGGATAAAATTACGTTACCCTATTACTTCATTAAAGATAAGGATCTTTCAATAAAAGGCCCATAAAAATCGGATCAGCCGTTGCAGAGATTAGACTGCCAAACTCAAAAAGACAGGTCTAAAGATAAAAATAAAAAAATAGGTGAAATACAATTGTATTTTACTTTTATTAAATTACATTTATTACATTTTATTTCTGTGTATTAGGTGTAGGTATTTATCTATACATATGTATATATAGATAAATACTTTAAGATTGTGTTAAGGTTTACTTTATCTAAACTAATATTATAAAGAGGAAACATTTTGTGTTTTTGTATGTTTGTAACATTTTCACACAAAAACTACTGGACAGATCTGAATGAAATTTGGTTAGTAGATAGTTGACATTTTGGAATAAAACATAGGCCACGTTTTATTCCGAAATTCCCACGGGATCGGGATTTGCGCGGGAAAACATTCCCACGCGTACAGAGTCGCGGGCAGAAGATAGTCTAAAAATAAATTCCACGATTTTTTATTTTAACGAAGAGAATATCTTCATCTCTTAACCCCTATGAATGGTTTCCAATCGATGCACTCACATTGCCACGGCGTTTTATATACTACGGTGACAACCCGGAGAGGGTGGAAAGCGTTATCGTATATAGGGTGAGGGTTAAATATAGATTATTGTGCCAACATGGTAGCTGTTGGAAATCTAAATTAAAGAACTAGAACTTACTAAGAAAGACGAGGCTTTATTTTTATTTATTTATTTATGTAGGTACACACATGACACTTATAGAACAAAAAATATAAATACAAACAAAAAAGCACAAAAGTTCTGCTTATTTCCTAAGAAATTTCTTCCAGCAGACCTGCGACAGGCGAGTTGAAGAAGAGATGATAGACACAGTGTGTATAAATACTAATTTTAGTGACAGTTAGACAGATTTCAATCTTACCAAAGGCAGCTGAATATTCATAGTTTATACGGAGTAACTGCTTATGTGACCTCCACAACCCAGATTTTCTGTCTTGTGTCTACCCGTAACGACAGTCACAGATGTCTCAATGACAGCTGGGACTAACGGCTCAACTTGATTTTCGAGGGATGGGGGAGTATCCCACCGCCAACTTCCAAACTCCGGGCCACTTAACACGATAACCATTGGCTAGAGCTGTGTCAGATTTTCTCTCTTGTGTCTACCCGTAACGACGGTCACAGATGTCTCAATGACAGCTGGGACTAACGGCTCAACTTGATTTCCGAGGGATGGGGGAGTATCCCACCGCCAACTTCCAAACTCCGGGCCACTTAACACGATAACCATTGGCTAGAGCTGTGTCAGATTTTCTCTCTTGTGTCTACCCGTAACGACGGTCACAGATGTCTCAATGACAGCTAGGACTAACGGCTCAACTTGATTTCCGAGGGATGGGGAGTATCCCACTGCCAACTTCCAAACTCCGGGCTACTTAACACGATAACCGTTGGCTAGAGCTGTGTCAGATTTTCTGTCTTGTGTCTACCCGTAACGACAGTCACAGATGTCTCAATGAAAGCTGGGACTAACGGCTCAACGTGATTTCCGAGGGATGGGGGGTATCCCACCACCAACTTCCAAACTCCGGGCTACTTAACACGATAACCGTTGGCTAGAGCTGTGTCAGATTTTCTGTCTTGTGTCTACCCGTAACGACAGTCACAGATGTCTCAGTGACAGCTGAGACCAAAGTCTTAACGTGCTTTCCAAGGTACGGGGATATCACACCACCAACTTCCAAACTCCGGGCTACTACTGAGAACTTTCTTATAGAAAAACCCAAAGCACTTTTTTTCACGACTCGGGAATACTCAGCAGTCGTGCCAGTGACCATTCGACCAACGAGACAGTCTCTTTATTGTCCATCATATCATAATTCAATAAGGTCATAACAATGTTATAAGGGCAATACAACATTTGGATGGAAGTAACACGAAATTAAAAAGCAATAATACGCGTAGTCTTTGGTGTACTACACACATCAAAAGTGTCTAGGGATCAACATATATTTTTGCAATAACTTTTCTCCTGATTGATATTAATTAAAATTTTCTTTAAGGATTCATCAAATAAAGTGTTTTCGTTTGTCACAGTAACGATAAACCAAGTCACCTTTGCATTAATAAAGAAATTTGCCATTTTCCTAATAAAGGGATTTTTGACATTTGAACCACTAACATTAAAGTTCGAAAAAAGACTGAAATAACAGTTTTCTTTAAAATTTTATTGGGTAACTTAAACAATTAATAATCCGTGTTTCTACCGCGAACACTAACAACACAAGAACATCGGTTTGGCATACTCAAAATGAGTTCATCCAAATCACGCTGTGGAATGGCCGCCCATGTTCGTTGCAACAACAAAAAAAGGTCTTCTTGCGACTGGATACCCTCCATATTCGGCAGAGCTCTTCTCTGTAGCATATCCCATGCATGCTCAATCGGGTTCAAGTCTGTCGACTGAGCAGGCCAGAGCAGGACATTGATGTTAGCTGCGGCGAGAGTCTGTCTTACAACTCTTGCGGTGTGCGGTCGTGCATTATCATGCATTAACTGAAATAAGGGACCGATTTGCACTTGTAGAGGAACGATGACGTCAGATACAATCGTCTCAGCATAAATTTGAGCGTTGAGGTTGCCTCTGATCCAGATCAACTCAGTTCTTCCGCCGATCCAAATACCCGCCCATACCATGATGGTTCCACCACTATAAGGATGGACTTCCTGGCAGGATTTTAATCGCTGTTGGCGTCCAGGGGTTCTCCAGTGTCGTATACGTCTTGTATCCGGTCTCATACCAAAACGAGACTCATCAGAAAAGCACACGAAATGCCATTGTTCTTCTACCCAATTTCTGTGTTCAAGAGCCCATTGATATCGAATCCTACGATTGTGCATTGCTATAGGTGGTACCCGTAGCGGTCTTCGGGAATGAAGGTTCACTTCATGCAAGCGGTTTCTGACTGTTAGGTCGCTAATTAAGTTCCCTGAAGAGTGATGAAGCCTCACGGCTAACATCATGGCGGTTATTGTTGGAGCTCTTCGAGTTAAGATTTGAATGTATCGGTCTTGTCTCCGTGTGGTGCAGCGATACCGTCCTCCATGGCGCTCAGCCACGGTACCAGTGCTTCGGTAACGTGTTCAAAGTCGACTGATAACACTCTGACTTGTATTCAGAGCTAAAGCCACAGTACGTTGCCGGGAACCAGCTTCTATCATTCCCACGGCTCTGAGCATTTCTTCCCAGCTTAAATGACGTCGCCGCTCCATAATAACGTTGGTTTTAATCAGTAGTAGGGAAACAGTAGCACTAATAATGTCTTCAATGCGTTGTATGTTTTTATAGGGAAAATATTGACAGCTGATTTTCATCTTTTACTCGAATTTGATTAACAGTTCCTGTTTCAAATTATGAAATGCACCAAAAAGGATCCATATAAATTTATAAAATCATAAATTTATTACAAAGCCACATCTCAATCTCAAGAAATCCGCATAAAAATGCTTGATCCCTAGACACTTTTGATGTGTGTATTTACTTTTAATATACAATAACTATAAAACTACATACTCGATTCATATACATAACTAGTACTCAGGCGAGGCTTCGCTCCCGTGGATTCTGTCACGGTAAAAACATAACTCTCCTTTTTTGCAGTCGCGTAAAAAGTAGCTTATAAGCTTCCGCAAGCTTCAAGCTACTTCCATACCAAATAGCATCCAAATCCACCCAGTACTTTCGAAGATTTTTTCAAACACATTTTTTTTACTTATTTAAAATAGGCTTGCGATTGACCACCATCTCACCTGATGGTAAGTGACGATGTGGTCGAAGATGGAGCACGCTTATCTAAAAGTAACCTATTCACTCTAGACTTAAAGACTCCTAGGTTGTAGCTATCGGGAAACAGACTCCGGCAGGGAATTTCACTCCTTAGCCGTACGCACAATGAAGGTATTCCCAAAACGTTTATAAAAAATATAGATTTTAGAAGCAAACTATGTGTATAATAAATATTTGCGACCGCGTGCAACCTGCACAGTGATATCTATAAAATCCCACCCTGTATATGTCTAGAGAGAATTCTCACCATTGAAGCAGTTAATATCGCTTCGATATTGGACGGGGATTTGATATCCGTTTTGTGGGTAGAAATGAGGAAAAGTTCGACTACGGTTATTAGATGATGAGTTGCACATTACTGTTTTACTTTCTGTCCTGCAAACTCTAATATGAAGTCAATTATCAGGCAAATAGATTTAAACATTTTATATTATACCTACAGAAAAGTACGAGGCGAAACATTGAAATATTATTAAGCTTTTGTAGTACAAAATACTGCATTCAAACATCAACAAGATGTCGTAGAATTATCACTCGATAGCATCGTAAAAATAATTATACCTAACATTTTGTAGCCAAAAGTAGGTGAAGATAGATGGCACATGAGGCACGCATAGAAAATTGTAGGTGGAAAAACAGCTTCTGAAATGGAGACAACGTAATTATTATTTTTTATGTAATTAAGCGTCGATAGCCTAATGGCTAAGGTGTCAGATTTGTAATCGAGAGGTTGCGGGTTCGAACCCCACCCATTACACTATTGGCGTGAACCCACTCCAGACACAAGCATATTTAGCTTAGTTGGTGGGGTTAACATTATTGCTAGTAATGTGAATTCGACCCACATTGCAATTATTCTTTGTAAAAAAGAAATAATGAGGTCTTTGACTGCATTTTTTAAATTTATACGCGATACAATATACTTAGGTTTCTGTGTGCCTAGTAGGCTATATATAATAAATATGTAATGGTGCAAGTGTTTGCTGTGAGAATATCCGTAGGCGTCCATATTTATAAAATTTCCTACACCTTGAAGCGTGTCGAGTCTATCAAAATATCACTTTGATGACTTCCATTGGACTAGCAATGCTGCTCCTCACGTCTATGATAAAAGCTTTCAAATGAAAAAGAATAGAAATATTAACTGTCCAAAAAGGATTTGGTAGTGAATTATCTTATAATAACTTTTCCTGATAAGGGTCAGTCATTATGATAAGAACAGTAGCTCTTAATGATCGTCTTAGCAAATAATATCGAATGTCAATTATGGGTTATGACGGATTATCCGTAAGGTAGGTTAGTAGTTATACCTGAGGAGTGAGAAAAACTGTGTCTAAAAAGAACGTTATTATTGAGAGTTAGGTAGATAGATTAGATATAGATTTGCGTAGTTATTTCCTCAAAAGAATACCACAGACATGAACCTATATGCTTCTCATATACAAATACAAATTGTCTGGACTTCAAAGGAGACTTTGACCTCTGAGTTTGTTTCGGTGTTTCTTCTCAGAGTAGTCAGTTAGGAAATACCGGCCTCATCTAGCTAAACTAAACTTAACATGCAAAAAAAATGACGTGTAAGAGTGTTACTTATAACCAATTTACAAAATAAATATTTCATTTCATTTCATTTCGATACTACCTACAATAGGCCTGTAAAGCTGATCAATAAAGCATCGATAACTTAATGGCTAAGATGTCGGACTTTTGATCGAGAGGTCGCAGGTTCGAACCCCACCCATTACATTATTGCCGTGAACCCACTCTAGTCCCAAGCATATTTATTTTTTGTATATTTATTTATTATTGCTAGTAATGTAATTTTTTTCCACATTGCTAGTTATCTTTATAAAAAACAAAAATACTTAAAGCAAAATTTCTTGGAGCGTATCCACAGCAGTCTCGAAGGCTCCGTACAACTCGATTCCTACCGGCTTCCCTTTTGAAATATGGCAAATATTTGTCTCTTATTTTATAATTATGCATATATAAATAGTAATATATTATTTTCAATTTAACAAATAATTATTTACGAAGTTACAAGATTTCGAAGTCAGCCACAGGGCCACAGTTACTGGAATTCACGCATCACTCTTGAGCAAGGTAAGCATTTTTTGGTCCGGCTTCCCTTTTATGAAAATTCACCCTTCGCCACTGATCCACAGACTCAGACAAAGATAATGATGAAGTTGGCAGGAAAACCTTTTGCAGTAATCGGCTCATACTTGCCTAGATATGTGATGGTTGGATGATGTCACACATTGACTCAATTTTTACAAAATGTGACGTCACATATCCTCATTTTTTCAATTTAAGCTAAGTATCTTTGTAATACAATCCCAAATATACAATAATGGCAGCTGTGTCCCTGAAATAAAAAGGCGAATTGCAATGGCTAAAGATGCTACGGTCCACTTGAAGAACGTCTGGAAGAAAATAGGAATTGTTGTCAAAACTAAGATCAGGTTGATACGAGCTCTAGTTTTAATCGAAACCCGGACAATCTTGGTTCGGGAAAGACAAAGGATTGACGCATTTGAGATGTGGTGTTGGAGACGGCTGTTAAGAGTACTTAGAAAGGAATGGGAATTAAAATTCCCTCGAGATCACGATTTAATCCGGGCAATCTTTGAAAGAAGCCTTAATCTGAGAGGGATTCCAAATAAATAACAAATAATTATATCAGTGTAATTGTAAACTTAAAGTAAGAAAATATGTAGCTAATTTTATTTTACCGGTTTTCTTCAACTGTGTTTCATTCAAGGTTTTTCTAAGGACTTCCAATATAATAAGGATTCTTTATAGTTATCCAAGACATGGGTAGAACTTAATAAGACTTAAATTACTTTCCGTAATTTTGTTTCAAGCTTAGTACTCGTTACATAAACTAAACAGTCTCTCTCATCTCTAAGAAAACAAATCTTCTAAATAACATGTCTTTATCTCCTTTGGTAGGCTTTGTTCTGTCAATAGACACAACCTAGTATGGTAGCTGTCTACCTTACAAAACACAATACATTGACATTATTGATTCCTGACTTAATCCGTATTTCACTACAAGTATTCTAACACGTAATTATATAGGACTGACTAAAACGGTTGACCGCCGACTACCCAATATACGAGCACAGCTCAGTTTGGGAGTCGTTGGCTCAATTAAAATGTCTCTGTACATTTATTTATGATTTATTTACACTTCATGCAAATAGGTACAAAGGCGGATTTAATGCCGTAGGCATTCTCTACCAGTCAATCATGAGTGGTGAAGAGATAGGTGCAATACGTACGTGAAAAGTGAAATTCACCTCACTTTTTTTTTTTTCGTGGTAAAATCGTCAGATGAGTCCTCCCACCCCGGGCAGGGCCGGAGGGACTGTCAGACTTGTACTGACTAAAATCCACGGTATTCCTTCAATAGCCCTTTACGTTCCGGGGTCACGGTAATGAGATAAGTCCCATGACCCCGGCAGGCTTCGGCCCTCTACAGGGGGGGCCTCGTCATATTGCTGACGCTCTTTGAGGCGCGCGTGGAACACAACGCGCCGTCGACCCGGGCATGGTCCATGGTCGGACAGCGAGTTGCCCTTTACTCGCTGTCCGCATGCCCGCGCCTACGGTGGCCGGAGATCGTCGTCGGCCGACGTCGGCCGTGGGAATTCACCTCACTAAGGTAAATGTTTGTTTCTTGTTACGTTATTTTTGTATTTAATGAAGAATAAATAAATTAATATTTTTGTAAATTATTTTAATCACTGAAATATATATTTTTAATGACTTGACACCATTTCTAGGCTTGTAGCTTCCAGCCAGGGTGGCGGCAATGTTCTCACAAGGTACCGTGGCCGCGAAATGCAAAGGGCAACTAAAGGAAAACAAAGATGTTATGTTTCCTTTAGATAGGAAGGAACAAGGTGCCTTTTTAGTTAGTAAAAGTCTGATACTCCCTTCCGCTCCAGCCAGGGCAGGAAGACTCATTTAATGATTTTGCCACGAAAAAGGAAGGCTTTTAGCTTCACCTTGTCAGTCTGTCTGCTGTAAAGTGATAAATTTTGTTAGATACATGTATCCTTTGCCCCTCCACCAATCAAACAATTGAACCTTTGCTTTTGGGCGTTCAAAGTACTTATTTACACTAGAATTTATTTTGCAACCTGGTTATTCAATAAGACTTTAGCTCGGAAATTCTTTGCACGCGAACTTTGATAAGTCCGGCTGACGCCAGGAAACACCGACCTTTTCATGTTATAGCCTGGATAGTCATATTCTGAGAAGAAACACTAAAAAATTCCGAGGTCAAGGGTATCTTTTGAAAGTGTATGTACAGACGCCAGCACATGAAGCTACCCGAAACTGTCAAATTTTCTCAATCAACCTTGAACCTAATTTCTTTAACAATAAAGGCGAAAATCCATGAAAGAAATTTGACAGATGGTTGCAGCTTGATGTGCTGGCGTCCGTACATTCCGTACTGATCAAGTCATGTGAGAACTATGTAGGTTGATGTCTTTCTTACTCCATTATCTGTTTAGCCTTTACACAACTATGTTGGGATCGGCTTCCAGTCTAACTATCTCTACTGCCTTTCTGGCCTCCGAAATCCAGTAGTAGATGGCAAGACTGGTGTCGGTTTTGATAGCTTCTTACTACCCGTAATGACTGTCAAAGATATTTTAGATAACAGCTGGGACAAGCGGACTTAACATCGACGCTGGAAAGGAAAAATTATCCAAGTGACATTTTTGGCCATTTGGAGTTATATACATTGTTGGAATCGCCTGATTTTTCAGCGTCGTTTGGTCTTACTCACGTCCTTCTACGACGACTATTGATGTCGCTTCGACATTTTGAAGTTCGCGAGAGTTCACTTTTTTTTTCTTACTAAACGTACTTAATTGTGAAATGCTAAATTTGCCTTTGGTCAAGTTTGACATTTCTGTTCGTACGGTAATTACTCCACTTAGTTAATTTTTCCAGTATCTGGGGATATAGTGTTAGGCGCTTAGGTAATTTTGAGTTATTTGGTTTTTTTTTTTCTAAATGCATTGAGGTAATATAATTTTTTTATATTAAATTAATATTTAGGTTGTTTTGCCTCTACTTCCACATGTTTTTTATTTTGGTAAGGCAACTTTTACTCTGATATAAATTCTAAAATACATATATATTTTTACATATACATTTTTACCGTACCTTCCTTAATTAAAGCTTGTCGGTTAGTAAATTTTTCCCGTTTCTACTTTTAGGGAAAATTTACTAAGCGACACTAAATTTAAAACTGAGCATTATTTTTAATAGTTACGTATACTATAATGTAGATAAAAAAATATCCAAATAAATTTCTAAGAATTTGGCTTTTTGGACCATAACAAGAATTTACACGATTTTTTTTTCTGAAAATTCAAACTTTAAACTGCTCTACTGTAAAGTTAGTCTGATGTCGCTTGGATAATTTTTCCTTTCCAGCGTCGACATGCTTTCCGAGGCATGGAGTCTCGTTGTGTAAAGACGGTCACTCATCCACGGAAAGACCTTAAAATCGACCCGTGGTGTTGTATTATTAACCCACAAGCTCCTCCATAGTGAGAAAGTGTTATAAATAAACACACTCTGCTTATTCTATGGTCATGCATGAATTGTTTCAAATTATTTTGTTACGGAAGTAGATGACATAAATAACCCTTAGTTGAACCGTTAGCCGGTTTCCGTTCCATTTCAGACTAAAATTTGCATTTACGATTCGAAGTTTGAATAGTTGTGTATTAATTTTCGTTTCCTAGTTTTAATTATATACTAAAGCAATGACATTTAAAATGTTAATGCGTCCTGAATTTATTAATGAGTCTCTAAATAAAATAAAAGGAGATTGCTTATAATGACGATGTTAACGCTTGGATGAAAGATTCACATACATAATTATTTTCTTACACCGTTCCCACTGTCGGGATATAGGTATCCTCTCTATGTGAGGCCCTTAATCTATTACGTAGGCCCAGTGCGGATTGACGAAAGTCTCATATCTTAAAAACTTGGCCTAGGATATTTATTTATTTCATTTTATTTCATTTATTTATTTACTAGCTTCTGCCCGCGACTTCGTACGCGTGGGAGGTTTTCCCGATCCCGTAGGAATTCCGAGATAAAAACTATCCTATGTCCTTTCCAGGATCCTAAACTATTCCTATGGCAAATTTCATCTACGTCGGTTCAGCGGTTTAGGCGTGAAAAGGTAACATACAGACAGACAGAGTTACTTTCGCATTTATAATATTAGTATGGATTAAACAATTTACATTGTATTCGAATTTTACAATTACATATCAATACATAAGCAACTAATACAAGAAAAAGTTATATATCAAAAACCATCAACATGTCAAACCATAAAAAATAAACTCAATAACAACCATGTCTATTCCATTTCACGCAATTAAAATGAGAATTTATTTATATGGGAGACCAACTACTTGAAATAATCTAGAAACAATTTGAAAATTTCACAGCCAATTACAGGTCTCCACGTTTAGTAAGTTAAGTAACACTGTGAACGACATAGTACCGTCAGCAGGAAAAGGGTATATTTAATGTTACACTAATAACATTATAATATGTATAAACCTAAACACAACTAAATACCTATATAAAATTACACAATTACTTAAAAAAAATTAAGGCTTAAGCACCTCCTCGGAGGACACACTAAATGGATCAATGTCATGCTGCCTGCACATCTCATTAAAGCTCCTGCTTGCACGCAACACCTACGAATTCTGTCTATATTTCGAGGTAGCAAGTGGCAATTTTAGCGGTGGACAGAACCGCTTAGACTTGCAAGGAACATTAAAATATTTCTTTTGTTAAAATTCTTCAGTAAAAAAACGCAGTCAGAAACGTCATGCCGAATATTTAGCGGTAGTAAATGATATTTCTTACAGAGTTTAAGGTAATTTTCGGACCTATATGGTATACTTTGATGGAAGCAGAGATAATATATTTAATGAACCTTTTTTGGATGCCCTCAATGCCGTCAATATATTTATGATAGCATGGATTTCATATCTCGGATGCGTATTCCAAGTGACTTCTAACAAAGATGCAGTATAAGATTTTTAAAGTTCACAATATTTTTCTTCTCCATTTAAATCATAGTGGTGATGATGGAAATTACGTAATTTGAAAAATAACGTAGGTTTGGGTTTGAACCTACAACTCGTAAGTCACACTTATAACCACTGAGCCACCGCTGCTTTTTTTTTGCACTTTAGCTATGCACGATTGTCATAGTCTCTCATAATCTCTGTTCAGATATAAACATATATTTAATGATATTTATTTGCTTTATTAAATATTAATACTTATATCATGGGTATATTTTATAATAGATAAAACATGCACATGCAGAAAATAATATATTTAAAAGTAAATTACACAATATTAATTTAAATCCTTTTATTCAAAATGTTAAAAATAGTAGATTTAGAAATAGCTAGCAGAGAGATCAGACGCCTATCTCAGATGATTGTAAACTATGATGTGATTGAAGGTGAATCATAGTTATGTAGAAGTAACCTATTCATTCTTGAAAGAAAAACTCGCAAGCTATAGCTATTAGGAAACAGACTCCGGCAGGGAATTCCACTCCTTATCTGTACTCACGATGAAAGTATTCCCAAAACATTTTGTGAGTAGATATCGGTAGAAATTGATGACGTGGTTAACGATAGAGCACGCTTGCTTCCTAATTGAAAGACCTGCACGTAATAATTACGGTATAAAATTACAAATTGCAGCAAGAAATTCCAACAGAACCGTATGTTGTAATGTTGAATAATGGAACGGGTTTATTACAATATCAATTCATATCATGTAAATTGGATTAAGGTTTTAAATTCATCACCTGCTTAGACTTTTTCCAGCTATGTTGGGTCAAAAGTCAAATCGTGAACATAAGATACCTATATTCAACCTTTCTAGGCTTCAAATAGTATGACGGACTCTAATGCTAATTTTTTTTTTTTATTATGATCAAAATCTCAGTATACATACATATCGTTCTTATACAAAAACCATAAAAGCCCTTACTGGCTTATATATGGCTAGTGAGTTCGGACAAATTAGGTTATAAGTATTTTAGATAATAAGTGAATTTGTAAGTTTTACATTTAAAGATGTTAGTAAATAAGCTTAACTAAACTAATACATTCTGTTGCAAAAAATGCTTTTTTGATTTACATTTTGATTTTTTAGGGTTGCAGAGGTATTCATTTTGTATGTCCACAGGAAGTTCATTAATTATTTTTGGTAGTATGTAGGTGTATGTTCTCATACCATATGTATTGTTGAATCTAGGCAAGCTAAAGGTGTTCATGTTCGCTAACGTTCTTAGTTTTGGATGACGTGTATTTTTAATTAAGTTATTTATGTTAACTTGGGCCTTCGCATTACAATATCGACCTCTCGTAAGTTACTTTGTTTGCGGGGTTGCAGGAAAGTTCTAAAGAGATACCGCGACCCGGAACTTAGCAGATGAAGCAACAGGGTGGGATTTTAGTCACTAGAAGTCTGACACTCCCTTCCGCTTAACCCAGAGCGGGAGAAGACGTTATGATTTTCCCACTCAGAAAAAAAAAACTATGTTGGGTCTATGCAGTCTAACCGGATACAGCGGAGTACTAGTGTTTTATATGGAGCGACTGCCTATTTGTCCACTGGGTTAGGTACACAATATCACTAGTTTCAGATTTTCTGGCTTCGAACTATCCGTAACGACTGTCAAATATGTAGAAAACAACCGGGACCAACGATTTAACGTGCTTTTCGAGGCACGCGAGATCCCAATATGCTAGGATGGTTATCCATCTACGGATCGACCCAGGCAAGCGTTACTTACCCTTGAAAATCAACCACGAGCAGCCACGAGCACCTCTTTTCTTATTTTCTTATTGATAATAGCGCGCCTTGAAAATATTCCGTTTTTAATTAGTTTTGTGATATAAATAAGCCGTGATGAAAACTTGAATAAACAATTTTTTGTGCTTTGATAAGAATTGTAAGATAAAAAGTTATTATTATGTTATCAGGAAGTAAAAACTAATGCAATACATTCCTAATTCATACACAAAACATCTTACAAGTTGAAAAATGAATCAGTATATTTATAGTTTGTACGTCAGTATAATCGCCATCAACGTTACAAGTTAAATTGACTAATTACAGTACCACATGTTACTTCTATTCAGATAAAGTCTGATTAAAGGTACTTATGTGAACCACTATAAAGTAAAAGCCGTCAATTCGATACACTAGTGAGTCTCTAAGCAGCTGCGAGGCATCTAGTGAATGTTTAAACAGCCGCTATGCAGAAACTATCAATGGCAGTATAAAGGCTGATTATCGGTAGACATATTCAGCAATAAGCTGTAATGTGGACCACAAATCATCCATTATACAGCTATTAACGTTATAATAGTTCACACGTGCCCCTTTAATAAGTCAGTGTAATAGGAGTTCACAAATACCTTCTTATACAGCATTTGGCGTAATTTCATCCACTAAACAGCCCTTACTACTGCTAAGGCATTAGAAAAGGTTAAAAGCTGAATAGCGTCGTTGAAAATATACCTTTATAGCACTCTAAGCGTATTAATGGTAGTTTCGTCGGTCTTACTCAGCCTTAATGCAGCTCTTAATCAGCCTAAGCTTTTTAAATAACACTGACAGCTATTGTGCAGCTGTGGGATCACCAGTGTACTCTTAAAAGAGTCTTAATACGCATAGAGTTTCAAATAGGTCTAAAAGTGAGTAGTTATACAGCTATCTGTGCTACTTGGGTATCAAGTAAGTGCAGTATGACCTCTGTAGTTAATACCGGCTGGTGGTATGTGACATTTCATTTTAAGAAAAATAAATGACAGTCAGACTCCAACCCACATTTCATTCGATATTACACTAATCTGCAGCGTTTAAATTAATTTACAGAAGAAGCGAGGCTAAAGGAGCACGTGGCCAAATAATAACATCGGCACGGGTCAATATTCCCGGCTAAGCAACGGAAGTCGGTCCTTATTATGGCAAAATCACATTTTTTAGAAAGGCTGTTATTAACTTAGTGTCTACTGTCATTTGTAGTTTTGGACAGTCGTTATTAATAGTTGACATTAGTAGTGGTACCTTTGTTCGGTGGGTAAATCATCTAATGACTCCTTCCGAGTTTCAGACTTCTATTGACTAAAGACCCACCCTGTCCCTTTAACTGCCCTTACGTTTCAGGGCCGCAACATCATGGTCATTGGCCGAAATGTAGTAACCGTCATATGTAGATATAAGAAAGTAAATCAGCAGTGCAAAGCAAAGTGGTGTTGTGAAACCCAGTTACTGGGTTGTGGAGGTCAGAAAGACAGTCACTTCATGTAAAACAGTGTTGCTCAACTACTACCCAGTTTGGCCCCAAAATACTTGGGAAAAGGCTATACAAGAAGCATACCAATTGTAATGAAAAAGACTTCATTTTAAATGATCAACCCAAATGAGAATTCGAGGAGGTAAGTTATAGATTCCTTTAAACATTGTAGTTAAAAAACCGATCTTGAATAAGTATTAACCTTCACTTCACTTAGTAAGACTAATTGCAACAATTTAGCGAAAAAGACCCTTAAATAAGAAAAGGGAATTGATCTTCGCAATGAGAACGCAAGAATTCTAATTGGATTTGGACAAAGGGTGGGTTTAATTAATCTCCACGTTAAGCTAAATATAAACAAGGCAGTGGATTCCTGCTGATGTTGCTTTGTTTAAATTTCCTATTTGTTATACGAAGCAGGAAACTTTATTGCTCGTAAATGTTGCGCAATTTTTATACGAGTAGTGTCTTTTTTCGATAATGATATTATTATCTGCTTTGAGTTTTTTTTAAGACAAATGTCATATTGTATACAAAACCTATTTTGACCTTGTTTAAAAATGTAGTTGTTGTTTGTTTTAATAATGAGGTAAAAATAATACTATTCTCTGCAAAAAAAGTTCAAATTGACAGAATATCATAGTACCCTTCAGTGTACCAATGCGTCGTCGTTAAGGTAAATAGCGTTTACCGCACACAATTCTTTGACCCGCCAAAACACAATTTTAAATAAATTGTAAACAGTATTTTTAACTTTTTTCCAAGTAATTCAATTAACTTCCATCTCTGCTTACCTCTCTTAAGATATTTAATCAAATGCGCCTTATATAATAATAGGCTTGATTGATTTACAGCATACATAGCTTATGCTGTAAATCAATCAAGCCTATTATTAACTATGAGAAAAGCATAGAACTATGATAAGGATATAAATTATTTAATTTAAAACTTACCGCCACACTCTTTGAAAAAAGAAGTGAATAATTTTCATATCAGTGATAAATAGGCTAAAACTATTTTTTTATAAATATATAATTATATTTTTGGCACAGTTGAATTGATCATGTAGTAAAAAGTTTCATATATATTTCTCGTTCGAATGTGAGCATCTAAATAAAGTTACATTTGCAATTATATCATTTCCGGTACAACTTTACGACAGCGGGAATCAAAACCCAATTTAATAATAAGTTTTCAATACACACGAAAATACGTAAAGTGAAATGTAAAATCAAAAACATTTTATTACCTTTACGGAAATGGATCATAAATAAAGTTTATAAAAAAAATCATTTCATACCATCGTCCAATCCGTACAAGCCGCTACCATTCGCTTTCACAATTATATTGTACGTTGAACTATCAGACAAAAACTTATCCACTTTTTACATAACAATATTACACACAATGAAAAACCGAACGCTTACTACGCACACAGACATAATTCCTTACTTATTATACAGTATGAAGAATTTACGAAAGTTTTCCGATCGCGTAGGCGCGCTACGACACGAGTCTACGAACCAACTGCCGTAGCTTTCAGCCTGCTACGAAGCTACCACATCTTAGATCACCCATCCCGCTCTATCAGTATTGTTTTTCTATATCCATCCTTGTCACTATATACGGTATCTCAAATAAGAGAAGACTGTTTGGTGAAGGCTTGAACTAAAATCATTGTTGCCGTTTTAAGCGGTAAGTTTTTTTTTCTTTTTATTTTATTGTGTGTGTGACTTTGTAGCTTGATTCTTATATGTGCGAGGTGTGAAAAGGGTTTATGTAAATTGACAATGTAAAAGGGTTTCGTTTGAGGGTATTTTGGTTTTAATACATGGTGTGTGCGCATTGATGACCCGAGTTTTATCCTGTGGCCGGATTAGTCTGAAATATTCATAACAAAGAAGGTTTTTAGATCTTTTAAGGGAATTATTTTCTGGTTGATATTGACATATTTTGCGGCGTAAATATTCGTTAGAGGGTCAAGTCGGGCCGGCGGTATTATTTCTTATTTTGCCAGCTTTTGGCGTAGGATTCTGTAATGGAGCTATAACTTTTAGGCCTTTTATTTTGTACTTTTCTTTTAAGGTTTAGAGATAAGAATGAACGAAAAAGTAATGTGTCTTAAGAGCGTTGATTCCTTACAATCTCACAAATAGATCGGTCAGTTTTTAATGAAAATTGTTACTCATGATCATATATGGACATGCATATTATGCACACCATATCAAGGGTTAAAAAAATATTTTTAATATTTGCGAAAAAAAAAACAGAACAGAGTTATAAAAAATAAGGTACAGATATTATATTTTTTTTACATCACAAATTGATCGCCATATGTTTAATCGTTTCTAACGTATTTTTAATCGGGTTCCAGTCTCGTAAAAGCCCCAGTAGAATTAAAAAAAAAAAAACTTTTGTATCTTGCAAAAGTAAAGTTACAGTTTTATGCTTTATTTTATATTTCGAATGATCTTACTAAGACGTAATACAACAGTTAATTAATTATATAACAATAAGAGAAACTGACAGATTAATGAATTTACTCTGTGAACTAAACAATTGCGTTGATGTTATTATTGATATATTGCTTTTCGTTCCATTAAAACAATTCTGTCCATAAAATTAGTTTAATTTAATTTACTTGAAAATAACATTACTATCGCTGCAAAGCGTCAGCCTATTGTCTAAGGTGCTTGTTATTGGGAAGGCGCGGATTAGAACCCCCACCAATTACACAATTGTAGTGAACCTACTCCAGACAAGCATATACAACGTGTAACAGAAACCCTGTATCTATCCAAAAGGGCTGAAGACAACATCTGGTATGGAGTCTCTATGCACAGTTTTAGCACAAAATAACTGACTCACAGAATTGATACCAAATTATCGGTTTCATATATTTCTTGAATAGCAATCATAACAAACGTGTCACATCACTACGAGGGTCAATAACTTTCCACGTCACTTGTCAATAACACGATAATTCTTTTCGTTCTTCTTAATTTGAAAAATTCGGTCTCTGGTATTGGAATTTGTAATAAGTTCTACACACGTAGACCTAGGATTACAAGACCCTTGCCATATCGTTTGTCGTCATCCAAAGAAGCCATGCACTTGGTATGTATATACCCTTTAAATTACACGTTGTATAGCTTAGTTGCTAGCAGCCTTGTTAATTCATCAAGGATTAATAAGATTGCTGATAATGTGACTTTTTATTTTACTCAATTTTTTTTTATTTATTCGCCTATAACGTTCTTACAGCTGGGAAGCAGACCACGTGAAGTTGGCTGTAATCCGTCCTTTACCTTGTGATATTCAGTTTATGGATTGTAAATCCAACCGGTTAGACTGGAAGGCAACTCTAACATATCTAATTAAAAATAGGCTAGACAGATGATGTGCCATCAATAGATTACATAATATGTACAGACGCCAGCAAATGAAGCTACCCGAAACTGTCAAATTTTCCCAATCAACCTTGAAACTAATTTCTTTAACAATAAAGTTGAAAATCTATTAAAGAAATTTGACAGATTGTTGTAGCTTGATGTGCTGGCGTCTGTTTCTAGAGTTTCTAGAGTCCGAAATTCGAACATAAATAAAATTAGTACTATTGTATTATAATAAAACAGGTATCGTAATTAACGCACACCCTCAAACATCCCAATTCGAAAATTATGTTATACGAATAATTCATACACTGAACTTTTACATTTAATAATAATAATAATATATATAATATAATATAAAGAGTTTAACTTACTTGGGATAAGTTGCCAGGAGCAACATCCAGAATAGCTGCTAGCGTTTTTAGGGTTCCGTAGCCGAATGGCAAAAAACGGAACCTTTATAGTTTCGTCATGTCTGTCTGTCTGTCTGTCTGTCTGTCCGTCCGTATGTCACAGCCATTTTATTACGAAACTATTAAGACTATACATGTGAAACTTGGTAGGTAGATGTAATCTGTAAACCGCTTTCTGATTTTAAGAAAAAAATTAAAAAATATTTATAATAAAGGATATATAATAAAAGAAAAAATATATAATAAATATCTTCCCATACATAGAACTAAAACTGAAAATTTATTTTTCATGAAACATATGCGTCTGTAGTATCTATAGACAGGTCTTTAAAAATGACACTGAGGTTTCTAAAACCACCTTTTCATAAAGTTAATCGTTTAAAAGATATACGCTTCCAAATTGGTAAAATGTGTCCCGCCCCCTCGAACTTCTAGAATAATGGAGTGAAAAATCTAAACAAAATACATGTCTATAGATCTTACTTTAAACTTTCAACGAAAATTGGTTTGAACGTGATCGTGTCGGCAGTTTTTGAGACACAGTATATTTTATAAAACCGCAAATATAACTTTGTAATTCATACAAACACTATGAAAAACAAAGTTATTTGGCGTAGTTGTAAAAAATGTAAATAACTAGTTTTAAGAAATTTGTAAGGTTTTTTTTGTCAAATATATGTACATATTATATTATTATAGTTACTACGGAACCCTTCATGGGCGAGTCTGACTCGCACTTGGCCAACTTTTTGAGTTCTAAACAATTTAAACAATGCGGACCTCACATTTTACATACACAACTGCATCCAGCGCCCCGACTAATATACAAATATTAGCGGTCTGGTTTCTTTCTCCATATAAACTTTAACTGCCCCTTATCTCACAGTCCTCCGTCTAAATCATCAGTCATTTTTGCAATAAGGGGTACAAAATTGGCTTCAGGTATTAATCCATACTTATATTATAAATGTGAAAGTAACTCTGTCTGTCTGTGTGTTACCTTTTCACGCCTAAATCGCTCAACCGATTTAGATGAAATTTACCATGGGAATAGTTTAGGACCCTGGGAAGGACATAGGATTGTTTTACCCCGAAATTCTTACGGGATCGGAATTTAAGCGGGAAATCCTTCCCACGCGAACGAAGTCGCGGGCAGAAGCTAGTGTTATATAGGTGTACATGTTTTAATACAAACTATTTAATTTAAACGAAACTACAAACTAAAATACAGCGATAAACATTCTGAAATATATCCAAGAGCAGTAATTGCCCCATTATGTGGCCATGCTTAGCCCTTCGCCAAAATACTTAACTTATCACAGACACCATCAATTATATGCTAAGTCTACTAACACAGCAATGAGTTAAATAAATATGTACTTAAGTAGAAAATAATAAAAATAGTTTAACTTAAGTATAAAGTACTTACCGCATTTGACAGTGAGGAAGTACATATCACATATCGACTGAAATGTAATTAACTAAGGGGCGGAGACCTGGTGTCCTGAAATACAGACGTAAGTCTAGTTTAGGCACCAGTCTCCCACAGTTCTTTTGATTCGTTGCTATGTCTTGTCATTGATATCAAATGTTTACCTTCGTCTTTATATTGTGACTGGCTGTTGCTCGCGACTTCGTTCGCGTCGGAAGTTTTTTCCCGTATAAATTCCGATTCCGTGGGAAATTCCAAAAATCCTTTCTTAGTACTCCCCTACACACCCCAAGGAACGAACCTACATGTCAGATTTCAGCTTCTTGCGCCCAGAAGTTTCGGCTGTACGTTGTCTGTCAGTCAATCAGTAACGGAAGCGTTTTATATACAACGTGTTTTATATACAAAGGGTATATACATACCAAGTGCATAGCTTCTTTGGATGATTATAAACGATATGGCAAGGGTTTTGGTCTTAATCCTAAGTCTACGTGTGTAGAACTTATTACAAATACCAATACACTGATACCAGAGACCGAATTTTTTAAATTAAGAAGAACGAAGAGAATTATCGTGTTATTGGCAAATGACGTGGAAAGTTATTGACCCTCGTAATGCTGTGACACGTTTGTTATTATTGGTATTCAAGAAATATATGAAACTGATAATTTGGTATCAACTCTTTGAGTCAGTTATTTTGAGCTGAAACTGTGCATAGAAACTCCATACCAGATGTTGTCTTCAGTCCTTTTGGATAGATATGGGGTTTCCGTTACACATTGTATATTGATGATCGATGAGAGAAAATAAATAAATTATGATTATTTCCTTTGTTTCAAATTATATTAATATATTTTTTAATTCCTATAAAAATAAGAATAATAAAAATACAAAGTATCCCACCACCGGAATCGGAAACAGGGTTTCCGATTCCGGTGGTCGATCGAGGCTACCGGCGTTCAGGGCTCCAAACAGAGTAACTTCCTAACAATACGTGCCGTGTCCAGGAGTATCGCTTGATCTAGCCACCTAACGAGTGCCTCCTAAGGTATTGGTCTTGGCTATTAAGCTATTGCCTGAGACGACTATCGGTACCATGATTTCTGAGTTCACTGTTATTTATTTTGTATTAATAACCAGCCCTTGGGTCACGGGATGCCATGGGATAGCCATGAAGGATCGACTACAGAGAGAGATCATGAGGCCCATCACGAGGTGGCATCGCAATCTGCACAGTGAAGCGATTTTTCTTTATTTCCCTAAACGTATTTTACTTTAAATCTTTATCCCCAGATAATTTGTGGACCTACCTATTACTTAATAATAAGTATTTAATTTTGTATGCTTGTCGTTTTCTATGGCAATGAATACATTTTCTTTCTCTCTTTTCGAAATGTAGGTACATTTTTATTTTACGACCATATATTTTTTCCTTCTTGCGTCCACCATCCACATCGTGAGTTAACCAGGGACAAAGTTTCAAAACTCATCAGCCAGTAATTCCACCGGCACTCGTGTTTTATAAACCAGACGACGGTATTGCTGTTTCCAACTCTTTTTAAAAGGAACTGTGCAACTTTTTACTAGATTCACCCTTCTGAAAATTCCCAATGGAATCCTCCGTGTTTGGTTTATGCCAAAAGTAGAATCATTCAACAATCAATTATTATTTATCTTTATTTTTTTTGGTATTCCCTATAGCCGTAACATAATGTATGTATTTAAAAAAATAAGGTTGCATGTTATATTATTATGTGCCTAAGTGATATCTATATTAGTAGTTTTAATGTAAAATTATGTAATATTAAATTATTTGTATTAATTAAATTGTTAGTACAGTTAAATAATTAGTACTTCACACCGGAACAGCTGCTCAATTTGTATCAAGCCCAGGTTCGGTCGTGTATGGAATACTGCTCTCATCTTTGGGATGGAAGTGCGAAATACCAACTGGACGCGCTTGAGTCTATCGAGAAGCGGGCCAAGAGACTCATTGGCAACGATCCACTGGTCGAGTCAAAGCTCCAGAACCTTGAACACCGACGACGAGTTGCAAGTCTATCGGTTTTCTATCGGTTACATTTCGGAGAGTGTGCGATGGAATTACACAATCTAATTCCGCCAAGCCCGTTCCATCATCGGACTATGAGACAAACGGCGAAGCGCCGTCGTTACATGGTGGACATCCTACTCATACGCACAAAATGTTTTGGGAATACCTTCATTGTGCGTACGGCTCAGTAGTGGAATTCCCTGCCGGAGTCTGTGTTTCCAGACAGCTACAACATATGAGTCTTTAAGTCCAGAGTGAATAGGTCATCACTTACCATCAGGTGAGATAGTGGTCAAACGAGAACCTACTTTCAATAAAAAAAATAGTATTGTAAAATTTTTAATACTGTTAAATTTGTAACCCTAATAAACTAAAATTATGGACGAAGCGGAGTCTCCTAATACAGGCATTATTTGTTAAAAGAAGACTTCAATCATTAGTTAGTAAATTTTTGTTATAGAAATAAAATATTTCATTTACGTATGTTCTGTCTACGTTCTTACAGCGTGTTTCTTCAACACAGATGAAATAAAACTTTGGCAGAGTGTTTTTAGGAGGTGTATAAGAGTTTCTGGATTCAAAATCCATTGTCTATTGTGCGAAATTCCCTTGCAAACGAAGTCCCAGAAAAATGCTAGTAGTAGGCTATAAAAATTATAGCGGCCGCCAATTTTCCGTGACGTAGTCAACAGGAGTATCAAAATAAACTGCATAAAGAGACAATCTCAACCATGACTATAGGTAACTGAAATATATTAATTATCACGCTACTCGCTGCTCACAGAGCTACCCGGTAATCATATCACGTATCTTCTGATCATTTATCACGTGACTGTGTAAAAGAGAAAGAAAGTAAGTAAGTAAAGAAAATAAGGGAATTTATTTTTTAAACCAATAGCTTTGTGTGCAGCGCCTGACAAGTTCAGTGGAGCAGAATGACACAAAACCAATAGTTTTCTGATGCTAGTTTTAAATTTCTCACGTGGAGTGTGCAGATAAAAATCTGTATTGTGAGATGTTGTGTGCTTACAGATGTACATTTAGATAAATTTACGAGCATCTATACTAATATTAATAAGTGGTAAAGTTTGTTTGTTTGTTTAAACGTGAAATCTTCGAAAGTACTGGATGCAATTTGGTATGAAAATACTTTGAAGCTTGAGGAAGGCTATAAGCTACCTTTTACCCGACTGAAAAAAAAGTAGGCTTATGTTTTCATCGTGATAAACTCGACAGGAGCGAAGCTCGCGCAAATGCTAGTCTAAGTATAAAATTTATAAAAACTTTACAAAGCCATTGGATCAATTCATTAACTCAATGCCGCGATAAGTATAGCAATGTGCCATTGAAAAATAGCCATAAAACCGTCCTTGAGCTAAAACAAGCCAACGATGTATGCATTCCGCTCGACCTCTGAAGGTTTTTATAAAAAAGTGAAAGTTAAAATCTTGACCGTGACACAGTTACGTCACAGAGACGTAGTGTGTACCATCGCGATGCGTTCTCAAGATTTGGCAAGAAGATGAACACACACATTGACATTGTAAGTCGAAGGATGTTTATTCTACAAAGATACAATGGAATATCCAAACTCTTTAGTTTGTTCTTCTTATTTATTTAGAGTTGATGTTTAAGTCCTTAGATTGTATAGGTGCAGTAGGTTCCTACGTTTTTTTCTTTTTGGGGAAATATCTTCAAATGACTCTTCCTGCTCTAGGTGGAGCGAAAGGGATATCTGGCTTTTACTGGCTAAAAACCCACCCTGTTCTTTCTGTCCCAATAATTCCCGCAATCCCTAAACCCTATAGGGCTGCATTATTATTGCCAACTGTTCTATGTAGCGCGCGTGGAATTGGACGTGCTGTCAACTCGGCTGCTACCTTAATTACAGCATTAGTGGCATTCATTAAATGGGTAAATATTTTATTTTATTCTCTTTTTTCACCACCTGATAATTGATTACTTGTTAAACCTTCTCAGCTGTGAAAGTGTTCCTTTTGCCAATAATATACATCACACCTTCTATTCTATTCCTATTCTGTTCATAGCAGCAAAGGTTAATGCAATATTTGGTTTCTCAAGACTAGGCGAACCAGCCTGAGAGCAAGGCAGGGAGACGCAATCCTTACATTTTTAATTTCTGAAGGTAGATCACGTTACGCACTTTTTATGGAAGACTGCGTCACATGATCCTTCACCATCCTTTTAATGATATCATCTTTCGCGACCGACGCGACTTTGTTGCATTTTTTGCACTTCACCATAATTTATCTTTAGTTATTAGCAAAATCAACTGGCTGTATTCGGTACTTAGGCGTAATTCCGGTTTTTGCACAACGATACATATCCATACGCCAAGCACTCGCGCACGAGACAGATCTATCGTGATCTATCGTGTTTTCTTGTAATATTTACCAAAAATAACTAACAATTATTTTGTGTGTTAGAGAAGGATACGTGAACAAAAATATTGATAGAAAAAAAATATCAACGTTGATAGGGTAACAGGGTTACCTACCCTATAACTCTTCGTTTCCCAAATTGTGTTTATTAATTTTGATAGCTTGGTACACATACACAACCATGAAATATAACATCATTGGCGGACTAAACTAAACTAGGGTTCCTGTTATTGTACCATGGAACCCTCAGAACTGGTATAAAGATGTAAGTAGCGACACTGGATACGGCCACCAATGCAGCGAGAAACAGGCAAGACAGGAGATAGTGTCGGAAATTCATTTTTCATGTTTCTTTTTTATCTTTTTGTTACTTTCCGTAAGTACTTTTATTAATATTTTCACTTTCTTACCCAGAAGAAAAGAGATAATTTCTCGAAAGCTTTTTATTTTATTCAGTTACCGTATCGATCAGACTTTTCTAGTAATGATGATATATATTTTTTCATGGTGGCGTTTTGGGAATATTTTCATGAGGAACTCCCTTTTTTCCTTTGAATAACTTCTCCCGCTCTGGGTGGAGCGGAAGGGAGTGACAGATTTGTACTGACTAAAAACCCACCCTGTTCCTTCAGCTGCCCTTAAGTTCCGGGGCCGCGGTATCTCGTTAGAACATTCCCGCAACCCCGGCAGGGAGTTCCTCTCCCTGTGTTTGAATTTGAATCTGTGTTTCCTAACAGCTAAAACGGGGGTCTTTAAGTCAAGAATGAATAGGATATTTCTAGGTAAGCGTGTTTCATCTTTGATCACATCATCGCTTACCATCAGGTAAGGTGCTGGTCAAAAGCGAACCTATAATAAATTTAAAAAAATGAATGACGTATCATTTCGACTCGCACACTGTCCTTCCTATGGCGCACCTTGTATTACTTCACATCAGGGACAATGTCAAAGGCCTTAGACACCATAACATGTCTTGCTGCAAGAGTACAGGCTGTAAAGCACAGCGCCAGCATCAAGGATATTGTTAATCCAGCCTTTATTAGCAGCGGCGTACCTAAATTATATTTCTTTTGTAAATATGTTTAAAACAACACTTGTACAACTCAATCTTTTTGCTAACCTTAAACTAGATAATTCTGGTGTTCCGTAGCATAAACCCTGAGAAAAACGCCGAAAAAACTAATAGGTCTGTATTTTAACACACTCGAGTAGAAATCGCTGTGACCCCGCAAGGCATCAAAACAAGTTACCTATGTATTTAACCTGTATGTATGTATGTACTTAATCTGTTTCTTAGAATATAATATTAAATAAATACTGTCTGGATCTTGGCAATATTTCCCCATAACAAAATAACATATGAGATCACACTGTAAAAATAACTTAACTTTACGGAACGGGCTGTCCCTAGATCCGTAGAGTAGTTATGCCACGATTTTAACCTAACGGCATATATGCTGCAAAGCTATGTTTCTTATCGGCAGCTTAGTTATTTCTTATTATTGGTTGATAGTTTGATATTATAAATTATATTTTTAATGTAATTGCAATTGTATTATCCGATTTGTGAACAATAATGAAAGAAAGTAAATAAAAACTTATCAAACTAGCTAAGTGTACCTAATTCAAGTGTTGTGCAACTTTTTTAACAGTCTGTTTCTACTAAAACAGACTATAAGTCTGTCTACTTCGTGTTCCGATTTTGTTTACTAGCACTGTTCTGTAAACATCACAAATTTTCGACATTTCTGCGAACAATTCGAGACAATTACTTATTCAAAGAGAATGAAAGCGAAGAATGATTTGGGGAATAACGCGCTGGAATGATTTGTGGCAAAAAATATGTATTTTAACAGTATGGTTATGAGAATTAACATCGAAACTGTTTCAAAAATTAGACAATTCATCACATCCCATCCTTAAAAAAAAGATATACACCATTCGTTTTATTGTAGTACGTACTACAAGGCAATTACTGAATTCTATAGCTTGAAATTAGAACGCGGTTTTTCCGCTCCAAGCTAATTTGAAGACAGTTTTTATTTATATTTCTTTTTCAAACCAAAGGACATGATTGGTATTTTTTTTATTAAAAGTCTTGTGGTTAGGTAGTGAATTGCACTTACGTAACGTGTACTAGGTAGGGGATTGAAATTACTGGTAGATATATGTATTTGTATAAATTTATTATTTAGTTTAGGAGAGGAGATCGTGGCTTAATAATATCGGACATATGAGTTGTTTTAAAGATTGTCGAGGTTGATCATTGGATGGGAAACCATCTGAAAATATTCAGAAACTTCCAAGACCGTTATACCTAACGTGACCAGAGGTCCTGTTTTGAACGGGACTGTCCTTTTTACACGACTGCAAAGGAAGGGTAATGTTTTTCGCGCTTTTCTTGTATGTATGTATGTATGTATGTATGTATGTATGTATGTTTGTAATATTCTTTATTACCTCATATCTCCAGAACCGCTGAACGGATTCGCACAATTGAGGTATCGTTAGATTTGTCTTAACAGCCCGAATGTTCTTAGATAGGTGACATTTAAAAAAATTAAACATGGCGGCTGTGCGAAGCCATAATACATGGAGAAAAAAAAATTTTTTTTTCAAATACTACAATATGGGTATCAAATTAAAGGGCTTAATATAACAATTTCAAAAAGGTATATCATGTTTATCATTAGTGTAATACTAGCAAAATAACACAATGATTAAGTTTAAAAATATGGACTCACTTTCTGAATCCGGTGGAGTGCCAATGTGACACGACCGGGAAAGCTAAAAAATTGCTAATTAATATTTTAACTAAAAAGTTGAAAAAAATATGTTCAATTGGGTCCCGCCTGCTTGTCACTTTTAAAAATAAAAATGTGCTTGTTTCTTACACTTCAGTTGAGCAGTCGGGTTTTTTAGATTTTTTAAATAAGTTTTTTTTTATAGTTACAAGTCCCGGTTTCCCCGAAATGAACTCTGGAATGCAAAATTGTCCCGTCTTCTGAAACCGTGCGAAAATTTGGGTAGTGCAGTTCTAAAGGCGATGTTGATAATTGAGGTGAATATAAAAACATACGTAACAAGAGTTCCATTCTTACTTAAAATCACCTATATTTAAGTAGATTTGTTCCTCTGATAAATGTAAATATAACTAAACGTTTCGGGTACATGTATATTTTTTAATTTGTGACTTTTAAACTGACTGACTTTTCTTTTTTTCTTTTTTTTTTTTCGATGATGTGGTCGAAGATGGAGCACGCTTACCTAAAAGTAACCTATTCACTCTTGACTTAAAGACTCCTAGGTTGTAGCTTTTATTTTGTTTTTATTTTTTTCACTGACTACCTGTTAATTGACCTAAATAAACTGTTTTGAGTCAAAGAATTAATGGTCACGTTAGTTATACCGTCACTTTCTAGTCACTTGAAGTGCGAGTTACAACTTGAAACACAGAAACTTTCATAATGGATGATTTGTATATGAATGGATGTTTTAGAAGAAGGTATCGCGACGCTACACAGCGTAACGGAAGGCCGAAGTAACAAACTACAAAGATACATAATGTTATTCCATGCGATATTTTAAATAGTGTATTATTTATTATTTTTAAATTTTATTGTTAAGTTAAGATATTTATTTGTATTTCGTATATTTGCACGCCTTATGGTAGGATATGGCTAATAGAGACTATTGTTTATATTAGACATTTTCGCTTGTACCCATATTTGCAAATAAATAAATGATATTGAAGTCGAAAAATAACTTGAATTTTTTTCATATACCCAAGTATCATGTATCTTTAGGTTAGTGTATATAAGACAAATATGACCAATATTTGAAAAGATAAATACTTATGGCTAAGCTTTTGTAAATACTGATGTGATATAATGCTATCTCTGAGATTGCGAGAATGTTCTAACGAGATACCGCGGCTCCGGAACGGAAAGGGCTACTGAGGAGAAATAAATTGGTCGAATACGAGTCTGACTCGCCCATGAAGGGTTCTGTAGTAACTAGTTTTTAAAATCGTTGCCGCAGGTTGTCTGAAAGATAATGCCGCTCTCAGCGATAAGATCGCCACTGTAACCATTAACCATAGAGTAAGCAATATTGTTAAATAAATGAGTTTAAATTTTGTTTTACAATAAAGAATAGTCTATTTATCTATCTTTCTATGCAAAATAACTCTGTTTTCCAATGTGTTTGTATAAATGATAAAGTTATATCTGCGATACGATTGACTATAAGAAAAAATGGTCTTAGCCTCAATTTCATTTTGAAATCTATAATCTATTGACAACCCGTACGCATAGTTTTAATGAATTTGTTTTTTTTTTATTTAATCAGAATATCTACTAAGTTATAACAATTACTGTGTTGTCCTAATAGTTTCGGAATAGAATGGCTTTAACATATTGACGAACAGACAGAGATGAGAAATATATAAGGGTTTCGTTTTTGCCACGGCTACGGAACCCTAAAAAAGTTATATTTCCATTCGAAAAAAATCTACCGATGAGATTGTGACGCTTTGTCTCAATATTCTATTCTATTATTCTGTATATTGTGAGCGTCGAGGATTATATGAAAATTTTCTCGTCTCACAAAATAACCTTTGGCTCGAAGGAGTTAATATTATTCATGTCGCTTGAGCTACCTTCAGCTGAGACACACGAACATGTACGATATGGAACAAAAAACTAAGCATTATTTTGTATTGTCTTGGTTAACTAAACTAATAATTTTACGTACCTGAATTCGAACTCACGCGCGACGCTCATTATTCTTTCTCGTAATTACAGCTTCGTTAATGACTTGAAACCGCTTAGCCACCACTGCTCACTGCAAAAATAACTAATAACTACCAGCATAATATGTAACACAGCCAAATACAGACGTGAACGTAATTTATACAAAACATGCATTACGTACATAAACATACACGTCACAAATAAATAAACACGAATACTCGTCACACATACGTTTAAGACACGTATACATAAATTTAGATTAACTCTTAATTATAGTTAACAAAAACATAATTAATTACTTTATTTAATTTCGTAATTCAATACAATTATATAAGGTGTAACAGATCAAGCGCAATACCTCAGACACCCCAATTACTCGTAGAATATTTAATTATAAGTCTAAAACAACATCCGTAACTAAATAAATTGAAACTAAACCTAGACATTTTTTATAAAATAGTTATCCTTACTAAATACAAAATGTATGTGCGTCATACAATATCCTAACGCACATACACTCATGCTAATATTTATGGACCGACAAGCACACGAGCGCATTTTTTTGAATTAAGGATTGTATTAATTTGTCATGATACTGTGTTTCCATTTTAAGTTAAGTGAAAGATTTTTCCGTCAAAATTTAACACCTATTTTTTATGACGGAAATTGATTCAGAAGCCGATTCTGAACCAACTACTTCCAGGAATTGCTTGTTCTGTTACAAGTTGTGTACAATTATGGGGCGGGCACTGTTCCTCAACACAGGTTGTCTCACCTATCGACAGTCTAACCCACAGATTAGTAAAAATATTACACTACTACATGTCTACATTTTAAATTAAGTACCCTATTAAGTCGTTACCCAGTGTGAGCCAGAGAAAAGGCGAGATGACTTGAGGCTTCATGACGGACTGTTCGAAAGGGTAGCCCACTGAAGAAGTGGAAAGCTATGTGGGAGACTGCCCAGAAGTGGGACCACAAATATCATTTATAAAAAAATATGTCAACGTTTCTTCTTTTCTTTCATTTCACAATCGTAAACACAAAGAAGAGTCGAAGAAAACCACCTGCCTTCTATTTACCTGTTACTCACATAATTTAATAATTACTAGCTGCGCCCGCGACTTAAACAAAACTCATACATAATTTGAATGTCGTATTTATTAAAATCTCATCAAAAGTCTAAAAAATAAGTTTCAAGCTTCTAGCTTTAAAAAATGACGTAATTTCCATACAAACTTTCATCCCCTATTTCAACCCTTTACAGCCCTTTTTTCGCATTAAAAAGTAGCCTATGCCCTTTCTCAGGCTCTAGACTATGTCAGTACCAAAAATCGATTCAGTAGTTTAGGCGTGATTGCGTAACACACAGACAGACAGAGTTACTTTCGCATTTATAATATTAGTAAGGATTATTCATCATCTGCTGATCCTTTATCAACTAGGTTGAATTCAGCTTCGAGTCTAAGCAGATGGAGCTGAGTAAGGTACTAGTGTTTGATGGAGCGACTCCTTGTCTGATCTACACAACCCAGTGTCTGAATAACACGATACCCTTGGTAAAACTCGTGTCAGATTTGCTGATACATCATATGTGAACCATGTAGGTTTAAATCATTATGTGGTGCAGGGTGTCAGTTATCGTGTAGCTTAGAACTCAAGCAGTTCAACGATTTGTCAAACAATACCAAAGTAAGGATATTTGGGTTGACCTCACAACTACTCAAACTGTTTCTGCCTAAGATTTATGACTATGAATCAACAGAAGTGTCTCGGAAATAGATTACTGAATATGTTCTTTACACACTAAAAGACTACGACCTTACAATAATCTTCCCTTCTCAACTGCTAATATTGTTCATTCTTCTTTTATAATACAGTCTATTCTTCGCCATCAGTCAATATGAAAGTTGTGAAATTATTTTCTTAACAATCATTTTATCATACGTTTACACCACTACGGACCAACAGCGGTGTAGGTGAATATAGACCCGTGCCCAATGCTTTTAGTAACACAAGACCGCTTGTTGGGATTATAGGTTTCTCTTTGAAAACAAGATAATGTTCCGAACATGTTAATACCTTATTGGGCCAAACAAATTCATCGTCTTTATCAACTAGGTTGAATTCAGCTTCGAATCTAAGCAGATGGAGCTGAGTAAGGTACTAGTGTTTGATGGAGCGACTCTTTGTCTGTCTATCCAGTTTCTAAATAACACGATACCCCTAAGTAAGGCTCGTGTCAGATTTGCTGGCTTCTGACTACCCGTTAAGCCTGTACGGAGCTATCTTGATATGTTAGGATGATCACCCATACACAGACTTACCTTGGCAAGTGTTGCTTAACCTTCGAAATCAGCGGTTATTTTTTAGCCATGAGCTCCTTAAAGATATCGTCTGTAAAAGATCACTTTTAGCGATGAGACCACCCATTGTCTGTTTCAGAGTTCCGTAGCCGAATGGAAAAAACGGAACCCTTATAGTTTCGTCATGTCTGTCTGTCCGTCCGTCCATATGTCACAGTCATTTTATTCCGAAACTATTAGGACTATACATGTGAAACTTGGTAGGTAGATGTATTCTGTAAATCGCTTTCCGACTATGAGAAAAAGAAATTAAAATAAAGGGGGGCTCCCCATACATTGAACTGAAACTCAAAATATTTTTTTCATGAAACCTATGTGTGTGTGGTATCTAAAATCACTTTTTCATAAAGTTAATTATTTAAAAGATATACGCTTACAAAGTGGTAAAATTCCCCTCCCCCCCTCTAACTTCTACAATAATGGAATGAAAAATAAAAAAAAATATGCCGTAGATCTTAATGTATGATGTAGATGTAATAGTTTAAACGAGATCGGGTCAGCAGTTTTTGAGATACAGTATATTTTCTAAAACCGCAAATAAAGAATAGATAGATAGAATATACTTTATTGTGGGCCAAAATTTAAACACACCTATTTAACAATATTGCTTATTCTATGGTAACAATGGCGGTCTTATCGCTGAAAGCGATAATATCTTCCAGACAACCTTTGGAAGGACTTTAAAAACTTTAATTAAAGTGGGGAGGGCTAAATTAGTGTACTTACTACATTACTCATAAAAACAGAGAAACAAAAATTATTTAAATATTAAAATAAATAAATGTATATGCAAATATATATATATATATATATATATATAAATACAATATAATACATAGGTAATTAAATAATACAATACATATAATGTGTTCTTTAACATCATGTGGAGAGAAAACAAAAGAATAGTCATAAATTGGAATGAAAATAATTAGCAACCGAGCTTTTAAAAGTAGCCAGTGACTGAGCTTGTCTTAATGACACCGGTAATGCATTCCACAAACGAATAGCTTGCACCGTAAACGATGAGCCATAGAATTTAGTGAAATGTGCAGGCAACTTTGTAATTCATACAAACACTATGAAAAACAAAGTTATTTGGCGTAGTTACTATGGAACCTTTCATAGGCAAGTCTGACTCGCACTTGGCCAATTTTTTTTGTTGTTAAGTCTTAATTTGTTCCTGTTATGGAGTACAATAAAGATTATATTTGTCTACTAGTTTCTGCCCGCGGCGTGAGAAGGTTTCCCCGCGTAAATCTCGGTCCCGTGGGAATTTAGGGATAAAAAGGAGCCTGTACTTACCAAATTTCATACAGATCCATTCAGTAGTTTTTGCGTGAAAGAGTAACAAACATACATCCACCCATTCTCACAAACTTTCGCATTTATAATATTTGTAAGATCTATAGAATATAGATTAATAATGACCCAAGATCGTGAATAATCCCCGACAATTATTAACTAATGTAATATGATCAACACTGTAATTGATCAATTAGAGAACGTGTTAGCAGTATGTAGGTGTCATTAGTTGGAAAGTTGGTTGGGGGAGATCAATCTCTGTTTACGTAAGTGTACGTATTATTGACTATCATTTACTCTTCGACCTGCTTACAATTAAGAATAGTTTAGATGAGAATAGAAATTTTAGTTTAGTTTCTTTGTCTAGTTACTTTTTTATTCGGTGGGCAAATCATCCAATGATGGAAGGGAGTGTCAGTCTTCTACTGACTAAAAACCTACCATGTTCCTTCAATTGCCCCTACGTCCTAGGGCCGCGGTATCTCGTTAGAATATTCACGCAACCCAGACAGGAAGAATGTATACCTACCTGAGTTATTGTCAAATTACACTTCAATCTGTAAATCATGACATTATTAAGAAATAATGTTAAATAAGTGTGTTTAAATTTTGGTGTACAATAAAGTATATTCTATCTATCTATCTCTTAGCTTGCAGTATCACGCTGCTGGGTAAATGCCGCCCTCCATGTTTACATCCCTTTTTACACAGTAGAGTACTCACGCGGGGCTTCGCTCCCGTGGATTCCATCACGGTGAAAACATAACTCTCCTTTTTTGCAGTCGCGTAAAAAGTAGCCTATAACCTTCCTCAAGCTTCAAGCTACTTCCATACCAAATTGCATCCAAATCCACCCAGTACTTTCGAAGATTAGCGCGTTCAAGCAAACAAACAAACAAACTTTTCCGCTTTATAATATTAGTCATACTATATATTTCCTGTGTTTAATAGCAGTTATTCCTCCATATTTCTAAAATAAATAAAAAAAATTGGCCAAGTGCGAGTCAGACTCGCCCATGAAGGGTTCCGTAGTAACTATAATCTATACTAATATTATAAAGCGGAAAAGTTTGTTAGTTTGTTTGTTTGTTTGTTTGTTTGCTTGAACGCGCTAATCTTCGAAAGTACTGAGTGGATTTGGATGAAATTTGGTATGGAAGTAGCTTGAAGCTTGAGGAAGGTTATAGGCTACTTTTTACCCGACTGCAAAAAAGGAGAGTTATGTTTTTACCGTGATAGAATCCACGGGAGCGAAGCCCCCCGTGAGTACTAATAATATATAACAATAGTATAGTAATAGTAATAGTATAGTAATATAACTAGTATTTGCGTGTTGCGCGAGGTGCAAGCACCTCGCGTGCTTGTGGTGGTGGATTGTTCACTTTTAAAACCCCTAAATGTAGTAAAATGTCAAACATAACCCTAACAGAGCAGCAGCTCCAAATTAAATTAATTCCGCTGAGTTACGCTTCACCCACTCAACCTTCGTTACGCTACGGAGGTCGCCGGCTCGCTTCGCTCGCCACCTCCCCCTTCACTCTTCTATATGAGCCCACTCTTGACCTCGATCTCGCCTGATGGTAAGCGATAGATGAGGTCTACGATGGAAAGAGCGAGCCCAGAAGGTGCCTATTTACTCTTTCTTTAAAGGCTGAAAGTGACAAAAAGCAGCGAACACAGAAGCCAGCAGAGAATTCCACAGCTTGGCTGTGCGCACAATAAATGTGGAGGAGAAGCGCTTGATACGACAAGACGAAATATCAACCAAGTGTGATGGTACCCAGCCGTGCATCTGGTAGTTCGATAGGGAAAGGGAGCTGACATCCTGGAGAGAAAACACCGAAACAAATTCAGAAGTTTACATCCCTTTTAAAATCCATTTAATTCATACTAGAAATACACCATAAAATATACAACGTGTAACGGAAACCCCATATCTATCCAAAAGGACTGAAGACAACATCTGGTATGGAGTCTCTATGCAAAGTTTCAGCTCAAAATAAGTGACTCACAGAATTGACCACAAACTATTGGTTTCATATGTTTCTTGAAAAACGTGTCACAGCACTATGAGGATCATCACTTTCCACGTCACTTGCCAATAAAACGATAATTCTCTTCGATCTTCTTAATTTGAAAAATTCGGTCTCTGGTATCAATGTATTGAAATTTCTAATATGCTCCACACATGTACACATAGGATTAGAAAATCCTTGCCATATCGTTTATTATCATCCAAAGAAGCCGTGCACTTGGTATGTATATACCTTTTAAAATACACGTTGTATACATATATCATAAATATGTGAACCAAGTAGGTTTAAATCATTTTGTGGTGCTGTTATAAGGAATGAAGCACAAAGATTTCAGTGGTCCTGTTTAGACAGGGTGTCAGTTATCGTGTAGCTTAGAACTCAAGCGGTTCAACGATTTGTCAAACAATACCAAAGTAAGGATATTTGGGTTGACCTCACAACTACTCAAACTGTTTCTGCCTAAGATTTATGACTATGAACCAACAGAAGTGTCTCGGAAATAGATTACTGAACATGTTCTTTACAGACTAAAAGTCTGCGCTCTTACAACAATATTCCCTTCTCATGCTTCTCATAATGTTCATTCTTCCTTTTTATAATACAGTCTATTCTTCGCCACCTGTCAATATGAAAATTGCGGAATTATTTTCGAAACAATCATTTTATCATACATTTACACCACTACGGACCAACAGCGGTGTAGGTGAATATAGACCCGTGCCAACTGCTTTTAGTATCACAAGACCGCTTGTTGGGATTATAGGTTTCTCTTAGAAAACAAGATATGTTCCGAACATGTTAATACCTTATTAGGCCAAAAAAATACATAATGCGCAGTAAGAACATAAATACTCGTATAATCCACAGATCATATCCTTATATTCTTCATTACTATTTACTAACCGAACTACATATAAAACAAGTCACATTTATTAAAACATAAATGTGAAATGAGAGCCAAGTTTAATATTATTATATATGCCTTGGTTGTTGACTTCAATGACAAAAGAAGTGAAATCTAAATGGGTGCCAAGTTCAATGGTCAGTCCTGAAATTTATTTATAACAATATAAAATATCATTTATTCTTATAACTTAGGAGAATATATTGTAGCCTAAGGTCTGACTTGGCTAGTTTTCATATACTCCCGTGGATATTATAACATTATTATTTTTAGGGTTCCGTTGCCAAATGACAAAAAACGGAACCCTTATAGTTTCAACATGTCTGTCCGTCTGTCTGTCTGTCTGTCTGCTATAGATCTTAATGTAATCTTTCAACCAAAATTGGTTTGAACGAGATCGGGTTTGCAGTTTTTGAGATACAGCATTTTTTCTAAAACCGCAAATATAACTTTGTAATTCATACAAACACTATGAAAAACAAAGTTATTTGGCGTAGTTGTAAAAATTGTAAATAAACTAGTTTTAAGAAATTTTTAAGTTTTTTTTTTTCACATAAATATATTCAATTATATTTGTTATAGTTACTACGGAACCCTTCATGGGTGAGTCTGACTCGCACATAGCCAATTTTTTATTATTGATAGGCATGCATTTGACCACCATTCACCATCGAGGTCAAGAGTGGGCCCATCAGTAATTAAAAAAAAATACCGATGTGTGGTTGAAGATGAAGCACGCTTGCCTAGAAGTAAGCTATTCACTTATGACTTAAAGATATTGTAGCTATCAAAAAACACATACTCCGGCAGAGTTGTTTAAAAAGTAGAATATAAATTTCCTCAAGCTTCAAGCTACTCCTATACCAAGTTTCATCTAACCAACCTGACAAAACCACCCTGTGCTTTCGACGGTTAGTGCGTATAAACAAACCACCTTTTTCACTCTGCAATATTAGTATAGACTACCGTCCGTTTCAAAATTCAATTCTCAACGCCAAACGAAGCCAGTAGTGTAAAAATACAAATAACAACATAAAAAAGTTGAATATTTTGATAACTGTGCGAGGAGACAGACCCTTCATATTTCTATTTTCCCGATTTCGGCATTCAAAAGCCTCTTCAACTTTTTCCTCGAAAAGGATGCTAAACTTTGGTTTATTCTCGGCTTTCATTGGACACCTGAAAAGGAGCTAAAACTTTTATACCCATATTTTTGAACGAATATTTCTTTCGAGATAAAATCGGTATACATTTTAATATGTGCGTATGAATAGACGTGAAAATTTTAAACTTTGGCAGTTTGTCAATAGGTCTTTAGGTCAGGATATTTATAGTTTGACTAGATGTTGCAACTTCATTTGCGTGAAAGTCTTGTTTTGTCTAAGCCCGGTCTGGCCTGAGGTCTGGTCTGGTCCAGAGCCAGGCGGGAATGAGATGCAGTCGCCTACTCCTGCGAAGCAGTCGTACTAATAAAGGAGGAGGCTGAACGCGCGAGCGAGAGACATCTATCTTCCACACGCCTCGGATGGCGCAGGAGACATCCCGGGCGGCGGGGATCGCAATTCAATCTCTAAACACCGAAGGTCTTGCGAGCGGTGCTGAGCAGGGGTAGCTCACCATCCGGTAAAAACCAGGCCCGGGTCCAAGGCGTGTCGTGTTCCACGCTCGCCTCAAAGAGCAGTCAGCAGTATTGACGGGGCCCGAAAGACCAGTGACTCCTGAGGTTACGGGAATATTTAAACGAGATTCCACTGCCCCGGACCACACGGGTGACTGAAGTATTGACGGTGAGTATGTAACAATAAACAAAAGCAGAAATATTGCGTCTCTTTTTCGAGACTGTGTGTATCTTTTCTCATCCGTAGCCATGTCACTAAGATTTGCATTTTTTATTAAAACACTAAAGTGTTTGATAGTCCCTGCACTGAAATGTTAGCGAGTAATACCTAGAATTTGTAAGCAAAATGATACCATCCGATTTTAAACAATCGCCCATTATTTTTGAGTATTGTTCCATTTCTTATAAAAAGATTTTCTTTGTGAAGTCTGAGAAGATTTATTTTTCTTTCAAGTTGGCGTTGTTTTTAGGGCTTCAAACTTTGTGAGAAAAACCAGATTCTTTTTCGATGACTCTTGTGTCTGGCACATAACATTTGGGATTTTCAAGAAAACTAAATTTACTTTTATTTACTTGAACTACTTACATGAACTACTTTTTATTGTGGTAAAAGCCGCGCATTTTCTATGAGCTATTTCACACTGTACTCTATATGGGCGCCAATTTTATCCCAATTCGTGCAGACATTTTGACGTTATTGAGATAATAGTTCGTAAATATATGCAATGAAATTAAATATTTATTTTGTGAATTGGTTATAAATAAGACTTTTACACAATATTTTTTCTTTTTAAACAGCATACCTACGCTTTTATAACAAGTTGCCGAAGTCTGAAACAGAACTTAGCGAGGGAAAGTTTAAAACCCATGTTAAACGTGTCCTTATAAAAAAGCATACTATACATTTTTTTTTTACTATAAGATTAGTAACAATGTTGAAAATAAGACTGATTGGCAATGATTCCTTCTGCACATGTGGCTTCCCTGGCTTATTGTAACTGCATTACTGTATACTCGTAAAAGTCTATTAACAACTCCACTTTTTTCTGTATGTGCGTGTTGTTGATATTTTTATTATATTTGTATATAATTTTGTATGTGCTTTTCTTTAGTTTATTTGCAATTTTGTAAAGCTAATTTTTTATGTGGATGCGATAGTGTTCTAGCAGACTCTTAGATTAATTTCTGATTAGTTCTATTATATTGTAGTATGTCAATTGATATACTGTCCTCTCTTACCTAAAAAAAAATATGTATTATGTTAATTGTGATAATCAATTTTTTTTTAAAGAGTAACCGTGGAGTCCCGTTTCTTCTCCATGGAAAACGACCAATTTCAAATCGTGCACTAACTTCTGTCGTTTTACGAGTGTCCATGTAAGCCAATGTACATTTTTTTTAAGTTTAGCTAAATGAGGCCGATATATAGTATCTTATGCGTTTAAATTATTAATAACTAAGTATAGACACAGTTTAAGGTTCTGATGCTTATTTGGTCAGACTCTTGCTTCTTGCTTGAAAAAAAAGCATCAAATTTTTTTTTATTGTTGATAAGCTAACGTTTGACGATGATCTGACCTGATGGTAATCGATGATGTGGTCGAAGATGAAGGACGCTTACCTAGAAGTAACCTATGCACTCTTGTCGTAAAGACCAAGGTTGTAGCTATCAGGAAACTTAGACTCCGGCTGGGAATTAACTAACTAATTAATTCTTGTTATTAGTTAGTAACGCCCTATCCGAAATTAAGATTATAAAAAACAACTTGAGAGGTGTCAAGGGACACCCGGATGGAACGAAGTTCCTTTCGATTAATTAGTGAAGGAATAGTAAAAAAAAAACATTTGTGCAATTCACACGTGGTAGAAGTGAAACCTTCAAAAATTTACGAAATTTCAAAGGTATACCGTTGCCCTCTCTCTCTCTCTCTTTACCTCAACTCCCCACGAGACGCCCCTCAACTCATGCCTCAACTCATCCCGCAACTCATCCCGCAACTCGACGCGCAACTCGACCCGCAACTCGACCCGCAACTCGACCCGCAACTCGACCCGCAACTCGACCCGCATCTCGACCCGCAACTCCCCCCTCAACTCCCCACTCAACTCCCCCCTCAACTCCCCCTCAACTCCCACCTCAACTCCCCTAATGAAGTTTTCACTTCAAAAGTTCAAGATGAATTGAACCTCCTTTCTTTTGAAGTCGGTAAAAAAGTGTCGTTACAACATTTCCTATGATTTTTTTCCGTCTAGCCCCCTTTCGTACCGCGCGATAAGAAACCTCGTTCCAATAATGAATATATAAATAAAATAATGAATTTACAAACGGAACTTTATAATAACTACAAACAATTCTGAGACGAAATAAATCGGCGAGAAGAGCGACACGTCCATATAGCAACAGGCGTTGGCCGGCACTGTCGGTACACAGGCGTTTACGCACACATGCGTACGTATTATATTGCGAAATAAGTATACGCGATTTACTGAAAATATATTGATTGGATAAAAAAATAAAACAGTATTACGTTAGTATATTTCTTGTTGAATAATTTGTCAAAAAAATCAGAAAGATCGTATGTATTTTAATATGGTTTTTATTCGTTAAAAGATTTTTTTAGAGGTTACTTTGTGATTTTTTTCTATCAATTAAAATTTGTTGTATTATGTTTTCAACACACTACTTAACTAGATTATATCCTGAAGAATATCATATATTTTTCTGATTGTGTTAACTGCAGTGAATCATATACTTTAAAGCATTATAAAACTCGCGTTTAGCTCTTGTAGTCCCCTTAAAAAGTGTCGTTACAACTTTTCGTATGAATTTTTTCCGGCTAGCCCCCTTTCGTAACGCGCGATAAGGAACTTCGTTCCAATAGTGGACAAAAAAATTAAATACAGTAGTTGTACTGTATTTAATTTTTTTGTCCACTATTATAATCTTAATTTCGGATAGGGCGTTGTACAAATAATATAATAAAATTGTGTTTATTATTCCAAAAATGCTGCAACACGCTCTTATCGAATAAAAAGCAGCATTTCATATAATAATTATGCAAATTAGAAGTGCTTTTGAAGTTCATCAATTAACTATATTTGCATATTTTTTGAATCTGTGTAAGTTTAACGAGTCTTGCAGAAATAAGAAGGTTTAATAAAGTATAAAATTAAGTATAAAAAAATTGAATGTTTCGGTGTTTTTGAGAAGTGGTATTTGTACCATTTTTGAGTTTCTTAAACTTAAACAACCATTTGAGTAATAAATTTTATGAAATAAAACTGGAATTATATTGTAATTGGTTTGCAACTATTCCATAAATTAGTTATGTTTGGCCTCTTTTTCACTGCATAATAATAAATATTTATTTATTTCTCATTACACCATTTACACCACGTACATGACGTCATTAAACTTAGTGTAAAATGTGTTGTGGATGTGTGGAGCATATGAATTAAGCTTTTGTAGCTGAACTAGGCAGTGCTTGTGTTTAGGATTAATATTTGATATTATAATATAACTAGTATTTGCGTGTTGCGCGAGGTGCAAGCACCTCGCGTGCTTGTGAAAAAAAGAAAAAAAATGGGGGGGGTGATGGGGGTTTAGTACTTGCGTGTTGCGCGAGATGCAAGCACCTCGCGTGCTTGTGAAAAAAAAAAAACAAAAAAAAAAGTGGGGGGGTTGATGGGGGGAGATGGGGGGTTTAGTATTTGCGTGTTGCGCGAGGTGCAAGCACCTCGCGTGCTTGTGTGAAAAAAAAAAAAAAGGGGGGGTGATGGGGGGGAGGGGGGTTGCAGAAGTATTTTGACTAAAGCATTGCCCCTCTAAATGAATCTAAAAAAAAAATGTTCCAAGCCTCTTAATTTCCGAGATCCGGCTAAAGGGGGTGAGAAGGGGGGTGGGGGGGGGGCGACTTTGATAAATGGTTTTTACTTTACCGAGCCTCCTCTATACGAATCCGTAAAAAAAAAATACGGGTCTCGTAGTTTCCGAGATACGATAGGGAGGGGGGAGAAGGGGGGGAAAGGGGAGGTTTGGCACTTTTCCCGTAGGTTTGAGAGTTACTTGTTTACGAATCTGTCAAAATATACCCACCTCCCCATCCACCATCTGGGAGAACAATTATGTCAATGAGTGAGTGAGTCAGTCAGTGAGTCAGTGGTAATCGAGCTTTATACATCGTGTAACGGAAACCCCATATCTATCCAAAAGGGCTGAAGACAACATCTGGTATGGAGTCTCTATGCACAGTTTCAGCACATAATAACTGACTCAAAGAATTGATACCAAATTATTGGTTTCATATATTTCTTGAATACCAATCATAACAAACGTGTCACAGCACTACGAGGGTCAATAACTTTCCACGTCACTTGTCAATAACACGATAAATCTTTTCTTTCTTCTTAATTTGTAAAATTCGGTCTCTGGTATCAGTGTATTGGAATTTGTAATAAGTTCTACACACGTAGACTTAGTACAAAAACCCTTGCCATATCGTTTGTTATCATCCAAAGAAGCCATGCACTTGGTATGTATATACCCTTTAAATTACACGTTGTATAATATAATATTAGTACTCACGCGGGGCTTCGCTCCCGTGGAATCTATCACGGTAAAAACATAACTCTCATTTTTGCAGTTGCGTAAAAAGTAGCCTGTAACCTTCCTCAAGCTTCAAGCTACTTTCATACCAAATTGCATCCAAATCCACCCAGTACTTTAGAAGATTAGCGCGTTCAAGCAAACAAACAAACAAATAAACTTTTCCTCTTTATAATATTAGTATAGATTTAATTAACATAAGGACGTGTGCACAGTTAACAACCACGCTTAATTCATTGACAAACAATTCTCATAATTAATTACACAACATTTACTATTATTTGATTCCTTTAAACGTAGTTTGACGGATTTATTATTTGACAAATGTTTTTATAGCGTACTTGAGTTCTTAGATTATAGGTTGTAAAGGTATTTTAGATTTTAATTGGTACATGCATTTTTTTGTCCTGTGATTTGTATATTATTTTAGGACATTATTGTGACATATTGTATGACATTTTTGTGACATATTGCATGACATTTTTGGAACATATTGTATGACATTTTTGTGACATATTTTTATGACATTTGTAATTATTTCTAAACATTTTATTAATTAATATTTCATGAGATTTTTGTAATATTTTCAATAATTTGTGAGCATGTTATTAATATAAATATATTATTAGTTCATTAATTTGTATGAAAGCAAGCATGTTTAATCATTTGTACACCATTTTTGCACGCCGATATTACAGGCAAAATAAGAGATTCTCTGATAATTCTGTAAGACCTTTCTGTACCTTATTTGAGCAAAATAAAAATTTTTGAATTTGAATTTCAACAAGCAAAAACTACCGATTCAGCCTTCCCCTTATAATATATGAAGGAATACTTTCATGTATAATGAACTACTATAACAACTATATATCACTACTACTAAAACCCAAAGTAGTTTTGCAAATCACTTTCCCTCGATTTTATGCCACGCAATCCTTAATATGTTTTTGAAGAAATAATTTCTACTTAAGCGTTGATATATGGCAAACGTTCATATGGGGTGAGATTAACGGTACATAACATTGACTAAAAATGAAAATAAATAGGAGATCTCGTAACACGGCTAGATCAGCAACTTGATTCAGAATGTGGTACTTCTGGACACGGCTCGAATTGTTAGGGGGTTATATCTGGAGCCCTGACTGCAAGTCACTTGGACACAGTTCCCAATACCATCTACTATTTTATTTAACTTTGTACTTTATAAAAAACTAGCTTGTGCCAGCGGCTTCGCCCGCGTGGAAAGTTTTTCCCGTGTAAATCCCGATCCCGTAGGAATTTCGCAAAAACCTTTCTTAGCGGATGCCTACGTCATAACATCTACCTGCATGCCGAATTTCAGCCCGATCCGTCCAGTGGTTTGGGCTGTGCGTTGATAGATCACTATGTCAGTCAGTCAATCAGTCAGTCAGTCACCTTTGAGTTATATATATATAGATATAAAAAAGTGTGTTGATTTCATAATCATATACAACGTGCAATTTAAAGGGTATATATATACCGAGTGCACGATATGGCAAGGGTTTTGTAATCCTAAGTCTACGTGTGTAGACCTTATTACAAATTCCAATACACAATACCAGAGACCGATTTTTTCAAAATAAGAAGAACGAAAAGAATTATCGTGTTAATGGCAAGCGACGTGGAAAGTTATTGACCCTCGTAGTGCTGTGAAACGTTTGTTATGACAATGTATGCAAGAAATATATGAAACCAATAATTTGGTATCAATTCTTTGAGTCAGTTATTTTGTGCTGAAACTGTGCACAGAGACTCCATACCAGATGTTGTCTTCAGCCCTTTTAGATAGATATGGGGTTTCCGTTACACGTTGTATATGAATAGTTAAATATAGGTAAGAATCGTGAGGAAACTGTTCCAGGTCTGAAAATCCGAAGACATGCGACATGCACCATGCCTCATCGAGCCCACGTGGTTGAAGACAGAAAGTGCATTCTTACTCATAGAGAGAAAGCCTGTGTGCCAGCAGTGGAAACGGTATAGTCTGATTATGTTAAGTTAAGCAATTCCCAACCAAGTTACTTATTATACGCACAGCTGAAGTATGGAACTTTACTCCAGCCTCATCATCTTTACATTTATTTTGGTGAAAGGATGGCGGAATTTGGAGATAAATAATAAAAAATTAGGCATTACAAAATAGGTATATTGTGGGTATCTCTTTTGTTAGGGTGTGTCTCATATCATACTAGTACTCACGCGGGGCTTCGCTCCCGTGGATTCTATCAATGTAAAAACATAATTCTCCTTTTTTGCAGTCGCGTAAAAAGTAGCCCATAACCTTCCTCAAGCTTCAAGCTACTTCCATACCAAATTTCATCCAAATCCACCCAGTACTTTCGAAGATTAGCGCGTTCAAGCAAACAAACAAACAAACAAACTTTTCCGCTTTATAATATTATACTATAGATAGTATAGATAACAATATTTAGTATATTTTCATTTCAGTAACGTTCACAAGATATAAAAACGTGAGTTATACCAACTGTTGATATAATTTCTTTAGACATAACAATTTTATTCTCTAAAACTTATTTCGTATTACTTTATTATTTAAAATCGCGTTGGCGCGGAAGGCCGAAGCGGCCCGCGAGCTGAGGAGCAGGTGATTTTAACACTTGCCGCTACGTCTGAGGCTGGTCGGCAAAGCTGGCCGGCAAGCCGAAGCCGCGGTGGTGAGCGTGAAACACATCTGCGACGATAAGCTCGCATGGGACCGCCGGAGCCCTGCAGCGCCGGTGCACTATGGAAAATAAAGGTCTGTTTCTGATTAAAAATCAATAACTTTTTTTTTCTGAATATTATTGTAACTAACCCCCCTTTGCAACCCTTAAATTGAAGATTTGATTGGCCAATGATCATCTCACCTACGTTATGCTTATAAGTAACCCGAGTCTTTTAGAGGAAAGAGACTATTTACAGAAATGGGTAAATGACTTTGGTTAATTTAAATTAATTATTTCTGTGGTTGAATAAAGGTCTTGATCTTGATCAGATGATTAACCATAATAAAAGTTAATTCTAAATACCTTAAGACTAATGAAGACAATTCATTTCTTCCTGAATTAAAGATTCAAACAAATATTTATATATTTTACAAAAGTAATAAAGAAAGGAATTAGGAAATCTGCCCCTACAAAATTTTGTAGGGGTTAGTTGGCTCCACACTAAACGCCTCAACTAAAATGAATGCCAACCACTATGTGCATCCCCTTCAGATGGGATATTGGATTCAAAGCGGTTTTAAGTCCTATACAGAAGTAGGTACAACCATTCAGTCCAACATTAATCAATAATAAATTGAACACTTCAATTAGTATGTTACTTTTCATTCTTAGTATAAGGTTAAACCTTAGTATATGATAGGACTAAGCCTATATTTATAATGGTACTGAGACTCTTTTATAAATTATTGAGATGTACTCAAGCCATTCTTTATATCACAATTATTTCACAACCTCTTCATCCAAGAATTTCACAAGTGGTCAACAGGTAATGTCACACCAGTCTAGTATCAGACAGAGCCAGAATTTACACGAAGGGGTCCCATAAGTGCTCCTACTCCTCATAGGGGATCAACGGAAACACCCATGATATTCCATCAGTGCCGGGTGCCTACATACATAGAAATAATGAGAATCATTCCCATAATATTCCTCCCATGGAATTCCAAGAATTAGGTTATTAAATTCAATTATCATAATTAAAATGTCACAATTACATTAATCATGCTGGAGTGAAATAGTATCAGGAATATTTTCCTATGATTTGTTTAAGTTAAAAGGAATGGGAAGGAAATGATTAGTTGGAAAAGAAGGGATTAAGGAAGTGGTAGGGCCTAGCTAATTAACTTGCAATACTAATTTAGTCCCAGTTAACTATGTAAGATTGATGTGGTGAGTTGAATCAATAACAAAATGCTTTGTTGGCCTACAAAACATTGCTTATCAATTACAGTTGTAGAGTGTGCATAAAGATCTTTGCTGCATGTGAAGTGTTCCTGCTTGCAGTAGAATATAATCACCAATGAGCATCCTCTTAGGAGGCTACGCTTAGAAGGGGTTTGCGAGGTCCCTTAAATTCATAACAACTCCTTGAATAGACACTCACTTATGAAAATACTACAGATTGTGTAAAGTCAACTGGTGCATAATTAGTATATTCATATTCTTGAAATAACTCTAATCTCACGACGAAGATACGCGGAACTAACTACACTTATTATCTAACAACTCTACTATTCAACTTAAGAAATGAACCAACACAACCTGGCCAATGATGCATTACTTCAATAACAAGTTATAACCAGTTTCTGTTTGTTTTCAAATCATAAGTGAATTGATTTGGCCCTACTATAGATTAACTACGCATATCTGCTTAGGTTTCTAATTCATAAGTGAATTGATTTTACGCATTTCTTATTATTATACCGCACTCTCTACTATAGATTAACTACGCATATCTGCTTAAGTTCCTAATACTATATGAAGAAATAACTTCACTCGAAGAACTGAAAATTCACACATTATAAAAAATAACAAGGAAAATTTGCAATAAGTATGGAGGTGTATCTGCTTATGTTGCCAATACAATCTGGAAGAAATAATTCATCCTAAATTATGTTAAAATTCACATAGTAATACAAAATATCAAGGAAAACCGCAAAATCACAATAAGAAAACATAATTAATTAACATAAAGGAACTTTCAAAAGCTTCCACCGACATTCCATAAACAATATTATAAACCATAAAGTGATTAAAGTTTACTCTAGTTATACAATAAGTGACTTTATAAATATCTCCTAATAATTGTGTAAAACATTAGTAATTCCAAAGTAATCACCGATTATATTAACTAGGAAGGCCATGTTGGTTTCAAATACTTCTCTCTAATAATATGTCTATTGATAAAAGAATTTATTTTAGGTTTAAATAAAATTCAAAATATAAAATAATTGTTCAAGTAATTAAACCAAAATGGCGAATATAAGGAAATCATGCTACTAACTTTTGGTGTCTTCTTTGGACTGTGAATTATCATGTAATTAAACTCCTGTAAATATCCCTACTTTCTATTCTATCAATCTCACCTACTTTACAAAGGGTACCTTTATTAAATATTGTAGACCTATTCTTCTTTCTAGATTATATATTATTTAATTATATAACGCAACCATATAAAATAGCTAACCGGTGTACATGATAACCCACAGTGATGCAGTACTCCTTCTTGAACTCCTTTGTTGCTGTAAGAAGCTAAAGTAACCTTCCCCATGCCGTATAATAAAGTGTTACGAAGGAATAAATATTAAAATACTTTACTGAATCGCGAGGGAGGTGAAGTTGTTCTCATATGTCCATCACAAGTGGTACATGCTTCTAACTACTATTTATTAAATTAAATTTACTCGTAGAAGCTGAAAGAAAATTCTATATTAACTTATAACTACATGTACCTCCGGTACGCGATTATGAGTAACCACAGTATTTGATTGTCTTTTGTCGCACTTCCCTTTTTACCATTACCTTAAGGAATACTAATCCCTAAAATTTCGGATATTTTTAATACACCTAAAGGTAATGATTCATTTGGTAATAAAATATCTCGAACAAGATTTTACAATAATATTTTTAGAAACTAAGTATCTACATTCGCGTCTGTGCTCATTTTCCAAGGAACTATTAAATATAGTTAAAGAATAATATTATACTACTTAGTACATCCACACATAGAAAGCTTAACACCAGGTTATAGCCTCCTACTTGCAAAGGAAAAAACTTCATTCGAAAAGCTTTCGCCTTTGTTAGTACTCTTTCTATTACTCATCAAAGAGTTCCAATGAATTTAAGTATTTAATATGTAGCACAACCTAACCACCCTAATTCCCCCATATTAAAACAGCTGAAAAGGTGGTATTATTCAGGATAAATATTTGAAAACAATACACAGAAGATGTATTTACTAAATTATTGAGACTTATAAGTCTAGTATTGGTTGAAGTACTCCCTAGCCTTACAGTCTAAATTCGAGAGATATCTACAATTTATCTCAATACTATGACTCCAACCAATACCTCTGCAAATTCGTGAAACTGAATTATGTTAAGGTGAATGTTCAATATATATATAAACCTAGTACTTCCTTATTATTTTCTTTCTTAATTATGTTATGGTATTAATATTTTATGTTGAATTTCTATAGGCCAGAAACTCACCCCCAGCAGCTGTGAATCACACCAGATCCCATCTAGAAAGTCTCGAATTTAATCGACTAGTCAGGACCAATGGACTCACCTACCCCTTACCATAACCCAATTATATTTTGTTTAATAAATATCTTGTCTCTTATTTGTAGGTATGTGTTATGTAATATAAATCTTCTATGCATTCATTCTACGTGTCGTGTATATTTGAGGCAGTGATGTGTAACTATTAACTTATAAATAATTGTGTACTTATTTATTTAATGCTGAACCTAACAATCCTCATGATTTATCGTATCCAGTCTGGAGTGATAAATCATTTAATATTGAGAAGCGTCCATATGATTCTATCGATCGGATCGATAGAATAAACTTTCACTGATGTTATCGTGTTTACTTGAATAATACCACATACTACACATGAAAAGACACACACCTTTAAGAACAGTAATATAACATCCTAAAATAATTTAGAGATAATTTGTTTACTAAACCTTTTTGCTTATTGAATGCAAAAGAATAATTTAATGAACAAATTATCTTACTACTCATAAATCAAACGGAATAGTATTCACATAAAATATTAGTATAGAATCCTCTATGGTGTATTAATTTATCAATCAATATTAAGAATAATTCTATTGTAATAAAATATATTATTTGGTTTCTTAACTTAATATGCTAAATTAAATAGCATAAGTACATCTACAATGAAAGTAATCTAAATTATATTGATAGGATTCATTTAACATTTTAATTTATTCTACCACTGTTTATTTAAATAGGATTATAACTTAGTAGAACAAAATTAAACTCCAACATAGCTTCCAGAAGAATTGTTTTGCAAATATAAATGACGAGTTATAGAGTTTATTTCACGTAATTAATAACACTTCGGATTAAATACCCAATTCTAATCACCATAATAAGATTCTCAAGGATAAAGAATATTGACTTACCAAGTTCTGATGACTCTTACCACAATCACTGATACTTATTACTTATTGACTTTCGCTATACACTCTCGACGAGTTTCTTCTTTTTCTCCTCTCGAATCCCGCGAACATGAGTTTATATACTCTTAATTTCCCACCCAATTATTGCCTCTTAAGAATTGTGTCCAATAGGCCTAGCATGCGTCGTTCCATGCGCAGAAGTCGTTTTTTAGGTGTCAGTGGTTGCAGCGGGGCGCGGGGAGCGGCGCAGTGCTGCTGCGCAGCCCCCAGCGTGCGACCGGCGCATTAGCAACAAAGTACACTTTGTTTTTGTTTTCATATTCGCGTTGAATCAAATTGAGCTACTCAAGATTATGTACATTATGTTCTAAAATTTTGCACAAATATAGAATAGTGTATATGGCTTCAAATGAAATGTATTTTTTTATGACTGAATTTGAAACCATACATTAAAAAATAAAACAAATTCAAAATTATCAAAAATTTCCAATATTTATTTTTTAACAATGAATGCTATTATTTTAATGTTTACAAAAACCAAATATCATATAGTACATCAACATACAAATCAATTTAAATAATAAAAACATTTCTTTTTTGAAAAAAAAAATGTTGTGGTTAAAATCGAACACAGATTAATTATTAATTAATTGTAATGTTTACTAAATTTTATGTTATTTATACTTGATGAACTTCGGGATCTAAAATTAATTCGTTCACTTTCAAAAGGTCTAAGGTGTCTTCATCAAGTTCCTTCACGTTTTTAGTATATGGTTTTCTAATGCTGGTTATGTAAGGATCTGAAGTATAAAGAAGAGTATGAAATACATCCTCGTTTGTAGCGGATCTTGAGCATTTTCTAGCATGATGTAGACGAAATTTTTTATAATCCTTATTACGAGATTCTTGTGCATCTTCCGAAAGTTGACCAATAGGAAGTATTGCAAAATGCTTTATGACACTTTCTCCATGAATCAAAATTTTGTGAACTGAAGATGGCATGTAGTACCAGTCATAATTGCTCACATAGATCCTGGCAGTCTCCAGAACATAACTGCCAAATTTTTCAGCATTTATCATTACACCCGATGAAAGAGCTTACAGAATTATGTGAAGTCGTTTAATCAAATTTATATCCACTCCTGTAATTTCAGCAGAGCAGCTTGCATTGTGAAAAAATCTTCTGGCAGTATTACCGTTATTAGAATTACCACTTACTTGTCTTGGTTTGTCGACGATTAATCCTAGCTCTTCACGGAAACGCTTTTGTACCAGGGTTTTCTTCTCTTGCTTTAGTCGTTTCTTTTCTTCGCTTGTGGCTGACCATGTTTGGAAAGACAGATTATAGGAAATATGTAAAATCATTTCCATACAACGAATCCAGGCGTGCAAATTAGACAGTCCGTATTGATGAGAATCTTCATTTTCAGGCCTAGCAGTCACTTTAGTCAAATCGTTCATTTAGCGTGGAGTAGCTCCACATATTGTACATGTGGAACCCGAAGGCGTATCTGTTAATACCTGAGCTACTTTGCCATCTATCATTGTAAGAAAGAGATCATGCTTCACTTGCACTCCCTCACCTTCTTTGTTAATTAATGATGGACCCAAAGAATTTATTTGACCTTTTATTTCATCCACAACAGCTTTAGTTTTCTCGGGAGTTTCTTTGCAAAATTCTATTAATATAGGCCGGCAAAAACGAACAGATGACGGTACCGGATTTTGCCAGACAACATCACCTGTTAGCTCGTTAATTAACTTAATAGGCACCAAAGAAGTGATAAATAAATTTGCATCAGAAATTAGTTCAGACTCTTCAGGCAGTTTCTGTTTGTACTGGCTTTGACCGGATGAGCCATCACAGCCCCATTTACTGTATAGAAGTAAGTTATTCTATCCATTCCTATACACTGAATCTTTTTTCAATATTCTAGCTGCAGTGTGATCTAATAAATCTTGAAGTCTTAATATTTTTGCACTTGTGTTTGTAATTTCTATAGCTGAAGATGGTGGATAGCAAGTAGTTCTAACTTCTTGCACTTTGTAATATGGTGGAAACACAAAACAATTTCGTTCGTTCGTTAAATTTCTCAAGTACAAATACTGTGCTTTCGTTAAATCCAAGTCAATAAATACGCTCAATGCCTCTTCATCCGTTAACATTTTTGTCTGCCTTGCTTCTTCTATGAGAATCGAGAATAAGGTCTTATTTTCAGTTTCAGCAAACCTTAATGTTTCCACAAGTTTAGCTTCTGTTCCTTCTCCTATCGAACGTAACCCTTGAAGATATGAATTATAGACGTGTTCAAATCCATATTCATTAAGTAACATTGTATTTTTTCTTCTTTTACTGGATTCTGACAAGTCTGGATAAGATACGCACGGTCTCCCACGTTTTCCAGAAGAAGTAGATGGTGTGGAGACGGTTGTAACGTCTTCAGTGTTCGGTAAAGTTACTGAATATTCTGATTCTAACCAATTACTGTTTTTCATTAAAAAACTATCCTTTTTCCGTGAAGCTTCTGTCCATCGTTTATTAAAAGCGGGAATAATATGTCTTTGAAAATCACTGAGGATGAAACATAAGTTGTCTTCAGATACATGATAATTTTCTTTTAAAACTGTTGATAATGCCTCTAATGATTTACCTCCTTCGATATACGAAAGTGTTATTTCACGTTTAGAACACTTAAAAGTAGACATTTTGAAGAGTCAACAAAACACGTAGTTAGTTATATTATACTCGTAACAATTACACTTCTGTTAATTCACCACTATTCTGTTATTTACAATGAAATGAAACAACAGTTTATATACTATATGAAATATGAGGGTAGTGTGCATCTTGTTGATTAATATTTTCACACGCAAAATGAGTGCAAAAAAAGATAAACGCTCTAATATCAATGATAAATTACAAAACTTATCGCAAACTATTGATGAGACACCATTAGTTCAAACCGCAATAGATAGCGAGCGGTTTTCCGTTTTCTGACTTTTATCACATTTTTACTAATTACTCCGAAAACCGCAAATTTCCGCAGCTTTTTTTTATTTGGTTATGTTTATGGATAGCTAGGCTACAAATCAACATTAAATGTAAAGCAGGGGTAAACGTGGGCAACTGTCAAAAGTCTCGATGAACTTTAAAAAATCTTTTTTTGCACCATATATTATTTAGCAATTATTTTAAGGTAAATGTTAACATAACATTAAATACATATTAGTTGTTTCATATTTTTCAAAAGACGAGGTTTCCAGAAATATATAATACATTATACCTTTTCCTGTAACGTATAACAATAAAATCAATTTGAAAGTGATGAAGTGAACGGGCTTAACATGGACGTCCGTCAAAACTATAAAGTTTGTGGTGTTGTAAAAATAATCATTTCATATATATTATATGGCAGTAGCGACATTGACAAAAACCATTTTTAATCAGCAGTTGTTCTACGATTTTCCACAGTGCGGTGCCGTGATAGAAACCATGCCTGCTGCATGTTGCATGCTTGCTTGCGTGTTGCATGCTTGCTTGCATGCTGCATGTATGGTGTATGCTTGATTGCATGCCTGCTGCATACATGGGGTATCCTTGTTTGCATGTTTTTTACAGGGAAATAAAAACTAGGCATTTTATCAAATTATACTAAATAGGTTTTATGTCTTTTGAGTGGTATATCAAACAATTTTATACTCAATGTATGTTATGCTTATAGAAATTAGTTGCTTTAAAATTATATCAATCGTTTATTATAATAACTGATCATTTTATCAAATAAAATTATACTTAGATTCAATTGTTATATCTTGTAAATATTAGAGATTTTGTAATTATGTCATATATTACTTACCCCTTTTGTTAAAATGTTGTATTTCACAGAACGAGTAGGAACTTATATGTTAAACAACTCCTCGATTCAAAAAAATTACTTTACCTATACTTTTTAAACAGTGGCTCACTCTAGATATTAGGCCTGAATTGCGCATATGTAGTTTGCAATACAGAACCCAGGCTTGGAACTACTATTCCTAATTCATACAAACATGTTTTCTGTTGCGGTAATCGAACCCGTGACACTCAGTGCAGCAGCCAATTGCTCAACCACTACACCAACCATATCATCAATGCAGTACTGCTACTATCATAGTTTGTTATTTATAGAAATTAATCAAGCACGTCCGGCAAGAACCAGGACCAGGCAAGTCGACGGCACGCCGTAATTTACAATAATAATTATAGTTATAGATTGTGTATTGCATCTTAGTTCCCAGTTTAAGATTCTTAGCTTCATCTGTACTTGGATTCAATAAATTATGATTTATTTACTATCCACGCGCGTCTCAAAAAACAGTCAGCATTAAATGACAGGGGCTAACAAATCCATTGCCTGCTGAAATTTCAGGTATGTTCTAAATGGATACCGTGGCCCCTGAACACCAGCAGAAACAGGATGGGCATTTTAGTTAGTTAAAGTCTTATACTCCTTTCTGCTCTACCAAGAGCGAGAGGAGTAATTTGATGATTTCCCTCCTACCCAAAAGGGTGCATTTACTGATAGAAAAAAGCCTCAGTAACCTATATGTTCTATGTTAGAATTATCTCTTAAAATGTCGCGATAATACAGCTAAAACTCAAAGAAACGCAAGTCACTGTACCTTCATTCTTTAACGCACATAATCTACCTACACGGAGCAAATAGCAAGTGACAGACGGACAGACGAATGATGAGGGTAGCACATTGTACCGTGAGGATTCCGAAGTGCTATAGTAAAGGACGTGTAGTAGGAGACAAAGGGTATAGAATCTGTATAGAAGCGACATTGATAATGTAATCTACTAATATTGTAAAGCGGAAAAGTTTGTTTGTTTAAACGACCAAATCTTCGAAAGTACTGGGTTGATTCGGATGAGTATCGAAGTGGCTTGTAGCTTTGTACTTGACTTTCAAAAAAGGAGAGTTATGTTTTTATCATGATTAAGTCCACGGAAGTGAAGCTCCGCACGACTACTAATTTAAAATAAACATGATAGATTTTATTCTCAGAGAATAAAAAAAAGGTTCTCAATTAATGAAATAAAGAAAAAAAAAATAATTGCATGGTATATTTTTGTAATTTGAATTGTATTAACACCTATCACCTAATTATATGTGCATGCTGTGATCTCCTTTAACTGAAGGAGCACAGGTAAAAGTAGGTATGTATAATTTTAATTGCTGTATGTATGTATATAATATATGTATATATCAAAGAAAAACGTGATAGTTTTATTTTGATTATTATTTTAACGAATATTATTCACGCCATTTTTTATACGTTATGGGCCCACTCTTGACCTCAATCTCGCCTGATGGTAAGTGATAGATGAGGTCTACGATGGGACGAGCGAGCCCTGAAGATGCCTATTCACACTTGGCCTTTAAAAGGCTGAAAGGTGGATGCGAACACAGAAACCGGCAGAGAATTCCACAGCTTGGCTGTACGTACAATAAATGTGGAAGAAAAGCGCTTGGTGCGACAAGACGGTATATCAACCAAATGTGGACGTTGTATCAACCCAGCAGTGCGTCTGGTAGTCCGGTAGTGAAAGGGAGATAGAGGGATCAGGTCATGGAGCTCCTGCGCACACTCCCCGTAGTACAATCTGTAGAAGACCGACAGGCAAGTAACGTTTCACTGATGAGTCAGGCTGTGAAGCTTGCCCACTAGCGCCTCGTCACCTAAAAGCTTTTTGGCTCTGCGATCGAGTCCAGTGCAGCAAGTTAAAAAAGTTGAAGCTTAATGGTCACACCAAACGCTAGTAGAAGAACAAACTTCGAAGTTTTACATATCTAGGCTACTGTTGAACCTGCCGGGGTTGCGGGAATATTCTGATGAGATACCGCGGCCCCGGAACTCAAGGGTAACTGAAGGAGCAGGGTGAGTTTTTAGTCAGTAGAAGCCTGACACTCCCTTTCGCCTCACCAACCTCGCTGAGTAGTCATTTGATCATTTTCTCACGCAGGAAAAAAAGGCTGCTATTAAAATTGAAGAACCACGGGTAAAACACGGGTATTGTATAGTTTTCATTTAGAGAGAAAAATAAATAACCATACGAATCAACCATAAGAAAAAACATATCACACACAATATCCATTTGAAGTTATGCCTGTCGCTTCTACATAATGTTATTCTATGTCTACTCTGAAGAGTTCGTCTGATTTATGGGAAATAAGGGTTGATGGTCGATGAGTGACATCGAACAGTAAAGGATGGGTGTATTGTCAAAGGATTTTAGCATATTGGGAGTTGATGGAAGCATTGAGTTGGGACGGCCATTGTGTTACCTATATAATCAATTAGCGTTGAGAGAATTGATTACCGCACAAGGAATGGAAATTTGCCGTAATATATAAAACTTTTTTACTTATAAATTACTACCAGTCATGCGGGGCTTTGCTTCTGTCGACTTTATTACGATAAAAATCTTCCTTCGTTTACAGTCGAGTTAAAAGTAGCTTATAAACCTTTCTCAAGCTTCAGGTTACTTCTATACCAAATTTCATCCAAATCCGCTAAGTAATTTCGAAGATAACTTTGTTTAAATGCCCAAACAAAATTTTCCGCTTTATGCCTAATATTTGTATAGATTTCTGTTTATATTATGCCGGTTATTAACATTCAGTTTACTTACTGAGTACTTTCTGAGGTATTAAGAACGTTGTCGATATTTTCATATGCCCAACCATTAACAGACTAATCAGAACAAACATTGCTTAACCTTAAAAATCTGTATAACATAAAATAAACATATTATTTCAATCATGTTAAGAGGCAAAACCTGATTTCTACAAAACAAAAAACTTTTTTTTTTTTTTTTTTTATTTATTTAGTTAATTTATTTATATACAGAGGTATCACTTAAATCTAAACTCGCCAAACTTTTACGTTTGTTTTACTAAAACTTTAACTGAACTAAAATAATAAAATTTCAATGCACGTACGATAAAACAAATGGTTTCTGCCAACAGAATGAAGTCCATTTATTAAACAAAAAAGTTCTAAAGTGAATCCAACTAAATCCCAATTTTATCTGCTTCAACTATTTTCAAAACAAAAACCGTAAAACTTTTTAGAAATTTAAAGCGATGACCATTCAATTAAAAAGTTATGAACTTACAAAACAGTTCTTTATTAAGCTGAAAGCTGATTAAGCAGAGAAACGCGACCCTTTATTGCGACCACAGTTGCGAACAGATCTTATTTTATTGATGATGACGCCAATGTAATCACTTTTACAAAAAAGAACTATGACTTTTGATCGTCGAAAATAAGACAATTAAATATTGTATTTAGTTAAAATGCCTGGTATACCTAGTCTACTACTACTATTCAATCCAAGCTCGATTGTTGCAGTCTTTGTAGATTCCAGGAAGCGAAACAAAACACGGATATTCGGAAGCATATCTTTCTTTCGAATGAACTTGCAAATATGACATCCAGTGGCAAGTCTTTACAAAGTAATCCTCTTCTACCTACAATACATATTCGAATGTTGCACATGGTTAATGTTTACCCACATATACTACAGTCTTCATGAAACTACCGTCAAATAAATCGTTCTATTAGACATATACGCGAAACTGCAGTCAAATGAAAAGGCTTAAAAGGTCGAAAATAATGATTACCTATTTCTTGCTTTATAATTTAGTGCTAATTCCTATGAAAGACATTATATAAGTTATTACGCCAACTCTTTTATTTTCACCAATTTTGTTTTTAATTTTGACAAAATTTACAAATTAGTATTTTAATATTATTGATAGTCTTGAGTTTGGCTACAATTATACGTGATGGTAAGAGATAATGCAGACGATACAGCAAGCTCGCCTAGAAATACCTTCAATCTTCATTTAAAGAACTTAAATTATTTTCTTTGATGAAAACAGCAGAAAAAATTTGTAAGCAATAAAATTCAACCACGTTTTAAGTTAATAAAATACTCTATTCAGCGCGTAAAAGTGCTTCGTCAGGCTTATTCAGAATATCCGTGGTAAATTTAGAAACTTGAACTAACCGTAGCAACTTGAAAGAGTACTCAGGAGGCAAGTCTGAGTTAAAACTACCGGCTAAAGTAATTCAAACTAGTTCTTAGATAAATTAATATAGAGTTATTGATTTTAAAAAGGTCGATTGATCAAAAACTGTTTCATTGGTGCATTTCATATAAGGTTCTGTACCCAAAAAGTAACCAACGCAACCCTTTACTAAGCCTCCACTATATGTACACCCATACGTCTGTTTGTCAGAGGACTATTTCTTATAAACTACAATAGGTGAGACGGTAGAAATTTTAACGGAATACCTATGTGTTTCTATTGTCGCTACATAAACATAACATAATTTATATGGAAATAAATTGAAATTAATATTAAACATAAATAAATCTAAAACAGCAAGTTTCTTAAATTTGATATTACGATCTTATTTGGCACTATAATCATAATAATAATATGCTTGTAATGTTCGCATATATAAAACTCACAATTAGTATGTGTGTTGATCAGATGTATGAAGGTATATGTAGGAAAAGAAGTATTTAAGTTTGCTAATAGATAAACGTAGCTAAGGTATAGTCCCGCGGTATAGTGGCGGCGCGTCATGTTCCACGCGCCCCTCAAAGAGTCGTCATCACTAGTGACGGGGCCCCATAGGGCCATTGCTTGCCGAGGTTGCAGGAATATTCTAACGAGATACCACAGCCATGGAACTTAAGGGCAGCTGAAGGAACAGGGTGGGTTTTTAGTCAGTAGAAGTCTGACACTCCTTTCCGCTCCACCCAGAGCGGGAGAAGTCATTAGATGATTTTCAAACCCGGAAAAAAGGTAAGGTATAGTACCTTGCCTTCTTTTCGAGGTAGAAATTCTCATGGACTCTTCTTACTCTGGATGGAGCAGAAGTAAGATTATGCGTCATGTGACAGCTCGAATTAACTTATTCTCTTTCTTTCTTCCTTTTCTTCTACTGGATATAAACATTAATATTATGTGAATAGGTTACTTCTAGGCAAGCGTGCTTCATGCTCAAGCTTATCAACAATAAAAAAATGTGAAATTAATAAACAGTTGTAGCAAATATGTACACGTAACTATATACGTAAGTTCAAAATACCTAATGAGTATTTTAAACTTATACTTAGGTACGTGTACATATTTGCTTACTTTAATTATTACCAAGCGGTCATTAGCGGTCAAAATTTACTACTCGCCCGCTGAAAACATTTCCATTCAAATTAACAAAAAACAAAATCCATCACAATGAGAAGTCACTAACCTTATTTAATTAAGCTGCTATAAATCAAATGTAAAAACAAATAAAGACAAAAACATTACCCTCAACGTCGACGGCTGACGGTAAAGAAATTAGTTGAAAATTTTTAAATTTACGCGCTGGTTCACAATGAATGCAGACTAGACGCTCTATTGTTTTCAGTTTCACACCTTAATATAGGTGTGAAACTGAAAACAAGGGCGAAGTCCTAAAGATGGTGGGTAGCGTTTCGCCCAACTACTAATAATCCAATCATCAATTATGTAGTGGTAGTCTGAAAAACATCTTTGCAAATAAGGTAAAGTGAGATGTTTTTCTAATGGCACGCAATAGAAAAACATCTCACTTTACCAAATACTAGCTCCTGGTGTTTTATAAAGGCCCTAGTGTAGGAAATAAAATAATTTTTCAAACAATTATTTATCATACATTTATAAAATATTCGCACTATGTTTCATCAATATACGGCGTTAAAAATCAAGACAAACATATACAATTAAATTTAAAGAACCTTGGCAGAAGTTTGGAAAAGGACGGCAGAAAGCTGACATGTTTATAATAAAATTTAAACCCAAAGGTTGACTGGTAGAGAATGCCTCGCTGCATTAAGTCCGCCCATGCAACACCATTGTACAGACGCCAGCACATGAAGCTACCCGAAACTGTCAAATTTTCCCAATCAACCTTGAACCTAATTTCTTTAACAATAAAGTTTAAAATCTATTAAAGAAATTTGACAGATTGTTGTAGCTTGATGTGCTGGCGTCTGTACATAAAGTTTGAATAAATGAATAAAATTCAAACTTAAAAATAAATATGTTCGTTAATTTCGACCACTGGGCTTGGGTGAGCGCTTAGCTAAATAATGACAGTCATATGGGTTGACCTTTGAGGTTAAATCTGTCCGTGGATGGGTCACTTTCTTAACATATAAAGATTTCTGTGTGCCTCGGGTTTTTAGTATATCAATGGTGCCTCGGAAAGCATGTTATAGTACATTGTTCACCGAGAGGAGAAAGTGACCGATTACCATCGAGGGTGTCGTTTGAAGCCCGAGCCGTAGGCGAGGGCTTTAAAACACCCGATATCGGGAATCGCACTTTCTCTCGAGTGATACATAGTGCTTTATACTACACCTACGAGGAAAATAAAAAACTAAATCTTTACTAATTGAAATTTATATTGAAATTGTTGCAGTTAGTGAAGCTTAATGTAACACTGTTTTCACAAATGGCGCCAATGGCGTCTGCAATTTTTACATGTCCTTTTTCAAATTGTTTATCCTGCCGCCGCAGGGTCGCACTGCGAGCCCGACACCATCCAACACACAGCTAGTGGCCAGTGTCATTTTGCGTACTTGGAGATAAAAACTCACTGTAACAACTTTTTGGCTTTTGATATTTAGGTTACCGGCGCAGTCTTACCCAAAATTAAAAAAGAAAAACCACGTAAGAATTGGATTTTCATACACTTTTCTCTCCCGCTCAGATGCGTTTTCTCCCCGCATATTTGTTCGATATGCAATGACGTACTTTCTACCGTAAATTTGATAAAGTATCAAGGTACTTTCCAAGCAGGTGTAGTATAAAAAAAACAGCGGTCTTGCCAAGGGGTAACATGATTGTTACCCAGCTTCTGGGTCGTGGAGGTCAGATAAGCAGTCGCCCCATATAAAACACTAGTACTCGAGTAAGGATTGCAGTTTAACGAGATGTAGTCGACTACATCCCGTTAAAATGCAATCCTACCCTAACATGGTTGAAAAAAGGCTAAGCAGATTATGAATGTTGACCATTAGGCTGCGTTTCCACCAGAGATGTGCGAGGATGCATAGCGAGGGATGTGTTTGTAAAGAACCAATAGAATCGCTTCATTTACCTCGCCTCGATCAGGACACCTCTGGTGGAAACGGCTCAGCGAAGCTAGATTTTTGCGCATACAAAACAAGCGAGGGATGTGTGCGAGGGATGTGTGCGAGGGATGTGTTGCGAGGAATGTGTGTTGAGAAGGATGTGTTGCGAGGTTTGCGCATCCTCGCACCACACATTAATGCGCATTTTCAGAGCTCCGCTACACATCCTCGTGAGCACATTTTCATCGCACAGCTTTGGTGGAAACACCCATACATTTTCACAGCACAGCTAGACATCCTCGCACGACACATTTCCATCGCACATCTCTGGTGGAAACGCACCCTTAGGCAACCATTCTAAGATTTATAAATTGACAAACTTAATCATTGAATTGCCAAAGACGGATTAAGTCATCTTTAACCGACTTCAAAAAAAGGAGGAGGTTCTCAGTTCATCTTGAACTTTTTTTTTTGTATGTTACCTCATAACTCGAAGACGGCTGGACCGACTTGGAAAATTCTTTTTTAGTTTGAAAGGGTATTCCCATTGTTATGAAATCAGGATCTGATGATGGGATCCTGGAGTAATCGAGGGAACTTTTTAAATATTATAGGCAGACATATAGCGTTTTGGGTATTTCTTATAGTAGCTTGTGCAGATGCTCTGGAAAAGCACCATTTGGTAAGTGGAACTGATGATGAAGACCACAGATGGCCACCAAAAGTACTCACTAATGAGTATTTCGTGGATTGCGATTCGATTACTTGAATATGGATGTTAAGCACTTTATGCTCGTCACAATGCATTTATGGTGACGTAAAGCTGATGATGAACTCCAGGAGAAATCCTCAAAAATTAACGGCTCTGCATCGGGAAAAGCAATATTTTGTAAAAGGTGATAAGTAGTTGACATTTTGGCTTTTGTAACAAGATAAATTACAAACAGACTGACTTAAAAGCGTGAAAAAAAAATTTTAGCAAAAAATAAAACTGACTTCCTTATCAAAACACTAGAAAGCCAAAAATAACTTTAAAACTAATTAAACTTTGCTAAAAAATATTTTTTTCTATCATAAAGCAACTCTAACTGGATCATTGAGTATCTCTTATGTAAAGCTTCAGTGATTGTTACCTGACCAAAATAATCTGACACTAATAGGGAAAACGCATCCTTGGCCAGGTTTAATCTAAGAAATACGCTAGTAGAAAGGCAAGACCCTATCACCTATGTTTAACAGAGCGGAGAAGTTTAATTGTCTGCACAACGTCTGTTGCTCAACAGACGTTGTGCAGACAATTTATTGGCTATACAGTTTTTTAAAAACAACTTAAAATGGGCTTAAAAATTCGCTAGTTGTCATTGTAAGTTTGTCGAACAAATTACATATTATATAATAAATTATGATATTTGTTTTGTTATTTAAAGGTTAAATAACAACGATTATTACTGAAACTACATACTTTTTTATATTCAGTAGAAAATTCTTTAACTTTTACATAAAAAAAACTGTGAAAATACTTTTGTATCTTGTCTTACTAACTGTACTAAACATTTATAAAGTTTAAAACTCCTTACCGAAACACATATGGGACGAATTACAGAATAAAACATATTCAGATTTTCTGCAAGTCATCCAAAACGAGACGTAGTACATATATACGTAGATAGATAGATAGACATATAGATATACTCTTTATTGTACACCATAACATAATTAAATAAGGAATTAAAAACTACAAAGGGAAATACAATGGGCGGTCTTATCGCTAAACATGGCTTATACATGTGCCTATGGCCCCATTAGAACGACTTGCAGAGGACGAGTTGATGAATTAGTATCATAATGATGGTCCAGACACGCATTATTATATATATTATAATATTAATTTTATTAAATATTCTTTGGATGATAATAAACGATATGGCAAAGGTGTTATAATCCTATGTCTACATGTGTGAAGTATATTAGAAATTTCAATACATTGATACCAGAGGCAGAATTTTCAAATTAAGAAGAACGAAGAGAATCACCGTGTTATTGGCAAGTGACGTGGAAAGTTATTGACCCTCGTAGTGCTGTGACACGTTTGTTATGATTGGTATTCAAGAAACATATGAAACCGATAATTTGGTATCAATTCTTTGTGTCACTTATTTTGAGCTGAAACTGTGCATAGAGACTCCATACCAGATGTTGTCTTCAGCCCCTTTGGGTAGATATGGGTTTCCGTTACACGTTGTATACGTATTCTGATACAATGATGAAACAAAGTCTGTAACCATGATCACGAATATACATAACTGGATTCTGCCCGCGACTTCGTTCATGTGGGAGGACTATCCCGTGTAAATCCCGACCCCGTGGGAATTCTGAGATAAAAATAGCCTTTATGTTATTCCAGAATGTCAACTATCTACTTACCAAATTTCATTCAGATCAGTTCAGTAGTTTTTACGTGATAGAGTAACAAACATCCATTCAACATACATCCATCCTCACAAAATTTCTCATTTGTAATATTAATAAGAAAAAAGTAAGATATACTTCTATGCCAAATGCAATATTCAACAAAACGTATATTACAAGTATTCATTATATCTCGCAATGTACGTAATAAGCCGTCATGAAATGAAACGGATGGAAACAATGAGGCATGAAGTACGTAAGGAAAGCATCATAATGAAACAGTTCGAATACTTTGACTGTTGGGTCGTATCATTGTTCGCGAAAATCTCACTTACAGTGCATGTTTAACATGAGCATATAGCTTCTGAAATCCGGCATTTTCGGCATATTTTTATTGTTTAGAATGGCCGGATTCTAGTCATACCTACATATCTACAGCAAGGCGAAGTGACGGCATGTGGAGTAAAGCTGCGACCGAGTGGCGTCCAAGGACTGGAAAGAGGATTGCTGGCCGTTCGGCAGCGAGATGAGCAGCCGAAATGGTTGACATCGTGGGTATGCCAGGGATAGCACACCGTTCGGTAAGGACCAGGATCGGGTCGACGGCACGTCGTATTCAAAGAGCAGGCAGTAGCATTGAGATACTGCGGCCTCTGAACGTTAGGGCAAGTGAAGGAACAGGGTGGGTGTTTAGTCAGTAGAAGTTTAATACTCCTTTCCACTCCACCTAGAGCGGGAGGAGTCATTTGATGATTTGGTGACCAACGAGACAGCACAAAAACTACTGTACCGATTTAAAAAAATAATGCACCAATAAATTAACGCTTGCTAATTATGCCGCAAAAACGAAAACAGTTTTTCACTGAAAAATCCTTTTTATGCAAGCGAAGCCGCGGGCAGTAGCTAGTAGGTACATACAATGACACAATACGTACTGTGAATTGTAACACACTTGCCTTTGTGCACTTGAGCTAGTCTTCTTCTTAGCGTGTCGATGGCAAATAATTAGATGGAGTCAGCCCAGAACTGGGCAACAAGTTTGGCATTTTCGGTAGCTTCCATCAAGTCCTGCAGTGAGCAGTTGACAGGGCACGCAGGACAGGAAATTAAGTGTGCCATGGTTTGTGGAACAGAACCACATACACCCCAAGGCAGAGGCATCGATAAATCTCCACCTGAACAGATTTTCTTTGCTGCGACCAACCTGGGTGCGGAGTCTGTTTAAAGACTTCCAGGTCAGCCATGGCAGTTCGTGTCCAGGTGGGAGATGCTCAGCTGGTGGTACAAATGGGCTTGGAAGGGATGTACTTTCCAGCCATAGCTTTAGGCGCTACTTAGGCTGGTCGCCAGTAAGTGGAGTGACACACTTCAGGAAACTTCTTCGACTTTTCAGCCTTTGTGGCACTAAAGTGTACCCATGCATTGGATGTCGGGAGACCATTTTGGCTCTTTTATTGTAACTTGCAACCGCTCTGCGAACTTCCGGTGGCGCTATTCCTGCCAGTGGATACAAAATCTGTACCGGGGTCGGTTTAAGGCAACCAGTAATGATCCGACACGTTTCATTAAGAGCTGTATCCACTAACTCCGTATGGGCTGAACGACACCACACGGGGCATGTGAATTCACCCGCAGAAACAGATAGTGCCAGCGCAGTAGTCCGCAATACGTGAGGCGAAGCACCCCACTTTGACGAGACCAGAAGATTAGAAGATTATTTCGAGAGTGCACTTTCTGCCGGATAGTATTGCAGTTTTTGCTAAATGTTAATGACCTGTCCAAGAAAGCTCCAAGATATTTTGGGTAGTCAGTATGCTCGATAGACACTCCTCCCCAAAAGATATTGAGTTTACGCCGCGCCTCTCTGTTGCGAAGATGGAACACACAAGACTGCGTTTTGTTAGGGTTGGGCCTGAGTGAGTTAGCGAGGTAATAAGTGGCTAAATCACCAAGAGCACTAGAAAGGTGAACCTCAACTTCTTCAAAGGTGCTAGCTTGGGAAGTGAGAGCAAGGTCATCTGCATAAAGGAAGCGCGATGTATTCGGGCTGGATGGTTGGTCGTTGGTATATATATTAAAGAGGAGCGGTGCCAGAACAATACCTTGCGGGAGGCCGTTTTTTTGTGCTCTCCAACGACTTTTTTCTGATAAGAGATGGGCCTGAAAACGGCGATTGTGTAGGAGTTCCCGGAGTATTTGTATAAAGTTGGGATCGTTAATCATGGATTCCACCTTCCACAATAACCGTTTGAGGTTAACTGTATCGTAGGCAGCCGATAAATCCACGAACACAGCACCTGTAACCATCCCAGTCTCGAAACCATCCTCTATGTGTTGGACGAGTTTGAAGGTCTGGTTGCTGCAAGACTTCACGGGTCTGAAACCAGCTTGCTCGGGAATTAATTTTGGGTCAATAACGGACGTAAGACGATTCAGCAGCAGTCTCTCGAATAGCTTATATGTGTGCCATAGCAAAGATATTGGACGGAAGTTTTTCGGGTCGTCTGCTGATTTACCTGGCTTAGGTATCGCTATAGCTTTAGACTTTCTCCAGTGACGCGGTATTGAAGCTGATTCCAGGCAGTTGTTGAATAGTTGCAGCAACCATGACACAGCAACTGGGCCTAGCTGTTTAATTTGTTCGGCTGAGATGTCGTCCAAACCAGAAGCCTTACCACATTTCAGACCCCTAATCGCCTCAATGATGTCGGCAAGGATGAACGGTTTACTAATATCATTGGAAGCGTCGTCCAATTTTTTTGACTTACGGATCTTACTGGGACGGAGTGTTGGTTTGCCATTTGCAAGAAGTTGATGTGCTATCTGGTTGGCAGTAACTTGACTTGGTGGAGAGGGTCGAGGGGACTCACTAGTCAGCTTTCGAATAGTACTCCAAGCTTTTTTACTATTATGAGTCATGTCGATATTAGTAACAGTGCTTATCCATCTCGCCTGTCTATTTTCACCTAAATTAGATAGCAACATTTCCCCAGCTAGTGTCGTTTCCTCTGAGAAGGGGTCAGTGTTATAAAGAAGCTCATAACGGTTTAGTAAATCGCTGGATTCTGTCGACAGCCCTGGAATGTACGAAGTCCTACAACCTCGTGGTATGTGTTTTCGGGAAGTAGTTGCCACAAGCAGTGATTGTAAATAAATTATCTTTCTAACCTTCCAACTCCGGATCACTCCGCATTTAATTTTAGTCAATTTTCTGATTGTGATGCTAAGAAAAGCATAGTTTCAATCACATCCAATGCCGTTGGTAGTGATTGTGTCAGTCGGAAGATGATACTCCCTGTCCTCGATGAAATCCTTCCTATCCTTACCTATATCCTTAACTATTCTATTTCCAATGGTGTCTTTCCCTCGGTATGGAAAGAGGCCAAAATTGTTCCTCTACCCAAAAAATCGAATCCTACATCTTTTTCAGAATATCGACCTATTTCCATCCTGCCTTTTTTATCTAAAGTCCTTGAACGCCTTGTCCACAATCAGCTTAGTTCTTTTCTTTGCAAGAATAGTCTGCTGAATCCTTTCCAATCCGGTTTTCGTCCTGGTCATAGTACCACTTCCGCCTTAGTAAGCGTTACGGATGAGATGAGGTTGGGCATGGATAAAGGAAATATGACGATTCTTTGCTTGCTAGATTTTAGCAACGCTTTTAATACTGTTGATTTCGAAATCATGCTCAACATACTACGCTCTATTAACATATCTCCAACAGCGATTGACTGGTTTCGTAGTTACCTGTTTGGCCGCCGGCAACGTATTTGCATAGATGAGTCCTGCTCTTCTTGGTGTAGTACTTCAGCCGGTGTTCCTCAGGGTGGCGTTTTATCTCCTTTACTCTTCGCAATATTCATAAATTCTATTTCTAAAAAACTTCAGTCCTCCTACCATCTTTATGCTGATGATTTGCAGATTTACAGACAAGCTCCCTATACAGATTTGCATACTGCTATTGATATCATGAACCGGGACTTGGCTTCTGTTTGCGAATGGAGTGATGCACATGGTTTGCAGGTTAACCCGTCAAAGACCCAGGTCATTGTGGTTGGCAGTTCCAGGTTGGCACCTAAGGTAAAATGGACGCAGCTTCCTCAGGTTATTTTCAACGGCACTGCTATTCCATTAAGCGAGAAAGTTAAGAACCTTGGGGTTTGGGTTGACAAACATCTTTCTTGGGGTCCCCAATTACAAGAAGTCAGTCGCAAATTATTTGCTTCTGCCCATTCCCTACGAAGGTTGCGTAACTTTCTGCCAACTGCTACTAAAATTGCGCTAGCACAGTCTCTTTTACTCCCCATCCTAGACTACGCTGATGTCAGTTATCTTGATCTTACTGAGGCACAATTTGATAAACTTGAGCGACTCCAAAATGTTTGCATTAGATTTATATTTGGCTTGCGCAAATATGATCACGTATCCGAATTTCGTACGAAACTCAAGTGGCTTCCAATACGTCTTCGCCGGAACTTACACATTCTGTCTCTGCTTTACAGTGTGCTGTTTAATCCTAAAACCCCCACTTATCTTAAAGAACGATTTATGTTCCTTCATGACACACATGCAAAATCTCTGAGGTCATCAGAAAACTTAAGGCTTGCGGTACCGAGTCACGCCACCAATTTCTATGGTAAGTCGTTCGCAGCTCAAGCAGTACGGCTGTGGAATGCTCTACCCGTGTCAGTAAGACAAGCACAAACACTATCTTCTTTCAAAAACTTAGTAAAAGATCTTTATCTCTCTCCTTAAATTGTTATTATGTATGTCTTTGTTTCTTTCTTTTTCTTTTTTAATTTTTGTATGCATATATATGTTTTGAGAACGTTATTTATTGTTTAGTATTTTATATAGATAATTAGTACACCGTGGACTACCCGCGTAATTATTTTCTCCTTCTGTGTCAAATCCATCCAAAGGTTGTCTGTAAAAGATCGCTTTTAGCGATAAGACCGCCCATTGTATCACCCTTTTAATTGTCAAGTCCATAATTTTGTTTTTATTGTTATGGTGTACAATAAAGAATATATCTATCTATTGTACAGAGGTCAATGGGCAAACATGCACCCGTGTAAATTATTGAACTATTCAAAGGAATGGCATTGATAGTTCGTTACCGATTTACGATTAGAATTGTGAACGTTCGTTTTTGAATGGAATATTGTTTTGAACGTTTGTTTTTAAAGCGAGAATTCGCAGTTATCAGCAACAGCAAAAAAAGAATACGAACACATAGTAAAAGAAAATATTTTATTGAATCGAATGATGTAGAAGGGACTATATAACAAACATAAATTAAAACTAATTGCTGACGTTGCTAAAGAGGCTGCTAATTTGGAGCAGGCCTAGGCTCGCCACGTCTGCCGCATGTCCAATGAGTTGTGAGACGAAATCATCATTTTCTGGAGCCCTGAAACAGCCAGAAGGCGTCGCGGCAAACCTCGTAGGAGATGGTGGGACGAGCTAAATCAAACTAAATAGCATTCTAGATAGAAAACCTGGAAATTATGGGAAGAGACCTCTGCCCAGCAGTGGGATGATGCAGGCTAACACTATCAGTATCAGTAAAGAAAATTCAATGGCAATGAAACAAAATGTGGTACCCTAGGTAGATAAATACAGAGATTTCTCTTAATTTACAAAAGTTTGTATATATAATTATGTATTTTAATCCACTTGTCCAATACTAGGTACATACATATTATATATAAAAAACAGCGTTATTAAAGTATTATTAGCATACGACAATCGTAATTAATGCGAATGAACAGGCCGTGGTCCTACTGCCAGAAAATTAAATAAAAACGAAACAAAACTAAATTTAATTTAGCATTTAAACATTTAATTTAGTAAAATTCTAACATTCTACAAAATACCAATTCTAAACTCGAAACATAAACGATATACAAACACAAAAGGAGAAAGCATAAAAAGTTTTTGTTCATTAATTAAAATGGATGGTGAATGGAACATTTTTGCGTTTGTTTTGACCTCTGGGAACCAAGTTTTTCAATTAGGATCAGAATGGTTGAATGGTGGATTACAGGCTCAGTGTTCATGTTACGAAAAGTTGTTTGAATTAACTATTTAATTTTGGCTTTGGTATCGGCTATGGCCCACTTAAAAATAAATGAATCGACGTGCCAGAAAGTCTATCCATTAAACATACATCAATACAATCAGATATATTCTTCGTTAACTTTTATCCAACTACCAAGGTACAAGGTAGGTAATACTTTTTGCGTTTATTTGAGTTACTCAGAGGAACTCCTCTGAGTAACTCAAATAAACAAAACTACACAAAGTAACTACTTTGTGTAGTTTCATCTTCACCGCTGCTCTCAAAACGGTGAAGGAAAGCAGCGTGATGAAACCGACATTTCATAGGATTGAAAAATCTGAAGACGTGCGAAATCGACCAACGTGCACTGGGTGGATTACGGCTCATTCCCTCTCATGAAGAGAAGGCCAGTCTCTGGAGTAGGACTTTATAATGATGGGTACTTAGATAATATAAGCTCTAGAAGAAGCGTCGCCTTACAATCAAAACAAAGAAAACGAGCCAACAATTTCAAGCATGTGTGCGTGCAGGCGGTGTACGTCTTTGTCTCTGGGTGTGTGAATAATGATACCAGCTACTACAATTCTCCCATAAAAAGCTTACAAAACCACATTTGAACCCCGGTTAGTTAGTCTTCAAGTCTTTTTTGTAATGGAAATACTGTAAACCACAACCGCTCTTTTGTTTATTCACGAAAAATTTGAGTTTTTTTTACTGCTGCGTATGTCTAGTGGTTGCAAGCACGACTGCTGAGCTGAGCTCTCAAGTTCGACTCCTTGCGGGAAAGTTCTATTTTGCGGGAAAGTTCTACCGAGATATCGCGGCCCCGGAACTTTAGGGCAGTCGAAGGAACAGGGTGAGTTTTAGTCAGTAGAAGTCTGACACACCCTTCCGCTTAACCCAGAGCGGAATTTTCCCACCCAGAAAAAAAAAGTCGGGCAATAAGTGCTATTGAGTTTTTTCTATAAGAAATTTCTCAGTAGTATGTTGGCGGTATGATGTCCCCGCGCCTCGGACAAACACGTCAAAGCGTTCCTCCCGGCTGTCATTTGTACATCTTTGACAGTCGTTACGGGTAGTCAGAAGCCAGAAGATCTGACACTGGTCTGGCCAAGGGATGTCATTACCCAGCTACTGGGTTGTGGAAGTCAGATAGGCAGTCGCTCTGTGTAAAACACTAATACTCAGCCGCATCTAGTTATTCTGGACATCGACTTTAATATAGTTTTTTTTTTTTTATTATTTATATATTTTTACAGGCCTGTTGGTCTAGTGGTCAGTGGCCCTGACTGCCATGTGCAAGGTCGTGGGTTCGATTCCCACCCAGGACAAATGTTCGTGTGATGACCACGATCATTTGTTCCTTTTCTGGGTGTAATTTATCTATAATATGTATGCATTTAGAAATATACATGTATGTTTATCAGTTGTCTAGTACTAATAGCATAAGCTCTGCTTAGTTTGGGACTAGATGGCGTTGTGTGAATGTTATGGAATATTATTATTATTATTTTATTGATAATTGGTTCGCGTTTGACCAACATCTCACCTGATAGTAAGTGATGATGTGGTTGGAGATGGAGCACGCTTACCTAGAAGTAACCTATTCACTCTTGACATAAAGACCCCTAGGTTATAGCTATCGGGAAACACATAGGTACTCCGGCAGGGAATTCCACTCCTTAGCTGTACGCACAATGAAACATAGTTGAGAATTGAGAATTTTATAACACGTTAACGGCAAGTTATTGAGCAAAAACAAAGTTGAAAATGTGTACCAGGATGAAGAAAAGAAATATAAAAAACACGTGAGTTAACTTTCTATTCATACTTTATTTGATCGCTATCTAAAATTACTTATTCTTTTATCATGATGAGATTTCCTTTTCCTCCCGTTGTCTCTACTTTACACATTCCGGTATAACCAGTATAAGTTGAGATGACGAAGTGACAATGTATTGAAATACCAATATATTATTTTTATAAAGTGAACTAGCTATGTGGGTAAAATTCACATTACTAGTAATTTTCCAACTAAACTAAATAGTACATTGTGTATCAAGGGCGGTAAGTAAGGAATTACGATCGAGGCTCTAGTAGAAGCCCGAAGTCGGAGACTGAGGGCTTCCTGAGTCGAGGTTCGTAATTCCCGTATCGCCCGTAAAACATACAATGTTTTTCATCACATTTGCGAGTAAATAAATAAAATTATAGGGCAGAAAAAACTTATTTATTAAAATTTATAGTCACTGTACATCATTAATTGTTTTTGCTGCATGGATAATATCTGGCGGTGTTGCATTTAAATCACACTCATCGGACGACGCCGACGACATTTTTTATAACTTTATTACTTGTCTTCAAATACAAAAGGTAAATAATTATAAATTATAGCTTTAATACACAAGTCACCATAACTATTATTACGTAACTTACGAAATAAGTAACTTTTTTTTAAGCGGATGGCGGGCTTTATATTTACAGCACAGATTATACAAATGTTTCGTTCAGAAACGTTAAGGGCAAATACTTACGTAGGTATACTGCCATGACGGAGTGAAAAAATTAAAAATAATTTCGACGGTTCGATACAAAAAAGTATTAAAATCGATTATTAAGAACATTACTTGAGTATTTAAGTAACATGTAACGAGATTGCAATGACATTCCTGTTTAGATAACATTTTAAGAAAATTTTTCAATTGAGTGTAAACTCCTTGCTTGAACTTGCATGACCTGTGTGCTGTGCTATAAATTAAAAAAAAAAATTACTTACCGACCTTGGGTTTCATGGCAAAAAGAAAGCCCGAGGGTTTTATATGGGGCATTACGGCCAAGTTAACCTGTATGTTTAGATACTGTTTACGTGCAAGTGTGATGAATATATGTTTGTGTCTGGAGTGGGTTCACGGGAATAGTGTAATGGATGGGGTTCGAACCCGCGACCTCTCGATGACAAGTCTGACACCGTAGCCATTAGGCTATTGACGTTTAACTACAATTTTATTTTATTGTTTCAAAAACTAATTAAAGGCAGACCTAAATGGATTTTAGTGGCCATAATACGAAGTCTCAAATCAAGACGATAAATCTACAACATGTAATTTAAAGGGTATATACATACCGAGTGCATGACTTCTTTGGATGAAAACAAACGATATGGCAAGGGTTTTCTAATCCTATGTCTAAATGTGTGGAGCATATTAGAAATTTCAATACATTGATACCAGAGGCCGAATTTTTCAAATTAAGAAGAACGAAAAGAATAATTATTATCGTGTTATTGACAAGTGACGTGGAATGTTATTGACCCTCGTAGTGCTGTGACACGTTTTGTTATGATTGGTATTCATGAAACATACGAAATCGATAATTTGGGATCAATTCTGTGAGTCACTTATTTTGAGCTGAAACTTTGCATAGAGACTATAGAGTCTCTATGCAAAGTTTCAGCTGGTATAGACCAGATGTTGTCTTCAGTCCTTTTGGATAGATATGGCGTTTCCGTTACACGTTGTATAAGTATGAACGAGCTAAGAATTGAGACTATGTTGTTCGTTGACGAGTACCAATTCATTTAATAGCTCGTCATTTCAGTAGCTTCTTTAATCAAATCATAGCAAATAATGGCCAATTAGTCTACCTTTGAAGTTAAGGTGCTACCCACTGAAAGGCCTTGCTGCATTTAGTCCGCCCATGTAACACTATTGTACACAAAGTTTAAATAAATAAAGGCTACCTTAAAACGACCACTTTTTCGTTTCACGAATGTGTAAGTAAAATACTCATACGAACTTTCTAGAAATTAACTGTAATTTTGAAAAATAATTGTTAGATACGTACAAGAGACAAGAAACAAATTAATCATGTTTTTATTACAATCAGAAAGGAAATTTAATCAACTTAAGAATTATATAAAAATATTTTAACAAAACTGAATTTATTTTAATCAATCAAAAATAAAGCGAAATATCTTTCATATTCCAATTTGAAGGCTGTTTTACGGTAGTTTCACTACAGGATGTGCTCAGGGCCGGATTAACCATTAGGCGGAGTAGGCAACTGCCTAGGGGCCCCGCGTCAACTAGGGGCCCAGGCCCAGTGCACTCAACAAGAAAACATGTTTCTTCGAACGAGAATTTGATGTGCGTGTGAACTTATTGACCTCACTGTTATCTCACAAAATACAAATCGTTAGATTTAGTAGTAGAATTTAAAAAAATTTGAACAAATCTGGGAACCCAAACGCGAGCCTTGCGACATTAAAAAATCCTTAGCTTCTTCTTCTTCTTCTGTAGTGTGGTTTCCGCACTTAGTCTCTGCACGAGACCATTGTGCGTGAGCCGTGTCGGCTGTCACTCCATCCAGCCAACCTCCCTCCAGAAGCAGATCAGGTCTTTCGGTCTATTCAGGGTATCTGTAAGGGAATTTAATGACCCGAGGGTTCGTTTCCGTATTTCGGTGATTTCTGTGCACAGCCCTTAATGCGCGTTTCCTCAGTTCACACACGATTTGGTCAGTCAAAGAAAGAAAAGGGGCCCCGAGAATGCCATTGCCTTAGGGCGTCTGACAGGGTTAATCCGGCTCTGGATGTGCTGCAACGCTTGTTGATTACATACTAAAGATTCTTCTTCCTCCGTATGAAGAAATAGGAAGCACGTTACCTTTTAATTTATTAAGATATCAGGTGAGATGGTGATCATACGCAAGCCTATCTACAATAAAAAAATCGCAATCGTAAGTTAAAGATACTGAAACTTGCTCTATTAAACTTGTTCGAATATCATTAGGTAAGCGAAATAGCTTAATGCTAATGTTAAGTCACGGGTCTAAACCCCACCCATTATACTATTGCCATCTTCTTCTTACCGTGTGGGTGGTAAGGTCTAAACGACCCCACACACCGTAGTGTCAGAGTTTCTAGACCGCCTCAAGAGCCTCTGACGTGGTCTATTTTAACGACCGCCATCTGGTGACCGGGACCACCGGCTTATACGTGCCTTCTGAAGCACGGTACCATCTTTTTATCAGAGAATTAGATGGTTCATGCCTACAATGTCCTAGCCAAACTGGAAACAAGTTTAGAAAGTATGCTTCCCGCGGGAATCGAACCCACGACTACCGGGTCACAAGGCAAACGCCTTAACCACTGGACCACGGAGGCAGTTATACAAGCACTATTGCCGTGAACCCACTCCAGACACAAGCATATTTAACTTAGTTGAAGGGGTTAACAAGATTGCTAGTAATGTGAATTCTACAACATTGCTAGGTCTCTTTAAAAAAAAATTTGCCAAGTGCGTCAGACTCGCCCATGAAGGGTTTCGTAGTAACTATAATAATATAATATAATATGTATATTTATTTGACAAAATAAAAACCTTACAAATTTCTTAAAACTAGCATATTTACATTTTTTTCAACTACACCAAATAACTTTGTTTTTCGTAGTGTTTGTATGAATTACAAAGTTATGTTTTGGTTTTAGAAAATATGCTGTATCTCAAAAAATTCCGACCCGATCTCGTCCAAACTAATTTTTATTAACTGTATGAAAAAGTGGTTCTAGAAACCTAAATGTCATTTTTAAAGACCTATAGGTCGGTAGGACCTATAGGCTATAGGTACTACACACGCATAGGTTTCATGAAAAATATATTTTCAGTTTCACTTCCATGTATGGGGAGCTCCCCTTTATTTTAATTTTTTTTTTCTTAAAATCAGAAAGCGGTTCACAGAATACATCTACCTACTAAGTTTCACATGTATAGTCTTAATAGTTTCGGAATATGGCTGTGACATACGGTCGGACGGACGAACAGACAGATAGACAGATGGACAGACATGACGAAACTATAAGGGTTCCGGTTTTAGCCATTCGGCTACGGAACCCTAAAAATGCCAAGAGCCGTACCAATAAAGTATCATATTTTAACGTTGTTCAAGTGATAGTATAATGGGTGGGGTTTAACACTATCGCCGTGAACCAAATCTAGACACAAGCATATTTATTTAGCTTAGTTGAAGGGGTTAATACGATTGCTAGTACTCTCAAAAAAAATGTTGCCAAGCTCAGTACCAATAAAGTTTCATATTTTATCATCGTTCAAGTAACACTGGTTTCTCAAACCACCGCTACCGTATTTGCTTTCGGCACTAATGACATGTCAGTGTCGAGAAATTTCGTTCATTCGCGAATGAACTTCAAACACGATAAAATTTACGCTTCATAAAGAAGAGGGAAATACGTATCGATTTTTCCCTGTATACAGAGGAATGTGTTGACTTGAAAGGGATTCGTTATTTGTTTCCCTTTTTGTCATCATTCTTAAAGCTACGTTTTAAAGACTATGTGCTCATTAAAAATGTACATTTATCTTTAAGTCTAGACATAGTGATATTCTATCAGCAAAAACAATTATCAACATAATTTTTTTTTAATCTGCCTTGTTTACGTTGGAATAGGGACGGTTGGTCGCTTACACATGTTGGTAGCAGCCAGGTACAGGATAAAGCTTGTGAATTCATGGAAGATTTAAGCTTGTTAGGGTTGCTCCAATATAATTATATACCTAATCACTGTGACAACACTTTAGACCTTTGTTTTTCAAACTTATCTTTAGACATTTCTGCGACTGCTGGATTAACTAAAATTGATACATTTCACCCACCACTTTCTATTCATATTGTAGACCTGTATATTAATTCTTTTGTCGCAAACAAAATATGTAGATTTAACTTTCGAAAATGCGATTATGTTGAGGTTAATAGATATTTGAGTAATATAAATTGGGACCAATTGTTGTCTAGCACTGTTTGTGTTGACAACGCAGTCGATTTATTTTATGTAAAAATAAGAGAATGTATCACTCTTTTTGTACCCTTTATTACTCACGAAAGTAATTCTTATCCCATATGGTATAGTCGTTCTTTAATAAAAATTATTCGCGAAAAAAACAAGTTACATAAAAAATGGAAATTGTTTAAAAATCCTCGCGATTTTGATGAATCTAAGCTACTGAGGGAGGCAACATCGAGTGCAGGGTCAGTGTTTTGACAACTTCACGCGCAACGCTGAACAGAACATAAGGAAAGCGCCTAAGTACTTTTGGAACTACGTTAAATCAAAAAAAGCTGGTTCCGCTTATCCGCGTAATTTTACTTTGGGTAACACACAATATAATAATGGCCAGGAAATATGCACCGCTTTCAATAACTTTTTTTACAGCGTCTTTAACATAAATCAGTCCTCATCACATACTGATCCTCCATGTTCTCTGCAAAATGACTACGCCGGTGATACTATTTCTAACATTACAGTGTCGCAAGAGACGGTATTCAAGCACCTCTCAAGTTTGGATAAAAACAAAGGTGCTGGTTGTGACGGAATTCCTGCTATATTTTGGTCATCTTGCGCAAAGAGTTTATCGCACCCCATTGCCCTACTGTTTCAGCATTCACTAAAGAGTTGCGTGTTTCCCTCTCTGTGGAAAAAGGCGTACGTCATACCTATTCATAAGAAGGGTTCTAAATCTAAAATTGATAATTACCGCCCTATCTCTATGTTAAATTGTATTGCCAAAGTTTTTGAACAAGTTATCGTTACTAATATTTACCCAGTTGTTAGTCTCAGCGTTCCTGAATCTCAGCACGGATTCATGCAAAGACGTTCCACGGTTTCAAATTTGGCTTGTTTCACAGACTATGTGGTGGGCGAAATGGAAAACGGTGGGCAGGTTGACGTGGTCTACACTGATTTTGAAAAAGCTTTTGACCGTGTGGATCACGTCATCCTGTTACGTAAGCTGTACGCATTAGGAATTCATGGAGATTTGCTCAGGTGGATTGAATCGTACCTAACTAATTGCTCTCAAGCTGTTGTATTAGGCGGGTTTAAATCTGACTTCGTATCCATCCCCTCTGGTGTGCCCCAGGGATCGCACCTTGGCCCTCTCTTCTACAACGCCTATATTTTTGACATCATTCATCACATTAAGCACTCACATCACATTCTCTACGCTGATGATAAAAAGATTTATACATCTATCAACTCCATATCTGACTGTGTTTTGCTTCAAGAAGATCTCAACTCTTTATTTAACTACTATACTAAAAACAATATCACGGTTAGCATAAAAAAATGTCAATGTATATCCTTTACTCGTAAAAAAAATCCTATCAACTATCAATACACATTCAACGGCGTTGCAATCGAGAGGGTCAAGGTGGTGCGGGACCTGGATATACTATTAGATGCGGAGATGTCCATGCGATAGCACATCGATGCGATATGCAGCAGATCATTTCGCAATCTTGGTTTTGTTTTAAGATCTTGCCTACCTTTTAAGAGTTTGTTAAGCTTAAAAGTAGTTTATTTTGCTTTCGTTCGAAGTCTACTGGAATACGGTTGTCAAATATGGTCTCCCTTTTACGCAATACATAATAATAGTGTTGAACGCATTCAGAAAAAGTTTATAGATCACCTTAATTTCAAATTTCATAACTCTTCACGTGATTACAACGAGAACTGTCGGTTATACAATCTTTTAACTCTGCAGGAGAGGCGTATCCTAATGGATATGGGGTTGCTATATGATATTTTACGGGGACTGACCGATTGCCCTATGCTTTTAAATAAGATTAAGTTTAATGTTCCAAGGAAACGCACTAGACACACTACATTATTTTGTACTCCATTTCACTCGAGTAACTACGGTAAAAATAGTGTAATACCACGTTTACTCGACTCTTACAATAAACACTTTAACAGTGTGGACTTATTCATTGGATCTAAGAACGATTTCAAAAAACAAGTTTTGTTTGAATTGTTATCATAATAGGCTAGCTAAAATTTCAAACAATATACTTAATGGCTGGGTATCTAGTTAGTATATATTTTCATTTCTATATGTATGTATATTTTTTTTTCTTCATATATATAAATTAGTATATGTTATTTGTAATTATTTGTATCTATTATATGATATATATTATATCCTTCATGAATATTATATACTGATATCTTCAAAGTGCCCAATCATCTTTAATATTAATATTAAGACTGATCCACCTTGAATATATTTTGTGGATAACTGTTATTGGCTACTCATGTAATTATAGATAAGTACACATTTAAGAAATGTATGCTGTTGTTATCCCTAATAATAAATAAATAAATAAATAAAATTCAAAATGTATGTAATTTAGAAGACCTGCCGAATTAAGACGTGATCAAATCGTGAACAAAACTGCGTAAGGCCCACCGCCGCGCAGCGAGTTCAGCTACCAACTGAAAACGTGTTGGCGAGCAGCGAGCAAATAGTATGTAATTCCAATAGTTTTAACGATGGGCTATCAGCGACAAACTAGTCGCGAGATTCTCAACAGCAGTGTGGTGAACACTGTCGTTGAGGCGGTCAGTGATAGATTTCGAATACATGCATCTATTTTGTTTACACGGAATGTATTGTACGTTTCTTGAGCGATAATGTACGGAACCGTACATTAGTCTAACAACTTATGCTCCACGCATTCTGCATACGCATCATTTATATGAGGGCATGGCAATGCCCCCGCCAAGTCGAGCGCAAAGCAAACACTGCCGTACCATCCTTGTCTGGAACCATTTCGGTGTAATTTCATGCCCTTATTTGAGGACCTCTGGATACCTCTAGAATGAAATTATCTTCATCTAGTAAGCTATAAGCACACACACTTGAACCACAAAATTTCATGTTTGCAGCTTATTTATTTCCTAGTTATGCGAAAGCAAAGTTGTGCTGATTCGACACTGACTGACTCACTGATTGTCAAAATAGAACTTGTACTTCCCATAAACCTAGGTAGCTGAAATTTGGCACAGAGGAAGTAGAAAACTATCAAAATCTATCAAAAGGATCATGTAAGATCTGGAGTACTTGATTACCCTGAGGAGAAACCGTAACAGACCAGCTAAACTATTAAATTATCGACATACTGTGTTCACAAAAATTATTAAGCGCGTTTAGCCCTTTATTGTGAAATGTAAAAACTGAAGGTCTGGAGTATCTGATGAAGAACCCTAAGAGTTCAACTGAACAATTGGATATGTGGAAATGCGCCTTAACAAATGTTATTCAGTGTAATGAGCCTTCTATTGATATACATATATAAAACTGGAGTCTGATCTCGGTACAGGGCAGTGCCCCGCTAAGTCGAGATAAGAAAAAGAAATGTCTAATAAGAAAACCTAATAATGAAAGATCTGGAGTATAAAACTAAGAACGTAATCAAGTAAAAAATAGCTTTCTGTAAAAAGAAGTCAAATCCCACCAAATACATCCTGTAAAAAAACTAGCCAAGTTTCGATGGAGCTACTTGTTCCTCTATAAAAGTAATGAAATCATGAAGCAAAGCCAAGCCAAGTCTAAGGTGCTTTACTGCGATTTCTTTACTAATATAGCTAGATTTTATGTGACTTCGCTGTTGGCTTAGAAGTGTCAGCAAATAAATGTGTATAATAAGGAAATCACTTGGCTTGGCTTTGCTTAGAGATTTCATCACGTTTTATAGAGGTACAAGTAGCTCCATCGAGACTTGGCTACCAAATCTATTTTTAAGATAAATCAGTGTTTATCGAACATTCGCGACGGTCGGTTGTATTTCATCATCATCATCATCCTAATAGAATCGCACCGCTATCTATCACTAAGTGTAGGGATCCCCTACAGAGGAAACAGACGATGGTTAGTCCATAAGGTTAGTCACTTTCTCGTCAGCGCGGCGGCAGCACGGCGCGGCAGCGCGCGGCGCGGCTGTGGGACATCTGAGAAATAACTGCGTATTTATAAAACAATCCGAGCTTGAAATTTCTAGTTTGATACTTACGGGTGTTGATATTTTAACCACAGTCTCCTAAAAAATCGGCAGATAGACCATAAGCAAGTTGCGTATCAAAAATAATATTTAATACATAATAGTAATATTATTTTTTCCTTCCACCTTAGCTCATTGAAAATGTTTATATGTTGTACTGAAAACTGCTCTTACGCACAATGTTCGGTTTAAAGAAACTTTATTCGCAATAAAGACGAAAACTATCACTTGCTTGAGAACAATATAAAAAAAAATATACAAAAGTTTCGTCATCAGTATAACACGTAACGTTAATAACACATCCAAGGAAGTGCTCAATCCGTATGTTACCCACGATATTGTATAACCTAGGTTAGGAAAGCAACTCGAGTTGACGACGATACTTCGTATGCTGAGCGCGCCTCAAAGATCAATCAGCAGCCACGGGGCCCATTAGGGCTAATGCCTGCCATGGTTGCGGTAATGTTCTAACAAGATACCGTTGCTCCAGGCAACTAAGCGTCAATAGCCTAATGGATAAGGTGACGGACTTATGATCGAGAGGTGACGAGTTCGAACCCCACCCATTACAGTCTTGCCCTGAACCCACTCCAGATACAAGCATGTTTAGCTTAGTTGGAGGGGTTAACAAGATTACTAGTAATGTGAGTTCTACCCACATTACTTTCTTTAAAAAAAAAATGAGTGTGGCACTCGGGGACTGCCGCGGCAAAGCTATTGCATAGCATTGTTTATCAACTTATGCAATTATAGTCTACACGCATACGTCTAGTCGCACGCACACAAACACCGTGCCGAAGTCTGCCGAACTGAAATGACGTTAGACGATGCACGGCTTTCAACGCCGCACCGCTGTGCCGGTTGTAGTGTGTGGTAGGTATAGATGCTGGCGGGAAAAATTCCTAATCATTCCCGTCGAATACTTCGGAAGTATTCCGAAATATTCCGAAACTTTGGGAATATTTCAAATGTCAAAAAAAACCAGGAAAATCGACCTTTTGAGTCGGTTAATATACCAAAACCTGCTCCTACCTAAGTATAACAAATACTTTTTTGAAAACCGCATCAAAACGTTTTCGCTTGCAAGGTTTGCCTTTATTTGTTTTTATTGACTGGGCTATTATACGCGTTAAGTAGGTATGTAATGATTAATACCTGCCTATGCGACTCGCGAATACTCGCGATGCCTACAGAGCTACATACAAACTAACCAAAACCATAGGTAACCCTTTTTCAAAAAATAAATAAAATATGCTAGGCCTGGTTTTTTATTCCACAACTGACATTTATAAAAATCCTGTTAATCGCAGACCTATAAAAATATCAACATATACTTAACCAATCCCATTTATAATAAAATAAACATTTATATTTTACTCTCTTATCGTACGTACTCTCGCACTGAACAATAATTAACTCGCCCACCACACAACAAACAAACACGTTAATTCCCATTGAATTATTCGGGCGAAACATTCGGAAACATTCGATTGCGGGGTACGAATCTTTCTCGCGGGGGGGAAAACTTCTCCGGGGAGCATCTCCCCTCTTACCGCACCCCACACCGCCATCGCAGCGCGCGCAGCGCGGAGCCAGCGCGGCGGCAGCGCGGCGGCAGCGGCCGGCGCACAGAGGGCTCTATTTAAATTCATTTTGAATAATTCCGATTTAAAGAAACTTTCCCAGAAGTATTCCGGAATTATTCCGAATGTTTCAGAAGTTTTGCAACTATAGTGGTAGGGGGGTGTTAGGTTTATTTTGTTACGGAATTTCTTGATTCGGTGGCCGCGTTCAAAGCCCGCGATAAAAGCTTACAATAGCTAAAAAAAACTGCATGAACATATACTGAATGGGAGGAGTAGGTATTTTTTGATTTTTCCCTCTAATAAAAAAGGTAAGGATATTCTTATACTAAATTACTATCCTTAAAGCAATTTCTCGACTATATTCTGATATTCTGAGGCGGTTTCTCAGCTTGCCAGCTGTGTCTAAATATCAATATTTTACTTGAAGCGACTACCGTCTGACCTCTCTAACATTATTAGTAACGAGATACCCGATCTTAAAGATAGAATCGATTCTATAAAATAACACATACTTAAATTCAGCGTCAGCTACGGTTTCAATTTCAACCATCTATAAATGGAAGCTTGTAGTATTTATATTTGATTGATTATATGGGTTTAATTGCTACTTCGAGAATGTATAAGCAGGTAGTTATGTCTGTTATTCAGTCACGTTATTATCGTAATGAAGTACAAAATATAGTACAGAGATACAAAAAGTGAAACGTAGTGCACTAGGTAGATTATTCTTATCCTTACTAATATTATAAATGCGAAAGTAACTCTATCTGTCCGTGTGTTACGCAATCACGCCTAAACTACAGAACCGATTTAAATGAAATTTGGTACGGACATTGTCTAAAGCCTGAGAAAGGACATAGGCTGCTTTTTAATGCGAAAAAAGGGCTGTAAGGGGTTGAAATAGGGGATGAAAGTTTGTATGGAAATTACGTCATTTTTAAAGCCAGAAGCTTGAAACTTATTTTTTAGACTTTTGATTAGATATTAATAAATATGACATTCAAATTATGTATGAGTTTTATTTTCAAAATAATTAGCCTAAAAAATTAAAAATGCTGCCGAAAGTCCGAAGTCGCGGGCACAACTAGTAGTCTATAATAGGCCATTTGTTTGGATGGATAGGTGACCATTTTAACATTATGATGAGTTTAATCTGTGCCTCAGAAAGAATGTTAAGCCGTTGGTCATTTGAACATCTTCGACAGTTGTTACAGGTAATCAGAAGCCAGAAAATCTTACATTGGTCTCGCCAAGGGGAATCGTGTTACCCGACTACTGGTTTGTCATCTGATTCTATGTACAGACGCCAGCACATGAAGCTACCCGAAACTGTCAAATTTTCCTAATCAACCTTGAGCCTAATTTCTTTAACAATAAAGTTGAAAATCTATTAATGAAATTTGATAGATTGTACCCAGCTGAATCCGATTAGACTGGAAGCCGAAACCAATATATTTGCGCGAAAAGGCTAAGCAGATGATGAATAGAACATTTGCTATATTTTGTCTTGGAAAAAGATACGATTCCGGTAGGATTTATTAAAGTTTTACGCGAATGAAATTGCGGTCAATAGATCATAGTTTGTTACAAACGCTCCGTTGGTCTCACGGTGGATGCTGCTGAACATGGGTACATGAATTCGATTTAGTCGGGCAAAAAACTCTCGGTGGGCGAGTCCGACTACAATTAGGAGAGGAGATGCATTTTGATATACACGTTAGCACCTAGTTTGGATGCAAATGCTGCCCATGTTCTTTTTTTTTAATAACTCTTGTGCTGATCGAGAGATTACGTTGAGGTCCATTAGGCTGCGTTTCCACCAGAGATGTGCGAGGATGCGTAGCGAGGGATGTGTTTGTAAAGAACCAATAGAATTGCTTCATTTACATCGCCTCTGTCAGTACAGCTCTGGTGGAAAGATGTGTGCGAGAGATGTGTTGCGAGGGATGTGTTGCGAGGAATGTGTGTTGAGAAGGATGTGTTGCGAGGTTTGCGCATTCTCGCACCACACATTAATGCGCATTTTCACAGCTCCGCTACACATCCTCGTAGGCGCATTTTCATCGCACAGCTTTGGTGGAAACACCCACACATTTTCACAGCACAGCTAGACATCCTCGCACGACACATTTCCATCGCACATCTCTGGTGGAAACGCACCCTTAGATTAGAATGTCTTTAAAATTCGCTCTTATTGTAAAAATAAACTGCTTTTCGAAGATTAACCAGTGCTTGAGAACCGCAACCAATACAATAAAAAAAGAAAATAAATGTGTATTAGACCAAGATGGAAGGGAATAAAATAAATACCAAAAAAACTTACAATTCTCATGGTGACGTAGGTTACAGCTATATGCTAACCCCAATTCAGGGATTAATTGAAACGTAGGTACGGAACGGACCTTTTAGAATATAATTTAAATTAATCTGACCAGCAAGCTGCCGAGTTATAAGGCAAAGGACTCGTAAAGGTTTGCGCTTACCTGCCCTGAATATATTGTCCGCAATTCCTTTAAATGAATTGGCCAAAAGTAGGGTCATGGTTTGTAATTATTTATATAAAACTCAACGCGAATATTAGATCTCGCACCTGGTGCATAGCAGAAGTGCTTGTAAACACTAATTCAATCAGAAGCTATGTAGGTATTCAAAATCAGGCTACCGGGGTTGCGAGGTTGGGCATGGTTGGATGGAAATCGCGGCCCCAGAATAGCCACATATTAGCTATCACACTACATTGTACGAACAGATAAACAACATTAAAAAAGTGGCTAAGTGCGAGCCGGACTCACCCATAAAGGGTTCCGTAGTAGTAATTTACGCCAGCAAAAATTTACTTTATTTTTCATAGTGCTTCTTTAAGTGAGAATGTTATATTTAAGGTTTTTGAGAAAGTACTCTATCTCAAAAGCTGTTGACTATATCTCGTTCAAACTAATTTTCTATTAAAGTATTCATTGAGATCTACAACATATATTTTTTTTAGATTTTTCACTCTCTCATTTTAAAGGTTAGTGTCATATACACTTTTGGAAGTGTCTATCTTTCAAATGATTAATTTTGAGAAAAAAAAATAGTTTTTGAAACTTCATTGTCATTTTTAAATCTATTGACACCCTACACGTACAAGTGTGATGATTTTTTACATTACAGTTTCATATATAGTTTCGAGTCAAAGCTCTAAAACTCAAAAGTTAACGCTTTTTTTTTTTTTTTTTTTTTTTTTTTTTATTTAGAATAGGTTCGCGTTTGACCACCATCTCACCTGATGGTAAGTGATGATGTGGTCGAAGATGGAGCACGCTTTGTAATAGTTTAACTTAAAAAACATTAGCTACCCAAAAAAAAAGTTATCTAGATAAATCAGTATACCTTCAGTTACAAGCAAGAGCGCTTTATCTCAAGTCACGACCGCAGTTACCACTTTTCGAACAGGCAGACACGCCCCAGACAAAGGGAAATGAAATTCCAATAAATTATACAAGCTTAATTTATTGTGTGGCAGCCAAAACCGTAAATTCTGATTGAATAATGTTTGCCGGAATCCTGCCGATGCTATAAAGTGAGTACGTTCTACGAGTTTCAAGTTAATCGTTCGTAACTTTGCGTAACTGTTTATGGATAAATTACGTATCCTATTACTTATCCTTTCTTTCTCTTTAAAAAAAAAACGAAAATTAGCAATGGGACTAGAATTAGCAATATTGTTAACCCCACAAGTTACCACCTTAGCCAGTAGGTTAATGGCACTTACACTTCAGTATATCCATACTAATATTATAAATGCGAAAGTAACTCTGTCTGTCTGTCTGTTACCTTTTCACGCCTTAACCGCTGAACCGATTTACATGAAATTTGGCATGTGAATAGTTGAGGACCCTGGGAAGGATATAGGATAGTTTTTATCCCGATGTAAGGTTCCCGCAGGATAGTTTTCGAATTGTATTTTTGTTGCTCTTTCAAGCAGAAACTACTGAACGGATTTCAATGAAATCTGGTAAGGAGACAGTTGATATCCTGTAAAAACACATAAGCCACTTTTTATCCCGGAATACTCACGGGTTTGGGATTTACGCGGGGAAAACCTCCCACTCGAACGAAGTCGTGGACAAAAGCTATCCATACTTTAATACTAATAATATAACTCCATACTTCCATATCCATATCCATACTATCCATACTTCCATATCCATCAATACTTCCAAGCTAATATTATAATAATACGAAAGTAACTGTCTGGCTGTCTGTCTGTTACCTTTTCACGCCTAAACCGCTGAACCGATTTAGATGAAATTTAGCATGGGAATAGTTTAGGACCCTGGGAAAGACATAGCATAGGTTTCGTCCCGGAAATCATTCCTAAAGGATGTAAAAGGGGTGTTAGAAGTTCGTATAGGGAATCAATGATGTCCCCGCCCTCCCCACCCACATAATACACTTGATCGCTAAACCGATTTGGATGAAATTTGCTATGGAGATAGTTTTAGACCCCGGGGAAAGACATAGGATAGTTTTTATCCTGAAAAAATCTGAATCATCCCTTAAGGATGTAAAGGGGTGTTGGGACTTTGTATTCCCCTTCTCAATTCATCCAAATCGCGTATTCAAGAACCACTCATAACATTTATTTTAAACTACACAACTATACAAACTTTTACACTATACAAATACAAATTATTATTATTATTATTATTTATTAAACCAACCTTAACACTATCTATACAGACTTAGACCTAATACGACAGTGTGGCTATCAGTTATATTTACTTAACACTAAATTGTAGTAAAAAAAATATATAAGATTATTTAATATAAGATTAACAACATTAAATTAAAAAACACATTCCTTAACTATATGTTACTACATTTAAGAGAATCATTGCGAATTAACTCAAATTGCACGTAAATATATCAATCCTTTCATGAAGTTCGTTCACTACTCGGATTGTTCTGGTCAATGATGTTTTCGCCAGTAGATTGGTCCTGGCTACTGGCACGGCTAGCAGTGGCGGGCGCCGCCGTCTCCACACGTATCGGTCAGGCGCGCTCAGTTTCAGGTTCCGCAGCACACCCGGGTTATGTGCTACACCGCGCAGTAATTTTACTAAATACGCGGCGAGTGCAAAGTCCCGTCGTACCCTAAGCTCATTGTACCCGACCATGCCCATCACAAACAGTGTAGGGTACATTAAAGGGTAGAATGGATATACCCCGTACATTTTTGAATATAGGAGCCTAGTAAATTTATTTTGGACACGCTCCAACATGACACTGTACTTTGCTTCATGTGGAGCCCATATGACTGCACTATGTTCAAGATGACTCCTTACTAATGCATTATATAATACTTTAAGTGTGGTTATATTTGTGAACCCCTGTGACTGCCGCAGTACAAAACCTAGATTTCTGTACGCCTTCTTGCATATCTTAACGATATGTTCCCGAAACGTCAAATCCGGAGTGAGATAGACCCCTAGATCACGTACTTGTGTGACTCGTTCCATTGGTGTATCTTCTACCTTGTACTCATAGCGCAAAGGGGTGCGCGCGCGTGTGAACGTTATTACCGAGCATTTCGAGACGTTGAAGTAGAGTTTATTTTCATGGCTCCACTGTACCACTCTGTTTATGTCATCTTGTAGGCGCTCACAATCCGACTTATCCTTAACCTCGAGTAGCAGTTTAAGGTCATCTGCAAACAATAAACACGAGGCATGCCTGACCACCTCTGGTAAGTTGTTTACCATTATAATAAATTCGAGAGGCCCTACATTGCTGCCCTGGCTTACGCCAGATCTGGTATAATATGGTACAGACTCGCACCCATTGTAGTCAACATACTGCTGTCGATCTTTCATGTAGCTGGCAAAGAACTGTAACAAGTGTGGTGTACAACCAATTTCCGCAAGCTTCCTTAATAATACATCATTGTCGACGGTGTCGAACGCCTTTTTAAAATCAAAGTACGCAGCGTCTACCTGCACGCCAGCATCAACTGCCGGTACTACCTGTGCCATGAAGTTGAGAAGATTGGTGGCAGTACTGCGCCCCGGGCGGAATCCATGCTGAGCATCCGAGAGCTGCGCGCGCACTTGTACCTGCATGCAGTGCTGGATAGCAGACTCAAACACTTTCGCTGGTGTCGACAGTACAGCCACAGGTCTATAGCCACTGACATCAGAGCCTGGCTTCCCCTTAGGAACCGGGATTACACGCGTGATCTTCCATCGGGTCGGGAACGTTGCTTGCTTTAAACAGATGTTAAATATATGATGCAGTGGTTCTGCTAGTAGCCTGCCACAATCTTTAAAAATAAACGCTGGTATACCGTCCGGGCCTGATGAACGTTTTGGTTTGAGATTTATAAGTGCTTCCTTTACCTCCTGAATAGTCAGTGTCTGTATATGCACACGTGCACTAGTCACGTCGACTCCGCTGCCGCCCGGGCGTCAAGTTTCGGTGGTTCCTTACTGTATACAGACTCAAAGAAAATCGCGAACTGCCTAGCACACTCGTCATCGGTTAAATGCTGACCATTATGTATAATAGTTTGCCTGTTTAGTCTACTCCTTTTTGATCGAAATTTCCCTTTCGATATCGATATCGAATTTTACCTTTTTGATTGAAGCTGTTTGTATATGTGTGTAGAAATATTTAATAGGATACCGAGTTATTTAAAAATTCTCAATACCAGATTATTTAAAAGTAAATTGTATGATTGGCTGTCCAATAATAGTTTTTATAGTCTTAAGGAGTTTTTTCACAAAAAACATTAATGAATTGTATGCACAAAAATTTGCACGCTTATAATGTTAAGCAGAAACATGTATGCTCTATCTAATATATTGCCAGAATGATTTGGGATCCTTCACAAATTGTCGCTGTATTTTATTCTTGTGTTGTTTGTGGGCATCTTCTATTGCTTTTTTGACTCGGGCTCTGCACTTAGCGAATTCATTATAATCGATATCTAGTTTTGATTTTTTGAAAGTCTTATGATAACTAGCTTTAATTTTTATTTCTTTAACAATATCTGCCGTGAACCATTCGGGATATACGTACTGTGAATTTTTCCGGCTAATCTTTTTTTTGGGCGCACATGCATCTAAAATATGGTAAACCGTATCATAAAAAAAATTCAGTGTTTCTTCCAGATCATGCATCTCATACATGGCACTCCAATCAGTAGAAGTAAGCATAGAATATAACAACTGATAATTGGCCTTATAAAAATTCCACTGCAGTCTTGTATTGCGTGTACTGTTATTGACGGCGTCGTCGGCAGTGGTGGGTGCGGGGGGTATGGGAGCGGGGGCAGGGGCGGGGCTGACGCTCACCGCGAGCGGCGGGTGGTGCTGGTCTACGGGCACGAGCGCCTCGTCCGCTGCTACTACTGATACCTCTCTGCTAAAACCTGTACTCAGAACCAAATCTAGCTGACGATTGCGACAGTTAGGTATGGTGTTACTTTGAGTGAACTCGCAATAGGACATAAAATATTCATAATAGTTACTAATATTTACAGAACAAGAGTATAAATTAAAATCACCAATAACAACTACTTCTCTACTATATCTACAACATAAATTTTCTATTAATCTAAATAAAATCAAATAATCATTCTCTGGACTACCAGGTGGGATATAAACCACACAACACAAAAACAAAAATCTTTGATTTAAATGAACCGTTGCACAAACCATTTCAAACACGCAGGTGTCTATCGACGCGTCCGCGATGGGTACATGCCGCAGCTCGAACCGGTGTGTGGCCACGAGAAGCGCACCGCCCTGCTTTCGGCCATCCGCTCGATCGCATCGTAATATATTATAACCATATGTAGGCTACACAAATCTTTGTTTAGAGCTGGGGTCGAACCCACGTCATGCACCAGTTAACAGTTACGCCAACCATGTCGCTTAAATTTTAACCAATCAAGTTAATATACGAATCATTTCTATTTCAAAATCGGGGCAATATGCGTTTGCCCTTTTGAAAATAGAAGAAGATCGTGTGGCAACATATCAACGGGATGATTTATTTGAGCTGAACTGAATCTGAAACTGAAACTGAAGCTGAAACTGAAGCTGAAACTGTAGCTGAATCTGAATCTGAAACCAAAACTGAAGCTGAAGCAGAAACTGAATCTGAAACTGAAACCAAAACTGAAGCTGAAGCTGAAACTGGAACTGTAGCTGATTCTGACGCTGAAACCAAACTGAAGCTGTAACTGAAACTAAAGCTGAAGCTGAAACTGATGCTGAAACCAAAATTGAAGCTGAAGCTGAAACTTAAACTGAAGCTGAAAATTAAGCTGAAACTCTAGCTGAATCTGAAAATGAAACCAAAACTGAAGCTGAAACTAAATCTGAAATTGAAACTGAATCTGAGACTGAATCTGAAACTGAATCTGAAACTGACACCAAAACTAAAGCTGAAGCTGAAACTGGAACTGTAGCTGATTCTGACGCTGAAACCAAACAGAAGCTGTAACTGAAACTAAAGCTGAAGCTGAAACTGATGCTGAAACTGAAGCTGAAGCTGAAACTGAAACTGAATCTGAAACTGAAACCAAAACTGAAGCTGAAACTGAATCTGAAACTGAAACTGAAACCAAACTGAATCTGAAACGGAAGCTGAAACTGAAACCAAACTGAAGCTGAAACTGATGCTGAAACCAAAACTGAAGCTGAAGCTGAAACCAAACTGAATCTTAAACTGAAGCTGAAACTGAAACCAAACTGAAGCTGAAACTGATGCTGAAATCAAAACTGAAGCTGAAACTGAAGCTGAAACTGAAGCTGAAACTGGAACTGTAGCTGAAACTGACGCTGAAACCAAACTGAAGCTGAAACTGAAACTGATGCTGAAACATAAGCTGAAGCTGAAACTGAAACTGTAGCTGAAACTGGAACTGTAGCTGAAACTGACGCTGAAACCAAATTGAAGCTGAAACTGAAACTAAAGCTGAAGCTGAAACTGATGCTGAAACCAAAACTGAAGCTGAAACTGAAACTGAAGCTGTAAATTAAGCTGAAACTGTAGCTGAATCTGAAACTGAAACCAAAACTGAAGCTGAAGCTGAAACTGAATCTGAAACTGAATCTGTAGCTGAAACTGACGCTGAAACCAAACTGAAGCTGAAACTGAAACTGATGCTGAAACCAAAGCTGAAGCTGAAACTGGAACTGTAGCTGAAACTGACGCTGAAACCAAACTGAAGCTGAAACTGAAACTAAAGCTGAAGGTGAAACTGATGCTAAAACTTAAACTGAAGCTGTAAATTAAGCTGAAACTGTAGCTGAATCTGAAACTGAAACCAAAACCGAAGCTGAAGCCGAAACTGAATCTGAAACTGAAACTGAAACCAAAACTGAAGCTGAAGCTGAAACTGGAACTGTAGCTGAAACTGACGCTGAAACCAAATTGAAATTAAAGCTGAAATTGAAACCAAAATGAAGCTGAAACTGAAACTGGTGCTGAAACCAAAACTGAAGCTGAAGCTGAAACTGAAGCTGAAACAAAACTAAAGCTGAAACTGAAACTGATGCTGAAACCAAAACTGAAGCTGAAGCTGAAACTGAAACTGAAGTTGTAACATACATAGTGAACGTAGTCCAAGATACAGATAATTTAATAAACCACGTTTATTCTAATTTGAAAACAAATATGAGGGATAAAGAATGGCTGCGTGAAAGAGTAATTTTGGCACCAACTAACGAAATTGTAGGGCAGATCAATGAAAAGATTATGTCTCATGTGGATTGTGATGTTGTTGAGTATCTGTCCGTCGACATTGTCATGGACACAAAGCAAGTGACGTCGTACTCTGTAGAGTTATCAACTCTCTGGAATTGTCAGGGTACCCCATCACATTATTTGAGGATTTAACTTGGTACAAAAATGTATTGTAAACTACGTTTTTGGTTTTAAAAAGATAAATTTTAAATACTAACTGTCTGTCTGTTTTTGGGATGGATGGACCCTGGTGATGGTTTTTTAAATATTATATGCGGTTTTTAACTACCCAAAAAGATACGGTACACCTTTTTGGCAACAAGAATTATTGACAAAGTGTAAATTAACGCAGGCGAAGCCGCGGGCAAAAGCTAGTAAAATATATTTTAAGGATTCAAGGCCCACCAATGTAACTCTTCAATATATTACTAAGCTGTTTGTACGTTTGCTTGTCTACCGCAAGGTTGTATCTCATGAAATGCAATATACGGACAGTCGAAATTTTCTCGAAGTGTGGCAGTACCACTATAACAAAGATAATATTTAACTAAATAACAACCAAAGAAATACATTCAAACAAAATTTTTTAGGATTCCGTAGCCGAATGGCAAAAACGGAACCTATCTATAGATTCATCATGTCTGTCTGTCCATCCGTATCAATCACTTTATTCCAAAACTATTGGGACTACAGAGCCGAAACTTGATGTAGTTTGTAAATCGCAATTTTTATTAAAAAAAAATAAGGGATATATATTTAGTTCCATGAATGTGGGGGCCCCATATAAGGAACTCAAACAAAAATACATTTTTCATTAAATATTGGTTTGAACGAGATACAGTGAGCAGTTTTCGATGTATAGCATTTTTTCAAAAACCGCATCGCATACCTACCACCATACCTATTACATACCTATACATATACCACCATACTATACCATACCATACCATATACTATGCATACCTATTACTTTGTCATTTATGCAACTACTATCCAAAACAAAGTTATTTTGCTAACTTTATTATGCTACTACGAAACTCTTTATGGGCGACTCGTACTTGGACATTTTTATTCTATTTATGATACAGAATCACTCGTGTGAAAATCCAGCACCTACTTGTTTGTGTTACTTCGGATATTTCTACGTGGTGACGATGATATGGCAGTTTTTGTGGGAATCTATTGGATGAGACGACTGGTAAGATGGTGCCTTACCAGTCGTCTCATCCAATAGATTCCCACAAAAACTGCCATATCATCGTCACCACGCCATTTATTACGAAACACGATTTAGGGGTAGGGGTCAACCGTGTCTTATATTTTCTTCACAGAAAGTGGGGAAGGAGTCTTGAGAGTTCTTACGTAAGATTATAAAAATGCGCAATGTTGATCACTACAGGGAGTCATAGTCTATGAGCACTTATAAAACGTTAGAAGCTAGGCCACGGTTCAGAATTGATAGTTTCCAATGGAGTAGACCCGGCAAGAAAATCCATGGTTACTTTTTTTCAAAACTTAATTGAATTCACAATGTTTCCATAATACAGTTTTTGTAGGTATGAGAAGACAATAATATTAGTTTATTCTGTAACTTAAACAGAACAGTATACAGGATTACAGGAAAGTAAAAGGACAAGATCGGAATTTACGCGGGCAAAATAGCATTGGTAACATCGACTCATACACGAATGAAGTCGGGAGCAAAGTTTGTATGGCTATAATTTTTATACCGTGCAAATATGCGAAATTTTCTCGCAAAAAAGTGTCGACCAACAACAACTATTTATTTATTTATGTTATAACGACTTACAAAAACCAATTATGATAACATAATACAAAAATAATATACAAGAACAAAAATAAAATGAGAAATAAAAACAGAAACTACAATTAGAATAAAATATACATCAATAAAACTCGACTTAAACATACAAAACAACATTCAAATAAAAAATAAAGAATAGTATAATGATTAAACTATTTGACTTTCGCATAAGATGCAAAAAATATTAGACATTACTATATTAAAATCATCTGCAAATATATCACAATCCGGACTGGCTTCCATGAGGTTGTTAAGAGCAGTCAGGACGCGGGGAACTGGAGATGAAGCGCGGCGGCGGCGTACGGCGAATTTTTTTTTTGCTCTTCAAGCTAAGTTATCCTAAAAGCATTAAAATGTTTTAATTATTTACGTATTACACATTACTTATTATTATTAACATTAATTTTGGGGCACTTTGGTTCATGTTTGATTTAATTGTAACGTCGATTTTAATAAATATTTATTCCACTTCCAATTTTTTACAATTTTTACCTATGACAATAACTTGATTTTAGGACAATATTCTTTAAAATTGCATAAATAAATCAATGATTACTCCACTGGCACCCAAGCTAAGATTAAACTTGTGTTATGGGTGCCAGGGTTCTCTCTGTTAATACATTCCTCAATTTATACAAAACTAGTACGGAGTTACATTGGGTAAGTAGCTAACGATTGAGTACAAAAAGAAAACTAAGTTATAAAACAAAGAAACAAACAATAGAAAACAAAAAAATAATAATAATAGTAATTATACAAGAAAAATAATAATCTATAGCCTCTCTCTAGTGTGAATTTGGTGAGGTTTGTGGTGTAAAGTATGACTGCATGTGTCATGTGTATGTGTCGTGTGTATGTTTTATGTATATGTGTCGTGTGTGTGTGCGTGTGATGTATGCGCTTGTAGTATGTTAGTGTTATTCGAAAAAGCAGAAAATTTTAGAAAAGCTTTCCAAGTAACTTTTCAGCCTCCTCGTAGGTAAGAGTTGTGAGCCACTGACTCACTTTCTTTTTACATTCGAATTTATTTAAGCCATAAATATTGCATCGCTTGTTAACTGCATTATAAATTCGACTACCTAATACTCGAAAGTGTCTTTCAGCCAAATTAGTTTTGTATCGTTCTATAGGACAGACATACTTTGATCTCATATTTGCCAGACGACCTGCACAGTATATCAGAGAGCCGTGCCTGCGCAAGATGGTGCACAAAGAGCTGTCTAACAATCATAACTTTACAGTCTTTATACAATTGTATTGTTCTATACCGGAAATGTTTAGAAGTCATGACCTTAAGAGCAGCTCGTTGCGCTCTTTCCAGTTTAATGAAACAAGTTTTTGGAGCACCTCCCCAAGTCATTATCCCGAATGAGAGTACTGACTGACAGAGTGAGAAGTAGACCATCCGAAGTGTACCTAAGTCTGCACTATGGCGCAGACTCTTAAAAATCGCTATGAGTTTCCTCACTCTGCTAGACGTTCTATCAATTTGCACTTTCCAGGATATCAGGTTATCTATCATGATACCGAGGTACCTGACTTGTTTTGTTCTGACTAGGGGAGGACAGACACATTGATCTAACTGTTCATTACAAGTGTGGGCTCTGACAACAAACGAGTCTTCCGGCTGCGTACAAGATCTAATTGAAAACGGGATATATTTAGTTTTATCGATGTTTAATGTAAGAATGTTAGCTCCCAACCACGACATCACGATCCCCAGCGCAAACTCTGCTCGCTTCCGAACTTCTCCCCAGTCCTGACCCTGCACGAGCAAAGCCGTGTCGTCCGCGTAACTATATATGCTACAGTGTGGGATAGATAAGTTACAGAGGCTGTTAACATATATCAAGAAGAGGGTAGGTCCCAAAATTGAGCCTTGGGGAACTCTAAATGACAATAAGTGATCGTCACTGACGTATGAGCCAATTTTGACACATTGTGTCCTTTCAGAGAGGTAGCTCTTAAAGATCGCCAGCGCTGGTCCCCTCACTCCCATTCTCTCTAATTTTGACAACAGGATAGGGACAGAGACAGTGTCAAATGCCTTAGATAAATCTATGAAAACACCCAAACATTTAGACTTTACATTAAGCACCTTTACAGCACTATCAACAAAGGCAGCAACAGCGTCCTCACAAGATTTATTCCTACGAAAACCGTACTGATTGGCCGATAAAATGCCATGTGCTTCCATAAAGCTGACGAGGCGACTGTTTAAGACCTTTTCTAAAATCTTTGACAGCACCGGAAGGACAGATATAGGTCTGTAGTTATTGACACTGCCTCTGTCTCCACCCTTGTGAATGGGATGCACAATCGCTTTCTTCAAGGACCTCGGAAATACTCCCTTGAAGATACATAGATCACATATGTGCGTTATAGGGGGTACAAGGAACTGGTGGCTCACCTTTATCATTTTGGTTGAAATTCCGTCCCACCCTGCAGCAGAATCAGTACGAAGACTCATTATGATTCTCTCAACTTCATCAAAATCCATGGCAAGAAGCGCGAGAGAGTTAGGCTGTACATCATCCCGGAGAAACGGAACATGCTTTTTTTTTTTTTTAACGTGGTATTATCATCAAATAAGTCCTCCCACCCCGGGCAGGGTGGGAGGGACTGTCAGACTTTTACTGACTAAAATCCACGGTGTTCCTTCAATAACCCTTTACGTACCGGGGTCACGGTAATGGGATAAGTCCCACGACCCCGGGCGGCTTCGGCCCTCTGCAGAGGGGGCCTCGTCATGTTGCTGACGCTCTTTGAGGCGCGCGTGGAACACAACGCGCCGTCGACCCGGGCATGGTCCATGGTCGGACAGCGAGTTGCCCTTTACTCGCTGTCCGCATGCCCGCGCCTACGGTGACCGGAGATCGTCGGCCGACGTCCGACGCCGTGGGCGTCTACCACTGCGGCTGGGCTGGAGGGAGGACGCCATCCTCTCCCTCACGCGGCCCGCCTCCTCCTTCGATAGCATGATTGCTTCGCAGAAGGAGGCGACCGCTTCCCACTCCCTCTCGCCCCGCAGCATGGCCTCGACCAATGCCGGGCGCGAGAGGTCTCCGCCTATCGCCGCCGTGAGGATACGTCGGTGCTCTGCCCAGGCGGGGCAGTCTTGCACCGTGTGCTCTACGGTGTCCTCAGGGCGACCCTCGCAGTGGTGACACCCAGGCGTTTCCTCCTTTCCCATCAGACACAGGTACCTCCCGAAACTTCCGTGTCCGGTGAGGACCTGCGTCATGCGGTAGGTCAGGACGCCGTGACGCCGATCTAGCCACTCCTCAAAGAGGGGTCTTACCACCGCAATTGCGGCGTGCCCGAAACGGAACATGCTTAGAGTATGTATTTATGTGTCTGTCCGCAAGATTTTTGCCAACACTAGCGAAAAATTCATTGACCTCATTTATTGAGGATTTCTCATCATGACCAGGAAGGGTCAAGAGGTCTGTAGATTTCGATACGTGTTTACCTAGAATGCAATTTATTACTTTCCAGGTCGCTTTAGGATTATTTTTTGCATTAATAAATTCATTTTTCTCATAATTATTTTTAAGTCGGTTTAATATTTTGTTACAGAAGTTACGATAACGATGGTATGTGATTTTCAAAATGTATTTTTCTGGTGATTTTTTATGGTTCCTATGCATCCTATCCCTGTTACGAATACATCTGAGTAGCCCCTGTGTGATCCAGGGCTTAATTATTTGCTTCCTAGAGGACACAGTACTGACTTTAGTGCTTTTTTGTACAATTGCGGTAAGTGTATTTATAAGAAGATCAGTAGCTTCATTCAGATCATTGGTTAATATGACGGGACTAAAATCTGTTTTGGATATTTCTGTGGCTACTGTACAATGATCGATTTTTGTGACTAATTTGGGCCCTTTTTTTGGAATCTGGTTATTTTTTAAACATACTAATATTGGTGCGTGGTCGGTAATGTGAGTATCCAAAATAAATGAAACCAATGAACTCTTCACTGTTATCATAGTATGGTCCAAACAATTGTTTTCCCTAGTGGGTGATGTATACGCCGGTAGCAGCCCATGTGATGCAGTCAGGTTCATGTATTCACTGTAATGTGGATCATTATTACTTGGGCTTATATTGATGTTCATGTCTCCCACCAGAATTTTATTTTTATACGTAGACACTGTAGCTAGAACGTTATTTAAGCTATTTAAAAAGTTATCTGTATGTCTAAAGGATGGTGGTCGGTACACTGCTATAATAAATGTATCGGAATTAATTTTACAAACAAGACAGTTTGCCTCCATAAATTGTGGCTCCATGACATTATGTTGCAAATCCGAGCTTACGTAGATCACTAAGCCATCATTCTGGTTAATAGTGTTACTTGTAGAGTAAGCCGAGTATCCTTGAAGTTCCGGAATAGACATAGTTTTACTTAACCAACACTCTGAGAAAATTATAACGTCACACCTAATTTGCAGTGTGGATAATAAGACTAGGACGTTATTAAAGTTTTTATTAATGCTACGTATATTAAAATGCAGTATTTTGATTATTTCTTTGTTGTTACCAATTAGTTGAAGGCATTTATCTGGCGGGCAGTTATAAAATTCATTGGTCCCATACGTATCCAGATGATTCATAATTTCATCAATGTCATTCATTTTTATTAATAATCGAAATTACAATAATAAGCATGACATTTGAAAACCGTGCCTTATTTTGGAACTGGACTGTTTGACATCTGAGAAATAGAATATTACATCTTTCCTGCTTTTGTAAAAATATATTGTAAAGAAGAGAAATTGTAACTGGGCGTGTTTTGTGTTTGAGAAATGGTCTGTGTGTTGTGTGTCTGTTGCGTTGCAGTAGGGCATACTCTAAATTATTTAGCTTTTTACATACTGATTCAAAAATAATGGAAGAGAACTGTAATAAAATAATAACTAAAAAACGGATACTTATTACAAAAAAAAGATTACTCTTGTGCATGCAATATTTCAAGAAAACATTTTTCAGATTGAATACGGATAGGCTTGTCACCTTCTTTTTTACGAAGAAAAATCTTCCCGTCAGCCGACCAGCAGTATTGAAACTGCTGAGATTTGGCAAATTTCCGAGCTTCATAAAAGAGTTGCCTTGACCTCGCTGGTAGACGATCAGCAATATAAAGCAGCACGCGCTCACCTGTTATGCCAATGTTGCCACTATTTAGTTTCTCCGTGGCAGGTTTTCCCTTATTAAAGTTACGCGCGGCATGAAGGAGGTTATTTTTCATCATAACTGAATGGAATTCCGCAACTATTTGTTTAGAGGGGCCTTGTTTACCCTGCACTCTGTAAATATCCCGTATCTGTGTCGGTTGTACGGTTATTTCTAATGGTTTACAGACATCAATTACCGTTTTGACCAGATCGTTGCCATTCTCGTGTTCCCTGGGAGGAATATTTCGTAGCTCGATAACGGCAGATCGTCGGTATCCTGTATTTGTTTCTCCAGGACATTTATGTGTTTTCGCTGCTCAGACCTTTCACATTCCAACTTTGTCATTTTTGTCTTGATTTCCTCATATTTTTCGTTCATGAGACTTGCTGATTCCTCAATTTCTGATCTAATATTTTGCAATTTATCATTCTGTAATTTTAATTCAGCCAGTTCCATTGTTATTTTAGTCGTAAAGTTTTTCAAGTTGGCTTCCTGATCGGCGTTCTACTTAGTGAGCATAGCTCGTATTTCCTCCTTGAAGTCTCCAAGTTCGTTTGTAGGGCTAGACTCGGAACGAAGCCGTTTTGATCGTTGAGATGTATTTACAAACTCGGCCTTTATTGCAGAGACGGCAATCTCAGGATTAGATATCGCTCTCTGTACTTCCATTACTGGAGTTGACGGCGGCGTGCGATTCATTTTAGGCATTATAATATCAAGACAAGAATGCGCAGTATGCACAAGCCAAGCGTAGTCTTAGTTAATGCGCGGCGCAGGCGTAGCAGATCATAAAAAATATAGCAAGCAGTCAGGTTAGCGCGTTAGGTGACAGTTGTGTAGACATCTTGCAATATCAAAACGCAGTACTGTTAAATTTTTGTGTTTCCGAACGTAGCCTTTTGTTATTAGGTTGGTAATGACTAAGTTTCTTTTATGTCTCTGGTTTGCTGTTTTTATAGATAACCTCAACTTAATTTTGGCGATATATTTGTGTATTTATACACTGATAATGGTGTGTTTTTGTTACTTTTTTGATGTAATTCACTGCACAGTCTCACACACAGCCTTCCAAACAGCACTTTTGTAGGTAGAACTTAAAAAACCGTACACTTTTTATATAAAACAGAGAAGCGATTAGCAAAGCGATTGATGTAAGTGATGACCATAGAGAAAAAGTAGTGTTTACAAATAGTATCATACAAACCATCATCTTCTGCGTAACCGTCCAATTTTTGCTGTGACTTCCTATCGCACTAACGCTGGGGTTCGGGCTGTATGGCAAACTATTTTAATATCGTCTTTGAGAACTTAGACTTGTTTGCTGTGTCTACAAATAAGTTTAAGATCTCCTTATTTAAATTCTTAGTTGATGCATCAAATTTGTGACACATTTAATTGTAATAATTATCCTACGTCATTGATTATTTATTTTGATTTGTTTAATTGTAATTATTTTTAATTTCAATATGATTTGATACCGTTTGTTTTTCATTCATATCATTTCAATGTTATTTTGACGCTATTTTTTTCTGTTTTTTGATTAATAGTGTGTTTATTATTTATTTTTATAATTATTATTTTTGTTTTGTGAGTGTTGTAACCTTATCATGTCGTAAAATGTAATCTGTGGATAACGCAGTGGGTTACACATCTGTTATTGTTTGCTTAATGATACTAGAGACTAAGTGCTTTGTGTAACTGTTCGTTTTCCCGAAACAAATAAATAAATAAAAAATAACCTTTTCCCAACTACATCAGAGTTGTCTTCTAGTCAAACCGTAAGCAGCTGAGCATTAGTGTTTTACATGGAGCAAATGCCTGTCCGGCCTCCACAACCTATTTAGCAGTGGGTCGACACAATTCCCCTTGGCAAAGCTGGTGTCAGATTTACTGGCTTCTGACTGCCCGTAACGACAGCCAAATATACACAAGTGACACGGTCTGAGCTTAGTGCTTTCCGAGGCACAGAGGAGTCTCGATATGTTAAAATGGTCTCCCATCCAAGAATAGACCTCGGAAAGCGTTGCTTAACCTTGAGACTTGACCCGTGTGGCTGTTATTATTTATCTACAAGTAATATAAGCTTGAAGAGGATCCATATACCAAGCAGTGGTCTAAGAAAACTTATCAGAAGGTGATTCGTTGATATCCGGTTTTCATTTAGCTAAAGCAGGGAGAGTCATTACGTGTACCTAGATCCGGATAGAAGTAGCAATGTAACCGTGACTGCAAGAAATAAAGCATTCCAATGCATTAGCTTTATTGCCGTACGAATGAGGTTAGTAAGTAATACCTACTTTTAATTTATTTCTTTTGTGGAATACGCGTTCTTGCGGTTTTAGCTGAATGGAATTCAGCAAAGGGTTCATAATCCTACAAGCAGGTATATTTCCGCTTGTTTGTAAGTGCAGTTTAAAATTTTTTTTACCTTATTTACCTCATTAACATTTTAATTATATTATATTATGAATGATTGTATGGATAAGTCTTACTTTTAACCAACGACGTAAAATAAGGGGTGTTATAAATTTGTCGTGTCTTATGTCTGTCTGTGATATCGTAGCTCCTAAACGAAGGGACCGATTATGATGCAGTTATTTTTTTAGAAAGCTGACGTGATCGAATTGATTGTTAGCTACAATTAATCAAGATCTGTTCAGGTGTTTCAAGGTTGTCGGGATTGACGTAAAACTGTATATTTAAATTCTTAATTGATGAGTTATATCTCTTTAGATATTTTATTCTGCAAAAAACGAATGTGAGAGTGATTCAGATTATTTATTTGCATAACAGCAATTAAGTGGCCTAGTGGCCTTCTAGTTCTAGGTACTTATTGGGATCGAAATCAGGTAGGTAAATTACTTTATGTAATGAATGAATTGATTGTTAGCTACAATTAATCCCCCACCAACTGTGTCCCCACGTTGTCGTCGTGGTGGGGCTTGCGTGTTTCGATGATCTCTGGGGCCATGCCGGTAGAGGCACTCATGCCGGACGGGCCCAGAGGGAGAACCCAGACCAAGAGGGACACACCGGGGGAAAGGCGCGCCGCCTGGAGGATCGAGCAGCTAGCTCGAGCTTCTAGAGGGCGCACGGTGGGCTGAAAAACGGCTTTCATAGACTTAGGCATTTTATTTTGCAAGTGCCAGTTTTTGTGCCGGATATCACTTCTATTTGTTATAACAATATACAAAAATGACACCAGAATTGATTCTGCACAAAAACGAAGGAATTATAATTTTTTTACGAAAATTTTGTATGGACCTAGTATGAAAAATCGAAATATCTCTGAAACGGCAGCGATAACCGTAATATCCTTATAGGAGGTTTTAGTACTAATTATTTATGATTTTTTGACATACGTTACATAATGGTTGTAGATGCCTTTTTTTTTAAATCGTCAAAATATTTTTATTTATTTTTACATATTAAACGTTCCTTTTAGTGTTTAAGTTGAAGAATTCAGAGCTTTAACAACTCTTAACATAAAATAGCATCACCCCATAGACCTGAAGGACTAGACAGAGGTGTGTAGTATCTTGTTGATCTTGTAAGATTTCCAACAATACCAAATAGTTGAATATCAGTGTCAAAGTGCCCATGCTGTCGCTTCTTTTAGAAAGATAGGGGAATGAAATTGTTAATTGATCATACCCTAAAAGTATGATTACAACATAACCGGACACATAATAATATCGACACAAAAGGAATTTTAAAACCTTGCATACGTTCAAAATACAAAATAACATATTGTGTAGTCATCTAATGAGTCTGATGACAAGTAATTAAGTAATTAGAATGATGGTTGTAGTCTTCTGATTCTAATGAGCCTATTAAGTGATTAAATGATTTGAAATATCTCGCAACAATACCAACTAAGAACTGCATTCACCTTTTTATAATTAGTGAGCTAATGTGATTTGCTAATGTTGATTAGTTCTACTATGAGTTCTACGAAATGTTTTTGACGATTATAAATTTTTATTATCATATCTTTTATAACTTTAATGAGGGTAGTTAACTAATTATTGACTTTATACAATAAAAGGGCTATAATTTTGTTCCATAATTTAGATTGTTCACAACCGTGTAACTGCTAACACTAAAACTATTTGCTTTGCGACTACAAAATCTTAGAATGGAAAGTTTAATCACCAACTTAGATTTGTTTGTTCTTCTAAAAAGTGAGTGTCCTTCATTTAATCATGAAGTATTGTTTAGTGCAATTGTGTCCCGCATAGGCGATTGCCTTTCTGCCGAAGATCAAGTAACTCTCAAAGAATTTTGCCGGAGATTCACGCGAGCTGCTTTAAACAGGTGGCTGAAATCTAAACGATTCTTTGATAAGTTTAGAAATACGTACGGAGAGTGGTTGCAAGCAAATATTGATTGGCCGAGTTGCGTGCAAACTTTAATAAATCAAGAACCAACTGTTGATGAGATACCAAGAGCACGCTCAGTCTCTCCAGAACCTTCGACATCATCGACTGTTGGAACAATGACAAAAAGGTCCCGAAAACCATTCAAAGATCTGGGAAGCAAACAGAAAAAGAGAAGATCTAGTGAGCACATAGGCGAGGATTCCTGTGAATTGGCATATGCAGCTGCAGCACGTTTAAAAGGAGAAGGTTATGAAGATATCGCATCTGTAATCAATTATATGATCAAAAATCCAGAAGCTGCCGTTAAAATCAAGGAAAGCATTAAGAAAACAGTAATATTTACACCAGAGAAAGCACTTGGATTGCTTCTTTCACTTAAGCTTTCAAAGTGGCAATATATTACGTTGCGAGAGACTGCCATTCGGGAAGGTGCTAAGGATATTTACCCATCCTACTATAAACTGCAACAAACTAAGCTTGCATGCTACCCTCCTAATCAATCAGTATCAGTTACGGATTCATCAGCTAGAATTACACTTCAAGCTTTACTTGACATCACGGTGAAGCGGATTCTTCAAAGTCTTTCTGATAATGTGGAAAATAAGCAGTTAAAGCTGATATCGAAGTGGGGATTTGATGGTGCTTCCAATCAAAGCCGATACAAGCAGAAAATGGATGGCGAGCATGATGATTCAAGCATTTTCATGACCTCCTTGGTGCCACTGAAACTGACAGATGGAGATAATACTATATGGACAAACCCGAAACCATGCTCAACTTTTTATTGTCGTCCGGTTCAGTTCACTTTTGTAAAAGAAAGCCATGCAGTTGTCATTGATAACAAAAGAAAAATGGATGAGGAAATTGAGGCCCTTAACCCCACAGAGTGCATTAATAGTAACAGGGTGACTCATAAACTAATGATGACAATGATCGACGCAAAAGTCTGCACGTACCTTTCTGAAGCTAGATCAAATGCATCATGCTACCTGTGCTTAGCAAAACCAACAGAAATGAACCACTTAGATGCTGTAACATCAAAAACTGTGTGTTCTGACATATATGAATTTGGCCTATCATCCCTACATGCCCGTATAAATTGCATGGAATGTCTGTTACACATTGCGTACAGACTTGACTTCAAACAGTGGGCAGCAAGAAGTAATGAGCATAAAGATATGTTACAAAACAGAAAAAAAAACATTCAAAATAAATTTAAAGAGGAGCTCAATCTGTTAATTGATATAGTAAAACAAGGCTCGGGAACTACCAATGACGGGAATACCGCAAGGAAGTTTTTCGAGTTTCCCAATAAAACTGCAGCTATTACTGGGTTGGATCAAAACCTGATAAAAAGATTTGCTGTTATTTTGCAAGCAATAACATCTGGTGAGAAGATCGATGTCATCAAATTTAAAGATTTTGCTCGCAAAACAGCAGAAAACTACGTGGAATTATACGACTGGTACTACATGTCATCAACCGTACATAAACTATTAATACACGGAGCTGACATAATCGAAAAAAATGATATTGTCCCGATTGGGACTCTCTCGGAAGAAGCCTCAGAGTCTCGAAACAAAGATTTTAGGAGGTTCCGGGAACATCATTCGCGGAAAAGAAGCAGGCAAGATTCTTATCAAGATATCCTAAATATGCTTGTTGTTTCTTCGGATCCTTTTCTAAGTGCACAAAGGCCGAAGTTAGATGCCAAAAGGAAGACAACCTTTTTTGCTGAAACTCTCGACCTAATACAGTTTCCGGAAACTGAGTTCGAGTTTGTAGGTATATCCGATCTGGATTCTGACTCGGAATTGGAGTCCGACAACGAAAGTTGTAAAGAAAATTTGTAAAATTTAATTATTTTTCTTTATGTTCTTTTGTTATTTATGTTAGTTTATTGTACCAATATGTTTAGTTAATAATTTCATAAATTATAGTTTCAAATATGTATTTTGTATAATTGAATTTATTAGATATTATTTTTGTTACTTCTGTTTTATTTAAATTACCTATCAATAAAAAGTTTATATACAGTCTTTTTTTTTTTCACATATTCTTAATATTTGGGGAAAAAGCATGCTTCCTAACGATGGTCTTAACTTTGACACAGTTCATGGATCGTTTTGAACAGTTTCATATGTTAAAATAAATAATGTTAGTACTATAATCCCCTATAAGGATATTATTATTATTATTATGTGTCCGGTTATGTTGTAATCATACTTTTAGGGTATGATAAATTAACAATTTCATTCCCCTATCTTTCAAAAAGAAGCGACAGCATGGGCACTTTGACACTGATATTCAACTATTTGGTATTGTTGGAAATCTTACAAGATCAACAAGACACTACACACCTCTGTCTAGTCCTTCAGGTCTATAGGGGTGATGCTATTTTATGATAAGAGTTGTTAAAGCTCTGAATTCTTCAACTTAAACACTAAAAGGAACGTTTAAATATGTAAAAATAAATAAAAATATTTTGACGATTTAAAAAAAAAAAAGGCATCATCAACCATTATGTAACGTATGTCAAAAATCATAAATAATTAGTACTATAACCCCCTATAAGGATATTACGGTTATCGCTGCCGTTTTAGAGATATTTCGATTTTTCATACTAGCTCCATACAAAATTTTCGTAAAAAAATTATAATTCCTTCGTTTCTGTGCAGAATCAATTCTGGTGTCATTTTTGTATATTGTTATAACTAATAGAAGTGATATCCGGCAAAAAAACTCGCACTTGCAAAATAAAATGCCTAAGTCTATGAAAGCCGATTTTCAGCCCACCGTGCGGCGCGGGGCCCGGTCTCAGAGATCGGGTCAAGGGGGAGGAAAGGTTCACTTCCAGTATGCGTCTAATCTTTAGACGTAACCGTGAAGTGAACCAGGGGAGGGGAAATGGGAGTAGGGATGGAGGAACTCACCTCGCTAAAAAAGTATAGAAATGGCAGACAAAGTTTTTGAGAAAGCTACCCAGGCGGGTCCCAGCTGCTCTTCAGCTGGGGAGTCCCGCACCGGACACGTCCGGTCAGTCCCGTCGTACTCTGGGGGGGACAACAAAGGCTTTTACCCCAATTTTGCCCCGGCAGTCGCCGCATTGAGCCAGGGAGGCTCACGTGCCCGTGAGGGAGTCGCTGGACTTGTCCAGCACGTCCATTTCACCGGCACCGAATTCTGAGCGAGCGCAGAGCGCCGCTCCGCGGAGGAAGGGGGCGCTGGTGCTCGGGTCGGAGACCGACTTGGCATCGGACGCCGAGAGCTTCCAGAGCATGGTCTCTGGGAGCGCAGTGAGGAGCGACGAGGGGGGCGCCGATAGGAGAAAGGAGTTCCTCAAGCGCCCCCGCGAGGACGTGTCGTCGTCGGAGGAAGGGCTTGTCTCGGCCCGTAAGATCCCCACAAGCGTGCGGGGTAAAGGCCGAGGCAAGACTTCGGGGAGAGGGCCTTCCTCTGGAGAGCCCAACACTGGTCTGGCCTCGAGCGAGGCCAAACTAGAAGAGGCCGTGGCAGCTGCCATCCGCACCATCTCGCGGAAGCGCAACAGAAAGAGCAAGGAGGACGCGATCGGCGAAGCCACGGCCTCCATCATGGTGGCCACGCGGACTTATGGCGGGGCTCCGGCTGCAAGGGACGATATGTCCGATCTGCGGCCGGAGGTCACCCGCCTGACTGCCGCCATTGAGGCTCTCCAGAGGGAGAACGCCGCCCTCAAGGCGGACCTGGCCGCAATCCGGGGAGGCGGCCAGCGGGATGCGCCGCCGCGGGGCCAAAAGGAGAAAGGCCAGCCCACACCAGCGGAGGACTCGGTTCTCGACCTGGTGCGACAGGAGCTGGCCGCCTTCCAGCAGCGGTTCTCCGTATTGGAGAGCCGCGTGCTGCGACCCCCGCTGGCGGCGACTTCGTACGCGGCTGCAGCCGCGTCCAAGCCTCCCCAGACGACGACGAGGCCGCCTCAGGCGAAGACGGCCACGGTGCGGACGGCACCAGTGACGGCGGCCCCTGCGAGGGCAAAGACGGCCCCGGCCAAGCCGAAATCGGGCCCATCAAAGCCGCCTCCGACCCCGACACCTGCGGGGCCGAAGCAGGCGGCCAAAAAGAAGAAGGCCCAGGCCGGGAACCAGCCGTCCCAGCAGCCTCCTCCAAAGACTCCTCCGGCCGGCGCCGACTGGCAAGTGGCCGGGGAGAAGAGGAAGGCTGCTGGCGCAGCCAGGTCCTCGCGGCGTAGGGAGAGACGGCGGCGGCGAGACGCCGCGGCGCGATTGCGCGCCCCCAAGACCGCGGCTGTAGTGATCACACTGCAGCCGGACGCGGTGAAGAGGGGCGTGTCGTACCGCGACGTGCTGGCGAAGGCGCGGATGGCGATCGACATCACGGAGCTCGGCATCGTCGGCGGCCTCCGTCACCGGGTCACTGCAACGGGGGCTCGGATGCTGGAGATCCCCGGCGCGGCCAGTGGCCCTGCCGCTGACGCTCTCGCCGAACGGCTCAGAGCGTCCTTAAATGCGGAGGAGGCCCGAGTCTCCATACCCACCAAGCGCGCAGACATGCGCATATTGGGTCTGGATGACTCCGTGACGGCCGAGGAAGTGGTGGCCGCCGTCGCCAGGACTGGGGGGTGCCCTCCCGATCAGGTGAGGGCGGGCGCCCTGCGTCCTGGCTTCACGGGGACGCAAACCATTACGGTTAGTTGCCCCGTCCCGGCGGTCAAAAAGATCCAGGAGGGCCGAAGGCTCCTGGTTGGTTGGGTGTCTGCGCAGGTGAAAGTCCTGGATCCCAGACCCCTGAGGTGCTTCCGCTGCCAAGTGGGCAACCATGCGGCATGCGTGTGCACCTCGGAGGTAGACCGCAGCGATAGGTGCTTCCGCTGCGGTCAGCCCGGTCACAAGGCCGGCTCGTGCTCCGCCCCGCCTCACTGCTTCGCATGTGAGGCGGTTGGCAAGCCGGCCGATCACCGGGCGGGGGGCAAGTCCTGCGCCCCACCCACCAAAGCCAGGCGCAAAGGTAGGCCCTCTGCCGCCGTCGTCACCGCCACCGCCGCCGCCGCCGCCGCCGTCGCTACTGCCGCCGCTGTCGCCGTCGTGGCTGAACCCCCGCGAGGGGCCCTGGAGGAGGCTGCAATGGATCCCGATTAATGGCCCCATTGCGCTTCCTCCAGGCGAACATCAACCACTGCGCCGCTGCTCAGGAACTTTTGCTCCAGAGCATGGCGCAGTGGTTGATCAACGTCGCCGTGGTCGCCGAGCCGTATTTTGTCCTGCCCCGGAATGACTGGGTGGCGGACTTGGACGGCTCGGTGACCCTCGTTTCGTCGGCCGCCGCCGGTACCCCGCCCCTCGATCGCGTCAAGAGAGGGCGTGGGATCGTCGCGGCACGGTTCGGGGAGATCGCTGTGGTAGGCGTTTATTTCTCCCCGAACCGAACTCTCGCCGAGTTCCAGAACTCCCTAACGGAGCTGGGAGACGTCGTCGTCGCCCTCGGTTCCCTCCCCGCCCTCGTCCTCGGGGACTTCAATGCCAAAAATCCGGCTTGGGGTTCCCGGTCCATGGACCATGGGCGGGGCAGGATGCTCGAGCACTGGGCCCGTGCGCAGGGCCTGGTAATCGAGAACCGGGGTTCTGTCCCCACGTGCGTGCGGTTTACGGGTGAGTCGGTGGTAGACGTTACGTTCGCCACCCCCAGCCTGTCACCGCGCGTCACCGACTGGCGCGTTGTGGAGGAGGTGGAGACCTATTCCGACCACCGGTATATCTGGTTCGACGTCTCCGCCCAGACCCCAGACGCGCCGGTCCGACGGGACCTGAGTGGTCCGCGATGGGCGCTGAAGCAGATGGACCGGGAGCTATTCCTGGAAGTTTCGATCGTGCAGGCCTGGGGGTCACCCCCGGACAGGCCTGCCGACATAAACGACGAGGCGGAGTGGTTCCGGGAGGCCATGTCGGAGATCTGCGACGTGGCCATGCCCCGGGTCCGGCAAGGACGCGCCCGGCGTCAGCTGTACTGGTGGTCGAGCGAGCTAGCAGCGCTGCGCGAAGCGTGCGTTGCGGCGCGACGCCGGTACACCAGGTTCCGCAGGCGCCGCACCCGACCTTCGGATGCGGCGACTGTAGAGGCGGAGCTGTACGAGGGCTACAGGGCAGCGAAGGCCGTCCTCCGAGACGAGATCTGGCGGGCCAAGGAACTGGCCCAGGAGGAGATGCTGGCGACTCTGGACGGGGACCCATGGGGCCGCCCCTACAAGTGGGTGCGAGAGAAGCTCCGCCCCTGGGTTCCCCCGTTGACGCAGAGTTTCCAGCCTCAGTTCTTGGAGGACGTGGTGAGCGCCCTGTTCCCATCGCGAGGGGAGCACGCTCCCCCGCCCATGGCTCCGTCTCCGACGGAACCTGAAGCTGGCGCAAACGCGGACCACAGCGACGACGACGTCTACGACGCTCCAGAGGTGACCGAGGTAGACTTGAAAGTGGCGGTACAACGGCTCAAGGCCAAAAATACCGCCCCAGGACCCGACGGCTTGCCAGGGAAAGCGTGGGTCCTGGCCTCGGAGAATCTCGGGCCTCGACTAGGGGGGCTCTTTAGCGCATGCCTGGAGAGGGGCCAGTTTCCGCTTCGCTGGAAGACGGGAAAGCTGGTCCTGATCCAGAAAGCCGGGCGCCCTGCGGACTCTCCGTCCGCATTCCGGCCCATCGTGCTGCTCGACGAGGCGGGCAAGCTCTTGGAAAGAGTAATTGCAGACCGCCTCTTCGGGCACCTGAATCAGGTGGGCCCGGATCTTGCGGAGTGCCAGTTTAGCTTCCGCAGGGGGCGCTCGACGGTGGATGCCATCATGCGCGTGAGAGCCCTCACGACGGGGGACGCGGTATCCCGGGGCAGGGTCGTCTTGGCGGTGTCTTTGGACATCACCAACGCCTTTAACACCCTGCCCTGGAGTTGCATCAGGGAGGCACTACGGTATCACCGGGTGCCGACCTACCTCCGTCGCATAGTCGAGGACTACCTGACGGACAGAGCCGTCATCTACCCCGGTCACCGGGGAGAGTGGAACCGGCGAGAGATGTCGTGCGGTGTCCCACAGGGATCGGTCTTGGGGCCGCCCCTGTGGAACATCGGATACGACTGGGTGCTACGCGGCGACCTCCCTGACGGCGTCAGCGTAGTATGTTACGCTGACGACACGCTCGTCCTGGCGCAGGGAGAGTCGCACCAGGCGGCGGCCGACCTGGCGACGCAAGCGGTTGCGACAGTCGTTCATAGGATCCGGCAGTTGGGACTCGACGTGGCGCTGCATAAGACCGAGGCCATGTGCTTTCATGGCGGTCGAAACGCGCCACGGTCCGAGTCCCACATAACGGTGGAGGGGGTTCGCATCGGCGTTGGGAGGACGATGAAGTACCTGGGACTCGTCCTCGACAGCCGTTGGAACTTCAGGGAGCACTTCCTGAGTTTGGCCCCAAAGCTGAACCGGGCAGCAGCCGCCTTCAGGCGACTCCTGCCTAATCTCAGCGGGCCAAACGCCTCCTGCCGAAGGCTGTACGCCGGCGTCGTGCGGTCCATGGCCCTCTACGGGTCCCCAGTGTGGGCCCTGTGCATCCGGACGCGACCACTAAAGTTGGTCGCATGCCAGAGGGTCATGGCTATCCGAATGATCCGGGGATACCGCACGATCGCCGGCGAATTGGCCAACCTCCTTGCCGGATTGCTGCCCTGGGATCTGGAGGCGACTGCCCTCCAGCGCATCTATGAATGGCGCGTGGAGGCGCAGCGCCGGGGCGTATCCCCGCTGCCTCGAAAAGTCGAGACGCGGCGGGAAGAGCTCCGGCGCGATCTCAGGGCAGTATGGAGGGAGCGACTGTCGCAACCGACGGCCGGGCACGCCGCAATTGCGGCGGTAAGACCCCTCTTTGAGGAGTGGCTAGATCGGCGTCACGGCGTCCTGACCTACCGCATGACGCAGGTCCTCACCGGACACGGAAGTTTCGGGAGGTACCTGTGTCTGATGGGTAAGGAAGAGACGCCTGGGTGTCACCACTGCGAGGGTCGCCCTGAGGACACAGTCGAGCACACGGTGCAGGACTGCCCAGCTTGGGCAGAGCACCGACGTGTCCTCACGGCGACAATAGGCGGAGACCTCTAGCGCCCGGCCTTGGTCGAGGCCATGCTGCGCGGCGAGAGGGAGTGGGAAGCGGTCGCCTCCTTCTGCGAAGCAGTCATGCTTTCGAAGGAGGAGGCGGGCCGCGTGAGGGAGAGGATGGCGTCCTCCCTCCAGCCCAGCCGCAGTGGTAGACGCCCACGGCGTCGGACGTCGGCCGACGATCTCCGGCCACCGTAGGCGCGGGCATGCGGACAGCGAGTAAAGGGCAACTCGCTGTCCGACCATGGACCATGCCCGGGTCGACGGCGCGTCGTGTTCCACGCGCGCCTCAAAGAGCGTCAGCAACATGACGAGGCCACCTCTGCAGAGGGCCGAAGCCCGCCGGGGTCGTGGGACTCATCCCGTTACCGTGGCCCCGGTATGTAAAGGGTTATTGAAGGAACACCGTGGATTTTAGTCAGTAAAAGTCTGACAGTCCCTCCCACCCTGCCCGGGGTGGGAGGACTTATTTGATAATTTTACCACGTTAAAAAAAAAAAAAAATAGCTACAATTAATCAAGATCTGTTCAGGTGTTTCAAGGTTGTCGGGATTGACGTAAAACTGTATATTTATTCTGCAAAAAACGAATGTGAGAGTGATTCAGATTATTTATTTGCATAACAGCAATTAAGTGGCCTAGTGGCCTTCTAGTTCTAGGTACTTATTGGGATCGAAATCAGGTAGGTAAATTACTTTATGTAATGAATGAATTGATTGTTAGCTACAATTAATCAAGATCTGTTCAGGTGTTTCAAGGTTGTCGGGATTGACGTAAAACTGTATATTTAATTTCTTAATTGATGAGTTATATCTCTTTAGATATTTTATTCTGCAAAAAACGAATGTGAGAGTGATTCAGATTATTTATTTGCATAACAGCAATTAAGTGGCCTAGTGGCCTTCTAGTTCTAGGTACTTATTGGGATCGAAATCAGGTAGGTAAATTACTTTATGTAATTTTCATCATCACCATTCCCAAAACAGTGAAGGAAATCATTGTGAGAAAACCGGTTTGTGCTAGGACCGAGAGGTAATTTGAATACATGCGACATCCGATCTATTTACAGTCCATTTCCGCTCACAGAGAGGAGGCCTGTGTCCTGGCAGTCATGGGAATATTAGGCTCAATTTACATCGTTGCGGAATGGAATGGAAGCGTCAATTTCGCCTCATGACGCGAGAAGGCGCGCTAATTCGCTGGAATGCTCGAGTACTCTCGTGCATTCCAGCTAATTCGCGCGACTGTGCCATGAGGGACGTTCAGTCTAGATCTATTAGTTTGGCACCGCACTGCTGTGACCGACCCAACTGACTCTCCGTTCGCGCCACTTTCCGTGGATTCCACCACAGAACAGATAAAAGAGATTAGAAAGGAAATAGTTCCTGATTTGTATGAGAACGCGTGTCGCCGCTTGTCTCCCACTATTTAGCTCCACTACAAGCAAGAGGCCCGTTACGTATGCGAATTACGCACACAAATAAATTACACACACTTAAATCGAGAGCTTGCTACTGATTGTAACTCAATGTCGATAAACATGCGCCGTGCATCACGGCCAATCTGGGCAAAAGACGAAACGTCACTTGTTGCAATAATGTTGTTAATGTTCGGAATTTCATAGTGATCAGAATATTTTTATGTTTTTTACAAATAGAATTGTAATTAAATGTTATTTTCGACTTACCGATGAAAAGATATACCTCCTCGCTCTATTCTTGCGGTCTGACTTTTTGTTTTACAGATTATAATTGCACAACACGGCATTTTAAAGCAGAGCTCTGTGTTCCGAAGTAATCCGAAGCGCAATAAACGCGGTGAATGAATTAATCGGTCGAGCTATGATTTTTGTATCATAAATGTGGCGCGCTCGCCACGCCCACATTACCATTTCAACCTTATTCATCTATTCCGTGGATTCCACAGACGGCGCCGAAAGTAGCTAGGGGAATTCTAGAGAATGCGCGAGGATTCCCCGGAAAACGCGCGAGCTTATTTGGCTCCTATTTAGTTTGTATCTATGTTACACGATTGACAAAGTTCATTATGCTATGTACAATTTCGTTGCAAAACGTCACTTCCATTCCATTTCGCGGTGGTGTAAATTGAGCCTTACAGTCTGATTATGTAATGTAATAAAAAGAAAAGAATAAATAAAAATGGTTGAAGTCTGCCAAACTACGCAGACGAAGCGATAATATCCTAATGGCTAAGGTGATCGAGAGGTTGCAGGTTCGAACCCCACTCATTACACTATTGCCATGAACCCACTCCAGACATAACCATATTTAGCTTAGTTGGAGGGGTTAACAAGATTTGCTAGTAGTATGAATTCTATCCACATTGCTCTTTTTTTTAAAGAAAAAGATGTCACAGGTATAATTTAGTAAATTATAATAACAACCCAGCATCAATAACTACATAAGATTTGCAATTTAACTAGGACAGATACCACTTACTGCTTCTTGCTTACAGTAAAATGGAATGAAATAATATATATAATTAGAGTTGCCATCTCCAAATTTCCCGGCCCCAGACAAAGATTTATAAACCCCGGACATTTAGGTAAAATCACACTTTTTTCCCGGACACCGTAGAAAAATACATATTTGAACTTGAAACTAAAAACAACGTTGTTTAATTATGGTTTTTATCTACTGATAAAGTGGTAACATTGTAGAGCTTTAGAACTTTTTTAATAACGGTATCTTTCTTTTCATTTAATCCACGTAACATAAACAATGAGATGAAATACCATAGGAAAATAATAATAGAGATCGTGCTTTTTGGTACCCGTGAGACCGATGTGTGTCCGGGTTTTACCTGGACGCTTATTGGAAAACCCCCCGGACGCCCCCGGACGCTCTCCAAACTAGGACAAATCCGGGAAAACCCGGACGGATGGCAGCCCTATATATAATACTAAAAAAATGCATACCTATATAATATGCTAAAATAATAAACAAATAAATACGGGGCTTTATAATAATCTTACTGATTAAGAAAGCTTATAATAATTATGATGAAGACCAAACTAATAATAACAGTCCCTTAAGTAGTGGTTTCTAATTTTACGCTTAAAACAAAATTTTGACTCAGCCTTCTTGATGTCAAGGGGTAGCATCGTCATTGGGAAAAGACTAAGCAGATAATGATGAATGCAAGTAAACTATTAACTGTTTTCTATCTCTACTTTAATAATATATCAGTCTTAAATATGTGCGGGATCATATTTACTTTTGAAACCGTTTTTAGAAAAGTGGTGATGGAAAAAAAATTACAAGGTAAAATATCTGTGTTTGAAACCACGACAAATCAAATCAAATCAAATCAAATCAATTTTATTTGTGTAACAGTTCTTAAATTAAAGATAGGTCGCTATGTTATGCCAAGAGGCGTACAAATATATGGTTGCATGTAAAATAAACAAAAAAAAATATATTGATCATGCGAGAGGTAATTACAAATTATTTGATAGGTATAATATGTCAATATTCATAAGTCTACATTAGTTTATCATTCAAAAATTCATCAATCATATAATAACATTTTTCAATTAACAACAGCTTTAATTTTGTTTTGAATTGTGTAGCATTCAATTTTTTTATATTATCTGGTAATTTATTGTAAATGCGCGGTGCCATGCCTAAGACGCTCTTTCTCAGTAAGGCTGTCTTACAACGCTAATTACTCAAAGAGTTTGCGTATTGGCTACGAATAGCTACATCTCGTAAAGTTGACACTTTTTCGAAGAACCTCATGTTTGTTTTGACGAAAACACTAATTTCAAAAATATATAATGAGGGTAAGGTTAGTATTTTCAGCGATTTAAAAATTGGTACACAGCTATCATCAATTTTCAGACCACTCATCGATCTGATGCATCTTTTTTGTGCCTTAAAAACGATATCTTTATCAGTAGAATTGCCCCAAAAAATAATACCATATCGCAAAATTGCGGCTACTAGGCCGTGATATGCAACTAGTAGCGCATCCATACTAACTTTTCTTGCAATTTGGAAAAGTGCGTATGCTGATTTATTTATTTTCTTACTTAGGTCCTCTATGTGGGCCTTCCAGTTAAGCTATTATCAAGGAGTAAACCTAAGAATTTTGCTACTTTAACTTCTTCAATGTCCCAGTTACTATGTCTAATATTTACTTTTGGTACTTCAGTTCTTTGGTGAAAGTGCATTATTTTGGTTTTCTTTAAATTAATAACTAAATTATTTTTATCAAGCCAGTTAATTATGTCCGATAGTGTATTATTTATGTCATCTTGATAAATATTGCGATCAATACATTTCACTATTGCAGTACTGTCGTCTGCAAACATCACCATTTGATGTTGAGTCACCTTTGGCAGATCATTTATATAGATCAAGAAAAGAGGTGACCCAAGGACGCTACCCTGTGGGACACCAAACTTTATTAATCTAGGATGAGATAAAAAACTCTTTTCAAATTTTGTCTTTTCACATATTCTTGTGATCTCTGTACATTGCATTCTGTTGGAGAGATAGGATTCGAGTAGTTTTAAAATGTTACCTCTGATACCGTAGTTACGCAGCTTGTCCAACAAGATGTCGTGCTTTACGTAATCGAAGGCTTTGGTCATGTCTGTGTAGATAGCACAAACAGGAGCTTTTTGGTCTACTGCCAACATAGTACTACGTAAAAAATCAAAAATTGCCATGTTGGTCGTGGTATTCTTCCTAAACCTATATTGTTCCTTGCATAATAAGTCAAATTTATTGAGATAACAATACAGAGACTTATAAATAATTTTTTCAAAGATCTTGGAAAATAGAGAAATTTTAGCTATTGGCCTATAGTTCTGCATATCAGTTTTGTTATCTTTTTTATGTAGTGGTTTAATAATAACTTTCTTCAAGTCTTCAGGATAAACTCCGTCAACAATGCTAAGGTTCATGATATGCGCTAATACGGGTGCTATAAGTTCATTCACAAATTTTATCACCTTTGTTGACATACCGTAAAAATACAAGTACTGTAGGATTTGACTACAGTACTTGTATTTTTAAGTGATTTTATGGCCGAAATCATGTCGTTTGCTAGAACAGGCAGCATGAACATTGATTGGCTTGTTGAATTATCTAATTTATTGTCAAATTCCATGTCAATTTTAATATTATTCTCAATTTCATCTATAAAATAATTATTAAATGTATTTGCAATGTCAAAAGGTTTTGAAAAGGTCTGGTAAGATTTAGCATTGGTCATTATTTGTTCTTTAGGATAGTTATTTTTAGGTCTATTAACAATTTGCCATGTAGCTTTCGATTTATTCTTCGAGGTTTTTATATAATTATCATTTTGAGCTTTTTGTGTAAGCCTTATAATTTTCTTATATTGTGAAGAATATTTTTTAAAGTTAGTTTTATTTTTTAATATAGGATTTAGTCTGTATGTCCACAGTAATTTTCTTTGTTTTTTGCTACAGCTTTTTATGCCGCGCGATACCCATTTTAAGTTCTTATTTGTATGAATTGTTATTATTTTATCAGGAAAGCAAAGTTTGTAGAATAAGGAGAACGTTTCATAAAATCTTTTGTAAGCTATATTGGCATCGTTACTTGCATATACATCTGTAAAGGTTAAACTTAGAATGCAGTCGCGGAACTTTTTGAGGTTCTCTGTTGAATAGTCTTTTTTACGACCTACATATTATAAGTTGTGCCTTTAAACACTGGACTACCACTATGCCTTGAAGTGTTGACAGAAACCAGTTAATAATAAGCCCTGTGGATTCATCATTATCATTCAATGCCTGACTTCACCCACGGCTGGGCACAGGTCTTCCTTTGCTTTTGGCAAGTTCCACCATCCTGTGCCAGTCTAATCCAGTTATACTTTTTTTAGGTTGGGAAAATTATCGAATGACTTTTACCGCTCTGGAGTGACAGAACTGCCGTGCAGACCCTAAAACGCAGTAACAGGCTTTTTGTCATTTTTTTGTTGAATATTGAACCTTAATGGACACGTTATAAGGAACATGAAGATCTAATCAGGGTTTTGTTAGGATGCTTTAAACTGTTAAAAAATCAAATTTGTGAAAGCAGTAACTTAACTTTTCATGTCTAAATATATTACAATACCAACTAAAATACAGTTATAGCAGTTACGTCTACCACGATCCGGTACTTTAACAAGTTAAACGCAGTAAATATCTATATTACCACAAAAAAACTGTATTCTATACCCAAAAATATATTGAGGGATATAAATTAAAACGCAGTAAGTAGTTTTTGTACCAACAGTGTTAATACTGCATGGTTGATCTCTAGTTTATTTCACATGAAGTACAGATTAAAATGCAGCAAAGTACTAAAATGTGGTATTTTATTTAGTGTTATTCAAGTAAGTTTATATCGTGAAAACTAACTAAAGTGCAGCATAATCAAAACTTCTTTCTTTTACTTTTATCGTAATGTGACTTTTAAGTGTGAAGATACTATTTAAATTGCAGTATATTCATTATTTACTGTAGTATAGTCGGTATATTTCAAAAGATGAAAATAACTTAAATGCTAATTAAAACGCAGTATGACACTTTGTTACTGCATTATAATTGGTATCTTGAACGATTTTACTAATTTCACTGTAGTACAGGTCATATTTTACTGCGTTCTAGTCAGAATTTGTCGCTATCTCTCTCGCTCAATCAGTCGTGTTCGTGTGTCGATCGCTGCCGCGGAAGGAAGACGTCTGCACCGCGCCAGAGTGTAGGCAGCCACTTGCCACTAACTTTGGAATATCCAGCTGGGCCATGACCAGCTTCGCCACAACTAGCCTAAACACAACCAGCTTCGACACTACCAGCTCCGTCACAAATAGCTTCAACACAGATACTATCAATACAATCAGCTTTTATAGAAATGGCTTTGTCTCAAAAAGATCAAACATCTGCTTTATCGATTCTCCCTCAGTCTGGTCTAGCGTATTTAGCTACGACAGAAATAGCTTCTGAACATTCATTCAATAATCTTGTGACATTAGAATATTTATTATGTTCTGAGGTTTTGCCAACTTCAACAGATATTTTTCAGACCGCGACACCGTGAGCTAAAACACCAGTTTTTCAAGATTCTGACGACTCGGTAGCAGATAAAAATTATATTCCTGTGCCTTCATTAGAAAGTAGTTTATCAGATTATACGCAAGCAGTCGGAAAAGGAATCACCAAAAAACGAAAAAGTAAAATAAGAAAAACCATAACTATACAAAAATCTAGTAAAAAGTTAAAAAAGAACCTTGACAAATATTATATCAGACCACCGTGTCCCAATCTCTGCAAAAAACTGTGTTCTTTGAGTTTTAGTGAGGATAAAAGGCAGATTGCCTTTTATCCTCACTAAAACTCAATGTACACAGTTTTTTTAGTTAGACCCTATGGTCTAACTAAAAAAACTGTGAACCATGAATAATCTATGGTCTGGGAATCCAGAGGTCTTTTTCTTAAGGGTCTAGTTCATACCAATGAATGTGCTAAGACAAATATTAAGACCAAAAAGAAACGCTACGTAACTCACAAATACCATTTCTTTTATTTATACTTATATTATATGTGATACTAATTAATTCCTCATTTATATATATCAAAGACACTCAAAGTACCTTCCTCGTATTCTCATTTACTATTTAATACTATGTGCCATATTTTTACGATTAAATTTCTTTATAGAGTTACAATTTGTATGATTATTTTGCCTATTTTAAAACCCGGGTAAAGGCTTCCTACGTCGGGGGTCAGGTCTCCCATCCAGGCGGGAGATATTAGCCAAATGTCACTTTGGTAGAAATCTTAATTAATCATTAACTATTAATGATGTATTAAACTTTCTTATTAAAAAATATAGATAAATAATGCAGCTTCAGATACAATAAATAGGTAAGTAAGGCAATTGGTAAGTATAGAAAGATTTATGAGCATTTTAGTGGAAGGCGGGTATACTCTCTCGGACTCCCCCTAATGGGTTGGGTTCGAACACTATATTACGATATTAGTATAGATATCGATGTATCTTAAATTATAAATTGATAATCACAGTCAAAATTCAAAGAAAAAAATGTTTTAATATATCACATAGTAGGCCATGGCCTTATAAAATATGGGCACTTATAAATCGTTAGAAACTAGTGCATACATAACGTAAGTGGCAGGCTTTGCAAACACTTCAGCGTCAATAGCCTGACGGCTAAGGTATCGGACTAGTGATCCACAGGTTGCGGGTTTGAACCTCACCCATTAAACTATTGTCATGTACTCATTACAGACACAAGCACATTAATCTTAGTTTGAGAGATTGCTAGTAATGTGAATTCTACCCACAAAGTTACAAAAAAAAGCGAAAACTTGAGTTTTCATTATCTAGATAGCTTTAAATTTATTCACTCGTATCTATCATAGGCTGCGTTTCATTCCTGAAAGAATTACATCATCAAATGATGTGCAATATGTGTAATGTGTGTACCCTATTTTATTATTTTTATATTTATGCATGCCATATATAGATGTATCGAATGTTGAGCATTTATGTTATTTTTTTTATAAGTACTTTTGATATTTTTTGTGATTTATTTTTAGTTATATATAAATGTGCCATTTAATTGAAAGATCTCGTTTCTTGCGAAACCAAAAAGCTTTAAACCATTAATTTTTTTATCGAAATGTATTTATAACCGCTTGTGTTCAAAGCACCTTGAATTTAATTTACAATTACCTTATAATATTATAAAATAAATGAGAATTTTATACATACATAAATGTATTTTTTTCTGTAAATTCCTACCTAAAACATACTCGTAAGTTGGAAGAAATTGTTATATACTACGTGTGCAATTAGTTCAAGACACAAATTAAAATGCAGTAAAGAAAGTCTTATGCTGCAAAATAGTCTGCAAAGTAGCAAAAAAAATTAAAGTTTTTGTAGTATTGAGTATTTTTACTGCAATTTAATCTGTATATGTGTAACTTTTTGCGTGCAGTAACTGCTAAGATTTTAAAAAACCCGATTTTACTTAAAATCTAATAAACTAAATTAACATTTGTTTTTGTAAATACCATCTTTGTTGTCGCTTAGTCCTCGTAGCAATAAAAATATGCACCATACACGTTAATAATACAAAAAAAAACAGTGTTAAAAAGTTTTTCGCGGTTTTCTCGAAACCGCTTTTTTCCTCATACTGCACTTTAGGGCCTGCACGGCAGAGAAGTCTACTGACTAAAAACCCACCCTGTTCCTTCAGCTGCCCTTGCATTCCGGGGCCGCTGTATCCCTTTATAACATTGAAGAGCTCCTGTGTCGAACAAAACATTAGTCCGTGTTTCATTTGGAATTTGGATATTATACACCACATTATATTTATATATAGGTAATTACTTATGTATTGTATCGTATTTACTTTTTATTTTCTGTTTTTATGAGTATATTCGTGTAGTACACTAATTTAGCCCTTTCCACTTTAATTAAAATTTTGAAAGTCCCTCCAAAGGTTGTCTGGAAGATATTGCTTTTAGCGATAAGACCGCCATTGTAACCATAGAATTAAGAAATCATGTTAAATAGGTGTGTTTTAATTTTGGTGTACAATAAAGTATGTTCTATCGATCTATCTATCTATCTACATAACAACAGGCTTCTTTTATGTGGGACTTAAACTTTGATTGTTTTTCTCAGCGCTGTTGAAGAAGGTAGCTAATCTTTTATTTTTTCTTTCCTGATGATACCCTCGTCACTGACTCGAGGGGCGTGGTTTAAAACTGCTCGACTAGAACACTAATTTATTTACTGATGTATCCTACTTGAAAATTCACTAGATATTTGGAACAACGTATGTAAATGTCACTTTGAGACTAGTTTGCACGACCCTTTCGACCGGGGCACCTGTATTAAATATTCTAGTTTGACACCAAGTCAAGATTCGTACAAACTAATAGAGGTTTCTTATAAAGAAATGTTGTACGTCTGTACAACATAGAGGTAGTTTCCTTGCGCTGCTTGTTCATATTTACTAAAGGCCAAAACCTACAGTAATCTCATTCATTCGCGCAACTTCTTAATATGTGACTAAGATGTATACTATTGACGCGCCCCAGCTTTACACCTTTCTACAGCGATATGTCAGAACATAGAGATTATGCTGTCACAACTTTGTACGGTACGAATGTACAGTAAAATAGTGACTACCGCATTAAATGACTTCTCCAGCGCCGGGTAGAGTGCAAGGCAGTGTCAGACCTTTGTTGTATCTTACGTTGTCTTTACGAAAATCGAAATCTTTCAGAAATCGAATTCGAGATCAAAAATATAATCAAAGAAATGTCATTGTCAAAGTGACAGTTCAGGGGAAGTCACCCTTTCCCTAGTAATTCAAATTACATAAGTTTTTTTTTTAATTGTAGTGTTTTTGGAAGAACGCTGCAGCATGTCAAAATTAAAAATATGATAACCTAAGGTAAGTCCTAATATAATAGGTAAGGTAAACGAAACGATAATAAGAGATTTATATTGTTACTAGTACTCACGCGGGGCTTCGCTCCCGTGGATTCTATCACGGTAAAAACATAACTCTCCTTTTTTGCAGTCGCATAAAAAGTCTATAACCTTCCTTAAGCTTCAAGCTACTTCCATACCAATTTACATCCAAATCCACCCAGTACTTTCGAAGATTAGCGCGTTCAAGCAAACAAACAAACAAACAAACTTTTCCGCTTTATAATATTAGTATAGATGAACATGTTGCTCATGTTTTTTTACACGACTGCAAAGGAAGGGTTATTAACGATTTGGCCGATTTATTTTTTATTCTGTTCATAATTTATTGGATAAGGTTTGTGTGTAAGAAAATTTTCATTTGTTTCATTAGCAAAAAAAGCATCCATGCGTAGCCGAGGCGTTTTGCTAGTTGAAAACACTAAATGAAGTCCAAATGTTTGAGACCACTGCCTTATCGCCAGTAGCATAAAAATAATTTGCACGATTTTATTTCAGACAGTTCTATTTTATGCTTGTATCGTAGTTTACGTCACTTTATAGTTGAAAACTGTGATCAATATTATATTTAAACTGTTTAATATATGCCTACAATTTTAGCGCTATGATTTAGTACTTTTCGTGAAACTACAAAATTAAGGTTATTATTTAAAATTGGCAACACATCTGCTTACATTCTTAACCTCAAATTCGATTTAGGTATAAGAGTGATTTTCACATTAATCGGTTCTGAGATGTAGAATAAATAGACAAACAAACAGACAGAAAAAGTCTTGTACAATTTATGTATAAAGATTCGCCCTCATCTTATATGTAAGTCGCCAAGACGACAAGGTCAGGATCGGCGCCAAGACCTTCAAGTTCATGGTTCATAACAGCTTCGAGACTTGGCAAGGCTTATCGGCGCCAGTGAGTCTCACTGGCCAAGGTGACGGCAGCGACGCAAATACATGACGTACCATTTTTCCTTCATCGGGGAAAGTTTTTTATTGAGGTGAATTTATATTGAGAAAGTATGTATGAAGTTTCTTAAGTCATGTAAATTTAGTTACTTTGTATATCACCCGGAAAACCAAACCTTCAAAACTATAGGTCAAGTGTGAGTGGGACTGATCTTTTGGTTAAAAATAACATTTTTACACGTTAGGTAATTATTTTTCGTAAATTTGATTTAGGTGTTGCCGGTATTTCGTAGCTAAGTAGATTCACTGAAATATACCCAGGGGTCAAAGTCTCTTTTAGGTTTAGCTAAAGAGATCTTTATTCTCACAAAAGACATAAAAGTTACTTACTTAAGAACATTATTATTCTTATGTTACAATGAAGTACGTCACTACACTAATAACTACACTACACACATAAAATACCAATACAAAATAACACACTACTCTACTTTAATACCTATTAAATACTGAGCTCGTTTGGTCTTGAATGAGCGTAGTTTCTTTATACATGAGAAGTATTTTGTTGTATAATTAGGTGCTCCTTCATATCTTAAATTTGTCTTGCCTTACTTACGTTGGGTTCTGGGCAAAATTGAAAAACTAGCTCAACGAGTTGAAGTTCATACAATCCGTATTAATCAAATCGTAATAATATGAGGACCATGTAAGTAGGTACATTAATGTCTGACGTGATATTTTGAAGAAAGATGCATATGGACTTTAAATAGTATAACATGAATAACTCATCATAATTGTGATCTTCGAAAGTTTTATATGAGTGATGTTCAAATTAATCATTGGTTTCATAATAGTTATATTTTCATTTATTTCTCCTCACAAATTACAAACTAACGACGGTGAAAATCTATTTTATTATACCTACAACGTGTAACAGATTAAGCGCAATACCTCAGACACCCTGACTAATTATTAGGTACATCCGTTAGTAACATCCGTAACTGAATAAATTAAAACAAAACCTAGACATTTTTTTATAAAATAGTTATCCTTACTAAACGCAAAACATATGTGCGTCATACAATATCCTTACGCAGACGCATAGGTACACTCATGTAATTTTAGCGGCTAACACGCACACGAGCGCATTTCCTTGAATTAAGGATTGTATTAATTTGTCATGATACTGTGTTTCCATTTTCAACCGACGACAAAACAGGAGGAGGTTATCAATTCGACGCGTATATATTTTTTTTTTTTTAATGTGTGGTCATCGAGTACTCGAAGACGGCTGAATCGATTAGGAAAATTCTTTTTTGTTTGATAGGATATACTTCGAAATTGGTAACATTTGTCACCAAGTCAGGATCTGATGATGGGATCCTGGAGAAATCGAGGGAACTCTTCAAATATTATAGGCACACCTATGGCGTTTTGGGTATTTCTTATAGTAACTTGTGCAGTTGCTCTCAAAAAGTACCATTTGGGGAAGTGGATCTGATGATGAAGACCACAGATGGCCGCCGAAACTACTCAATAATAAGTATTTCGTGGATTGCGATTCGATTATTTGAATATGGATATTAAGCACTTTATGTTCGTCACAATGCATATGGTGATGTATAGCTGATGCTGAAGTACCAGGAGAACTCCTCAAAAATTAACGGCCCAGCATTGGGAAAAGCAATATTTTATAAAATATTATAAGTAGTTGACATTTAGGCTCTTGTAATTAGGTAAATTAAAAATCAACCAACTTAAAAGACTTAAATAAAAACTTTTTACCAAAAAATTAAACCGACTCCCAAAAAACACTGAAAAGTGAAAAAGAACTTTAATTTCGGAAGTCGGTGCCAAAAACGAAAATACAAAACTAAAGACACCGACTACCGAAATTAAAGTTATTTTTCACTTTGCAGTGTTTTTTGGGAGTCGGTTTAATTTTTTGGTAAAAAGTTTTCATAAGTTAAATGAAAGATTTTTCCGTCAAAATTTAACACCTCTTTTTTATAACGGAAAACGATTCAGAAACCGATTCTGAACCAACTACTTTCAGGAATTGCGTTTATTCTGTTACACGTGTATTATAAGTAAATCTATATCTTATTTTATAACTTGTGAGGAGCTTTTTTTTTTCTAGGAAATCATTATATATATTTGACTGCTCCCGCTGTGGGTGGAGCGGAAGGGAGTGTCAGACTTCTACTGACTAAAAACCCACTCTACTCATTCAGTTGCCTTTACGTTATAGAGCTGCGGTATCTCGTTAGAACATTCCCGTAACCCCGTAAAACTTGTGAGGAGCTGGTGCCTATGTAAGGCATAGAATTGCCTGTATATACCAACGTTAAAACAAAAGCATCAATAAACAAAAGTTGAAGCTCTATAACGTTTACATTAATTGGAAAACAGTTTGATTTCAATGTGCTATTGCTTTTCTAGGCGTCCATTTAATTTATGCCCAATTTTACATTGAAATAATCCAGATATCGCAGGAAAATCTTTCTTACAAAATATTCCCCTAACCTTCTACATTGATCCCAAAATTCCGCACAGGTACAATACAATAAAAACTTTTGGCGCAAACTAATTTTCCAACTTGCGGAATCCTGATTAAGTGAGGGCTTCAAGTAAATTAACTAAGGTAGAAGTTGTTCTTACCTGTAAGAAAAATTACATACAAGTCTCTAGTCTTGTTTACCAGTGTCTGTAAGCATCAAGGGGTAAATTACTTACCCCATGTATGAGTAGGCTGTTTTATTTCATAGAGGGAATTTCATTGTGCGTACAGCTAAGGAGTGGAATTCCCTGCCGGAGTCCGTGTTTCCTGATAGTTATAACCTGGGAGTATTTAAGTCAAGAGTAAATAGGTTACTTCTAGGCAAGCGTGCTTCATCTTCGACCTCATCATCGCTTAACATCAGGTGAGATTATGGTCAAACGCAAGCCTATCAACTATAAAAAAAGATCGTGCCTGAATAATAACAGCCGCATGGGTTGATCTTCAAAGTTAAGCAACACTGGCCAAGGTCTGTAAGTGGTTGGGTGACCATCTTAACATAATCAAGATTCTTCCGTACGTCGGAGAATGTTAAGTCTTTGATCCCTGCTGTCATTTGTACACCTTTGACAGTCATAACGAATAGTCAGAAGCTAGAAAATCTGACACTAGTTCTACTAAGCGGTATCGTGTTAGGTCAGATAGACAGTCGCTGCATGTAAAACACTAATCTGATCTGCATCTGATAAGACTAGAAGCGGACCCAGTATAATGAAATTACTTTACCATGATTTTGGGTAATAGGTATTTGGGGATGTATATACGGAACAGGGTGTAAAGTGCCGCATTCCCATTGAAAAGGGAGGATCCTCCGACCAGACTGGTGTTTTTGTCTGGTGGGCAACTGCCCGATGTTTGTGATCGAAAGAAAGAAAAAAAGAAGAAAGAAATCATTTATTAGCCATAATGTAGGTATACATATAAGTTGGTTAGATTTACTAGCGTCCCAATACATTTTACCATTACGGTGTGCTAAATAATACAGTTATTTAAAACTAAATCAAATTCTAAAAACATATAATTTAATACAGCATTGTCCAGCATCATTAATGCAATTTGGCCCAAAATAATAATGGCAACAACGCAATAATAATAATGTCAAAAATATAATTATAGTAAAGTCAAAAGTAAGATTGTCTAAGATAACAATGTCTATAATAATAAGAACAAAAATACAATTAATTTATGCAGATTAAAGATTAATTACAATATATTTACCATTACGGTGTGCTAAATATTACAATGTTATATTGTATATTTATATCTAAATCAAATTTTGAAACATACAATTAAATACAGTATTGTCCAGCACCATTCAATAAAATAACAAAAAATAATATTAACGTCAAAAGTAAGAATGTCCAAGATAATAAAAAACAATACAATTTATTTATGTCCATTAAAGAGTAATAACAATGTACATTAAAAAAAAAATACAATTCTAGAAGATTTTTTTTTAAACCACTGTTTTGTCCTCTATGAAATCTTTGATTGTGTAGTAACACTTGTCTAATAACAGTTTTTCTAATTGCTTTTTGAACTGAGTAATTGGTTATTCTAAAAAATTGTTGGGTAGTTTATTATAAATTAGAGGACCCATGGCAAGTATATTTTTTCTGGATAGTGCTGTTTTATGGCCACCTGTGTGAAGTGGAATTTTCTCTATAATACAAATACTTAATTAGAATGTTTAAATTAACGTTGTTTGTAAAAAAAAAAAAAAATACTATAAAGAATAGAATCATACAATGGTGTGTGTAACGTAATAAATGCGGTATCTAGGTAATTTATTTTGCCAAGTTCTGTCTTTAGTTGTACCAGTTAATTTTATCAATACAGTGTGAAATTTGTATAAAAATCTGTATCGAGTGCTAATCTGAAAATCAAAAATATGTATAAATACGAAGAAATCTGTATGTATGGCAACATTGTCAGACAAAAGGTGCGTTTTTCTCGCCGCAGTGCGCGCACCTGAGATTGCGGTCATTCTACCGGTGCGGTAGAACTACCGGAATTGCGGCCACCGCAAAATTTGTGAAGTATGGAGTGTCATAGAAGTGCGCGCACTGCGGTCAGTCTACCGGTGCGGTAGTTCTACCGCACCGGTAGAATGACCGGGGCCACCGGTGACTCTACCGCACGCGTTTATTCCACCGCAGTGCGCGCACTTCTATGACACTCCATACTTCACAGATTTTGCGTTTCCAAAACGCAACGCAGTGCGCGCACGGCCTTATGGTCCGTTTAACATGAAAATACATACATATATCATGCATATTATATAGAGACGACATGTCTTCGCTGTTATTTACGATTGTTTACAACAGCGAACATAATAATATGTCAAGGTTAACTGGGGCACACGGTTATTTGAGGCTTATTTTAGAAAGTTTATCTCATGTTGTTGTGTCGCGATAATAATTTGACAGGTCTAGTGGTCAGTGGCCCTGACTGCTATGCGCAAGGTCGTGGGTTCGATTCCCACCCAGGACAAATGTTTGTGTGATGAGCACGATCATTTGTTCTTTGTCTGGGTGTTATTTATCTATAATATGTATGTATTTAGAAATATATACGTATGTTTATCAGTTGTCTAGTACTCATAGCACAAGCTCTGCTTAATTTGGTACTAGAGGGCATTGTGTGAAAGTCGTGGAATATTATTATTTCCTTTATTACATTTTATATACATATTATTTACATTTTTAAACATTCCTATAAAAACAAAAAAACATTTAAAAATATAAAAAACAGTAGCCCACCGGCATCGGGAACAGGGTCCAAGCTACCGGTGGTCAGGGCTCTTGAGAGAGGAACCTCCTAACAATTCGTGCCGTGTCCAGAAGTACTGCTTTCTGGATCAAGCCCTTGATCCAGCTGCCCAACGAGAGCCTCCTAAGATGTTTGTCGAGGCTCTTGGCTATTATGCCATTGGCTGAGACGACTATCGGCACAATGATTGCTGTATCCACATCCCACATGTCAACAACCTCGCGAGCCAAGTCAAGATACTTAATTTGCTTATCTTTCTCGGCTTTCACGAGGTTCTCGTCATGAGGGACTGCTATATCAACAATCACCGTGCGACGCTCTAATCGGTCTATTACCACTATATCAGGCTTATTGGCAACAATAGTCCTGTCAGTGATGATAGACCGATCCCAGTACAGCGTAATATTGCCATTTTCGAGAACTGGGTCGGGCACATACCTATAGTACGGTACTTCTGATTCCACGAGATTGTATTTAAAAGCAAGTTGCTGGTGAACAATCCTAGCTACAAGGTTGTGTCTATGCAGATAGTCTCCGTTAGCTAGACGAGAACAACCGGAGATAATGTGACGAATGGATTCTCCCGGTTTGTGACATGCCCGACATATGTCTACCGTACCATCCTTCACAATATATTTCCGATAGTTATTTGTCATCATAACTTCATCCATAATTGCACAGATAAAACCTTCGGTTTCCCCGAAGAGGTCACCAAAACGTAGCCAGGCTACGGACGCTAATGTATCTACATCAGACCCATGAAGGGCCCGGTAATAGCGTCCGTGAAGCTCCTTGCTCTGCCATACTTCTCTGCGGTCATTAGTATCTAATACTACAGGTTTGCGCCTATTCTCGGTACCTAAGGAGAGCGGAGAGAGGCCTTTGTCCACCGCTACCACATCTCGATGCATACCCACGTCGGCTTCTAGGAAATATTCCCTAAGGCTGCATACCTCGCGGTTGTGCAGGGTCTTTGCATTTAAAAAGCCACGACCCCCGCACTTCCGCGGGATATACAGCCTCATCACCGATGATCGTGGGTGATGCATTCGAATTGCAGTCAGCGTTGTGCGGACCCGCCTGTCCAAGGCGTCAAGTTCAGTCTGAGTCCATTTGAGTATGCCAAAAGAGTACATCAATACTGGCATGACCCAGCCATTGAAGGCACGCACCTTGTTTCCGCCTGAAAGAAGACTATTCACTACTTTATTCAGGCGGCCAAAGAAGCGATCCTTCAATGACTGTTTAACATAAGCAACATTGATGCCTAGTGCCTCTGACATACCCAAATACTTGTAGGTGTCAGTTGAGCCGAGAGATCTTAGGTGTATGGAATCCGAGAATTGAGTTCCCACGGATTCCATAATCTCCCCTCGCTTTACATGCATGACCGCACATTTGTCCACCCCAAATTCCATCCTGATGGCGCTACTGAAGGTTTCCGTTACCTTCAGTAGCTCCATGAGTTGCAAGTTGCTGGGGGCAAAAAGTTTCAAATCATCCATGTAAAGCAAGTGTGATATAACCTGACCACCTCTTCTCAACTGGTAGCCTTGCCCCGAACCCTCCAGCAGTGTACTGAGAGGGTTGAGAGCCAGACAAAACCACAGTGGGCTCAGACTGTCGCCCTGAAAAATACCACGCTCAATCCTAATCGGTTCGCTGTTTTCCTGTATCTGTCGACATCCTGGGTAGCAGAGGACCGTGTTCCATTGCCCCATACATGACTCAAGGAAAGTGCGGAGTATTGGATTTATTTTGTACAACTCCAACACCTTCATGAGCCATGTATGTGGAACCGAGTCATAGGCCTTCTTATAATCTATCCAACATGTCGACAGATTCCTTCGGGAACGACGAACCTGTTGGTTTATGGCAATATCGATGAGGAGAAGCTCCTTAGTACCGCGGGACCCGTTCCTACATCCATTCTGAGAAGCAGACATGATTGAATTTGTATGAATGTGATTATTAATTTTGGCTCTCAAAATGGATGTAAGAACTTTATAGACCGTCGGTAAGCACGTGATCGGTCTATAATTTTTAGGTTCCGAAGTACTGCCTGATTTATGGAGCAGGTGGGTTATTCCTGTAGTTAGGAATTGAGGTAGCGATCCTAGCTCTAAGGCAGACTGGAACTGAGCGGCCAAGCAAGTGTGCGAGCTTAGAAACCATTTTATCCAGAAATTGTGCAGCCCGTCCGGCCCTGGAGATTTCCAGTTGGATAACGGACGGACTGCACAGGTTACATCTTGGGGGCTGATTGTAATTGCCCCCATTTCTGGTATAAGATGGCACGTGTGCTTGATCTCACTCATCCAGTCACCCTCGGTGTGGCTGACAGGCACCGACCAGATGCTGCGCCAGAACAAACACATGGCATCATCATTCGGTAGGCACGTATCAGTCACACCTTGGTCAGGTCGCTCCCAGGCCCTATAAACCCACCTTTCATTGCTTTGGAATGTGCGATTCTGAGTGTATCGCTCCACCCGCCGCTTATATCGACGAATTCGATTTGCCCATGCATAGACTTTCTGCTTCAGGAAGTCGATACGCTCTGTGACGCGGGTCAGATAATCCCGAGGACTGATATCAGTTCCCGCAAATGCCCGCCTCACAAAGCGCATCACTCTAGGACGAGTGTTGCCCTGCCTGAAGCAGATAAGTTTACCAATGAGTGCTCTAGCCTCAGCAATACGACGTTCGATCCTGCCCTGCCAAGCTGGTACAGCTGGTCGTATAACTCTGTCAGTCTTTGGGAACTTGACATGAGCTACCCGACAAGCCGCTACAGCTGCACAGTATAGGATCGAATGAGTATCGGTGAGGTCTTCACTATTGTCAAAATAATTTAACAGCAGTGAATCTAGAGCACACACTAGCGCCCTATTTTTCTTATGCATGGGCAAACGAGGCAGACGAGGTCTAAGGTCAGGCGGTGTGGAGCGATACTCCCGTAATGCACACTCCAAAGCACTCCTCAATTGTTCATTGCACTGGGTACTCACGGTTATAGCCTCGTCATCATCATCTTCACCGACGTGATCGGGTCGCGGTGAGATACTGGGTTGTAGTTGCACCGCGGCCAGTGGCGAAGCAGATGAGACACGGCTGCACCGTGATTCGAGGCGTAGTCTATCAAGTACGGCGTCATCCAACATACGGTTACGCTGGATGACCCGCACCTGATCCGACAGTCGTTGAGCCGAAACGTTGACAGCTGGTTCAAGTACCTGAAACAGAGAGAGCATCCGACCACTGTACGCAGTCAGGTTAGTTCCCCCCTCTGTAGCCCCGAAGTATGAGCGCATGACATTTTCATTGATGGAATGTGTCCATCGCATGCGCTGCACGCTTCCACCGGCAGCGGGGACCCCATTGGAGGCCGGAGGGCCTCGAAGTCCTAAGCCGACTGGAGGGCGGCCTCTTCCTTGCCGACGCGCAGGTGGTGGTGTCGTCGGCGGCGAGAAGTACTCGTCGCTCGAGCTCGACGCAACTGCAGCGGCCGGAGTCTCTTCACTCACGGCTGGAGCAGGTCCCGGCGGCTGCGAGGCGGAGCTGAGCGACGATTCCGCAGGTGTTGGGCGTGTGGATAGTTGTAATTGTGCCCGGCTTCTTGTCAACATTTAAAATCAATTTGTTATATTATTGTGTTCCGTCCAAGATGGTGCTACTTCATATTTGGTGCTTTCTTGTTCCTTTTTTTTATGGTTTTTAATTTGCAGTAAGTACATCTTTTGTAATGGTTTGCACAATAAAATATTATTATTATTATAATAATAATATAATAATAATAATAATTTTAATGGTTTCAAAAAATCTTAGCACTAGATTACATTTTATTTTTATTTTAAATGGCAATTTTATGTGCTAACAAAAGAATCTAGCATCTGTAACCGAACTAGGCAGTGCCTGTACTTCGGTTATCAGCGCCAATCCTCACCAAATGTTGTAAACTAACAGCCATCATACAATTTAGAACTTAACTTAAGAAATCACAAAATTATATAAAATTAAATTAAATTAAGAAATAATAAAATTATACAAAATTAAATTAAGAACAGTTATATTCTGTTAGTTTGTTGTGATAGGTGAAATGTACGTGAGTGGAAGAAATAAGTGTGTGTGTGTATGTAAGTATGTGTAGACTGAGTGCGTTGTGTGTGTGAAGTGTGGGTGTTCGTGATCTTTGAGTAGAAATGTGTGTGTGTGAGTGTGTCGATAATTTAGATACCCAACGTTTTAACTCCTCACCTTTAGCAGTTCTTCAGTCTCATTATAGTCAAGCTTTTGTAGGTATTGACATACTTTCCTTTTACATTGTTTTTTTGTCAATGGGTAAATATTTAAAATTTTGTTAATCATATTGTACAAATGTGGACCCAAAAAACCAAAGAATCTTGAGCTAAACTTAGTTTTACGGCCAGTTGGTTTTGTACATACCGTACGATTACGACGTCGTTCCCGCAGCCGTGGGTCATAACTTAGTTTAGAGTGTTGTTGGAGAATAACATTAACAACAAACAATTGTCTGACAGTAAGTACTTCACATATTTGGTAGAGCAATACGGTGGGAAAGTAGATAGGTTTGAATTTACTCACCTTTAGAACAGCACGCTGAGCGATCTCAACAGACCTCATCGTGGTTTTACATGCACCTCCCCATGAAGATATGCAATATGTAAGAAGCGACTGACATAGAACATAATACAGCCGCCTCAGTAATTCAAAATCAGTAACATCACGTAAAGTTTTAAAGACAAAAATAAGTTTTCGTACTCTCGTACAAAGAAGCCTGATGTGTTCTCTAAAGGTAAGATTACAGTCTACTGTTACACCTAAGTATTTGATGGTGAGAACACACTCCAGTGTTGAACATGTACAACCGAAACTAGAGAGGCATTCATGCGAAATAATTTTGTGATTATCGCTTAGTCCAATGGATCGCTTAATGCTGAAACACATATACTTAGTCTTGTCTATATTAAGTGTAAGTACATTTTTCTGTAGCCAATATCTAGTTATATCAAAGCCACGCTGAGCAGCAACGAAGACCTCATCCCATGAATCAGCGGCAAACACAAGAGCCGTGTCGTCTGCAAACGAAATAATTTCGCCTAGTTTTAAACGAAGGTTAGTGAGCTCGTTAATATATACTAAAAATAAAGTGGGCCCCAGTATGCTACCCTGCGGAACGCCGTGTGTAACCGGAAGATATGTGCTTCTGTATTTATCAATTCTAACACACTGGGATCGCCCAGTTAAGTAGCTTCGAAACAAATCAAGCTGTGTTCCTCTAACTCCAATGCCTTCAAGCTTATCTAGTAAGAGGGAAACAGAAACCGTATCAAACGCCTTGGCCAGATCTAAGAAAATGGAGAGACATTTCTTTCCTTTGTCTAGTTTAGAGCTAATAAAAGTTACAAGTTTGTTTACAGCTTGCTCAGTGGATTTGCCGTGCCGAAATCCAAACTGATTTGGGGATAATATATTATTTTTTTCAAGGAACTTCACTAATCTAGTATGCATTATTTTTTCAAGTATTTTTGAAAGTGTCGGTAAAATAGATATTGGCCTATAGTTGTTGATAAGATTTCTGTCTCCACTCTTGTAGATTGGACACACTTCGGATCTTTTCAGTGAGTCTGGAAATATACCCGCACTTAGACAGGCGTTAAAAATTTTTGTAAGAGGAGGTATGAGAATATGCTTGAATTGCTTGATAAATTTACCGTTTATGTTATCACAACCCGATGCACAGTCTGTTTTAAGCCCATCTATAATTCGTTCTACCTCTAATAAGTCAGTGTCGTACAATGCAAAAGAACTAGAATTGTTGGTATGGTCGAGTATATTCTCCAAGTCGACGTTTGAAGTGGGAGCGTTTTTATGTGAGATTTTTTCGGCTAAAGATCTGCCAACGTTAATGAAATAACTGTTTATTGTATTAAGTGATTGGTGTGGAGAGTCAGAAATAGTTAGGAGTTCTTTAGGGTGTTTTGTTTTTTTGGTCGTGTTTGTTATTTTTTTAATGACTTTCCATAGTTTTTTATTATCGTCTTTAGCGTTTTGTATCTCGTTTTGTTCATACGTTCTCTTTACTTTACGCAGTAAGGTATTACAGAAGTTTCTGTAGCGTTTATAAGTTAGTTTTGCTGTTTCGTTATCCGGCGCTAAGCTTGATTTTATGTGAAGTTGATCTCTATTTCGCATACACCTTAGCAATCCTGGAGTTATCCAAGGCTTAATAATTTTTTGACGTCTAGATATAGATATCACTTGAGTATTTTTTGCGATAACTGATTGGAGGCATTGCGTTAGGTAGTTTAGACAATGGTTTGGATCTTCAGACTTATAGATTGGCTCTAAACTCGCATCTTGTAAATCATTAGCTAATCCTACGTAATTTATTGTTGCTTTAGTTGTGGTAGTATAATGTCGTGATTTTTTCAGATTCATGCATAGCAATACTGGATGGTGGTCTGTTATAGTTTCCTGCGGAACTATTGAAATGGTTGTGCATTTTGTTTTAATAAGGGCGTGATCCAGGCAAGTGTTACTACCACTACGCGTGACTAAGGCATGTGCTGGTAGCAAGCCATGCGTAGCGGCCAAAGTCAGGTATCTTTCGCCGATTGTGTCAATTTTAGTTGGGTTTATAGCTATATTTATGTCACCCATAACTAAAATATGTTCACATGGCGAGACCTGCTGCAATACTGAGTCTAAAGAAGTGAGGAATGGATCAATTTTGGAATAAGATGGTGATCTGTATAGTCCGATAATTGATATACGATTTTCGACGGTAGCAACTAAACAATTACAGTCTTGGAACTCGGGCTCTCTAATTTGGACGTTTAGATTTTCCTTGTAGTATATTATAACCCCGTCATTTTGTTTAGGGTTCACCGATGTTGAGGCATGGCTGTAGCCATCCAAGATTGGAATTACAGATGTGCCAGAGAGCCAGCATTCAGTCAGTATTATAATGTCACATTCCAGTCTCAATCTTTGTAACATAACCTCCAGGCCAGACATGTTACGATTTACACTGCGTATATTCTGTGTCAATACTAGAAGGCGCTCAGATGAGAATGCGGTAATAATATTGTGACAGTCTTCTGTTTTTGCCGTTTGCGAGTGTGATACCGATAATTCATCTAGGTTTTAGCTTAGACTTATAATGTTATCGAATGTTTTGGGAATATAATATTTTTAACAAATTATAGTCGTGGGTCAAACTGAAGTTATGGAAAGTATTTTTAATTTTAATACAGATTTTTGTGGGTATTTTAGTTGATTGAGTTTTGTAAGTGTAGTGTAAGTATGTAGTTGTATTATTTATAATTGTGTTATTTGTGTTTTTATGTGAGAGTAAAATAGTATAGTTTTTATAAAGTAGCATTATGTAGAATTTATCAAATTTGTACACAAACAAACATAAGATAGTTAAATAATAGTAATATGCATGCATCAGACAAAATAGAATTTTAACAAGAAGTAGTCATATTTGTAGGTTTGTTACCGTTTTTCTTAACTTTTCCAAGTCAGTATCGTTATTAATACGTATATGAGAAGAGTCTTCATTATTCTTTAGATATACAATTCCATTTGCTGTCCAACAGAAGCTATAGCCATGACTTTTACGGAACTGACGAGCCAAATAATATAGTCTTTGAGTTTTTTGTGTGAGAGTCTCAGAGACGTAAAGTGCTTTTGAGTTATAGCTAGGATTTAAGTGAGTAGTGTTCAGTTTCTTTCCCTTTTGTTTATTGAACGTCTTGACTGCCTTGAGAATCTTTTCTTTCATCAATACGGTTGTGAAATCGACTACAACTGGGTCTGAGGTATCCTTTGATTTCAACCTATATAAATCTCTAACTGCGAAGCTATTAATATTTACATTTATCGTCTCTCCGAACTTGACAATTTCTTTTAGAAGACTTTCTTTTGATTCTCCAGCTTGCTTTGGTAGATTGCGAATTTCTATTCCAGAGGCCCTTGTTTTTCGCTCAAAATTTTCCAATTTTTCTTCCAGTTCATAGATATTCGCCTATTATTAATTATTTTCGTATTTCGACAACTGTGCAATTAGTAGTAGGTATAAAATAAAACATATTATGTTCCCAGCAGTGGCAACCGCCACCGGGAACGGTCACCGGGAACGGTCACCGCTACCTTTAAATAAATACCTACCTTACAATTTCGAACTCTTAAAATTTTGTGAGTGAGTAAGATAGTCGACTAATGTATGGAAAAGTATGAATTACATATTTTTTTAAAGTAATAATGACGTTAAAAATTACTTTAAACGAATTGCATTTGTAACTTTTTAATGTAACTGTTGCTACAACTAGTTGTTGCTTCCAACTTTGTTCACACAATTTTTTATGAAAAAACAAACGTCTTATTATTATATAATCTCCATGGTATTTTTTTTTATTGATAATAGGCTCTTGTTTGACGACCATCTCACCTGATGGTAAGTGATGATGTGGTCGAAGATGGAGCACGCTTGCCTAGAAGTCATCAAATTAGCGGTTTAGCCGTGAAAGCATTATAACTGACACATGAGAGAAATGATAATAAAATTAACATTTCTTCATTGTCTTTGCAACAGCGCCATCTATGTTTTACTTGTTGTACTATTTTGATATACGACATCTATGTGTGAGCATTGCAACTAATTGCGATTGACGTTACGCAGATACCAACACTACTTATGTGACCAACGTTCGTAGTCTTCGTCAAGTTCTATAGAAAATGAGGAGATGGTGCCGTAATATGCTGGAGAATATTACTGCGGAATGCTTCGCTATACTCAGTGCTCAGAGTGTCGGATAAGACTAATTAATGTGCCTAAGCTTTATGCCAAATGGATGCAGCTGAGTACCAATACTTCGAAATAAAATGGAGTGACCTGCCTATGCAAGCCAGTATCTGATCTAATGAAAATGCCAAACTATATGACAAGTTTTTTTTTTTTTCTCAAATCATAAATAATGAAGATGGTTTAAAAGACAGCAGAAGCTAATGGCGTAACGTGCACACATACCGAGGCTCGAAAATGTCTCGGTATATAATACCTTACCATGCCTTGTCAAATTTAATAAACTGTTTAAGTACTTAAATCAATTTAAAAAATATCAATTAATCAAAAGTATCAAATTTTATATTTATATGAAATAGTATTGCGGGAAGTGACAAATGAAACTGCATTTTCAAGTACAGTCGGCCAAGAAAGTGGTGTACCACCCTAAGGTTGAATATCGCTTGCAGATTCATAGGTGATAAAGATTAGTTTCGCTTGCAGATCGATCTGACAACTTCTATTGCTGTCTTTATCTGATTATTGATAACGACTATTACTGTTTGTAACGTGACAGCTGTTCTTAGTTTGAACTTGATGGAACCAATGACGTCGTAAAATCAATGACGGGGGGCTGTAGATTTTGATGACAAAATTGTATCTACAAATTCAGAATTGTAATCAACAAGTTACATAAAATTGTAAAGGCACAAGGCGAGTCCACAAACCTACAATTTCTGTAAACTTGTAATTACAATATCAATAAAAAACAAGCTAAAAATAGATTTATCCTTTTATTAAATTTCTACAATCAATTTTAAAATACTTATAACAAACAAAAACATAGCATATATATAGTAATATTTAGAAGATATTGAAAATTTTTAAAAATTAGAAACGGGTGTAACCGCCGTTGGCCTCTATAACCTCTAAAAGACGAGACCTCATTGAACCAACAAGCCGTGAGCAAATATCGGTTCCCCGCATTTCCTCCCAGATATAATTACAGTGACTAATAAGAGCTTGTTTGGTTCTTTCATTTTGATGCGACCATCGTTGGACCATAAGGCCCCAAAGATTTTCTATCGGGTTGAGGTCCGGCGATCTTGAGGGCCACTGAATTACCCTTACGTCAGTGTGTGAACGAAACCAGGCTCTTACGATCCTCGCATTATGAATTGAACAATTATCTTGAACAAAATCAAATTGTGGCACTTCGTTCTCCGGGTAAACATTACGGACTGTCGGTAGCATTGCATTCTGAAGCACGTCGATATAATTTACAGCCGTCGCTCGAGGAGGTAGAGAACACAATTCTCCTACACCATCCGTACTCATCCAGCCCCAAATATTTACGGAAATTCGACCTGATTCTCTATTTGGGATTACATGATCATCTTTATACCGTGTTGAATTATATCGCCAAAGGTGAAGACGTCCATGCTGACTGGATTTAAACGTTTTTTCATCACAAAACACTGTTGATCAAGACTGCAATAGGCCAGCCAACGGTAACTGGACGTGTCCGGAACTTTTCCACGATACGTGGAGTCATAAACGTTGCTTTCAATAAACAAGGTTACTTAATAATGATACCACTAACCTGATGTGCTGGGTTCGCCAACTTCGACCTTCAAAGGTCACGCCCTAAGTGTGGTTTGTATGTACAATGGGGTGAGTAATTGAAAGGTGTGATGTAAGTCAAGTGTTGTAGAACGTTCACAAGGTGCCAATCTCCAGATGGCGCGGTCACAACAGCAATCACAGCACAACTCGTTCCCACCAAGCGCGTGCCACACGAGGTGACGCAATAAGGCGATATGTTCCAAGAAATATCACTGTATTCTAGTCAATTTGGAATTACAAAGTTCAACCAAACACTGTTCACAATTAATCTGTTCATATCTCGTGAGATCCAATCCGATTTCCAACAAATTCCGCGTGCCAGCCCGACCGACGACAAGGCGGCGTATGATTCAACAATATCCCGGGGTTTTCGGCAAATGGGGAATACACTTCAACAATTAGATAATTCGCGACCCAATTATCGGTCTCAACAGGCGAATCCAACAATATTTTACCAATTATATTTAGCTCAAGAGGGCCCGATGACCGGCATTTTTTCCAACAACGGAACCAAAGTCTATCTGTCAAGTCAAGTAATGTCAAAATCAAATTCTTTATGTCAAAAGGGTGCGTTCTGTTTCACGTCGGACCGAACATCTACCCCCCCCGGACGGGCCCACCCGTCCGCTAATCAATTGGAAGTCTTGACAAGGTTGCAAATTCAACACAGCTTCAATGCGGCCAAATACCGTAGCTAGTTCATTAAAGGTGAGAACGGTGTCTCCCAACAATCTCCGCCAGCGTCCCTTTGCCGCTTTCACCGCGGCCCCCAAAATACCCCCCCAATGGGGGGCAGGCTGGCGGGTCAAACAACTAAGTGACCCCTCGGCGGGCCAAACTATTACCAATGTCAACCTGGTTCTCATTAAAGAAGGCGTATACCTCCTTCAAATAGTTACTTGTACCCTTGTAATTCGTACCGCAATAAGACCTAATCAAAAAAGGTAACCCACGGCGAGACACAAATCTTTCCAAAGTCGCCTCAAAGGCCTCTGTCGAGAGGGAGGTTACCAGCTCCAAATGTACTGCCTTGGTTGACAGGCAGACAAACACACAAATAAGCCCTAACAATCTTGCTATTACGAAGGGTGGACGTCTTCAACAAAGGGGGACCAACAAAATCCGTTACGACGCCAGCAAAGGGCCTCGTCTCATTGACGCGATCAGCCGACAAAATCCAAAATTCTCGCTGCAGAATGGCCAACAGCGCATTGCAACCGGCATGCGAGTTCTTAGTGTGACGATCAGTCACCAACAATTGTACCAAGTTCAGTTACAACAAGGGCAGGAGCACCAATTTTAGGGTAAGGACAACTCACAATGGTGACCTCAAACCAGGTCCTTCCCTCAACAGTGGTGTCAGCCGGTTCGCCAATTCCCCAAATCTTGCCTGAAAGGTCGTTCATCTTCAGGCCAACCTGTCCCGCTAACCAAGAAGACAAAAGGCAACCCCGGACTCCCGTTTCCAAAATGGCACAGACCACAATCGAGTCACCCAAGGGTCCCCAGACCGTGACCGAGGCCGTTGGCAACAAAACCGTCTTGATCGGGGGGTTCCTTTAGCGGGGCAGGCGTCAATCTCTTAGTGATGCCTGGGCGGCGACCGATCGCCGCTTCCAGGCTGCCTTCGTTCACGACGAGGCCAACAATCAAACCATTCGTCCGCGCGGTGTCCCAAGCCGCTCGCCATCACTGGAGGGGCATATCCCACCGAATGCCCGAATGGCGGAGGGCGCCACTCCAGCCGGGGACGTTCCGCCAACGGAGGGGAAAGGCAGCGGCGCCGACCCGGCCACTGCTGCCTAGCAGCCAATGCGCGTTCTCCCTGACGAGGGAAGACCAAATGGCGCTCGTGGGGCTCCCGTTCAACTTGCGCGGGGGGTGGAGTGCGGCGTACAGAATCGCGGGTCTCAGCCCGGTGCTCGTCTCCGGGGTACCCCCCCTTGCGCGAACCCCCCTCAGAAGCTGGTCTGCTGGAGCGGTTCGCGTTGGCGCACAAAATCTCCAAGTGGGACCCTTCACAAATTCTACACGGGCGGGGGTCGGGGCAGTCCCGATGGAAGTGGGCCCCCAAGCACGAAAAGCATAAACGGCGTGCGTTGACAATACGGCGGCGGGCACTTACGTGCAAATTCAAAAAATCCGGGCAACGCGCCATGACATGCCCCGTTGCCTTACAAAAGTCACAATGATGAGGACTCCGGGCACCATCAAAACGGGGGGCGGGGCGAACATCAACAGGCCCCCTAGCCCGAGGACTCCGGGCGCCAGCCAAACGGGGGGCGGAGCGATCATCAACAGGCCCCCTAGCCCGAGGACTCCGGGCGCCAGCAAAACGGGGGGCGGGGCGATCATCAACAGGCCCCCTAGCCCGAGGACTCCGGGCGCCAGCAAAACGGGGGGCGGGGCGAACATCAACAGGCCCCCTAGCCCGAGGACTCCGGGCGCCAGCAAAACGGGGGGCGGGGCGAACATCAACAGGCCCCCTAGCCCGAGGACTCCGGGCGCCAGCAAAACGGGGGGCGGGGGGAACATCAACAGGCCCCCGGGCCCTAGTCCGTCCCTGGTCTCTGGGCTGAGAAGGTAGTGGGGGTGACCCCGTGGCGCCACGAGTGTTATCCGCAAACCGACACTCATCTTCCAAAAATTTGAGGAGGTCGTCAAAGGGGGGAAGATGGGTGGCACTATTCCCACCATACTTCTGCTCAAAACGTGACCTCAACTCCGCGGGGAGCAACTGCAGCACTATGTGCACCAACAAGTAGGACCAATGTTCTACCGGTAACTCCAAGCGTCTCAAAGCGTTGGTCGCTGAAACCAACGGGTTCAGCAAGTCAGTGCGCAACGTCGACGTGCTGACAATGGCCGGTAGCCCCAAAATCTGGTCGATGTGCACATCAGCCAGGCAGCGCTTGTTCTGATAACGTCGGGAGAGAAGCTCCAGAGCGGTCGGGTAAGAGGAATCCGTCACCGGCAAGTGCTGCACCAAGGCTCTGGCTTCGCCCTCCAGGACAGACAATAAATAGGCCAGCTTCTGGGCAGGTCCGAGGTCCGAGCGTGCATCGACAAGACTCTCAAAGAGATCTAGGAAGCCCAGCCAGTGGTCCAAGCGACCGTCAAAATGTGGCAGCTCCAGGGTGGGCAGCCTACTCAGTAGTCCAGGGCCTGCAACAACAGGGGTCTGCGGCTTGGCCGCATCAGGCACCCGGCTCTTCAAAATTTCCCGCGCTCGTAGACATATGACATCCCCCAGGTGGATAATCTGGTCATAGTCACCCAAAATCTTATCGCGGGCTGTCTGATCCATCACCCCCAAATCCACGTCCATGATGTACTCGTTGAAGCGTGTGAGCGCAGCATCAGCTGACTTGATCCTCTCAATCACTTGCCCATACCGAGCAAGGGTGAGCTCTTCCAATTCCACACGCTCAACAGTTGCAGCTGCCGATGTGAACCATCTCAACTGTGAGGTCAATCCCGCAGCAGCCTCCCTGACTGCCCTTAATGAGGCCATTGCAACAATCAAATATTAATACAAAACAACAATCAACAACCAACAATCAAATATTAAACAAACAGCAATGACTTGTTAGCCGGCCAAGTAATCTCAACAAATAAAAATTCAAATTCAATTATTTCAAGTCCAAATCCGACCCTGTACTTATTCCAAGTATGAATCTAGCTTGGTACAGATGGCTAGTTACAAAATAAATAACAATTCAATGTATAATACAATGCTGGGTCAACCTCAAATAAATATCAAGAAGCACAACAATTGACTGTATAATATTGAGCCGGACAATCTCTAACAACAATCCAATAATTACTATAAATGCAATAACCAATACACACAATTCAAGTCCTATTATGTTAGACTATGTGTAATTATTATTTAGATAACCTTTCAAATTCAGATCAATGACATTCAATTATTAATTGCAACAAATACCAAATTATGTACCAAATTATACCAATAATTCCTAATTTCACAAATAAATCCTACCTGTCAATGCAATGAAAGGGGCTACAGTACAAATTACAAATACAACTTCAATTGATTCAACTTCAATTAGATAGCCCGGATGACATGGTAATATATTCAAAACTTATTAAGTTATAAGTTGTGTTAAGTAATCAAACCAAAGTTACTTTCAAAACTTCCAATTAAACCAGTGGATCTTACATTATAAGAGCCACGCCTATACCAGAATGAATCAGTGGATCTTATAAGAGCCACGCCTGCTACCACTTTGGTCAGGACTGCAATAGGCCAGCCAACGGTAACTGGACGTGTCCGGAACTTTTCCACGATACGTGGAGTCATAAACGTTGCTTTCAATAAACAAGGTTACTTAATAATGATACCACTAACCTGATGTGCTGGGTTCGCCAACTTCGACCTTCAAAGGTCACGCCCTAAGTGTGGTTTGTATGTACAATGGGGTGAGTAATTGAAAGGTGTGATGTAAGTCAAGTGTTGTAGAACGTTCACAAGGCGCCAATCTCCAGATGGCGCGGTCACAACAGCAATCACAGCACAACTCGTTCCCACCAAGCGCGTGCCACACGAGGTGACGCAATAAGGCGATATGTTCCAAGAAATATCACTGTATTCTAGTCAATTTGGAATTACAAAGTTCAACCAAACACTGTTCACAATTAATCTGTTCATATCTCGTGAGATCCAATCCGATTTCCAACAAATTCCGCGTGCCAGCCCGACCGACGACAAGGCGGCGTATGATTCAACAATATCCCGGGGTTTTCGGCAAATGGGGAATACACTTCAACAATTAGATAATTCGCGACCCAATTATCGGTCTCAACAGGCGAATCCAACAATATTTTACCAATTATATTTAGCTCAAGAGGGCCCGATGACCGGCATTTTTTCCAACAACGGAACCAAAGTCTATCTGTCAAGTCAAGTAATGTCAAAATCAAATTCTTTATGTCAAAAGGGTGCGTTCTGTTTCACGTCGGACCGAACAACTGTATTAGACCAATCAAACTCTAAGTGCTCTCTGGCGAAGTTCAGACGAGCAAGTCTGTGAGCATCCGTCAAATATATTTTCTTGGCGTAATGCCTGTGGTGCAACCCCATGTAATGTAGATGATTCCTTATTGTTTGGGCACTCACATCGAACATCTCCGCAAAATGTTTTGTGGGCTTAAAACCATTGATTTCATATTCCCGTCTCATGAATTCTCTATCGTTATTGGAGAGTGCAGGCCGGCGACCACTTCTTCTGTGATCCAACAAACTTCCCTCCTCTCCTTCACGACGAATCCAAAAGCGGACAGAACGCCTCGATATATTCAAATTCCGGGATATCGCACTGATACTGCTTCCCTCATTAAATTGGGCAATTATTTGTGCTCTTTCGGCAATGGTCAAGTTGGCAGGCATTGAGATGATTTTATATGCAGTTGATTGAAAAATAACACGGAAAATATATCGATTTTTTGCATATATTTGACAAAATGTCAATTGTCAGTTTTCTTTTTCAAATGGAATTCGGTTGTCTAAATAGTTTTTATTACTTTTGTTTGGAAACATTTCAATTGCTTTGTAGAAACTAATGTCCTTTTCATTTATACTAAAGGTTAAAATGTCATGTACTTATATGTGACATATGACGTATGAATACTAAATACATAGGTTTACGTCATGATAATGTTGTCTCTTTCAGTAATATCTTTTTATAACGAACCTTGTTGTAATTTTCGATGACCGGGAAACTAAATCAAAACTGGTACACCACTTTCTTGGCCGACCGTACCTAACGACTGGTTTATTTTCATACACCCACATATTTTATAGGACATATTCTGTTATCGGTAGGTATGATAGCATCAAAGGAGACGGGGATTTCTGGGCCATTTTGCAATAAGTTGAGATATGGTTTAAAAAAAGCATCATATTTCTCTATTTCTAAATACAAAATAATAGCCTAATTCACAATCTAGAAGACGAGAAATCTTAAAAATAAGTTTTGAGTCACGAATAAAATGAGATATCGATTACTGTAATCGATGAATGTGAATGAGTTATTGAAGACAAAACTACTTGCACCATATTACTGATTCAATCAAAGTAAATAAATACATTACAATTAACATAATGTCAGTATTTTAAAATAATAAAATACCAACATCTTATAAAGAAACCTTAAAGTCAATTCTCGTTTACAAATCGATTTATTACTTGTGTTTGGCTACTGTATTTTTTAATCTGTGCTGACAGTGACAGTCACAGAATACCTTTTGACAGTTCTATAATGTCAATAATCACTGATCACTCGTAGGGATGTGATATTAGACATAAAAAATCGATTTTTAATTAATCGTTTATTTATTTAGCATGAAACATCGATGAATAAATAATCGATTTTTTTTAAAGAAAATAATCGATTTTGTTATATTAATCGTTTTTTTTTCCTAATTTATACTAATAAATAAATAAATAAATAAATAAAATAAAAATAAAATAAATAAAATTCCTTTATTGCAGGCACGCAGGCCCATATAAAAAACCTAACGAAATACAAAAATAAATGGATAAAAAAATACGCTTACAAAACAATTCAACTATACAATTAATTCCATTCAATTCAGTCAGTTCAATCGTTAAAATCACATTAAAACATTATAAACAATAAAACAAAAAATGTCAGATCTATTAAAATAACTAATTAGCAGGAATATTGACAGCCGTATACAAAGAAGTAATTAGCTTCATATATGGCTTTCAATATTCCATTGTCAGAATCATGAACACGGCTCATAAAGGAGGCCCTAGCTTTGCGTAATACAGCATGGAAACCGTCAACCCTGTTCTCCGCGAACATGCCAGACGCACTACACCGCCACGGTAACCTAAGTATGCATCTAAATGCGTTGTTATATTGCACGCGTAATGTATTATACGCGCGCTGTGTGTGCTTGTACCAAAGGTGGCCAGTGTATAGCGACCGACAGTACGCATTGAACAGAGTGACTTTTACCTGTTTGGTACATTTTGCGAAACGCCGTGCAAGCATATTGCTCTTAGCGGCCAACATTCGTCTTTGCCTCTCTAAGTCATCGTCATCACGCAGTTTTTCCGTTACGATATGACCGAGATATTTAAAACTTTTAACCACTTTCAGTTTAGTGTTACATAACAATATATCTGGTACAATGAGTGGACTGTTATCATATTTAAATACCATTATTTCCGTTTTTTTAACATTATATTTGAGACCATGCTTATTTGCGTAAACTTCACATATATTCAGGAGCTTCTGCAACGCCTTGACAGAGGGACTGAGCAGCACCATATCGTCGGCGTAGCTGAGGTTATTAACCGACACGTTATCAATAGAACAGCCGACACCAGCGCTGCTCAGCTCCCCTATCAAGTCATTTATATACAAATTAAAGAGTGAGGGGGATGTAAGTCCACCCTGTCTTACACCTGTGTTGAGAGTGTATTCACTAGACAAACCTTCTCCCCACCTTACAACATTTGTTTGACCTTCATACCAATATTTTATAATATTAATAACTTCTAGTGGTATACCCGTTTTGTGCATTTTATCCCACAAGACATTGTAATTTACTAGGTCAAAACACGGCTTAAATCAAGAAAACAGGCATAAATATTTGTTTTTCTATCGAGATAATACTGAACCGTTTTCTTTAAAGAGAATATGGCGGTATCCGTAGAATGATTTGAACGAAAACCAAACTGTGCATCATTTAATTGTATTTTTCTTAATAGAATTGGGTGCAATAACCTTTCAAATATTTTAGATAAAACTGTTGCTAATGAAATGGGTCTATAATTAGTGATGTTCGATATGTCTCCTTTTTTATCTTTAACAAGGGGCATAACTATAGTTTTCATAAAACCCTTCGGTAAGTAACCATGACTCAAAAATAAGTTGTAAAGTACAGATAGTTTTTCAGCTAACTGAGGGCCTCCCAGAATAATATGATCCAGTGTCAGACCATCTTGCCCCGGCGACTTGCCGCGTTTCATTTCGCGCACACATTCAAACACCATGTCTGGTGTTATCACGACACTCAGCTGACTCATCGCCGGCGCACGCCAGCCGACACCTAGATCACCTGTCTCATTAACAGAACCGGTTTTAAATTGCGCAACAAACTCTTCCGCGATTTGTTTTGGATCCTCAATATCATTTACAATTAACGCACGACTCGGCTTATGTGACAGTTTATTGGTCGATTTCCAAAATTGCTTAAAATCTCGGGAGGCTCTTTGCTGCGCAATAACGTCCATTTTCAATTGATCTTGGTGTCGTTGACACCATCGTAATTTATTTTTAAAGGTTTTCCTGCTATTAGACATGTGTTCAAATATAAGTCCCTGTGTTGGCCTACCGTGCAATGACCAAGTATGAAAAGCCTCACGGGCATTTGCATGTAGTGATTTAATATGATTATTCCAGCCTACCACAGGTTTACCTTTTTTTGAGAACTTAACATGCAAATTACTAGCTGCCTTTGTAATGGCCTCTATTATGTCAGAATAGTATTTGTAAATTAAATAATAACATTTTTGTTCACTACATGTCAGCCTCTCACAATAATTACAATGTGTGTTAATGTCAATATAGTTCAAATATTCGTCACATAATCGGCTATACTTAGCAAGTTGTGCCTTATTTCTATTATTAAGTGATATTTTAGTATCAATTGGGTTTTGAGTCATGATCTTACGTCTTATAACATTGAAGTCGCATTCAATTACAAGTGGAAAATGGTCCGACCAGTTTACATCATACAAAATATAGACCTTAGAAATGGTGTCCCAACCAGCAGCAGTGACTACACAGTGGTCTAGCCAACTCGTTGTACCATGAGCTTCACTGAGAAACGTATAAGTGTCTGAGGACTCACCCAAGTAGTTAATGTCCGCACAAATCCAATTCTGGTCTTTACAGTACCTTAACAAGTCCTGTCCAAACATGCTGCCAATATTCGCATTGTAGTCACCTAACACAAACACACACTCATCTTCACAGTCCTGAATAATCGAACTTATTGTGCCTAAACACTCAGTAAACACCGGTAAGTTATCTATACAGTCGGTAGGCATATGCACTGACATAACAGTAGCACTCCGGTCCGGTAGTTGGAGACGCACCGCAACTATACGCTTAGATTCACAGAATATTGGTATCACCTTCCGGAATAAACTCTTCCGCCATAAGATGGCTACACCTCCATACGGCCTTCCCTTAATAGGCCCTGCTGACGTATCCATGGCCGAAACTCCATAGTATGAGAACTCCGTGTATATTTGACTGAGAAAGTCTATGTCATCCGGCAGTAGCCAAGTTTCTTGGAGCGATATAATGTCATATTTATTACATAACTCCTTTACATACGTCAGACTTCTTTTAATACTTTTACAGTTAAAAGTTGTCATTCTTATATTTCTCTTGCAGGTGTATTGATCCATTATGATTTTGATTTAAACGTTCTGAATACTATTTCGGCCGGCCAGAAGTCCTCTTTTAAGATAACTTCTAATCTTTGTTTCTCAACAGCTATCTTAAATGATTTAAAATTAGTGGGATTCTTTGGTTTCAACATTTCCACATTCAGAAATGCCTGCCCATTCTCGCACATGTACGTTTCAATGTCGGTTTCGGTGCAATCGTTCTGAAAACGTGAAACATAGATCCACACTATATGGTCGGCTACCTTTAACTTCTCACTTATCTTCGTTCCTCTTCTATTTCTCACACTATTTTGCCTTTGCGCACTAGTCTGTACAGTCTTCGGATCCTGCTGTTCGGCGATCCTAGGTCGCTTCCGTTTGTAGCTAACTGTTTGGAAACCATCCTCATGGTCGACGAGCACGTCACAATCTTCATGTGTGCGTTTCTGAGCTCCTCTAGTAACTTTTGAGAAACTAGTTTTCACCTGTGTCTGTTGTGTGGATGCCATATTTGGACTTTCAAAACTTACTGACGGACATTCAGTGTTGTTCCTTGATTCAGGCGATTTTTCTGGAAGCATAGCCCCCGCTACTGTATTATTTAATAATGTTTGACTTGTGGGTATACTAAGTGATTCTAAACGACTTGTTCTAACGGACAGTATTCGTCTTTCTGTTTGATCTTTGTTTTTCAGTAAATTTACTTCGTCATTCAGCCTTGAAAGGTCGTCTTGCATTGTATGCTTCAAAGTCAATATTTCAGTTTTCATAACGGCCATCGTTTTTAAAATGCTCGAAACATCCAGGTGATCAAACGTGACGGGGGGTACTCTGGTCAAATCTTTAGCAACAAAGGTCGGCAAGTTTTCGGCTGCGGTTTCAATTAATATCTTCAGTATATCGGTGATATTGTTCACATGCCTTTTTTCCCCTTTTCGTGACGTTTTTTTTGGTATTAGTCACCTCACAGATAAGCGCCTTTGCGCTTTCAATTTCATCTTCGGAGAACCAAGAAGAGTATATTTTTATGATGCTTAAATCGTCCATTCCATCACATTTCGTAGCCATAAAAGCTAATACTTCGTTAACTACTAAGTTACACTCGCACGGCATTTTTAAGTACGATCACATTTTACGCGTCAACACTAATTAACGAATGTACGGTGCTTGCTAAGCGGTAGGGATACTCTAGGCGCGCGCGCACACCGTTCGGCTGCACGAACGAGACTGACACAATGTTGCAACTAAAACAGAACTTGGCAAAATAAATTACCTAGATACCGCATTTATTACGTTACACACACCATTGTATGATTCTATTCTTTATAGTTATTTTTATTTTTTTTTATAAACAACGTTAATTTAAACATTCTAATTAAGTATTTGTATTATAGAGAAAATTCCATATATTTTGTGATGATGCTGCCAAAAAAACTATTTCAAGCTCTTACATTGCAAGTACTAGGTCAATAGACACCAGCCTATGTTAAAATAATGTACTAATGAAATTAATTAAAATAATAAATCAAAATAATTAGAATATTTAAATTAACGTTGTTTATAAAAAAAAAAATAACCATAAGAATAGATTCGTTCAACGGTGTGTGTAACGTAATAAATGCGGTATCTAGGTAATTTATTATGCTAAGTTCTGTTTTAGTTGCAACAGTTATCTGCATATATATTTTAATAATATTTTTTTTCTCTGTTTTTATGAGTAGTAAGTACACTAATTTTGCCCTCCCCACTTATATAAAGTTTTTAAAGTCCTTCCAAAGGTTGTCTATCTATCAATACAGTGTGAAATTTAGATAAAAATCTGTATCGTGTTCTAATCTGTATCACACATCAAAAATATGCATAAATACAAAGAAATTTGTATGTATGGCAACATTATCAGGCAAAACGTGCGTTTGTTTCACCGCAGTGCATGGTACTACATACATTCCTATGCGATACAAAATATTTGCGGTAGACTCACCGCAATTTTGCAGCGAGGGGCCACCGATGACTCTACCGCTCGCGTTTATTCCACCGCAGTGCGCGCACTTCTATGACACTCCATACTTCACAGATTTTGCGTTTCCAAAGTGCGCGCACGGCCTAAGGAGAAAAACATTGCTAGTGAATAGTTTTCACTTTATTTCTCTCTCCTGCTTCTCTTAGTTCCTGCAGATCTTACTTATTGGAGCGAATGCATATATCTGACTCTCACTCTCAATAACTCTGTAGCCTGTAGGTACCACGAGAACCTTGGCAAGACTGAGTCATATTTTCTGGCTTTTGATTACCCGTAATGAGTGTCAAAGATTTATCTACAAATTACAGCCGATAACAACGGTGAAACGTGATTTCCGAGGCACGCTGGAATCTCGAGATGTTATAAAAACTTTTTACCAAAAAAATTAAACCGACATCCAAAAAAACACTGTCATTTTAGACAATTGAAATAAAGAAAATTCCGACAGAGCCAAATCTTCGTAGAGACCTTAGGTTTACCACAAGGAATAAAGTGTCAAAAGTCCCCATCAGTCCCATGTGAGCTTAGGGACTTATTCGGGGCCCAAGGTCAAAATTTTAGGTTTTTTGGATTTTTCTCGAAAACGGTAAGTTTTATCGAAAAAGTACCTCAGAAAAAAGTTGTAGATCTTAAAATTCTCTATAAAAGTTGTCCCTATGATTTTTTCTCTAAGACCCACTATTTCCCAGATATTGCGCTTGTAAAAATCATGTTCTACATAGTATGCACACATATGCCACGTATATACATATTTAGGTACTCAAGCAAGCAAAAATGCCTACTCGTGTCTCTTTTATGTATACATTATACTATTCTAAGAAAATTTACTCTAAAATGACCGCCGGTCCCTTACCGAATCCCCTCTACTTGAATAACATCTGGCCTTGAAAAACATCTGTCTATTCTTTTGTCCATGTGGTGTCGTTCACGTATACCTGCTTCTTTTAGTGTTGAACGAGCAGTTCGAGTGACTATACGTATTTATTACAAGCGTCTACTATTGAAGTTAGTGCTGATTAATATTTAAAAAAAAAGTCACAATTTTGCTTTATTTGTAATAAACTTTTGACTGAAGATGAAACTGTTGTGGTCAGTCGTAGAATGCCAACTTTAATCGATGCAAGTGTCGCGAGAAGTGATGAGTTTGCTGATTATTTAAGAAGCCAAAAGTCCGTTACAATTCACGTGGATTGCAGAAAATCATACACCCGGAAAACTTCAATCTCTGCATCAAAAAGACAACGTGAGGAAGAACAGGCCAGTACTTCAAAAGTAAGTCCACCTCATACTAGAGCGCGAATAAGTGAATCCAGCTTTTGTTTTAAAAACCACTGCTTATTTTGTGGCGATGAAGCGGATGAAGAAGCAGAAAAGAAGAAAGTGAAGATTTATCGCCGAAAAATTCATAAAGTTTCTATACTTACATTCAAAGATTCCATTTTAAAATTAGCTAAAGATCGTTCTGATGATGTGTCAAAAGCTGTCTTTGCGCGTATTAATTTTCAGTATGATTTAGTTGCTGCTGACGCTAAATACCATGACAGTTGTTACAAATCCTTCCTGAGACCTAATACTGGCGGTATAATTGGCCGTCCTCAAAGTGAAGCTATAAACTCTGCAATGGAGGAAATTTTCAATTTCATTGAAAGTAGCGATGACTGCCAGTTTTCGTTAGATGAACTGAAGAATGTTTGGCAAAATGTAGCTTTAGAAAACGGGATTATAAAAATACGATTGAAATTAAAGTATGGTAGTAGAATTATTATTACAGAGAAGCCTGGAAAATTAACATTTATTTGTTTTGTAGACAATTACCAAGACATTTTAAGTCAAGCCTGGTCTGATAACAAAAACTTGAATGAAAAGGAAAAACGGTGGAAAACTTTAAAAGCTGCGGCAGAAATTATTCGAGAAGATATTCAATCTTGTGTGTTTGATAATACTATGTACCCGCCACCGGGTAGAATGTTTGAAGATATAAATAACGATATTCCCGAATCATTATCTTTTTTTTTGGGACAAATCATTCTCAAAAATAAGCGTCATGATTTGGATCATTTAAAGTTAGTTTGCACAAATATTAGTCATAGCATAATGACTGCTGTTCGGCCTAGATCCTTCAAGTCTAAATTACAGCTGGGTCTTTCAGTATTTTTTCCATCGGCGGTTTGGTTCAAAACGGCTTATACAAATTTTCTCATCGTTTGGTTTATGCGCATCTTACAGTGAAACAATGAAGTATGAAGCAGCAGCAGTTTTCAGTCGCCCACCTCACATTTTATCACCAGAAACTGGCACATTTGTTCAATATGTTGCAGATAATGCTGATATTAATGTAAATAATTTGGACGGTAATAATACGCTTCATATCATGGGTATTATACAAATTGTAACTCCCAAAGATTCAGTATTACTAGAACAGCCGATGCCGCGAGTAACTGAAGTCCTTTCAGCTAAAGATTTTGCAGCCAAGGCTCATGTACCTATACAGGTTTATCAAAATACTGGCGTAGTAGGATATAGCAAAATAAATGTGCGAGATTTTGAATACGAAAATGAAACAAAAGTATCTTTTCTAAAAAAAGTTGATGTGATATGGTTCTATGGAAAATGTAAAGCTTTTCCTTTACCTGGTTGGAATGGTTATATTGAACACGTGACTAGCAATATTGTAGACTTTTCAAAATCAAAAATTTCATTTCTGCCATTTGTTCAACAGCCTGCAAGTAATTACAATACGATATACACAACTTTACTTTGTGCTTTAGAAGATGCTAAACGTCACAACCATACAGTTTGCATAATTACTTTTGATCAACCTCTATTTGCGAAAGCTCGCGAAATTGTATCTGCTGCACCTGAAGGATCGGAATTATCAAAGATTATAGTGAGACTGGGAGGATTTCATTTGTTAATGTCATTTTTCGGCGCAATAGGTTATATTATGCAAGGAAGTGGTTTAAAAGAAGTGCTTTCTGAGATTTATGCTCCTAAGTCTTTAGAGAAAATGCTTAATGGCCATGCTTACGCGAGGGCAGTTCGAGCTCACACGTTACTTCAGCTCACTTTAGCATTAACAATATTAAAAGAACTAGCTATTGATGATGGTATGGATGCAGATCTTATAATTACAGTGGAAAATATCCTCGATAAAACTCTTGTATATTATGACATTGAAAATGATAAGGAAATATCTGAACTTTTACTTGATTTATTTAATAAAAAGTTAATGGAATATCAGAAACGAGGACCAACTGCACAATTATGGGTACAGTATTTTCGGATGGTGTCCATTGCAAAAGAATTTATAAGAGCTGAACGTATGGGAGATTGGCAAGCTCATTTGAACTGCGTTAAAGAAATGCTTCCTTATTTCCATGCATCGGGGCATTTACCTTACGCTAAGTCTGCGCACTTATACTTGCAGGATATGCTTCAATTAGAGGAGGTAATTGATCCTAGTGTTTATCGAAGATTTACTGAAGGATTTTTCACTGTTCGACGTTCTGATAAACTCAGTTGTAGAACTTCAACAGATATGATTATCGAACAATCAATGATGAAATCCATGAAAACAGATGGTGGTATTTCTCGAGGACGAAGTACAAAAGAAAGTGTAATAAGCAAATGGGTTTACGGAATGCATGCAATGAACACAGTGTGTGACGAGTTGGAAGTTCTTGCTAATGTTCGAATGGACACGACAGATCAACATGTAGATGCGAGTGATTCGAGAGTTAAGAAAGATGCTAAAGATATTAAAATACTTCTTGACTGGTTTTCATCTCATGATCCTGTTCCCGAAATTAACAAAATCTTATCTATTGCTTCAGGAGTCGTTGGTGACGATAAGATTAATTGTCATAAACCTCGTGAAGTTGGGATTGCCTCGATGTCTAAAATGACTGGTCAAACTTTCAATCATATAAAATTGAAAAGAACAGATAAAGTACTTCCTCTTTTAGCTGTGAGTAGCACTGTGAAAGTTCACGACGAAGAAGTACCAATAGACCCAGTATTATTATTTCAACGTATGAGTGTCACTAAGACTTTTGAGGATGAAATTGAAACATTTTTCGCATATGATTTAGCTCCTTACCCGTTGTCACTCTTCGATGCAGCTGGAATGCGTAAAACAATGAAGTCGGCTCTTTACGATTGCTTTCAATCAATCAATGCTGAGGTTGATTGTACAAACGCTGCTTACGTTATTGATGGAGGATATCTACTACATCACGTTGTGTGGGATCGAGAAGAAAGCTTTAACGTAATTTTTGAAAAATATGTTCATTATTTACGTAGACATTATGGTCATACAGTTACGGTAGTATTTGATGGCTATAGTGACACAACAAAGAACATAAAAGCTGCAGAACAACGTCGTCGTGCTACAAAAACATCCTCAGGTACCGACATAATGTTTGACGAATTTATGACAGTTCCAGTTAATCAACAACATTTTTTTGCAAACATTAATAATAAATCTCGTTTTATTTCTATGTTGAGTAACAAATTAACAGCTGAAAATATTGCCGTGAAACAAGCTCCGAATGACGCCGAAGTCCTCATAATTGAAACAGCAATAGAACAATTTAATGCAAGAAATACAACTATTGTAGTGGGTGAAGATGTTGATTTATTAGTACTACTCACTGCAAGGACTCCATCTGATAAAATTATTTACTTTTTAAAACCTGGGAAGGCGCAGCAACGGACAGAAATATATTCTTCTAAAAGCTTATCAGCTTATCCAAAATGCCAAAACTTTATTTTATTTTTACATGCGATAACCGGATGCGATACTACGTCAGCAATGTTTAGAAGGGGCAAAAATTCAGTATTAAAATTATTTGAAAAAAAATTATTTGATTGACTGCGCAAAAGTATTTACAGAAATTAATTCTTCACCTCAAATACTAATTACTAAAGGAATTCGGTTTCTTCTTGCGGTTTATGGCTCCAAAAAAAATTGATTGCATAGATACGTACAGATATTTAACATTTGTAAAAAATACACGAAACAAAAAGCAAGTACAGCTATCTTGTCTTCCTCCAACATCGGCATCTGCTAGTCAACATTTGATTCGAGTATACTATCAAGTTCAGACATGGCAAGGCAATGAACTGAACCCTGAAGACTGGGGTTGGAAATTGATAAATAATACTTTGGAACCGATTCGAACTTTACTGCCCCCTGCTCCAGAAAAACTTCTTAACACTATTTTTTGCAATTGCAAGAAAGGTTGTAGTGCCAAATGTGGCTGTAAAAAAGTAGGGTTGCAGTGTTCTCCAGCGTGTACCAATTGCCAAGGTGTCTCTTGCTCAAATGTTCAATTAAATACAAGAGAGGAAGATTCATGTGATTTTGATGAAGAGACAACTGATTCATCTTCATTTGAACAATTTCTAAGCGTTCATCAACAGGAAGGAGAAGAAAAAGAACAAGAAGAAATTGAAGAAAACATGATTGTTGAAGTTGAATATGAAGAGTATGAGTCAGATTAAAGTAATAAAAAAAAGTTAGAACGACAGTTAAACTCAGTAACCCATATCAATAATCTTCATACTATTAAATAATTATTGTTCCTGAAAATAACGTCATAAAGGTTCGTGGAATAGGCCTACCGGGGATACCACGTTAAAAAAAACGCGCCGAGTACACTACCTCACAGGTGGTGTGAAAATGTGTGCATATTATGTAGAACGTGATTCTTACAAGCGCAATATCTGAGAAATAGTGGGTCTTAGAGAAAAAATCATAGGGACCACTTTTATAGAGAATTTTAAGATCTACAACTTTGCTCTGAGGTACTTTTTCGATAAAACTTACCGTTTTCGAGAAAAATCCAAAAAACCTAAAATTTTGACCTTGGGCCCCGAATAAGTCCCTAAGCTCACATGGGACTGATGGGGACTTTTGACACTTTATTCCTTGAGGTAAACCTAAGGTCTCTACGAAGATTTGGCTCTGTCGGAATTTTTTTTATTTGATCACTATTTTTATGTCTAAAATGACCGGACTACAAGGAGAAAAATAACTTTAATTTCGGTAGTCAGTGTCTTTAGTTTTGTATTTTTGTTTTTGGCACCGACTTCCGAAATTAAAGTTATTTTTCTCTTGGCAGTGTTTTTTGGAAGTCGGTTCAATTTTTTGGTAATTTTTGTTTATTCCACTCTTTTTTGTTGTTCGATTTTTAATTTACCTAGTTACAAACGCCTAAATGTCAACTACTTATAACCTTTTACAAAATATTGCTTTTCCCAATACTGGGCCGTTAATTGTTGAGGAGTTCTCCTGGTACTTCACCATCAGCTTCACTTTACCATATGCATTGTGACGAGCATATTGTGCTTAATAGCCATATTCAAGTAATCGAAGCGGAACTCATGAAATACTTATTAATCCTACTTATATATTGAGTAGTTCCAGTGGCCATCTGTGGTCTTCATCATCAGGTCCACTTCACAAATGGTGCTTTTCGAATGCAACTACACAAGTTACTATAAAAAAAAACCGACCAAGTGTGTGTCGAGCAACGCGCTTTGTAGACTTCCGTAGTTTACAACAACAAATGCGAGTCGGATTAATTGTCCGAGAGTTCCGTAACATACTCTAACAAAAAAAAACTTTTTAACATAAAAATACACCGTCTTCCAAAAAACACTGCAAAGTGAAAAATAACTATTTAGTTATTTTTCACTTTTCAGTGTCAGTATGCAATTTACCTAGTTACAAAAGCCTAAATGTTAATTCCTTATAACATTTTTACAAAATATTGCTTCTCCCGATGCTGGGCCGTTAATTATTGAGGAGTTCTCCTGGTACTTCACCATCAGCTTCACTTTACCATATGCATTGTGACGAGCATATTGTGCTTAATAGCCATATTCAAGTAATCGAAGCGGAACTCATGAAATACTTATTAATCCTACTTATATATTGAGTAGTTCCAGTGGCCATCTGTGGTCTTCATCATCAGGTCCACTTCACAAATGGTGCTTTTCGAATGCAACTACACAAGTTACTATAAAAAAAAACCGACCAAGTGTGTGTCGAGCAACGCGCTTTGTAGACTTCCGTAGTTTACAACAACAAATGCGAGTCGGATTAATTGTCCGAGAGTTCCGTAACATACTCTAACAAAAAAAAACTTTTTAACATAAAAATACACCGTCTTCCAAAAAACACTGCAAAGTGAAAAATAACTATTTAGTTATTTTTCACTTTTCAGTGTCAGTATGCAATTTACCTAGTTACAAAAGCCTAAATGTTAATTCCTTATAACATTTTTACAAAATATTGCTTCTCCCGATGCTGGGCCGTTAATTATTGAGGAGTTCTCCTGGTACTTCACCATCAGCTTCACTTCACCATATACATTGTGACGTATTGTGCTTCATAACCATATTCAAGTAATCGAAGCGGAACCCATGAAATACTTATTATTGAGTAGTTCCGGTGGCCATCTGTGGTCTTCATAACCAGTTCCACTTCACCAAATGGTGCTTTTGGAATGCAACTGCTACTTCAATACTATACTAAATAGTTACTATATTAAATACTCAAATCAATATAGGTGTGCCTATAACATTTAAAGAGTTCCCTCGATTTCTCCATGATTCCATAATCGGATCCTGACTTGGTGACACGGGAAGCACCAGCTTCAAATAAACAAAAGTCATCAAAATCGGTTCACCTAGTCGAAAGTTCTGAGGTAAATATATAAAAATACAGTCGAATTGAAAACCTCCTTATTTTTGTGAAGTCGGTTGAAAAACCAACTAATTCTTTAATGGGAATAATTTAATTGTCCGTACGGCTAAGGAGTGAAATTTCCTGCCAGAGTCTGTGTTTCCCGATAGCTATAAGTCAAGAGAGACTAAGTTACTTCTAGATAAGCGTGCTCCATCTTCGGCCATATCATCACTTAAAATCAGATGAGATGGTGGTCAAATGCGAGCCTATTGTCAATAAAACGAAACTGGCGCGAACATTCGCGAAAGAATTTTATTGTTTTGAATTTGTCGCATAAACATGCTATATTACCTAACTGAATAGTTTATGTATATCGTCATAGTTCCTATTATTGTCACGAAGTGGTCATGAGGCAGATTATCCAGAGTTCACCGGACGTGTATTTAAGTAGATACCTATCGCTAATCGAGCAGCCTATTATTTTAATGATATTTCATGTTTCTGTACTTAGTGTCTTCTTGAACACCACTTAGGTATTTATTTATGTAATATAGCCTACACATAAAATATGTACAATACAACTCAAAAGATCGCAGATAGTCTGACAATTATATTATATTTTATAGAAGGCGATACTTCACACCTGTGCAGCTTCTGAATTTGTATAAAACACAGGTCTCTTAAATAAGCGGTGAGAATAAAAAATATTCTAGACTAGCTTCTGATCGTGACTTCGTCTGCGTTTCTTTGATATAAGAATCTTCTAGCTGACTCGGTGAAATTCATGTTGTCCATTTTTTTTCTTTTTTTACACCCAAGCTTACACCCATGCACACTCCCATACACACACTCGCATAGCATATAATCAGATAATACTTTACATTTTTGTAGTTTTTGTTTTGCATTTTGTACCTATTTTGTTTTATGTGAGCCTAGTCAATAAAAAAAACCGGTCAAGTGCGTGTCGGGCCACGCGCAGTGTAGGATTCCGTAGTTTTTATAATAGCCAAGTGCGTGTCGTATTCGCTGACTGATCGTTTCGTACCATGCTCTAACTAAAAGCCAAACATGACTACCTAACTAATTTGACTTCCTATACAAATCCTCACCTGATCCGACAATTTTGCACGGAAAGTTTCAATTTTTTTTAGAGATTTGTATAAAATTTGTCATAGCCGGTGTTTTGAATTTAAATACGGACACAGAGCTACACTACTCAATCGTCACAAGAAGCTAGCACGATACAACTGGCGCTTAGCGCCATCTATCGACATTTCTATAGAGTTGTTCGAAATTTTCGAGTCAAATACAATTGGTCGACTATTACTCGTAAACTTGTAAAGCCCACTTATGTGTGATAGTTTTCCTTTAAATTTCGTTATATATAGGTACTACTGCCGTGACATTTGAATTTCTAATTATAACCGTTTAGTTGATAGAAGGGGGGACACTTGACTCTAACGAAAATTGGTAATTTAAAGCTTGATAAGTCACGAACGGTTTACTTAATCAAAAAACGGTCTTACCAAACCCCTAATATTTTTGAAAGACCTATCCAACGATATCCCACACTATGGGAAGAACGAAAAAAAAAATTATCATCCCACTTTACATGGTACCCTAAATAATTATTTTTTTCAAAATTTTATTTTACCACTTTTTCGGCGTGATTAACGTGTATACTCATGCCAAAGTACAACTTTCTAGTACCAATAGTTTTTGAGCTAAACCGCGGACAGACGGACAGACAGACGGACATGGCGAAACTATAAGGGTTCTTTGCCGTCTTCGAGTAATCGGTGATCATACATAAAAAAAATATACGCGTCGACTTGATAACCTCCTCCGTTTTTTACGTCGGTTAAAAATAGTCATCTATCCACGGGTTGACCTCACCACGTACTCACTCACCTCTTACAACGGTACAAGGACAAATCGAAATACATTGTTATACTACAAGTTAAAATTAAACTCTGGCTTGTTGGTCGAGTGGTCGCAAGCGCGACTGCTGAGCACGAGATCAAGAGTTCGATTCCCCCGTCGGGCAAAAACTGCTATTGGGTTTTTTTGTAAGAAATTTCTCTGTTAGTCCGGAGTTTGAAAGCAGCATTTGGCAGTCGTTACGGGTAGTCAGAAGCCAGTACATCTGACACTGGTCTAGGCAAGGGGTATCGTGATACCCAGTTACTGGGTTGTGGAGGTCAGATAGGCAGTCGCTCCATGTGAAACACTAATACTCAACTGCATCCAGTTAGACTGAAAGCCGATCCCTCACCCCATTACAGTTGGGAAAAAAATTAAGCAGTTGATGAAAGTTAAAATCGTTCAATGTAACTTAAGTTATCGTAAGATTAATGCCAATATTTATCTTAAGCCATATAGCTTTACTTTATGAACTTCGACGAAACCCTAAATGGTGTGTGATACACTTTTTTTTTATCGTGGTAAAATTATCAAATAAGTCCTCCCACCCCGGGCAGGGTGGGAGGGACTGTCAGACTTTTACTGACTAAAATCCACGGTGTTCCTTCAATAACCCTTTACGTACCGGGGTCACGGTAATGGGATAAGTCCCACGACGCCGGCAGGCTTTGGCCCTCTGCAGAGGGGGCCTCGTCATGTTGCTGACGCTCTTTGAGGCGAGCGTGGAACACGACGCGCCGTCGACCCGGGCATGGTCCATGGTCGGACAGCGAGTTGCCCTTTACTCGTTGTCCGCATGCCCGCGCCTACGGTGGCCGGAGATCGTCGGTCGACGTTCGACGCCGTAGGCGTCTACCACTGCGGCTGGGCTGGAGGGAGGACGCCATCCTCTCCCTCATGCGGCCCACCTCCTCCTTCAGAAGCATGACTGCTTCGCAGAAGGAGGCGATCGCTTCCCACTCCTTCTCGCCCCGCAGCATGGCCTCGACCAATGCCGGGCGCGAGAGGTCTACGCCTATCGCCGACGTGAGGACACGTCGGTGCTCTGCCCAGGCGGGGCAGTCTTGCACCGTGTGCTCTACGGTGTCCTCAGGGCGACCCTCGCAGTGGTGACACCCAGGCGTTTCCTCCTTTCCCATCAGACACAGGTACCTCCCGAAACTTCCGTGTCCGGTGAGGACCTGCGTCATGCGGTAGGTCAGGACGCCGTGACGTCGATCTAGCCACTCCTCAAAGAGGGGTCTTACCGCCGCAATTGCGGCGTGCCCGGCCGTCGGTTGCGCCAGTCGTTCCCTCCATACTGCCCTGAGATCGCGCCGGAGCTCTTCCCACCGCGATCTCAGTGGCTGGTTTTTTTTATAAACTTTCTGTGGTAGTGATTTTGCATATGTAGTTGTCGGAAAAGAATAACTGTGGAGTTTCTTGCCGGTTGTTCTCCATATAAAACGACCAATTTCGTACCGTGTACTAACTTCTGACGTTTTGTTAGTATCTGTTATACAGGGTTAATTGTAAAACACCGAAAACCTCTCGGGACTATGTTACTAACATCATAATAAACAACTTTTGTTCTATGACTTTTAAAAATTCGTCATATTTTAATTCACTAGATTTTCATACAAAAATAAAAATATTTAAATTGAACGCCCTAAATATTACGGAGTCTATGCGAAACAAAAGAAAGTGATAGTATAAGTCGTTTTCTTAACTAACTAAACTCTTAGTTAACTTCACTAAAATATGATGAATTTTTAAAAGTCATAGAACAAAAGTTGTTGATTATGATGTTAGTAACATAGTCCCGAGAGGATTTTGGTGTTTTACAATTAACCTTGTATATGGGGCAGTGTGAAATAAATATTTTCAGATTTTGTTTAGAGTTTTTGACTTGTATTTTTTTAGAAAAACGCGTTTTACTACAACGGCTTTGACTAAATCCAATTAACACCGTTTTTGTCCACTTCAATGTCTTAACTGTATCATACAGATCGCTATTTATAATTCGATATGTTTAATCAACCAGACGTTTTATTTGCTTATTTGGTGCAATCTGAGAATAGTATCATATTTTGATACGATACTCACAATAAACCCGCCACGCGTGAATCAGCTCCGCATACTGGGACCTGTACCTAATTTATTACAAAAATTTTACAACCACGAAATATTCGTATTGCGAATCCTTACTGCAAGACTTTGACTTTTTTTTATACTTTATGTGTACTTTTTATTATATTTTATGTGTACTTACTAGGTAAATAGAGCAACTATTCACCTAGTAAGTGTAAGCATTTCGACGGCGCGTCGTATTCCACGCGTGCCTCAAAGAGAAGTCAGCACTATTGACGGGGCCCGATAGGACCATTGCCTATTGGGGTTGCAGCAATGTTCTAAAAAGATACCGCGGCCCCTGACCCCAAGGGCAACTGAAGGAACAGAGTGGTTTTTAGTCAGTAGAAGTCTGACTTTCCCTTCAGCTTCACCGAGAGTGGCAGGAGTAATTGATGATTTCCGCACTGCAAAAAAGAGGGAAAAGTCACCCGGTCATGACAGTTTGAGCATTGAGAATCTACTTTATGCAGGTAAACACTTGCCGAGGGTATTGGCAATGCCGTTTTGTTTTTGTACCAGTCATTCGTATCTTCCAGATAATTTACTAAAAACTATAGTTACACCCGTTATAAAAAACAAGAATGGAGAATCGAGTGACAAAAACAACTACAGACCTATTTCCTTGGCTACTATAATTGCTAAGGTACTGGACAGCGTGATCGATTGGCAGCTGCATAAGAATTTCACCTCCCACGACGCCCAGTTTGGATTTAAGCCACATTTATCCACGGAAACAGCTATCCTCTGTCTCAATCACACTGTTCAGTACTACACAGCTAGAAAAATGCCTGTGTATGCGTGTTTCCTGGATTTATCCAAGGCCTTTGACCTGGTGTCATATGACTGCCTATGGAAGAAGTTGACATAGAATACGGACCGGACGGAGTAAATGGGGGGGAGCCTTGTCGGATGCATACAGGTTGGAATGCGCGGTGAGACAGGGAGGCCTTAGGTCACCTAAGCTTTTCAACTTGTATGTAAACGAACTGATATGTGAACTCAGCAATGCCAATATCGGGTGTTCCATTGATGGGCAATGCGTTAATAACATCAGCTACGCGGACGATATGCCCATCTATCAGCGCGCTTAGGAGGCTACTTCGTATATGTGGGGACTATGCGGTGGCTCATGGTCTTAGGTACAACGTGTCTAAAAGTCAGCTTTTAGTTTTTAAAGCCGGTAACAAATGTTACGACACAGTCCCATCAATCACCCTAGGGGGAGCGTTGTTGACCAGAGCCATGCGGTTCAAGTACCTGGGACACTGAGTCACCGATAACCTGTCTGACGATTTGGATGTAGAACGGGAGCGCAGAGCATTTGCCGTGAGGTGTAACATGCTGGCTCGTAGGTTTGTACGATGTACTGACATAAAGATCACATTGCTTAGAGCACATGCGCCCTTTGGGTCAGTTACACTAAACGCTTCTACAATGCTCTGCGAGTCCAATACAATAATGCTTTCAGGGTAAATGTTGGCGCTACCGCGCTTTTGCCACATGAGTTGTGTTCAGTACCAAGCCAGCCAACGGTAACTGGTATGCTAACAGTCTACGGTACGTGGAGCCTTACCGTTGCTTGCAAACAATAGGCTCTTAGGCCTCACTTTAATGGTTAAACTTTACACAATTTGACTTACCTGAGCTGTAGAGACGACAAGTTACGACCCTTCCTGAGGCCACGTCCGTGTATGTGTGTATAAGTATGAAATGAGTAAGTGAAACGTGTAGTGATGGTCAAGTGTTCATGGACGTTCACAAGGCGCCGGTCTTCGGATGGCGTGGTCCAGATAGCATTCACAGCACCACTCTTTAGCACCAGATTGGAGAGCTATTTATCACCAATTAACAATTGCTTGCAACAAAGTTCACGCGTCAGTCAGTCTCACTTCAATACGGGGTTAATGTTCAAAATATCCCAGTGTTTTAGTCAATTCGGGATTCCAGATTTCAATTAATCACTAATCACGATTAATCTGTCTTTAACTGTGCAGATTCAACTCGATTTTCAACTAAAACCAATAAATCGATCTCAACAAGCAAGGCAGTTAGTTTTTACAAAGAACGGATATGTCAAAGTGATAAAAGATCAAAGAAAATAGAAAATAATGTTGCCAACCAAAAAAGTGCGTTCTGTTTCACGTTGGACAGAACATCTACCCCCCCCGGACGGGCCTACCCATCCGCTAATCAATTGGAAGCCTTGACAAAGTTGCGACCGCTCTCTTTATGATGGATCCGTCCACCAAAACCTCAGCAAAACGAGGGACCCCGTCGGTGCCAGCCACCAAATTGAGAATGCGCCCCCTGCGCCAATACAAAGGCTTAAGGTTGGCATCCTTAATCCCGACGAGGTCTCCGATCTTTGGCGGATGAGTTTTATCCGTCCACTTGACGCGTTGCTGGAGGATGTGCAGATACTCTAAGCTCCAACGCTTCCAAAAGTTCTGAGCGAGCTGTTGCACCAACTGAAACCGCGAGAGCCGATTTTGGCTCACATCAACAAAGGGGTACTCCGGCAAGGCGACAAGTGGCTGTCCAATCAAGAAATGGCCCGGTGTTAGAGCCTCCAAATCATTCGGGTCCGAAGAGAGCGGGCACAATGGGCGCGAATTCAACACAGCTTCAATGCGGCAAAATACCGTAGCTAATTCCTCAAAGGTGAGAACGGTGTCTCCCAACAATCTCCGCCAGTGTCCCTTTGCCGCTTTCACCGCGGCCTCAAAAATACCCCCCCAATGGGGGCAGGCTGGCCGGTCAAACAACCAAGTGACCCCTTGGCGGGCCAAACTATTACCAATGTCAACCTGGCTCTCATTAAGGAAGGCGTTTACCTCCTTCAAATAGTTACTTGTACCCTTGTAGTTCGTACCGCAATCAGACCTAATCAAAGAAGGTAACCCACGGCGAGACACAAATCAGTCCAAAGTCGCCACAAATGCCTCTGTCGAGAGGGAGGTTACCAGCTCCAAATGTACTGCCTTGGTTGACAGGCAGACAAAAACACACAAATAAGCCTTAACAATCTTACTATTTCGAAGTGTGGACGTCTTCAACGAAAAGGGACCAGCAAAGTCCGTTCCGACGCCAGCAAAGGGCCTCGCCTCATTGACGCGATCAGCCGGCAAATCTCCCATAAGGGGCTGCATAGTGGAGGCCTTAGTCCGATAACACGGCAAACAACGGAAGACAATGCTACGAATAGTACGACGAGCCGACAAAATCCAAAATTCTCAGTGCAGAATGGCCAACAGCGCATTGCAACCGGCATGCGAGTTTTTAACGTGACGATCAGTCACCAACAATTGAACCAAGTGGCCCTCCTTGGGCAACAAAAGGGGGTGACGGGCCCCATAAGGAAGGTTAGAGTGCCTCAACCGTCCTCCAACACGCAAAAGACCCGTCTGGTCCAAGAAGGGATTCAACTTACTAACGGCTCCCGACGACTTAACCCTACCAGACTTCAAGACCTCGATCTCCTTCTCAAAGTGTGCAGCCTGCACAGAGCGGACCCAAAGGAGGAGTGACTCCTGTCGCTCTTGAGGAGAGAGAACTGGTGACAGGCGCTTGTCCCCTGGATTCCTAGAATTATGGCCAAAACGCCTGATCCACGAGGTGACGTTCAACAATTTGTCTAGGGAGCTGTATCGATTCAACAAAAAAACACGGGTTCAAACGGAGGATCCTTCATCCCAACAGCGAACACCTTAAGTCCGGGCAAAGGATCCGACATCAAGACTGGCGTTCGAGGCCAATCGTCCTCGGGGCGAGTCAGCCAGTCCGGTCCCCACCAGAGGGGGTGAGCAATCAAGCGGGGGGCCATGCACCCGCGTGAGGCTACGTCGCCCGGGTTCAGGTCACCAGGCACGTGCCTCCAAATCAAAGGCGTTTCAGAACCTTGAATCTGAGACACTCGGTTCGCAACAAAGACCTCCAATGAGTGGACGGACGTCTTCAACCAACACAAAACAATTTGACTGTCCGTCCAGGCGTAAGAAGCCCGAATGTCGACAGTTCCACACAAAGTGTGCGCAACGTGATTTAGGAGACGCACAAGAAGCACCGCCCCTGACAACTCCAACTTAGGGATGGTCAATGCCGTCCGGAGGAGGGCCACCTTGCTCTTGGCCATGATCAGTGACAACTTCACCTGGCCCGCGGCGCTGACGGTGCGCAAATAAACAGCGGCGGCATAACCGTGAGAGGACGCGTCACAAAACCCATGAAGGGTGGCAGTATAAACCCCAGGGGGGAGGATGGCGCGTGGCAGCGCGACCTTATTGACCACAGGGAGTACGGATACAAATTGGAGCCAGTCTTCCAACAGGGTTTCCCGAAGTGGCTCGTCCCAACCAAGTTCAGCGGTCCAAAGGCGCTGAAGGAAGCATTTCGCCCAAAACAATACCGGGCAGATCCAACCATTAGGGTCAAAGGTCCTCGCTACAGTAGACAACACCAGTCGTTTAGTCCAAGTAGGAGGTGACTCCAAGTCGACATCGTACGTAAAGGTGTCTTGAACTGGTCGGTACTGAACGCCGAGGACGGCCATCATGGCGGGGTTGTCAACATTTTCAAACACACCTTCCAATAGCGCTGGCGAGTTGGATACCCATTTATGCAACTCATAGCCAGCGGAAGCCAGAATCTGGACCAACTCGTCACGCAACAGGATAGCTTCCTCAACCGTAGGAGCTCCAGTGCAGACATCATCGACGTACAGGTCCGTTTTCAAAATGGCGGACGCACGAGGGAATCTCAAACGCTCCCGGTCCGCAAGCTCCCAAAGCGAACGAATAGCAACAAAGGGGCTTGATCGAAGGCCGTACGTATTCGTGTTGAGCTCGTACACAATCATGGGATCCTGGGGATGTTCCCGCCACAGGATCAACTGATAACGTCTGTCATCCCGGTGTATAACCGTTTGCCAGAACATCATTTTGATGTCGGCCACAAAGACTACTTGATGACGACGAAAAGACGTGATGACGTCACAAAGATCCCTCAACAATTTGGGGCCGGAATGCAGGCAATCATTCAAGGAGACGCCGGAAGAAGCACTGAAACACTGTGCGCAGTTTACCAGTGGATGGCTTGAGGACCGCGTGATGTGGCAAGAAGAAATGCTCTACTGAGCGCCAATCCAAATCTGACACCGACATGTGTCCCAAATCCGCATACTCACGCATAAAATCTACATATTTTTGCCGCAGCACCGGGTCCCTGGCCATGCGGCGCTCCATTGCCAACAATCTTTTCTCAGCCGTAGGTCTGGATTGGCCGAGAGGTGGTCGCACCGCAACAAAGGGCAGCCGGGTCTCAAGCCGACTGGAGCGGAGTCGACCGGTGTTGTTCTGATAGAACAACTCGCACTCTTCGTGTTCCGGATTCAAGCGGGCCACAAGGGGGCTCTTCAACCTCCCAAAACCTCTGAACAGCGTCAGAGAGGGCTGAGCCGGACACCAACGCTAAACCAGATTCAGGTGGAGGGGGCACTTCCAACACTGGGCCCATAACCGCAAAGCCGAAGATGGTTGAGACCGCCACCAAGCCCCTCCCGAGGGACCATGGGGCCTCCGGCTGCAAGACCGTCGTATTTCCCAACAATATTCTCCCTAGAATATCAGAACCCAACAACAAATGCACCGTACAAGGGGAATCAAACTGGGTGTCAGCCAAATCCAGACCTGACGTCAACCGTAGAACATCCAAAGGCAACTGACAATCGGGATGGCTACCCAATATAGTCGGCAGAACGAGGGCAGGAGCACGAAGTTTACAGACAACTCAAAGGGGTGATTTCAAACCAGGTCCTTCCCTCAACAGTGGTGACAGCCGTTTCGCCAATTCCCCGAATCTGGCCTGAAAAGTCATTCACCTCCAGGCCAACCTGTCCCGGTAACCAAGACGACAAAAGGCAACCCTGGGCTCCCGTGTCCAAAAAGGCACGGACCACAATCGAGTCACCCAAGGGTCGCCAGACCCTGACCGAGGCCGTTGGCAACAAAAACGTCATGATCGGGGGGGTCCTTTAGCGGGGCAGGCGTCAATTTCCTAGCGATGCCTGGGCGGCGACCGCTCGCCGCATCCAGGCTGCCTTCGTTCACGACGAGGGTAAACATCATATGGTTCGTCCGCGCGGTGTCCCGAGCCGCTCGCCATCGCCGGAAGGACATATCCCACCGGATGCCTGAATGGCGGAGGGCGCGACTCCAAGCGGGGACGTTCCGCCAACGGAAGGGAGAGGTAGCGGTGCTGGTCCGGCCACTGCTGCCTAGCAGCCAACGCGCGTTCTCCCTGACGAGGGGAGACCAAATGGCGCTCGCGGGGCTCCCGTACAACTTGCGCGGGGGTGGAGAGCGGCGTGCAGAATTGCGGGCCTCAGCCCGGTGCTCGTCTCCGGAATACCCCCCCTGCGCGAACCCTCCTCAGAAGATGGTCTGCTGGAGCGGTTCGCGTTGGCGCACAAAATCTCCAGGTGGGACCCCTTGCAAATTCTACACGGACGGGGGTCGGGGCAGTCCCGATGGAAGTGGGCCCCCAAACACGAGAAGCACAAACGGCGTGCGTTGACAATGCGGCGGCGGGCACTTACGTGCAAATTCAAAAAGGCCGGGCAACGCGCCATGACATGCCCCGTTGCCTTACAAAAGTCACAATGATGAGGACTCCGGGCGCCAGCAAAACGGGGGGCGGGGCGAACATCAACAGGCCCCCTAGCCCTAGTCCTTCCCTGGACTCTTGGCCGAGAAGGTGGTGGGCGTGACCCCGTGGCGCCACGAGTGTTATACAAAAACCGACACTCGTCTTCCAAAAACTTGAGGAGGTCGTCAAAAGGGGGAAGATGGGTGGCACTATCCCCACCATACTTCTGCTCAAAACGTGACCTCAACTCCGCAGGGAGCAACCGCAGTACTATGTGCACCAACAGGTAGGACCAATGTTCCACCGGTAACTTCAAGCGTCTCAAGGCGTGGGTCGCTGAGACCAACGGATTCAGCAGGTCAGTGCGCAACGTCGACGTGCTGGCAATGGCCGGTAGTCCCAAAATCTGGCCGATGTGCACATCAGCCAGGCAGCGCTTGTTCTGATACCGTCGGGAGAGAAGCTCCAGAGCGGTAGGGTAGGAGGAGTCCGTGACCGGCAAGTGCTGCACCAAGGCTCTGGCTTCGCCCTCCAAAACGGACAACAAGTAGGCCAACTTCTGCGCAGGTCCGAGGTCCGAGCATGCATCCACAAGACTTTCAAAGAGATTAATGAAGCCCAGCCAGTGGTCCAAACGACCGTCAAAATGTGGCAGCTCCAGGGTGGGCAGCCTACCCAATAGTCCAGGGCCCTTGACAGCGGAGGTCTGAGGCTTGGCCTCCTCAGGCACCCGGCTCCTCAAAATTTCCCGGGCTCGTTGACTTATGACATCCCCCAGGTGGACAATCTGGTCATAGTCACCCAAAACCTTATCGCGGGCTGTCTGGTCCATCACCCCCAAATCCACGTCCATGATGTACTCGTTGAAGCGTGTGAGCACAGCATCAGCTGACTTGATCCTCTCATTCACATGCACGTTCCGAGCAAGGGTGAGCTCTTCCAAGTCCGAACGCTCAACCGTTGCTGCTGCCGATGTGAACCATCTCAACTGTGAGGTCAATCCGGCAGCAGACTCCCTGACTGCCTTTAATGAGGCCATTGCAACAAACAAATATCAATACCAACAGGCTAAATTAACTAAACAAACAACAATGACTTGTTAGCCAACCGAACAATTTCACCAAAATAAAAACATAAATTCAATTATTTCAAGTCCAAATCCGACCCCGTACTTATTCCAAGTATGAATCTAGCTTGCTAAGGATGGCTAGTTACAGAAAAAATAACAATTTAATGTATATATTATGCTGGATCAACACCAATTAAACACAACAATTGAATGTATAATATTGAGCCGGACAATCTCTAACAACACAATCCAATAAATACTATAAGCAATAAACCAATACACACAATTCAAGTCTTGTTATGTTAGGCTATGTTAACAAATGTGTGATTATTACTCGGATAAACTTTTAAACAAATTTAACAACAAATATACCAAACAACTTATAATCACACTAAACAATAAACCAATACACACAATTCAAGTCTTATTATGTTAGACTATGTGTGATTATTATTTAGATAAACTTTTAAATTCAGATTAGTGACATTCAATTTTTAATTGCAACAAATATACCAAACAACTTTTACAACAAATATACCAAATTATGTACCAAAATACAACCTAATAATTCCTAATTTCACAAATAAATCTTACTTTGTCACTACAATAGCAAGGGACTACAGTACAAACTACAAGTACTATTTGAGCCCGGCTGACAAAGCAATATATTCAAACTTACTAAGTTATTTTCAACAATGTTCAAAACTTCCAATTTACTATGTGGATTTATTTTAATGTAAAATCCACGCTCTGCTTACCAGTTTGTTCAGTACCAAGCCAGCCAACGGTAACTGGTATGCTGAACAGTCCATGGTACGTGGAGCCTTACCGTTGCTTGCAAACAATAGGCTCTTAGGCCTCACTTTAATGGTTAAACTTTACACAATTTGACTTACCTGAGCTGTAGAGACGACAAGTTACGACCCTTCCTGAGGCCACGTCCGTGTATGTGTGTATAAGTATGAAATGAGTAAGTGAAACGTGTAGTGATGGTCAAGTGTTCATGGACGTTCACAAGGCGCCGGTCTTCGGCTGGCATGGTCCAGATAGCATTCACAGCACCACTCTGCTCCACTTTAACACCAGATTGGAGAGCTATTTATCACCAATTAACAATTGCTTGCAACAAAGTTCACGCGTCAGTCAGTCTCACTTCAATACGGGGTTAATGTTCAAAATATCCCAGTGTTTTAGTCAATTCGGGATTCCAGATTTCAAATAATCACTAATCACGATTAATCTGTCTTTAACTGCGCAGATTCAACTCGATTTTCAACTAAAACCAATAAATCGATCTCAACAAGCAAGGCAGTTAGTTTTTACAAAGAACGGATATGTCAAAGTGAAAAAAGATCAAAGACAATAGAAAATAATGTTGCCAACCAAAAAGGTGCGTTCTGTTTCACGTTGGACAGAACAAGTTGGTAAAACTCATGTGCTTTTGCAGTGTGTCGGGGATGTTTGCGGAGGCAGGTGTGCCTAATTTTTTTGCATTAATACGGTCGCATATAGCATCCTTGATGTGGCGAGTGCGCGATAGCTCCAACAGCCTGATAGCTATCGTCGCCGACAGGATGAATAGTCCAATAATGTGGCACTGGATGACGACTCACAGAGCGTTAATTTAAGTGTATTTTATAATATTTTGTCTAATTCGTCTTATTATAATTGTATTTTATATTTATTTTGAATGTGTGTGTTTAATTTTTATTTGTGTGTAAATGTATTTCTATATGGACTTTGGTTTGAAAATCAAGTATTTATTATTATCATTATTTTAAATAATGTTGTAAGCGTTTCAGAGGCAAGTGTGTATTTACCGTTCCGTTACAAGGTTTCAGAGACATTAGAGAGAATATAAGACTGGTTGATACTGCCCGTGAACTCTACCAAGAACTGGCTATTACTTTGGTCCGAGGCTAAGCATTTCCGTATAACGTGGCAATATCGCTAATATCTTCAGTACATTAGGTACTAGACGGCAGCATTGGCGGTGAAGAATTTCTGATGCATTGTTTTAATTTGAACTATAAAACATAAGAACAATAAGATATCTATCTATTTTCTAATACTAGGAACATTATCTTATTATCTTTAGCATTATGTTAACTAGGTATTTACTATTAACTGTCTTTAAAATGTCTATGAGAACACATCAACGATTTGCAACACAACGCATTCACTACTTTTGTTCGTCGCGAAAAATTTGTTTGTACTTATATTCTTAGTTTCCATTTAACCCGTAAGGATCCCTAAAAACGAAAACAAACCGAGCCATCATGAAAAAAAACATTCAGTCAATATAAAAGAGCACAAATAAGTCTGTTTTCAAGACCGTGTTTCAAGACCACTGTGCATTTTCGTTCGCTTATAAACGAATAAGTTTTTTGTTGAGTACGTAATTTTGTTTGGTATAGTATCAATGAAGTTTATGTTGTTTTCATATACGGTATTCTGTCTAATGACTGTTGGACTAGGGTTTTGGGATGCAAGATCTTCAACATTACCAGCTGACCACGGGAGAGATTCGGAGCCGCGCCAGAGTTTCTTCAGATGGCAAGAAACTATACCTACGTGGTATGGGATATTTCTCCCATATTTGAATTGGGACACTATGGCCATGAACAGAAGGACTGTTGTTGTTGCTGGGGTGTCTATAGGTAAACTTCCATAAATACTTCCATACTAACATTATAAATGAAAAAATGAAAAATGTTTTATTCGATAACAAAATTTGTCTTAACAATAATGAGGTTGACTTCTCCTTTTAAGTGTGAAAACACCTGTGCCAGGAGAAGCCGCACTCCCTTAACTAGAATATATTAAATTAGAATAACAAATGTATTTGCATGAATTCTTTACACGATTTTTAAGTGTGTGTGAATGCGTGTGTGTGAGTGTGTGTGTGAATGCGTTTGTGTCTGTGTGTGTGAGGGTGTGTGTACGTGTGTTTGTTTGTGCATATGCATGTGCATGTGTATGAGTTTGTGAGAATATATAAAGAGATTCATAGATACTTATACTTATATTTTTTTTTATAACTTGTACAAATATAAAACCTAAAAATATATACACAACTCAGAGACTACTTAATAATATGGACAATTAAATTTTCCGTATCTTCGTAGTAAAGAGATTTGAGCCATTCTGTCACCGTTTGTTTACATGCCAGAACAGTTTTTGTGTATATGTTAAGAACTTTATTAATGGAGTTATATAAGTGAGAAGATTGATTTGAAAATTGGTGTCTAGTGAAGTATGTTTTAAATTGGCGTGTTTTAACTACTATGTCATTTCGTCTGGTAAAATTGTGGGATCTACCGGAAGCACCTTATGTTTTTTTAAGATGACATGTAGAATATACAATTGACACATACTAAGCAGGCCAGCTATAGAATAAAGAGACACGGTTGGAAATCTAAGTTTTTTGAATAACATGACTATGAGAAGTATCCTTTGAGCACGTTCTACCTCCAAAAATTTAACTTTAGATGCTCCCCCCACACTGGAATACAGTAAATCATGATTGACTGTGCCAGAGCAACATATACTTTTTTTAGAAGTTCAACATTGGCAGAATGTCTAAGGTTTTTAAAGATCCAGATCAACTTCCTGATTCTGCTAGCGATTTGATCAATCTGGGAGTGCCAGGACAATCTTTCGTCAATCATGATCCCCAAGTATTTTGTAGTATTTACTTTAGTTATAGTGGGAAGAGGAACTCATGGCTAAATAAGCTGCATGGATTGATCAAGGTTAAGCAACGCTTGCCGGGTCAGTCTGAGAATTCGTGACCGTCTTAACATACTGAGAATCCTCCGTGCCTCGGAAAGCACAAAAAAGTTACTGGGTTGTGGAAGTCAGATAGGTAGTCGCATGTGACCTTCACAAACCAGTAGCTTTTTTGTCAAATCTTTCTGCGAAGCAGTTATGCGAGCGAAGGAGGTGGCGGGACGCGCGAGGGTGAGGCGGGTCTCACATCCCTCGCGCCTAGCCGCCGCAGGAGACGCACCGGGCGTCGGGAGTCACAGGGTGACTTCCAGCCACCGTAGGCGCGGGCCTGCGGGCTGCGAGCAATGGGTAGCTCGCCGCCCGACTGAAACCAGGCCCGTGTAGACGGCGCGTCGTATTCCACGCACGCCTCAATGAGTGTCAGCAAAAATTGTCGGGGCTCATAAGGGGGCCGTTGCCTGCCAGGGTTGCGGAATTGTTCGAAAGAGTTACCGCGACCTCGGAACACGAAGGGTATATGATGGAACACGGATGGGTTTTAGTCAGTAAAAGTCTGATACACCCTCCCGCTTCGCCCAGATCGGGAGGCAGTCATAGGATGATTTTCCATCCTAAAAAAAAAAATGGTAGTCGCATGTAAAACACTACATGTACAGACGCCAGCACATCAACCTACATCAATCTGTCAAACTTTAATAGATTTTCAACCTTATCACAATAGTGGAAGGTCAATGTTCGATTAGTAAAATTTGACAGATTGGGGTAGATTGACGTGCTGGCGTCTGTACCTACTCAGCTGCATGCGATTAGACTGGAAGCTGACTTGAACATGTTGGGTTACCCAACTTCTTAGGGGGTCGGCTGATCATGTTGGGTTACCCAACTTCTTAGGGGGTCGGCTGATCATGTTGGGTTACCCAACTTCTTAGGGGGTCGGCTGATCATGATTATAAATGCAAAATTGTGTTTGCTTGTTTGTCCTTCTTTGTGATATTGAATGTGATTTTTGATACGAAGGCAGTTTTAGGGCTTTAGAGTTACATTATCCACTTTTTATCTCGAATTTATGTATGTAAACCTTACAAGTCGTCAATATTTTTATGTATCTGAATTTCGTCGCGGTTTGATGGAAAAGTTTGAATCTTGAAAATATCATTCGACGATAGTTCCTTTTAGCAGATCTCACAGGAATTTCACAATGTCAGTATGATTTGAAAATTGTTTATTTTTCAGACTTTCTTTGTCTTGGTACTGCTACAATACTGAACAGAAGAACGGTACTCACTGCAGCCAATCTCATGGATCCCTGGTTTAATAGACAACGAGATCTGCGTATTTGGGCATTGGGCAATGCAGGAACTCATAAAACTCCATATAGATACAGAGTTTGGAGAATCACAAGGCTGTTCCCAAAAAGTTTGAATCCCGAACATTGGCACGGCGCAAGAGGCATCCATTCACCGAGACACGACATATGTATAATCCATACTTTAGACCAGATGTTTCTTTTGAATTATATATCCTATAGGGGCATGTACCCTGCAAGGAGTATATTAACGAGTAAGCATAAAGTACTTGCAAAGGATTTATGGTTTACTGGTTCTGGTTACGAATATCTCCAGCATATCAAAGAAAATTATAAGATATTTATAACTATGGTGTATAAAGAGGCTATCGTGGATTGTTCAAAGTTTTTGCCAAAGTGGTGGGGCAAGTTTATATGTTTCAGAAATGTCCATAGCTTACCCGGAGTACAGAATGGTGGCGGATTACATAGCGATGATGGCCAGGATCACATAACTGGCCTAGGTTGTTTCGAAATAAGGTACAACGAAGACAGAATTATCGTATTTACTGATCTTCGCTATTATGTTGATTGGATAGCTTTGTACGCTCATATACGTGCCGGAGAGTATTATGAATATGCTTATCCACAATGGGGTATCAAAATTGGTTATTTATGGAATACGTATTCTCAAAATGACCCCAACATCCCCCACTATCAAATCATGAATGATTTATATCCGTTGGGAAAATAATAAACGTGGCAGTGATGAAATTCATTTCCTCAGTAGCGAGATACTTCAATAAAAATTGGCCAAGTGCGAGTCAGATTCGCCCATGAAGGGTTCCGTAGTAACTATAATAAATATAATTTAATATATTTATTCGAAAAAAAAAACTTCAAAATTTCTTAAAACTAGCTTATTAACAATTTTTACAACTACGCCAAATAACTTTGTTTTTCATAGTGTTTGTATGAATTACAAAGTTATATTTGTGGTTTTAGAAAATATGCTGTAACTCAAAAACTGCTGACCCGATCTCGTTCAAACTAACTTTGGTTGAAATACTATATTAATATCTACAGCAAATATATTTTTTTATATTTTTCACTCCATAATTATAGAAGTTAGAGGGGGCGGGACACACATTTTACCACTTTAGAAGAGTATATCTTTTAAACGATTAACTTGATGAAAATGTGGTTTTTACAAATATCATTTTTAAAGACCTGTCTATAGATACAACAGACGCATAGGTTTCATGAAAAAAAATTCAATTTCAATTCCATGTATCCCCCTTTATTTTTATTTTTTTTTCTTTTTCATAAAATCGGAAAGCGGTTCACAGAATACATCTACCTACCACGTTTCACATGTATAGTCTTAATAGTTTCGGAATAAAATGGCTGTGACATACGGACGGACGGACAGACATACAGACAGACAGACGGACAGACATGTCGAAACTATAAGGGTTCCGTTTTTTGCCATTCGGCTACGGAACCCTAAAAATGAGAATAATAATATCATCAACGCACAATCAGAATATACGCGGCTCCATAGGGCAAACGCTTGCCGCGGTTTTGGGACCGATCTAAACGAGCGCGAAGATTCATTTGAATCCCTCCCCCACCCTAAAAAAACCGCACCGAACCGAGCAAGCCGAGCGTTTTGGTGTTGAATTATATTTGAGTTTGGTTCATATTAGGTTAAGAACATCTAATTTATTTATTACTAGCTGCTGCCCGCAACTTCGTTCGCGTGGGAGGATTTTGCGCGTAAATCCCGATCCCGTGGGAATTCCGGGATAAAAAGTAGATAGTAGCCGATTCTCATAGATACCGGATAAGCACAAAAAATTTCATCAAAATCGGTCAAGCCGTTTCGGAGGAGTATGGCAACGAAAACTGTGACACGAGAATTTTATATATTAGATTTATTTATTTATTATATACTTTATTGTACACCTTACAATACACTTAAGGATAAAAATCATAAAAACTAGTGTACAATGGGCGGTCTTATCGCACAGGGCAATCTCTTACAGACAACCTTTGGATGGACAGCAATTATAGGAGATAGATTTAGGGCTGTCAGTGTACAACATCATACATAATACTAACCAAACATCATAACATAAAATACATACCACAAAATATAAATACTTTATATTAATACATATCAAATTCATAATAGAGAAAAAAGGTGAAAAAATTATAGTGAGAGGTAATGCTCCTTCACCATTCTTTTGAACGTAGATAATGTTTGAGCACGCCTCACATCTATGGGTAATGCATTCCACAAGCGGGCCGCTTGTATAGTGAAAGATTTATCGAAGAAAGAAGTGGAATGCATACGGATACTTAACTCTAAATTTTCCGATGATCTCAAGGACCTTGAATGTGTGTCACAGAGAAACCGAAAACGATCTTTAAGATAAAAAGGAGTGAAAGGATTAAATAGCACATTATAAAGCAGAGAAAGTAAATGAACATTCCGGCGAAACCTAATAGGAAGCCATTTGAGCTAAGTACGAAATTCAGAAACATGGTCATATTTGCGCAAGCCAAATATAAACCTAATACAGAGATTTTGAAGTCGCTCTAGCTTGTCGAATTGGTCTTGGGTCAAATCAAGATAGCTGGCATCAGCATAGTCCAAGATAGGAAGAAGAAGAGATTGTGCAATTGCAATTTTAGTGGTGATGGGAAGAAAATTACGCAGGCTACTCAGGGAGCCTGCAGAGGCAAACAGTTTACGACAGACTTCCTGCAGTTGCTTCGTCCAAGACAGAGTTTTGTCAAAGTATATCCCCAAGTTTTTCACGCGTGACTGAACGGAATAACGGTGTTATTAAAGGAACGGTGTTATTTAAGTGGTGGTTGCGAGTAAACATTTTATTTCGTTATACCTACATAATTTTGACCATGGCTAAGCAATGGTTTCTACTATAGTCTACTTCTCACCCAGTTAAAGTTTGGTTTATTTATGTACCGTTTAATCCTCATGTAAAGTTTAAAATTACGAAAAAAATTACGTGTAAAAGTGTTATGTAATTACCAAATTACAAAATAAAGATCATTTCGGATAAGATAGATAGATAGATAGAATACTCTTTATTGTACACCAATAATTTAACCAAACACTTGAATGACAATAATGCAAAATATGGTTACAATGGCGGTCTTATCGCTGATAGCGATATCTTCCAGACAACCTTTGGATGGACTTTAAGAACATAAAACAAAGAGGGGAGGAGAAAGTCAGTGTACTTACTTCAAATATATGACATACACAAAAGTAACTAGTTAATATAAGTATAATATATATATCTAAATATATATAACTCAAAGGTGACTGACTGACTGACATAGAGATCTATCAACGCACAGCTCAAACCACTGGACGGATCGGGCTGAAATTTGGCACGCAGGTAGATGTTATGACGTAGGCATCCGCTAAGAAAGGATTTTGCGAAATTCCCACGGGATCGGGATTTACACGGGAAAAACTTCCCACGCGGGCGAAGCCGCTGGCACAAGCTAGTAGATATATAACATACATAAATAAGTATAAATAAATATATATGTTTTGTATATATAAATATGTCATAAAGAGAGAAATACAAGGTAAAATCATAGAAGTGTATAAAATGATTGACAACAGAGCTTTTAAAAGCAGCAAGTGACTGCGCTTGTCTAACTGACAACGGCAATGCGTTCCACAGACGAGTAGCTTGCACCGTATACGATGAATCATAAAATTTTGTGGAATGTGCAGGCATTGAAAGTGTCAAATTTACCGATGATCTCAAATCTCTAGTATGTGTGTCATGAAGGAACTTAAAACGTTCTTTGAGGTAAAAGGGAATTCTTGGATTGAACAGAATATTGTAAAGTAATGATAAAATATGCGCATTCCGGCGAAGACGGATAGGCAGCCACTTGAGCTTAATACGAAACTCAGAAACATGATCATATTTGCGCAAACCAAATATGAATCTGATACAGAATCATATTTGGTTTGGGTGTTAAGGTCCTTACTTTGGTATTGTTCGCCAAATTGTTGAGCTCCTTAAGTTCTAAGTTAAGCTACACGATAACTGACAAATGCTTGCACTGTCTGGACAGGTCTGCTCAAATTTGCGTGGTTATTTCCTCAAAAGTACACCACAGACATGAACCTACATGCTTCTCATATACAAATACAAATTGTCTGGACTTTAAAAGAGACTTTGACCTCTGAGTTTGTTTCGGTGTTATTTCTCAGAGTAGTCAGTTAGGAAATACTGGCCTCATCTAGCTAAACTTAACATAACACGCAAAAAAACATGACGTGTAAAAGTGTTATTTATAAACAATTTACAAAATAAATATTTCATTTCATTTATAATTAACGTCGTCGCCGTCGCAGTCTAGCACTCAAGTCAGCAATTTTAGTGATACACGATAGCCATAAAGATACCATAAAATTACCACATGCACAGTTAGCCGAATTGCTACATATTACAAGCCCAAACAAAAACAGCGTAATCAATTAAACAGCGTAATAATATTAAACTCTTATACAAAAACATGGTCTGATAATGTATACAACGTGTAATTTAAAGGGTATATACATACCAAGTGCACGGCTTCTATGGATGATAATCTATACTTTGGATGAAATTTGGTATGGAAGTAGCTTGAAGCTTGAGGAAGGTTATAGGCTACATTTTACCTGACTGCAAAAAAGGACAGTTATGTTTTTACCGTGATAGAATCCACGGGAGCGAAGCCCCGCGTGAGTACTAGTAAACGATATGTCAAGGGTTTTCTAATTCTATGTGTACATGTGTGGAGCATATTAGAAATTTCAATACATTGATACCAGAGACCGAATTATTCAAATTAAGAAGAATGAAGAGAATTATCGTTTTATTGGCAAGTGACGTGGAAAGTGATGACCCTCATAGTGCTGTGACACGTTTGTTATTACTGGTATTCAAGAAACATATCTAACCAATAATTTGAGGTCAATTCTGTGAGTCACTTATTTTGAGCTGAAACTTTGCATAGATACTCTATAGGTACCAGATGTTGTCTTCAGTCCTTTTGAATAGATATGGGGTTTCCGTTACACGTTGTATACCTAATATCTTGAAAAAAAAGTTTCAAGAAAGATCACGAAATATGTTATCGTCTCAGAATGCTCAATATTTTGAGCGAGTGAACTACCCATGTTTTTGTTACAATCAGGGAGAAAGTTTAGTCAACTAAAGAATTATATAAAAATATTTTTGAATAGCAGTGCATTCTTTTTAACCGACTTCAAAAAAAAAGGAGGAGGTTCTAAGTTCGTCTTGATTTTTTTTTTTTATGAACTAACATAACATATAACACTACTCGAAAATGGCTGGACCGATTTGGAAAATTCTTTTTTGTTTGAAAGGGTATACTTTTTAGTTGGTCTCATTGTCATTACGTTGGGATCTGATGATGGAATTATGGAGAAATCGAGGGAACTCTTCAAATATTATAGGCACACCTATAGCATTTTGGGTATTTCTAGTATGTACCTTGTGCAATTGATCTCGAAAAGCACCATTTGGGGAAGTGGAACTGATGATGAGGACCCCAGATGGCCACTGAAACTACTCAATAATAATTTCGTGGATTGCGATTCGATTACTTGAATATAGATGTTAAACACTTTATGCTCGTTACAATGCATATGGTGAACTAGAGCTGATGGTGATGTACCTACCAGGAGAACTCAAAAATGAACGGCTCTGCATCGGGAAAAGCAATATTTTCTAAAAGGTGACAAGTAGTTGACATTTTAGCTTTTGTAACTAGATAAATTACAAACCACCCACTAAAAAGCTTGAAAAAAAAAAACTATTTAGCAAAAAATAAAACCGACTTTTTACCTTTGTAGTGTTTTGATATGGAAGTCGGTTTTATTTTTTATTAAAAAGTTATTTTATCTATTAAAGTTTCTAATAAGCTTTCATATTCCAATATGAAAAGTTCGTTTTATGGTATCCTGTCCATGGCCAACGCCTTAATGGTATTGATGACTGTTTTGAAGCGTATCATAGCATGCAGCATCGCATGTGTTGTTGTGGTCGATTGATGAAACCTTCGATAAATAGAACTGCGTCCTTTAGGCGAATTTTAGCCATGCACATGGGAACAGGATAGGAAATAAGGTACTCACAGGTCTTCGTCGGCGACTTGAATCCCGTGGCCACTCTACTACACTATTCCGGGGCGCCCCTTTAATTGCCACTTATCACTAACGTAGATTGATAAAGTAATAGTATTTGTAGATAGGAGTATGTTTGATAAAATGGGTTGATTATTAGAGCCTATAAAATGACCGCACCATTTTGTTGAGTGATTAGTATCAGACTTATTTATGGTGAAGGTTTTGGATTGTAAGGAAGTGAATGTATTAGGGATGGGAATAGATTAGAATGAGGAAATGTCACTGTGCATAGACAACTTAGTATCTATTTATTTGTTTTCTTTTTGATACTTTAACAGCATGTATTAGGTTGATGCAATTACCGGTTTAACAATTTTATAGTTACGTCATTACACGAAATACTTATGGTATTTTATATATTTTTTAAATATGTCTCTGTTGTTATGTTATCAAGAGAAAGTTATTGTCAAATACAAATACACATTTTTGTGTTCGTACTTTCAAATGCAAAGATTTATTATAAATATTGTACATACTTAAATATGTATATATTTCTAGTTATTGAACTATGGTTTCTTAAATGCATATTGAAATACTACTACCTGTATGTGTTATTATTACTATTATTAAAATAAAGAGCTGCACGCATTCTATTTGTGTTTAATTTGCTTTAATCAAATCGATCGGCAATGGAAAAAATAACATAGCTACTTGCGCAACATAATATTCTGTGTTAGACATTATATAGGCAGCATCAATAATCAGCAACAACTTGAACAACCTATTTATTGTTCGGCTATGAAACCATGTGAATGTGACATTATATGATCATAATAAGACGCACCACATTGATGAGAGGCAGACCCGATCGGTTCCCGGTAAAGTTCCAACCAATCAATCAATCGTCAATTAACGCATATGAAGTGCCCACACAAAAGCTAAAGGGGGGCGGCCCGCACCGACGACCATCAGTAGTGGCACCAATAAAATTCGAGTGCACCATATTTTATTTATTTACACTTTATGCACATAGGTACAAAGGCGGACTTAATGCTGTAAGCATTCTCTACCAGTCAACCATGGGTGGTGAAGAGATAGTGTGGAAGGTGCAATATGTACGTGAAAATGATATTGGAAAAATAATAAGAATAATAGTGATAATAATAATAACGGTGCAGTCATGTCTCGTCTGCTTCACCACAGGCTGCAGTGCAACTACAACCTAGTATCTCGGGTAGTAGACCGGGCTACATCCGTGAGTACCCAGTGCAGTGAACGATTGAGGAGTGCTTTGGAGTGTGCATTACGGGAGTATCGCTCCACATCACCTGAGCTGAGACCTCGTCTGCATCGTTTGCCCATGCATAAGAAAAATAGGTGTAGTATGTAACTAGTGTGTGCTCTAGATTCACTGTTGTCAAATTTGACAATAGCGAAGACCTCACCGATACCCATTCGATCTTGTACTGTGCCGCTGTTGCAGCATGTCGGGTAGCTCATGACAAGTTTCCAAATACTGACAGAGCTATTCGACCAGCTGTACCAGCTTGGCAGTGCAAGATCGAACGTCGTATCGCTGTGGCTAGAGCACTCATTGGCAAACTTATCAGACAGGGCAACACTCGCCCTAGAGTGATGCGCTTTGTGAGGCGAGCGTTCCCGGGGACTGATATTATAGAATTCGCAGATATAAGCGGCGGGTGGCGCGATACACTCAGAATCGCACATTCCAAAGCAATGAAAGGTGGGTTTATAGGGCCTGGGAACGACCTGACCAAGGTGTGACTGATACGTGCTTACCGGATGATGACGCCAAGTGTTCGTTCTAGCGCAGCATCTGGTCGGCTCCTGTCAGTCACACTGAGGGTGACTAGATATGTCCGTAAGGATTGAGGAGCCGCATCAGATTTTTTAAATCTGATCTCACCATTATTTAGCAGCAATGTAATTTATTTTGCAGCACGAATTCTAGATTTAGCAGCAAAATATATCACTAGTTATTTTAATGCAAAAGTGGCTCCTCAATCTAAACGTCTGAATTGAGGAGCCACCTGGAACTCGTTAAGTAATAGATGAATATTTATGAAAATTTTGTATCATTTAGCAGTAATTTTGCATATTACCGTCTTAAAATTTAGCTTCTGTAGCGCTAAAATGAAAGAAGTTACAATACTTTTAATATGGCTCCTCAATCTAAACTCAAGAGGTGAATTTCTATTGGATGTGAGCGATCAATTAATATATTCGACATAATTATCATTTAGCAGGTGTTGTGTTTGTTTTTGCAGTATAGGAATGAAATAGGAAAACAGAGTAAATTTTGTATATGAACGCATTTTCTTTGGCTCCTCAATCCTGACGTTCTAATTATATATGTTTGACTGTAGCCACCTGAGATCTCAACGGAATCTAAAGCCAGAGATACTAACATTTAGCAGAAATGTCTGCTAAATATATCTGCACAGTTCAGCAATGTATATATTTTGGATTCTGAAAAAACAATACTTAACTATTTTCTTGTAAATTCAGTGTGTAGGGTGACCACATAAGATGACTGTGTAGTCATCCTTCCAATTGAATATCTAGTTCTTTGCGTTTATAGTAATATTTACTTATTGTTTATTATGTTACTCAATTACTTATTTTAACTTGTGTTGATTTTTTTTAATTAATGATCTAGCAGAGTATGTTAAGAAATTGATATTTTTTGTGTATCATACTTTTAAATTCGAATTGATATAAGATTACAATGAAATATTTTTAATAATAAATGACGGTGATTTTATATTTCCATGGCACACTTTGATAGTCTTTAAATTCTAATATTTGGACCCTTACAACGTTAAAACTAATTTGATCATTTTATTTGCATAATATCGGAAAAATATCGAAATACCGGAATACCGATATTAAAAAAAATAATATCGAAAACCAAAACCGGTATTGGGAAAAGGTTCCGATATTCCATGCTCTAATGTTGCTTTGATCGGTCATTTATTTGTTGAGCATGGCTTTTAATCAAAGCAGACGTTTTCAAGAAATATTAAACACATAATCAGAAGATTTAATCTCACAATACTGACGGTGATATACACAAAATGAGAACCCAAATTGGCGTGCTGTATTTTGATACTACAGTAAATTTCAGTAGATTTCATATTCTCCCGTTATACGAACGTAGAAAAATATCCGACTTGGTCTTACTAACTAATATTGCGAACGGATCCAGTGATGTCCCTGAGTTGTTGAGCAAAATTGGGCTGCGTGTACCTGGTTCGTTCTTACGTACATCCCGTTTATTGCACACACCAACGACAAGAACTAACTATAGGCAAAACTCGTACATGGTTAGGTCAAGCCGTGTGTACAATGCGACTTGCCAGGAGGTTGATATCGACATCTTTAATACTAGCGTGTCTAAGTTGAAGAAGACTCTATGTAGGCATTTCTTTGAAAATATTTAAGTTTTTTTTTTTAACAATTTGTACTTATTTATATTTTTTTTTTCCTCTCTGTATCTCAGCTAACCTGTCTGTATTATTATATTGTATATCTAGTTATTAGTGAAAACTTGTAATTGGCCATATTGTATTTATAATCCTTGTTATTTTCTCTGTCTAGCTGTAAGTTTTCCAAACATAATAAAATAAAATAAAATAAAATAAAATAAATAGTAGCCACTGCGAATTTGCTTGTAACGCGTCTTACATTTTTGAACACGTAGCCTTGAAGTATTGCTTTAGTGCTATTTTTACAAAAAAAAATGTACTAATGATTCGTGCCATTTTATCCCAGTATCCAGTCAGATCGCATTTTTGCCTTTGAATTTGAACATAATTTCTGTTTTTAGCATCCAAGGTTTAGAAGATGCAACTTTAATCGCTGAAGATAAGACCGACTGTACGTTTTGTAACAACCAAACTGTGTGTAATTATAGTCTATCAAACACAGTTTCATATGAACTGAATGGTTGTGAAAAGTTTAGAGTGAGAGAAATACCAGAATTTGTAATGTTTTCGAATAAATCATATAAATAAGTAGGTGCTATAGAATTTATTCCTGCAATTATCGAAACTGGCATAGGCCACTACAAATGTCACTATCTTACCCCAAAAGATGAGATGTTCTGTTATGATGATTACGATTCTAAAATTCGTATAAGTACTAATCAGCCAATATTCATTCATTCTATAACTCATAGCGAAATTGATTGCTAAATAACCAAATCGTAGGTACGATAGATATAATCTGTTATGAAAATATAAATTTAATAAATTACTTATCCTGGTTTCATTAATACGAGTATATTATGGTCACCCTACACACTGAATTTACAAGAACATAGTTAAGTATTGTTTTTTCAGAATCCAAAATATATACATGGCTGAACTGTGCAGATATATTTAGCAGACATTTCTGCTAAATGTTAGTATCTCTGGCTTTAGATTCCGTTGAGATCTCAGGTGGCTACAGTCAAACATATATAATTAGAACGTCAGGATTGAGGAGCCAAATAAAATGCGTTCATATACAAAATTTACTCTGTTTTACTATTTTATTCCTATACTGCAAAAACAAACACAACACCTGCTAAATGATAATTATGTCGAATATATTAATTGATCGCTCACATCTAATAGAAATTCACCTCTTGGGTTTAGATTGAGGAGCCATATTAAAAGTATTGTAATTTCTCTCATTTTAGCGCTACAGAAGCTAAATTTTTAGACGGTAATATGCAAAATTACTACTAAATGATACAAAATTTTCATAAATATTCATCTATTACTTAACGAGTTCCAGGTGGCTCCTAAATTCAGACGTTTAGATTGAGGAGCCACTTTTGCATTAAAATAACTAGTGATATATTTTGCTGCTAAATCTAGAATTCGTGCTGCAAAATAAGCTACATTGCTGCTAAATAATGGTGAGATCAGATTTAAAAAAGCTGATGTGGCTCCTCAATCCTTACGGACATGACTAGATGCGGGAGATCAGGCGCACGTGCGATCTTTTACCAGAAATGGGGACAATCACGATCAGACCCCAAGATGTTACCCGTGCAGTCCGTCCGTTAACTAACTGGAAATCCCCAGGGCCGGACGGGCTGCACAATTTTTGGCTTAAATGGTTCCAAAGATCGCACGCTCACTTGGCATTTCAGTTCCAGTCTGCCCTAGAGTCAGGATCGCTACCTCAATTCCTAACTACAGGAATAACCCACCTGCTCCATAAATCAGGCAGTACTACGGAACCTAAAAATTATAGACCGATCACGTGCCTTCCTACGGTCTATAAAGTTCTTACGTCCATCCTGAGAACTAAAATTGATAATCATATTGATGTAAATTCAATCATGTCTGTTTCTCAGAATGGATGTAGGAACGGGTCCCGTGGTACCAAGGCGCTGCTCCTCATTGATATTGCCATAAACCAACAGGTTCGTCAACAGGCCTATGACTCTGTTCCACATACATGGCTCAAGAAGGTGTTGGAGTTGCATAAAAAAGATCCAATGTTACGCAATTTTCTTGAGTCATGTATGGGGCAATGGAAAATGGTCCTCTGCTATCCAAGATGTCGACAGATCCAGGAAAACAGCGAACCAATTAGGATTGAGCGTGGCATATTTCAAGGCGACAGTCTGAGCCCTTTGTGGTTTTGCCTGGATCTCAACCCTCTCAGTACATTGCTGGAGGGTTCGGGGCTAGGTGGTCAGATCATATCACACTTGCTTTACATGGATGATTTCAAAATCTTTGCCATCAGCAAATTGCAACTGATGGAGCTACTGAAGGTAACAGAAACTTTCAGTAGCGCCATCGGAATGGAATTTGGGGTGGACAAGTGTGCAGTCATGCATGTAAAGCGAGGAGAGATTATGGAATCCGTGGGAACTCAACTCTTGGATTCCATACACATAAGATCCCTCGGATCAACTGAAACTTACAAGTATTTGGGTATGTCAGAAGCACTAGGCATCAATACTGCTTATGTTAAACAGTCATTGAAGGAACGCTTCTTTGGCCGTCTGAGTAAAGCACTGAATAGTCTTCTATCAGGCGGAAACCAGATGCGTGCCTTCAATGGTTGGGTTATGCCAGTGTTGATGTATTATTTTGGCATACTCAAATGGACTCAGACTGAACTTGACGCCTTGGACAGGCGGGTCCGTACAACGCTAACTGCAAATCGGATTCATCACTCACGTTCATCGGTGATGAGGCTGTATATCCCTCGGAAATGCGGTGGTCGTGGTTTTTTAAATACACAGACCCTGCATAACCGCGAGGTATGCAGCTTTAGGGAATATTTCCTAAAAGCTGACGTGGGTATGCATCGGGATGTGGTAGCGGTGGACAAAGGCCTCACCCCGCTCTCCTTAGGTAACGAGAATTGGCGCAAACCTGTAGTATTAGATATTAATGACCGCAGAGAAGTATGGCAGAGCTAGGAGCTTCACGGCCGCTATTACCGAGCCCTTCATGGGTTTGAAGTAGATTCATTAGCGTCCGTAGCCTGACTACGTTTTGGTGACCTCTTCGGGGAAACCGAAGGTTTTGTCTGTGCGATTATAGACGAAGTTATGATGACGAATAACTATCGAAAATATATTGTGAAGGATGGTACGGTAGACATAATTATGTCGGGCATATCACAAACCGGGAGAATCCATTCGTCACATTATCTCCGGTTATTCTCATCTGGATAACGGAGAATATTTGCATAGACACAACCTCGTAGCCAGGATTATTCACCAGCAACTTGCTCTTAAATACAATCTTGTGGAATCAGAAGTACCATACTATAGGTATGTGCCCGACCCAGTTCTCGATAATGGCAATATTACACTGTACTGGGATCGGTCTATCATCACTGACAGGACTATTGTTGCCAATAAGCCTGACATAGTGGTGATAGACCGATTAGAGCGTCGCACAATGATTGTTGATATAGCAGTCCCCCATGACGAGAACCTCGTGCAAGCCAAGAGCCTTGAACAACATCTAAGCAGGCTCTCGTTGGGCAGCTGGATCAAGGGCTTGATCCAAAAAGCAGTACTTCTGGAAACGGCGCGTATTGTGAGGAGGTTCCTCTCTCAAGAGCCCTGACCACTGGTAGCTTGGACCCTGTTCCCGATACTGGTGGGCTACTATTTTTTATATTTTTAAATGTTTATATTTTGTTTTACTTATTAATATTCAAAAATGTAATCAATATATATTATCAACTAGCTGACCCGTCACGACTTCGTTCGCGTGGTATCCTACCCCTACCCAACCGATACCCTACCCCTATCCTACCCCTACCCCTACCCTACCCCTACCTTACCCCTACCCTACCCCTACCCTACCCCTACCCTACCCCTACCCTACCCCTACCCTACCCCTACCCTACCCCTACCCTACCCCTACCCTACCCCTACCCTACCCCTACCCTACCCCTACCCTACCCCTACCCTACCCCTACCCTACCCCTACCCTACCCCTACCCTACCCCTACCCTACCCCTACCCTACCCCTACCCTACCCCTACCCTAACCCTACCATACCCCTACCCCTACCCTACCCTACCCTTACCCTACCCCTACCCTACCCCTACCCTAACCCTAAACCTCCCTACCCCTACCCTACCCCTATCCTACCCCTACCCTACCCCTACCCTACCCTACCCGTGCCCTACCCCTACCCTACACTACCCCTACACTACCCCTACTAGGGTAAATGGAGAGTAGGGTAGGGGTAGGGTTGGTGTAGGCACCAACCCTACCCCTACCCTACTCTCCATTTCTTCTTCGTTCGCGTGGGATGTTTTTCCCGCTTAAATCCCGATCCCGTGGGAATTCCGGGACAAAAAATATCCTATATCCGTCTCCTGGTTGGTTGCTACCTCCCTACCAATTTTCAGCCAAATCGGTTCAGCCATTCTCGAGTTATAAATAGTGTAACTAACACGACTTTCTTTTATATATATAGATACTAATATAAAGCGGAAAAGTTTGTTAGTTTGTTTGTTTGTTTGTTTGTTTGTTTCTTTGCTTGAACGCGCTAATCTTCGAAAGTACTGGGTGGATTTGGTTGAAATTTGGTATGGAAATAGCTTGAAGCTTGAGGAAGGTTATAGGCTACTTTTTACCCGACTGCAAAAAAGGAGAGTTATGTTTTTACCGTGATAGAATCCACGGGAGCGAAGCCCCGCGAGAGTACTAGTATAGATATATAATGAATACAGAAAATAGTGATAACACAAAGAACCAGTACCATAAAATAGAAATCTACATAGATAATATATATGAATAAATACTTATTTAAATACATATACATACACATACATAAGGAGCAAATGAAAATTAAATGTGGAAATTCTGCTTATTGGTGTAGAAAGTGGATCCACAATTTCTTAGTAAATGCGTAAATAAATATTTATCTCTACTTTATAATAAATCTGTAGAGGGGTCAATTCTGTACATGAAATATATTTCCAAAATAACTATCAAGGGGTGATTAGGGATCGATACTGATGCCAAAAATGCAATCAGTAAAATTTTTGTCTGTCTGTCTGTCTGTATAACCGTTATAGAAACAAAAACTACTCGACGGATTTTAATGATACTTGGTACAATTATTTTTCATACTCCTGAGCTGGTTATAGTATACTTTTCATCACGTTACCATCAATAGGAGCAGAGCAGTGAAGGGAAATGTTGGGAAAACGGGAGAAGATACTCCATTTTTTAAGCTTTCGTCGCGTGTGCAACCTTAATAGTTAAAGCTACACAGAAATCATTTCATGACGGAAATGTTGGACCCCGAGCCCAGTGCAACGAAGCAGGTTTGTCGAACTGTCCACGATTACGCGGAGCTTTAACGTTGCTTTACAATTGGTATTTGAATTTCAATTATGGATTATAATACACTTACCAGCGAGCTGGAGACGGCGAAAACCTGTTCTCAGATCACGTCCGTGTGGTATGTGTCAGTGTATTTGAGTGTGTAATGGTGTCAAGTGGTGTCACGGCGGTCACAAGTAGACGCAGGTCTTCACAGCGTGGTCCAGGCCGTAGTATAGCACAACTTCGCACCAAATTCATGCAGCTATTTTTCACCAATTCACAAGTCCGGTTCAATCTAACCTCAATTCGGCGTTATTGTTCCATAGCACAAAATTATCCCAGGGTTTTATCCACACGAGATTACAACGTCCAATAAATCGTTAATCGCGACCAACTTGTCGATAACAAAGGGGATTCAACCAGATTCACAATTACAAACAATAAAAATCAATGTCCCAAACGCGCGGTTAGTTCTTGCAAGAAAAAGTTATGTCAAGTGTCAAAGTCAATGACCATAGATAATTGCCATTCCAAAAAGGGTGCGTTCGATTATTCGTGTGGGATGGAACAGGAAATATTATCCTTAAAATTATATAAAAAATATCCCACGACAGCATATGTCTATCTTTTATGGTTGACTCTTGTGAGTCAATCGGGAGTTACACGTGTTATTGTTAACACGTGTAACTCCCGATAGCTTAGCAGTTTGAAGCTTTCTGATTATAATATTTGTCTACTCTTACGTTTATAACACACTCAGTCACCCCTAATTGAAAAAGTTAACATTATTAACTATTCCATAAAAAAGAATCATATAAATCGGTATAGAAACACCAAAGTTATACATGAAATACGCTAATATTAAGCCATCGCTCGTGAATACTGAATCATGCTATAAGGATTATTTTTGAAAAAGGGTGCGTTCGATTATTCGTGTGGGATGGAACAGGAAATATTCTCCTTAAAATTATATAAAAAATATCCCACGACAGCATATGTCTATCTTTTATGGTTGACTCACAATAACACGTGTAACTCCCGATAGCTTAGCAGTTTGAAGCTTTCTGATTATAATATTTGTCTACTCTTACATTTATAACACTCTCAGTCACCCCTAATTGAAAAAGTTAACATTATTAACTATTCCATAAAAAAGAATCATATAAATCGGTATAGAAACACCAAAGTTATACATGAAATACGCTAATATTAAGCCATCGCTCGTGAATACTGAATCATGCTATAAGGATTATTTTTGAAAATCGGTCGCCACGCTCGACGCGTCTAGCGGGCGAAGGTATAAAATTTCGTTCTATAGGTACTTAAGCCTCATGTGAACGTGATCTAAACAATATTACCAATACATTAACTTAATAACACACAAGGAGTTACACGCTGACGGAGTCGCGGGCACAGCTATTAACAATAATATTATGAGGTTCCGTATTGCGATATTTTTCAACAGTATTATAGATTGACATATTATATTTCCCTACTAAATTAAGAAAGTTAATCTGTCTGTTATATCAAAATCACTGAACCGTGAGGAAGGACATAGGCTACTTTTTTTTACGAAAAACGACGGAAACGAAGTCGCGGGCAACAGCTATCTATACTAATAATATAAGGCTGAAGAGTTTGTTTGTTTTTTTGAACGCGATAATCTCAGGAACTACTGGTTCGAATTGAAAAATTATTTTTTAATTAAATAATCAATTTATAGAGAAAGGCTATAGGCTATATATCATTACTCCAAGGCCAATAGGAGCGGAGCGCCAATGAAGATTGCTTCAAAATCGGGGTTAAATTTAACGTTAGCCCAAAGTAACTATTCCACGCGGACGAAGTCGCGGGCAAAAGCTAGTAATTAAATATTTACGCTAAATTAGAGCAGTTATTTTTTGCCATCAAGTTGTATCCCCTGCATTCATAAATAGTTAAAAGGCAAAAGGAAACTGAATAAGAAAATTAATTATTGCAGTAAGTGTTAGTGGCGTAGGTGTTACTGTAATATAATTTTTGAATTATTATGGTTTTTAAATTGAAATTTTAAGTGACAAAATTTTGTGTTTCACATACTTAGTTGAATAATTACAAAATTATTGTGTACAAAACTAATTTGTATTATTTTAACTCAACACTAAATACTTCAATGTTTTATTTTATCAGTTTTGATTGTTTTTGGGATGACACCTAAAGTATCCGAACCGGGTGCCACCCGTGCTCGCTACGTCACTGCAAACACCTACACATCTCACACACTCAAGATTAGATCTCTTTTTACCAACTTCCTTTTTACCAACACCGAAATTAAAATGAATTTCTCGTACCGAGTATTTCTCTAGTTATTCAACCAGCTAACTCTTTTACATGATACAACCCGAAAAATTAAATTCTTATTAAAATTGATACATTTGTAGTTTTCGGTACTTAATATATGTAGATGAAATTAATCGTTCACGCTTAGTAGAGCGCCATTAACACTAGAAGCGCCGCCGTCCCATTTGTGTCCCACCCGCAAGTTTGAGTGTCTTTTACTTTTCAACCGACGACAAAAAAAGGAGGAGGTTATCAATTCGACGCGTATTTTTTTTTTTTTTTAATGTATGATCATCGAGTACTCGAAGACGGCTGAACCGATTTGGAAAATTCTGTTTTTGTTTGATAGGGTATACTTTGAAATTGGTACCATTTGTCACCAAGTCAGGATCTGATGATGGTATCCTGGAGAAATCGAGGGAACTCTTCAAATATTATAGGCACACCTATGGCGTTTTGGGTATTTCTTATAGTAACTTGTGCAGTTGCTCTCAAAAAGTACCATTTGGGGAAGTGGAACTGATGATGAAGACCACAGATGGCCACCGAAACTACTCAATAATAAGTATTTCGTATATTGCGATTCGATTACTTGAATATGGATATTAAGCACTTTATGCTCGTCACAATGCATATGGTGATGTATAGCTGATGGTGAAGTACCAGGAGAACTCCTCAAAAATTAACGGCCCAGCATTGGGAAAAGCAATATTTTATAAAATGTTATAAGTAGTTGACATTTAGGCTCTTGTAACTAGGTAAATTAAAAATAAACCAACTAAAAAGAGTGAAATAAAAACTTTTTGCCAAAAAATTAAACCGACTCCCAAAAAACACTGCAAAGTGAAAAATAACTTTAATTTCGGAAGTCGGTGCCAAAAACGAAAATACAAAACTAAAGACACCGACTACCGAAATTAAAGTTATTTTTCACTTTGCAGTGTTTTTTGGGAGTCGGTTTAATTTTTTGGTAAAAAGTTTTTTTGACTTCTACTGATTTTTATTTTTTATCTACTTATTTTATGTATGTAACATATTTAAAATCTTTTTGATAATTTATCAAGAATAATTTGTGAAAAAATAAAGATTTACCTAGAACTGCCGCTGGGTCTTTTTTGTCCCGCTATTGTTTTACAAAACAGTCGGATGTATGGTTGGCATTCCGGGAAGTTGGAGGGTGAAAGGGGTGATGCCTGGGCCAATAAACAATTGAATATTGATTCTTATAGTTAGTGGTCCATCACTTTTTGTAAAGAATACATGTTTTGTTTTTTATAAGGGTGCAACTTATGTGCTATTGTTATTTCTACTGAACGTCATAAAATAATGAATCAGCACGAAATTAAAGCTTGTTTGAATGATATTTTGCAGGACGAATGATATGGTGAACCTTTAGAATCCTCTGACGATATTTCGCTGTAAGCGATGTACTGATCAAATCATATGAAAACCTCAGCGATTCGTTGAGGTTGGACTTCAAAAGAGACGATGACCTTTGAGTTTTATTTTTTTCTCAGGGTAGTTAGTTAGGAAACATTGGCCACATCTAGTTTACATTACCGAAAAAAAAATGTGGAAAAGTGTTATTTATTATTTACTAGCTTTTGCCCGCGACTTCGTTCGCGTGGGAAGTTTTTCCCGCGTAAATCCCTCCCATAAGAATTTCGGGATAAAAACTATCCTACATCCGTCTCCTGGTTCTAAACTCTCTTCCAATTTTCAGCCAAATTGGTTTAGCCGTTCTTGAGTTATAAATAGTATAACTAACACAACTTTCTTTTATATAATTATATTCTTTATAACGTATTTGCAAAATAAACATCATCATTATTTCGTTGGTTGTGGGTTCGAACCCAGGCAGGCACATTACTTTTTGTAATTCTTATCATTACCGAAAGGGTGAAGGTAAACATCATGAGTAAACGTGTACCTTTTTTTTAGGTTGGGAAATCATCCTATGACTGCCTCCCGATCTGGGCGAAGCGGGAGGGTGTGTCAGACTTCTACTGACTAAAACCCATCCGTGTTCCATCATATACCCTCCGTGTTCCGAGGCCGCGGTAACTCTTTCGAACAATTCCGCAACCCCAGCAGGCAACGGCCCTCTTATGGGCCCTGACAATTTGCTGACACTCTTTGAGGCGCGCGTGGAACACTGCGCGCCGTCTACACGCGCCTAATTTCAGTCGGGCGGCGAGCTACCCATTGCTCGCAGCCCGCAGGCCCGAAACGTGTGCCTGTCCGTGATCGTCAAACCGCAATGGACCCGCGTGGTGGATTATGTTGTTACTGTGGCGACATCGATCTCGCAACATACAAACTAAACTATAGAAATCCTGTATCACGCAAGCAAAGTTTACCGCACAACTAGCCTATATACAAATCACCTGATAACAAACAACGGGCAGTTGCCCACCAGACAAAAACACGTGTCTGGTCGGAGGATTCTTCCTTTTCACTGGGAATGCGAGACTTTACACCCTGTTACGCATACCTCCCAAACTGGTGACCCCGACGTGATTTAACCCTTTACCACCTAGCATATATTTTTGTCACACAACCACCTAACAAGGGTCTGTTGGACCTCAAAGTAAAATAATTCAATTTCATAAAAAAAGCCAAGAAAGGTTTTGTAATTAATTAAAACATGTTTAGGAATATATTAAACTATTTATTAAAAATAAAGGAACATGTAAAATAAACTTTTATTTTTGTTTAAACTCTAATAATTGTTATTAACTCTAATTTTAAACTTACACGCGAACACCTTTGGAAAATGAGATCCACAAAAATGATCACATAAATCAGGAATATCGTTATAACTTTTTTCAAATGTTCAATTAACAATAAACATGGAAAAATATTTAAATTCAAAATAAAATAATAAAATCAACAAAATTGCAACCCCTTAATTTAGAGTTTTTTACGGCAGTGAATAGCTTATTTGAGCATTCGAGGCAAATTGGTGCTTTGCGGAGAAGAAGAGGAATTTAGCTCACCACCATAATTATGCTGGTTTTATACCTGGTGTTCTGCACTATATTATGTTGCAAAGTTCTCAACCGCGAAGAATGTGGGGTAGATGACCAGCGAAAACGATTTCTACCGAAATAATTCGTCTTCCTCGGTCTCGATTGAATATTAGAAAAGGTTGAAAAATTTGAAGAAGCAATATTATGGGATGGTGAATTCTAGTTATTGCTCACAGCAGTTCTCTCTTCACATTCGGAATCAGACGAACAACTTTCTTCCAATACGTGATCTGGTCCAATATCAGTCTCCACATCACTAAATTCGTCGTTTGGTAGGTTTTCATTTTCGGACAGATCGTGCTGCAACTAACGCACAATAATATCACCATTTAGAGCTATTTTTAACTAAACCAATAAAAAAAAAACATATAAAAAAAAATCACGTAACCACCTAACAGAGGTCTCTCAGACCCGGGGTAGTAGTTTTTTACTCACCTGTGACAAACGCGCGCACGTCCGACCTCGGCGAGCGGTTGTGCGGCACCTCGGGAGGCGGGGAGAAGGTACACGCACGAACAAGTTTATACAAAACTCGGGCGCCGAAATATTCACAATTTTTAAATCGTCGAGGTCTGTGTGACCCGTGCTAGGTGGTTAAGGGTTAAACATCGCAACTTTGTGATCAAGCTTCCTTCCATCGGTTTACCCACTCAACTTTGCGTTTGGATTGAAGACTTCCTGAGAGATCGGTCCATTCGAGTGGTCATTGATGGCTGCTCGTCTGGCCACTTGGCAATTAATGCCGGGGTCCCTCAGGGGTCTGTTCTCTCAGCAACTTTGTTTTTGCTGCACATTAACGATCTGCTGACTCCCGGTACCTTTGGGTATGCAGACGACAGCACAGTTTCTGAGAGATATGTGTCCAGCGCGTGAGCTGGTGGGTCACAGATCCAGTCTCTCCGTGAGGACTTGGTTGGGCGCTTGAACTTGTCCTTGAAGGCTGTCTCCGAATGGGGCGATGCCAACTTGGTCAAGTTTAATGCAGCTAAGACCCAGGCATGTCTCTTCTCCGCAAAAAGGCGTCAATTCGAACCGGCTCCTACTTTCCGCGGTGTAACCGTGCCGATAACCAACCGCATCGAGCTTCTGGGGGTAACACTAACTTCTACCCTCAATTTTGGCCCGTTTATCGAGGCTAAGGCTCAATCATCAAAAAAGTTGCGAATCCTAGCAAAGGTGAGACGGTACTTCACACCCGTACTGCTCTCATCTTTGGGATGGATCTGCTAAATACCAACTGGACGCGCTTGAGTCTATCGAGAAGCGGGCCAATAGACTCATTGGCAACGATGCACTGGTCGAGTCAAAGCTCCAGAGCCTTGAACATCGACGACAAGTTGCAAGTCTATCGGTTTTCTATAGGTTACATTTCGGGGAGTGTGCGATGGAATTACACAATCTAATTCCACCAAGCCCGCTCCATCATCGGACTACGAGACAAACGGCGAAGCGCCATCGTTACATGGTGGACATCCCACCCATACGCACAAAACGTTTTGGGAATACCTACATTGTGCGTACGGCTAAGGAGTGGAATTCCCTGCCGGAGTCTGTGTTTCCCGATAGCTATAACCTAGGAGTCTTTCAGTCAAGAGTGAATAGGTTACTTTTAGGTAAACGTGCTCCATCTTCGACCACATCATCACTTACCATCAGGTGAGATGGTGGTCAAACGCAAACCTATTTTCAATAAAAAAAAAAATCTCGCAACATTACCAATATTCACAGGGACGAAGCCTCGGACAGAAGATAGTAAAATTATGTAAACGCTGAAGCAGTATCATCGATTTCAGTGTTCCAGGCACGATGAATCCAAAAAATTACGGGGGAAACAGATACAGAGCAATTTAACGATTTTATTATTTTCAAGTTTGACGGGGCCCCATAGGGCCATTGCCTGCCGGGGTTGCGGGAATGTTCTAACGAGATACCGCGGCCCCGTAACTTAAGGGCAGTTGAAAAAACAGGGTGGGTTTTTAGTCAGTAGAAGTCTGACACTCCCTTCCTGTAATGGACGCCGAGCTAAATGTACATAGAATAAGTTTTAACATAAGTAGGATAGTTAAAATCAGTATAAATCAGGTCAATATGTAAGTAGGAAATAGGAATTAACACGTAGGTAAATGAAACACATGTTAAAATCATTATAATTCATCATACATATTGTTATAGTAACTTCGAGAAGTTTCGATGTACCAAGGCCGACAGGTCGGAACCTGTCGGAAAAGAGAAAGTTTTGTGCGTAAACAACTTCAAGGTCACGACAAGCGATTCTCGTTTGCTATTAGTAGATTTCCAAAAACATATCGTGACCCCCACACGAGTTCGACCCTCGTGCCAAAGAATATAAGACGGCAGGATTTATCGAATAATCGTATCGTTAAAGTCCGGTTAAGTAGACTCACAGCCTTAGTGTGCTGATCTACAAGTGGCCCTACCTAAAAAAAAAAAAAAATCGAATAATCGTAGTATCCAACCAACCGGACAAGAAGAAACACCTGAAGTGAAATAAGTAATAAGTCTGAAAGTAAACAGTGAAATCAGTAGTTCAAAGTAGTGAAAGTAAACAGTGAAATCAGTAGTTCAAAGTAGTGAAAGTAAATAGTGAAATAAGTAGTTCAAGTAAATAGTTTAAAGTGTATAAGTACTGAAACGTTATGAAAGTGTAAAGAACAATCAAGAATTAAGACTTTATAGTGAACTTTAAATTAGTATAGACAGTATAAATAGACATAAGTGAAAATTGTGAAGATATAAATAAATCAGTGTTTGAAGATTGAGTTTTATTTTCAAGAGCTATCGACGTATGTCGAATTGAATTAAATATGAATACAGTCCACACCCATACAGTTTTGGTCCTTCAGAAGCCGGATCCAGTTAGTTGTTCGAGAGCCAGATACGAAGAGAAGTCTGAAAACAGTGAGAATTAAGTACTAACCCGTGTGCTAACCGGTAACGATTGTGTAACTCAGCGCTAATAAGTTACTGTGCGCCGTCAACTGAACGCGATGGTTCTCGCCACTGCTGGGCCTTCATCAGAGCGGCAACAAGTCAGATCACCGCCGCGATCGATAAGGTCGACTACCAGCGTGACGACACGATTAAGGTTGGCTGAATTGGAAGCAGCTGAAAAACTAGCAAGCATTCGACGGAAAGAGCTGGAGCTTGAAGCGGACCTAGTGAAGAAAAGGCTGGCTGCTGAGGTGTCTGTGATACAAGACGACTAAGAGAGCATCCATGAAAATCCACTTCAAGACGAACGTCAGCATCAGAAGGTCGATCAATGGTTGCGCACCAATCCCCTCAGCTCACGGGGGGAGGGGGGCAAACATACTGAACATAAGGAAGATTCGAAGCAAATTAAATTTGATGTGCCTAAAGGAAGATCGCCGACGCCAACGAGAGCCAGAAACAGCATCGACGAACTAGCTGCAACCCTGGAGAAGATGGCCCGGCCGCGAGTTAGGCACACAGACTTGCCTACTTTTTCTGGCGCTGTCAGCGAGTGGTTGCCATTTACAGCGGCTTATAGCGACACTACGAACATGTATAGTGTTTCACCAGCAGAGAACCTTCAGCGACTACGAAGTTGTCTCAAGGGCGAAGCACGTGACGCCGTAGCAGCCTTACTACACGCGGCTACAGATCCTGACGTCATAGTGAAAACGTTAAAACAGTGTTTCGGGCGTCCTGAAGTGATAATAGATAAAGCGCTTGAAGATTTAAAGAAAATGCCAAAACCTGGTACCTCAGCAAGTGATTTAAATAACTTTGCGATTAAAATTCAGAACATTATCTACGTATTGAAAACAATAGACAAACGTGGTTACTTATATAATCCCATGCTCACAAGGGAAGTGTTGGAAAAGTTGTGCCCACACCTGCGATCACGATGGTGTGACTTTGCCTGCGATAACGAGGGAACAGCGGAGCCAGAGATAGTAATGCTGTCTTGCTTCTTAATGCGTGAAGCAGACAGGGCGTTACGCTACACATACGCCCCGTCAACAAGCACCGCCACTGCAAGTCAAAGAAGAGAAACCAGGCCTGCTATAACTATAAAGAAGAAGCCCAACACAATATACAACACGGTCGAACAAACTGAGGAAGAAGATCAGTGCCCTAATTGCAAACAGAAACATGTGCTAACTCAGTGCCCGAAATACAAGTCAATGACCGTGGACCAGCGATGGGAATTTGTGAAAGATAAGAAGATATGTTTTAAATGTGCTAATAAGAAACACAGGCGCATTACGTGTAGAGCAAAGTTATGTGGTGTCAATCAATGTCGCCGGCCTCATCATGCGACATTACACCAGGAAAGGAGAGAGTCGCCCGAGATTAAAACAGCGACTGAGAAGGCAGAAGAGCCTAAGGAAGCAGTCATGTCAGTGGCTACCAAAACAACCGCTGGCACTAGAACTGTCTTATTGAAGATGTGCCCTATAATAATCACAGGCCCACGGGGGGAGGTTAAGACGCATGCACTACTCGATGAAGGAGCAACCATCACCCTCATTGATGAAGACCTGGCTGAAAGCATTGGTGCTGAAGGGACAGTGCATCCGTTGCATATTCATGGGGTCAACATGTCTTCAAAAGAAAATGAAAGCAAGATCGTCACAGTAAAAGTCAGAGGGTTGGGCGAGGACAGCGTGACTCACAAGCTCCAGGCACGAACCATGAAGGATCTGAAGCTTCCTCAGCAGTCAATTCCTGAAACACTGCTGAAATATGAGCACCTGTGCGACCTCCCGAAGAACGAAGTATGTTACGAGCCGACACGCCCCGGACTTCTAGTGGGGACAGACCACTGGGAGCACATCGTGTCTCGAGAGCTCCGGACCGGCGGCCCTAATGAACCAGCTGCATCTAGAACGCAACTCGGATGGGTAGTGCATGGGGCCGCACCACGACACGCTCTCACTATGAAGAACAATGTGTTTCACATATACGAACACGAGAAACACTTTCATGAAGATCAGCGGCTTCACGATTTAGTCGAAGCTCACTTTAAAATCGAAGCACTGGGAGTTGCGCGAGAACCACGCATAAGCGACGCGAACCAGCGTGCCATGGCTATCGTCGAGAGAACTACAAAGAAGATCGACGGTGGATATGAAGTCGGACTACCATGGCGCCATGATGACGTCACTATGCCGCCGAGTTACAACGCAGCGCTTCGTCGACTACTGAAAATTGAACAGAAGATGGATGCTAATCCTGAATTTGCGAAGCAATACTGCGCACAGATGAATAATTTATTTGAAAAAGGATACGCAGTGCCATGCGACGGAACAGAAGAAGCAAGTCCTGTCTGCTGGTATTTGCCTCACTTCGCCGTGCAGAACCCAAACAAGCCCGGCAAACAACGACTGGTATTTGACGCAGCAGCCAAGAGTCATGGTGTATGTCTGAACGACAAATTACTAGACGGCCCAGACCTACTCCTATCACTCCCGGGTATTATATGTATTCCGATTCCGGGAAAGAGCGATAGCCGTCACAGCAGACATACAAGAAATGTTTCTGCGTATTAAAATCAGAAGGGAGGATCAACCAGCGCAGCAGTTCCTGTGGAGAAACAGCGATAGAACGAGTACCCCGCGTCGTTACAAGATGACGAGCATGATATTCGGCGCGGCCAGCTCACCATACATGGCTCATCATGTTCGTAATTATAACGCGGACATACATGGGCAAGAATATCCTCGAGCACTAGAAGATATCAAAAACAGTCATTACATGGATGACCTAGTCTGCCGCCATAAGGAAAAAAGACGCATCTAACATTTTTGTCGAAATTGAGTTATCTATATATTCTTAATCAGAAAAAAAAAATGGCATATGCCAGTATTTTTATATTTCGCATAAATTAAACAGAACCCTATGAATCTCACTGTTAAATAAGACGTATCAGCCATATTAATTAAATATTACTAAATAGAAAAGACATTTCTGACGTACAATAAGTTGAAAAGACGCATTTCAGTAGAAACGTCTTATTTTTTTACAAAATATTTAATTCTTCATACATTTAAAAGACACTTCTGCATAGTCATAAGAAGAAAAGACTGTTCTGCGTAGATGTGCCTTTTTAACTTAGTATTACGAAAAATAAGCAGGCGCAAGTGGTAATTGTGCCCTTTTTACTTAGTATTGCTAGTTATATGAGGTGAAGTGGGGCTTGTGGTTAGAATACCACCCTTCAGTTGCGTCCAAGCAGTCAGAGAAACGCGCGCGGCCCTTCGTGCTTTAATAAATAAATAATCTTTTATTTCAGACGTTAGATCCATTTGAGTTAGTATACAAACAAATCTTAGAAGCTAATGTTAGTAATTAAATCTACCAGAAACATAAAATAAGATACTTAACAACTACACCACATTGGCATGTAGGTGTACCCAATGTCCCAAAAAAGGGCTGTCTTATCTGTCTGCTATCGAATTTAGAATGCTGTTGGGGCTGACACGTACCCTGCGCATGATGGAAGTGCATCGTTGATGCATGATAGCATAAACATCGTCTATTCCCGCGAACATACCCGAAGCACTGCAGTACCGCGGCAACCCCATCAACACCTTGAACGAATTATTATACTGTACCCGCAGGGCGTTGTATGTTGTTGAGTGTAGATAACTCACAGACTGCATATGTAGAAAGAATGGCAATACACTGTAAACAGCGTAGCCCTAACGAACAGACAACGCCCTACGCTCACGCTTAATGTCCAGACCAACTTTTAGGTCTTCAGAAACCCAGTGGCCCGGATACTTGAAAGCAGTGACTTGCTTTGATGCAATACCGCAATGTTTTAACTGAGGCACAATCGGATAGAACTTGTGCCTGCCTTACAAGCCCATGGATCTCCGCGTACTTTTCACACATCGAAAGCACACTTCTCATCGCATTGATCGAAAGGCTCAGCAGCACCATATCATCAGCATAACTACTATTTTTAACGCTGGTTCCATCCACGTGACAACCCTGATAAGTGCTACAGAGCTCAACGGTCAATCGGTTCATGACAAGCCACCTTGGCTCACTCCGCAATTCAGCCTATATTCATCCGACAACGATCCTGCCCACTTGACACAATTTTTACCATTTGTTGATTACCATTGATTGTTTTACCATAACCGAAGTATTGATATGACTTCCTTATCCACGGACGTATCATTCATAAGCTTCTGCCACAGAAAGTCATACGACACCAGATCAAACGCATTGGAAAGGTCTAGAAACGTCGCGTTAACAGGCGTTTTTCTAGACGTGTAGTACTGGACAGTGTGCTTAAGCGACAGTATGGCAGTTTCTGTAGATAGACCAGGTTTTTACCCAAACTGTGCATCATGCAATTCGATACGAGTCGCTATATATCTATCAAGAAAATTATCTAGTACCTTGGCCAAGACTGATCTGATGCTTCCCCGGTCTTATCTTTCACAAGGGGTACAACTATCGTTTTCATTAAGTTGGTGGGTAGATGAGAGTGACTTAAAGAGAGTGAGTAAAACATCGCCAGCACTCTTGGCAGAGGTAGTCATACCCTGGAGATTTGCCCCTTACCATGCTTTTTATTACAGTGGCGACACTTTTCGCTGAGAATCTCACATTTAATTCTATCACAAAATCCTCAGTATCCAACATCTGCGATGTTGGATTATAAGTAGAATCAATTTTAAAATGTTTTACAAACAAGTTAGCTACGGGAGCAGGTTCATGTTGCCCGGCTACACTCACAGGGATGTCCGGTCCTGGATTCAATTTATCTGTGTTAAATCTTTAGATTTGTGATGCTCGGCTAAGATGTCCATTTTCATTTTATTTTGGTTATTCTGGCACCATCTTAGTTTTGATTTAAATCTCTTCCTCTTCACATACAAACTTACAAACAAATTTTACCTCTTTATAATATATTATATCATACGGATCCCTAACATTTTTGAAAATATTCTATCGCATATGTTCATCAGGGATAATGAAAGATTGTAATGGAAAAAGATTTTTTGAAATCGGTCCAGTAGTTTCGGAGCCAATTCAATGCAAACAATCAAATTTTTCCTTTTGCTTTTCTTTCCTCTTTATAATACAAATATACATACAAAGCTCTGATTACTGTGTTAACGTTCAATGTTATTAACTTATACTTAGATAATATTGATTATTTTTGTTTTTGGATAGTTTTAAGCGTAATATTTCATGAAATAAATAGTCGTAGTGTTAGTTTGATCTCACTCAAGTTTATGTCGAAAATTTATTCATTTTAAGAGATTCCTTACAAAGCTGTGATAATTATTATTAATGTTTACAATAATTAGTACAAATTTAGGTAGTTTCATTTATACTTAATCATAAATTTTTTAAGAGTTTAAAACTTAATGTTGGGAAAGGTGTGTAATTGCTATTTTTTATAAAAAATATAAGTCAGTTTCTCATACTTTGTGTTTTATTTAACACAAGATAGTTATCATGTTAAAATGTACTTCAGTTTATAACATAAGATGTTTTGTTAGGGATCCCACAAGGGGCAGCTATTTTTTAAGTTAAATAAGTATTAGTATTACTAAGTTGAAAAGCAGCAAATGGCTATTAACGTCTTTTTTATTTAGTTAACTAGAACCTGGTAACACATCATCACTAAGTAGGAAAGGCGTTTCAAAAAATACTAAGTTGAAAGGACGTTTCTAGCCAGAAGCGTCTTTTCATTGCAGTAAAACATACTTTCTTATTTTTTTTTTGCTAAAAAGAAAAGGAAAAAGTTAATTAATTAATACATAAAATTAAATTAATTTAAATTCTCATATAATTTCTGAAAGATCAAACAATAATACACACTTTTGCATAAAAAAATTATAATAAGGTTTATTTCCTTTCGTACAGCGAATTTTTTAATTTTTAAAACACGTTTTATTTTTTTTCTTCGTTTCGTACTTTATGTAGAAGCGTCCTTTTACCTTATGGCGGCAATAGTATCGAGCTATGAGAACCTAGATGAAGCCCAGAAGGCGGTGAAAGAAATAACAGAAGTGCACTCGGTCGCCGGGTTCACACTGCGAGGTTGGAGCACCAACAATCCGATGGTGCTTCGCGACATACCCCGGGAGCTGCACGCCACCATGCCTACACAACTGGGGGGAGATAAACCTGAGAACAAGATACTCGGTTTATACTGAAGCGCCGGACGAGATGAACTAGGGTTCAATACAGCCATGAACCGAGTTCCCGCCCCTGTACGAGAACGAACACGCGCGCCTACCAAACGTGAAGCACTCAGCGCAGTGATGTCTATTTACGACCCGCTTGGATTGCTGAGCCACTTCACCATAAGAGCGAAGATAATTCTGCAAAGTTTATGGCGACTGTAGATTCCATGGGACAAGCCAATTCCAGACCATGAAAACGAGCTATTTGCAGCGTGGCTCGCTCAACTAAATGATATCACTCAGCTACGGTTGCCTAGAAGTTATACATCACAGAAGTATTTGGACATCGAACTGCATATCTTCTGCGACGCAAGCGAACAGGCCTACGCGACCATAGCCTACTGGAGAATAACGAACTATGACGAAACAGTGAATGTCGTATTGGTTGCCGCCAAAGCTAAAGTAGCACCGCGGCGGGTACAAACAATTCCGAGACTGGAACTACAAGCAGCAGTCATAGGAGCGAGGATTGCTGACACTGTCCGCAAAGAACATAGAATCGAAGTAAGCAGAACAGTGTACTGGACAGACTCCTCCACAGTCGTGCATTGGATACAGCATGACATGCGACGCTACACGCCGTTCGTCGCGCATCGACTAGGAGAGATCGCCGAGCTCACCTCTAAAGAAGAATGGCGTTGGCTACCTACTGAACATAACGTAGCTGACGACGCCACCCGACTCACCGATGCGCCGATCAACGCCAGCGATAGGTGGTTTCAGGGCCCTACCTTCCTGAAACTACCCGAAGAACAATGGCCCAAGAAGAAGATGCAAGAAGAAGAAGACGATGATAAAGAAGTACTACACATCGTCGAGAACCAACGGGATAGCTGGCTGCCAGACCCTGCACGTTTCTCAAAGTTCGAAACATTAGTGAGAGCCGCGGCCAGAGTACTTGCCTTCATTGACATGTGTCGACACGCCGCGACAGGGCTAGAACTCCGACATATAGAGCGAGCAGAGAAGGAGGTCCTGCAACGAGCACAGCAGGAAAGCTTCGGCGAAGAACTGAAGAGAATGCAGTCAGCTCGGTCACTCCCAAGAACGAGCAGTCTATACAAGTTAGATCCTGTGTTAGAAGACGACCTCCTGCGAGTAAGAGGTCGCATAGAAGCGTCTACCGCAGCCCCGGAAGTGAAGCGGCCAATTATTTTGGATGGTAGACACCGAATAACGAAGCTTCTAGTTATGCGAGAACATTATGCTGCGGGTCACGCTAACCGAGAACGCGTGACCAACGATCTACGACAACGATATTGGATCATTCACTTGCGACCCACAGTACGCGCTGCAGAAAGAAGCTGTGCCCTCTGCCAGAGACGTCGAGCCACACCACAAGTACCAGCCACCGGAGACCTGCCACGAGCCCGCCTCGATCCGTTTCATCGCCCGTTCACCAATTGTGGGGTGGATTACTTTGGACCAATGATGGTGAAGATCGGTCGGCGGCGAGAGAAGAGATGGGGCGCACTCTTTACGTGCCTCACCTGCAGAGCTGTCCACATCGAGCTTGTTGCATCGCTGTCAACGGATTCAGCGATAATGGCACTACGGCGAATGGCTGCGCGAAGAGGATGGCCGCAAGTGATGTACTCGGACAATGGTACAAATTTTAGAGGAGCAGACCAAGAACTTAAGACGGCATACGCAGAATGGTTGCCAGCCTTGAAAAACATAGGGCTGATCCACCGCATGGAGTGGAGATTTATCCCACCAGGTGCACCGAACCAAGGAGGAGCGCGGGAAAGAATGATACGCTCCGTGAAAACCGTTCTCAACGTTGCGCTGAAAGAAAAGGCACCGTCGGAAGAAGTGCTGAAAACATTACTAGTGGAAGCAGAGTTTTCAATCAACGCGCGACCCTTGACTCACGTCAGCGTAGACCTCCAAGATCCAGAAGCGCTTACACCCAACCACTTCCTGCTTGGGTCCTCGACAGGCCTACCAACGACGGGGCCTTGTGAAGAAGCCGATAGAAGAACGTGGCGAGCCAGTCAAGCTCTCGCAGACAAGTTCTGGGCACAATGGGTCCGGGAGTATCTGCCACTGTTAGTACCCCGAGGCGAGCCGAAGAACGCAGCGCGACCCGTGCAAGTCGGCGACGTGGTCCTCATCGTGGACAGCAATCTACCACGTAATGTTTGGCCGATGGGCGTGGTAGAACAAACGCACCAAGGACCAGATGGAGGCATCAGAATCGTCGAGGTGAAGACCAGGACTGGAACTTTTCGTCGCCCAGTGAGCAAGCTCGTCGTCATTTTGAAGAAAGAAGAGGCTACGCGAGTTTCGCCGGGGGGAGAGCTGTAATGGACGCCGAGCTAAATGTACATAGAATAAGTTTTAACATAAGTAGGATAGTTAAAATCAGTATAAATCAGGTCAATATGTAAGTAGGAAATAGGAATTAACACGTAGGTAAATGAAACACATGTTAAAATCATTATAATTCATCATACATATTGTTAGAGTAACTTCGAGAAGTTTCGATGTACCAAGGCCGACAGGTCGGAACCTGTCGGAAAAGAGAAAGTTTTGTGCGTAAACAACTTCAAGGTCACGACAAGCGATTCTCGTTTGCTATTAGTAGATTTCCAAAAACATATCGTGACCCCCACACGAGTTCGACCCTCGTGCCAAAGGATATAAGACGGCAGGATTTATCGAATAATCGTCCCGTTATCCTACACCTAGGTTCCCGCTCGGGTAACCATGATCCTACCCAACCTCCTCCGACCCAATTGATCACCGACTGGAGGAAAGTAAGTGAAAAACTGAAATCCACCATGTCGCCTCAATTGGACACCATTCCTGACCACATAGTCTCAGTCGCTGACACGACGGCGGCGATCGACTCGCTTACAGATCACGTACAATCCGTCCTGAACGATTGTTCAAGGGAAGTTCCTGTAGTGGAAGACCACCGCTGGAAACTCCCGGACGATGTACGGAATCTGATAACCGAGAAGAACGCAGCCATCCGTGCGTACAGCGCTTTTCCCTGCGCCGCAAACAAAGCTCACATGCGCAACTTACAGCGTGCTGTAAGGAAACGCATTGCCGAGCAGCGTAATGCGAGCTGGGACAAGATGCTGAGCGAACTTGAGCCCACCCATCTTGCCTTCTGGCAGCTTCAGAGGAAGTTACGATCCACTGAAGAAGCCACAATGCCTCCTCTCATTCGTCCCGATAAGAATGTCGCCTTCGATAACTCTGAAAAAGCAGAATGCCTAGCCGACAGCCTAGAGTCCCAGTGTTCTCCCAGCTCCCAACCAGTAGACCAAGCCCACCTCGATATGGTGAACGCCGAAGTCGAACGTAGAACTTCCCTTCCGCCCGTCGAAGATCCCGATAATCCACTGGCCCCCATCACTCCTGATGAGGTCCAGGATATCATTAAAAATCTCCAACCGCGAAAAGCCCCTGGCTCCGACGGCATCACCAATAGGGTTTTCAAACTTTTCCCCGCCCAGCTTATAGTGCTAATGACGGCCATCTTCAATGGCGCATTGAGCAATAATATGTTCCCCGCAACCTGGAAACAGGCCACCGTCATAGGTATTCCCAAACCAGGCAAGCCCAAGTCTGACCCGTCTAGCTACCGTCCCATTAGCTTACTCAACGTCCTCGGTAAAATCTATGAAAAGCTTATATATAAGCGGCTCAAAGATTTTGCCGAAGCAAAGAGTCTAATACCCAATGAGCAGTTCGGATTTAGAACCGAACACTCATGTATCCAACAAGTCCACCGCATCATAGAACACGTCAGCGCCGGCTTCCAACGGGGCGCAATAACGGGAGCCTTATTCTTCGACTTAGCGAAAGCGTTCGACAAAGTCTGGCACAATGGCTTAATCTATAAGCTATACCAACTCGGCGTGCCTGACCGTCTCGTGCTCATCCTACGGGACTTTTTATCGAATCGCACCTTTCGTTACCGAATTGAGGGGGAACTTTCCTCCCCCCATCCCATTCGCGCAGGAGTTCCTCAAGGCTCCGTACTATCCCCCCTCGTTTTCACGCTATTTACTAGCGATATCCCCAAGCATAAAAATACTCAGCTAGCCCTATTTGCCGACGATACGGCTATCTATTATACCGGTCTTAAACCCGATGCCATCGCTCGCACTCTCCAAACATCCGCAAACACTCTGGCCAAGTGGTTCCGGAAATGGAGAATCGAAGTCAATCCAGACAAAAGCCAGGTAGTACTCTTTTCTAAACCGCGGATAAACCCACCCTCCCCCCGTCCGATTACCATGTACGGCAAGCCGATCCCCTGGGAAAAGCAAGCCAAATACTTAGGCGTGGTCCTCGATAAACACCTTTCCTTCGCTGAGCACATAAAGCAGGCACGTTCGCGCGCCGCTTTCGCTCTAGGTAGGCTCCACTTCATTCTTAGCTCCCGCAGCAAGTTATCACTCAGGCGCAAGCTGCGTATTTTCACCGCGGTCATCCGTCCCATCATGACCTACGCCTGCGTTGTTTTCGCACACGCAAAGCCCTACCTCCTCCACAAGATGCAGACCCTCCAAAACCGATTCCTCCGTAGAGTCACGGGAGCTCCCTTTTATGTTCGAAATGAGCTTCTTCACGTAGACCTCAAGATGCCCACCATCCAGCAGTTCATGAAACGTGTCTCCAAGCGTTTCTTTGAAACTGCAATCCAACATAGGAATCCCCTTATCGTATCGGCCGCCCAATACGAACCCTCGCGTATCTCTAAGATTCGCCGACCAAGGCATACCCTAGTCACTCCCGATGACGCAATCACCCTGCTCCAAGAGAGCCGTAGGGAAACAAGTACAGTGGCACACAAACACAAAAACCGACCGTCCTTCCGTCCTCGCCGCCGAGGCCCGCCGCGACGTCCCCGTAATAGTCCACCCCGACCCTTGCCAGAGCCAGCCCGCGACGCTGAGCCAGTAGCTTTAAATTCCCTTATTAATAATAATAATGATATGATCCAGCCTGTCCCTAGCTGCCCTCCCCTGCGACGCCCTAAGCCGAGGTCCGTACCCCACAGGTTAGCGTGTAGTCGCCTAGTTTGTAAGTTTTTAATAAGCCCTGGCTGGAGGCTTTAATTAATTTATTAATTAAGGCAACCACAGGCAAGCCCGGTTAAGCAGCCGACAACCTCAGAGGTTGACCTGCGAGATGCCACACACAAAAAAAAAAAAAAAAAAAACCTTATAATCGTAGTATCCAACCAACCGGACAAGAAGAAACACCTGAAGTGAATAAGTAATAAGTCTGAAAGTAAACAGTGAAATCAGTAGTTCAAAGTAGTGAAATAAGTAGTTCAAGTAAATAGTTTAAAGTGTATAAGTACTGAAACGTTATGAAAGTGTAAAGAACAATCAAGAATTAAGACTTTATAGTGAACTTTAAATTAGTATAGACAGTATAAATAGACATAAGTGAAAATTGTGAAGATATAAATAAATCAGTGTTTGAAGATTGAGTTTTATTTTCAAGAGCTATCGACGTATGTCGAATTGAATTAAATATAAATACAGTCCACACCCATACACTTCCGCTTAACAAAGAGCGGGAGAAATCTTTCGATGATTTTCCCACCCGGAAAAAAAGGTTATTTGCAAGTAGTTATATGTCGGCGCAAAGGAACAAAGTTGTTTACTACTTGTTGATACGTCATTTCCCCTACAACCGCTCCATGAGTCAGGCGAGAGGTGGGGACGGATCGTAATTAAAAATATGCGCCGCCTAGTCGGTAGACATGTGTCGTTATGAGTTTTTCTAATAACGTAACGAAGCCGTTGTCCGTTGACAAATAACGTTGTGAAAACTATCTATTTTGACAACTATCTATTTCGACAACGTCTCGTATAGAAGGCGCCTTATAACGTGATATCTGTTGCAGTTACAATTGATAATAAACATACAGTCAACTTTCTTTCGTACTTATCCAGGCTTAGGCTTAGGTTTTTTGCAATAAGAAAGTAAGTATTTGATATTGTCAAAAAAGTTAGATTTATTTACAATTATTAACACTAGATGAAAATTACTTATTGTTCAATTCAACACACATACAAAATTTAACGACTTTAGAAAAAAAATTGGCCAAGTGTGAGTCAGACTCGCCCATGAAGGGTTCCGTAGTAACTATAATAATATAATATAATATGTCTATTTATTTGACGAATAAAAAAAAATCTTAAAGACTTCTTAAAACTAGCTTATTTACATTTTTACAACTACGCTAAATAACTTTGTTTTTCATAGTGTTTGTATGAATTACAAAGTTATATTTGCGGTTTTAGAAAATATGCTGTATCTCAAAAACTGCTGACCCGATTTCGTTCACACCAATTTTGGTTAAAAGTTTACATTAAGATCTACAGACGTATATTTTTTTTAGATTTTTCACTCCATTATTATAGAAGTTAGAGGGGGGACAAACACATTTTACTACTTTGGAAGCTCATAAATCTTTTAAACGATTGACTTTATGAAAAAGTGGTTTTAGAAACCCTTATATCATTTTTAAAGACCTGTCTATAGATACCACACACGCATAGGTTTCATGAAAAAAAAAAATTTCAGTTCTAGTTCCATGTATGGGGACTCCCCTTTATTAGAATTTTTATTTTTTTATTTTTTTCTTAAAATCGGGAAGCTTTTCACAGAATACATCTACCTACTAAGTTTCACATGTATAGTTTTAATAGTTTCGGAATATAATGGCTGTGACATACGGACGGACGGGCAGACAGACGGACAGACATATCTAAACTATAAGGGTTCCTTTTTTGCCATTCGGCTACGGAACCCTAAAAACAATCGTGGAGAAATGGGAAATGGAACACTTGCGGGGGAAAGTACTCTGTGGTATCAAGGTCAACACCAAACTAAATTTTCAAATAATATTTTTTAAGTGGCGAAAGTTAGTCATTCAATTATCGACGTTCGTGTTTATAAGATTCGTCACATTATGCAATAAATCATAACCACCCATCTTTGCTTTTGTGCGAACGAGACGCGCTACCTATCCTATATTTTTCTCGCTCTAACCGTTGCGATACCGCTACGTAGCCAACTCCAACTACGATATCTATTGCGTGATTTCTAGAGCGTTGTGAGATAGCTACGGTTATTATGCGCTACAAAACAACCGATGGTTGTTACAGCTGCAGTTATTGTCATAACGTACGTTGTGAAAATAGATAGTTATGCTTGGTTAGAAAACGAGTGATGGTTGTAAACTCAAATAGATAGTTGTACAACTATTGATGTTACAAAACGGCCATCGCTACTAGTCGGTATCATTCTGATCGAGGCGCTCGCTCCGTCAACATCTCTTGTAATAAATTAATATTCTGATTTTGAACTGAGTTTGCTGTAAATAATTATGTAATTAGCGAACCTTGAAATAAACTGTAGTTTGGATTTAGTAAATCTTTTTCTACGTAATCACTGAAGCTTTCCTTGAAGTCGTTCGAAATTCAGCCTGGCGCTGATAAGGATCCTTAAAATCATGGTCCACCTTCACCAATTTTAAAATAAGTTACGATCCCTCCGAAGTATATGTATTCTACCGGCTTGTTTTTCAGCCCAGACAAAGGTAATGTACACGGAACATATGTCACGAATATAATTAATTAATTATAATAATTTAAAAAGTGGTTATAAATAACAGTGTAACACGTATTTTAATTATTATTGTAAATTTATACTGGATGAGGTCTGTTTCCCACGAAATAGATGAATAAGTTTGGAATGGTAATGTGGGCGTGGCGAGCGCGCCACATTTATGATTCGAAAATCATAGCTCGACCGATTAATTCATTCACCGCGTTTAGTGCGCTTCGGACTACTTCGGAACACAAAGCTCTGGTTTAAAATACCGTGTTGTGCAATTATAACCTGTAAAACAAAAAGTCAGACCGCAAGTATAGAGCGAGGAGATATATCTTTCCATCGGTAAGTCGAAAATAACATTTAATTACAATTTTATTTGTAAAAACATAAATATATTCTGATCACTATGAAATTCCAAACATTAACAACATTATTGCAACAAGTTACAAAAAATATACATTGCCCGATGTGTACTCGCTTAATCAACGCAATGAAAAGGTCCGCTTATAATGTACTGCATGCGTTGCGTCCTCAACACTTTAACCATTGTCGTTTCGTCCTTTGCCCTGATTGGCCGTGATGCACGGCGCATGTTTATCGACGGTGAGTTACAATCAGTAGCAAGCTCTCGATTTAAGTGAGCGTAATTTCTTTGTGTACGTAATTCGCATACGTAACGGGCCTCTTGCTTGTAGTGTAGCTAAAGAGTGGGAGATAAGCGGCGACACGCGTTCTCATACAAATCCGGAACTGTTTCCTTTCTAACCTCTTATCTGTTCTGTGGTGTTTCCTGCTAGCCCCCTACCCTGAGAAGAAACACCGAAACAAACTCAGAAGTCAATGTCTCCTTTGAAGCTAGTTAATAATCTAACGACACTTGGAAGGGATAGCCAAGGGATAGTTCATTTAGTTCATTGCCACCTGCCGGCCAGTAGGTGTAGCCGGTGCGAGTGACACACCACGTCAGACTATGTCATTTTAAATTCCTAAATATAGATTTTTCAAGGCTCATGGCTTACAAAGCTGGTACCAGTAATGCAGCTGTACCAGCAGGCCGACAGGGCCGCAGCTCGCCGCTTGCAACCTACAGGTACTGGACAGCCACGTGCAGGAAACACTGTTGGGGTTTTTAGAACAACAATTCCTAGAAAAATAATTATTTCCTTTTCCGAGAGAAACCGCGGGCAGAAGTTGGTCATTTATATTTGCGTCTAACTTTTGGCAATACTCGAGTGGAAAGGTACTGATTTCTGAAATACAGACTATGTACAGTTCGGCTACAGAACCTACTTATCTCATTGCCTTTATTGTTATTTTTTTTTTGCCAAATGCGAGTCAGAGTCGCTCATGAAAGGTTCCGTAGTTAGAATAATAATATAATATAATGTGTACATTTATTTGACGAAAAAAAACCTTACATATTTCTTAAAACTAGCTTATTTACATTTTTTACAACTACGCCAAATAACTTTGTTTTTCATAGTGTTTGTATGAATTACAAAGTTAAATTTGCGGTTTTAGAAAATATACTATATCTCAAAAACTGCTAACCCGATCTCGTTCAAATTAATTTTATTTTAAAGTTTACATTAAGATCTACAGACGTATATTCTTTTTGGATTTTTCACTCCATTATTATAGAAGTTAGAGGACACACACATTTTACCACTTTGGAAGCGTATATCTTTTAAACGATTAACTTTATGAAAAAGTGCTTTTAGAAACCTCAATGCAACCTCAATGTCATTTTTAAAGACCTGTCTATAGATACCACACATGCATAGGTTTCATGAAAAAAAAAAACCGTTTTAGTTCCATGTATAAAAAAATGTATTGAAAATAAAGGGAGCCCCCCTTTATTTTCATTTTTTTTTTCAGAATACATCTACCTACTAAGTTTCACATGTATAGTCCTAATTAGTTTCGGAATAAAATGGCTGTGACATACGGACGGACGGACAGACAGATAGACAGAGAGACAGACAGACATGAAGAAACTATAAGGGTTCCTTTTTTGCCATTTGGCTACGGAACCCTAAAAAGGGCAACTTTAATTTAAATTAAATGCACAATGTATTATATATGTAACGTCTAACAAAAGTCTGACATTCCTGTGGTGAAACTTAGTTTATTGTGAAGTGGTGCTAAAGGAAGAGCGCTGATGTCTGAAATACAGATATACCTTATCTAGTTCAGACACAGATGTTCCTCATTCTGATCCTAGTGTAAGCTTTAATTATAGTGTGTTATATGTATTTTTAGCTGTATGTATCAAATTTGAGTGAATAAATTATTGTATTGTATTGTAACGTACATCTAAAAACAAACATTAAAATCTGTCATCTATACTAATATTATAAAGCTGAAGAGTTTGTTTGTTTGCTTGAACGCGCTAATCTCAGGAACTACGGTTCTGATTTGAAAAATTCTTTCAGTGTTAGATAGCCCATTTATCGAGGAAGGCTATAGGCTATATATCATCATGCTAAGACGATTAGGAGCGGAGCACTAATGAAGAATATTTCAAAATCGGGGGATCTTTTTTCCACGCGGACGAAGTCGATGGCGGAAGCTAGTTTATGTTAAATATATATGTTAGACTAGCTTCTGCCCGCGACTTCGTACGCGTGGGAAGGCATTCCCGCGCAAATCCTGATCCCGTGGAAATTTCGGGATAAAAAGTAGCCTATGTGTTATTCCAGAATGACAACTATCTACTTACCAAATTTCATTCAGATCCGTTCAGTAGTTTTTGCGTGAAAGAGTAACAAACATCCATCCATCCTCACAAACTTTCACATTTTTAATATTAGTAAGAAGTAAGACTTATAGACAGCGGGCACGCCGCAATTGCGGCGGTAAGACCCCTCTTTGAGGAGTGGCTAGATCGGCGTCACGGCGTCCTGACCTACCGCATGACGCAGGTCCTCACCGGACACGGAAGTTTCGGGAGGTACCTGTGTCTGATGGGAAAGGAGGAAACGCCTGGGTGTCACCACTGCGAGGGTCGCCCTGAGGACACCGTAGAGCACACGGTGCAAGACTGCCCCGCCTGGGCAGAGCACCGACGTGTCCTCACGGCGGCGATAGGCGGAGACCTCTCGCGCCCGGCATTGGTCGAGGCCATGCTGCGGGGCGAGAGGGAGTGGGAAGCGGTCGCCTCCTTCTGCGAAGCAGTCATGCTTCCTAAGGAGGAGGCGGGCCGCGTGAGGGAGAGGATGGCGTCCTCCCTCCAGCCTAGCCGCAGTGGTAGACGCCCACGGCGTCGGACGTCGGCCGACGATCTCCGGCCACCGTAGGCCCGGGCATGCGGACAGCGAGTAAAGGGCAACTCGCTGTCCGACCATGGACCATGCCCGGGTCGACGGCGCGTCGTGTTCCACGCGCGCCTCAAAGAGCGTCAGCAACATGACGAGGCCCCCTCTGCAGAGGGCCGAAGCCTGCCGGGGTCGTGGGACTCATCCCGTTACCGTGGCCCCGGTACGTAAAGGGCTATTTAAGGAACACCGTGGATTTTAGTCAGTAAAATTCTGACAGTCCCTCCCACCCTGCCCGGAGTGGGAGGACTTATTTGATAATTTTACCACGTTAAAAAAAAAAAAAGACTTATAGACAGACTCATTTGATGATTTTCCCTCGCAACAAAGGGTGCCATTAGGTGTAGTCGTTTAGGTTGCTGGCTGAATTTTTAAGTCCTGTAAGTCCGATATCATTTAGTTTTTTGGGGCATAAGCAATGAGTGATACCGTAAATAACGGACTTGTTATTATTTACATTACACACATTGTTTGTTGTGACAATGACATTGTTATAGCAAAACACAATAAATATCTCTGTTGTATTTATAAAAACAATTAAGTTATATAAGAGACCACACTCGGATTATATAATTGTCAGTTTGCGGTGGATAATAAACTTGTTACTTTCATCTTAGTGAAAAAGTATTATCAATGAACCGATTAATCTTTGGTTGTGTGTTCACTTGCCTTTTAGTTTCTGTACTAGGATTTTGGGATACTGAAACAACAACGCTTCCTCCGCACAGGACTGATACGGTTCCGCGTCAAAGTTTTTTCAGGTGGCAGGAAACCCAGCCTATGTGGAGAAAATGGTTCTTTTGGTCATGGGATTGGGATTGGCTTTCTTACAATACAAGACTTAAAGTTGTGGCGGGAATATCTCACGGTGAATATACATATTTTGTTGTATTCATTCTTAGAGGACCTCATGGCTTCATAATAACAGCTGCTCAATCTTCCCGTGTAGACAGCGCGTCGTGTTCCACGCGCGCCTCAAAGAGTGTCAGCAAAATTGTCGGGGCTCACAAGGGGGCCGTTGCCTGCCGGGGTTACGGAATTGTTCAAAAGAGTTACCGTGAATCGGAACACGTAGGGCATATGATGGAACACGGACGGATTTTCAACCGACGACCAAAAGAGGAGGTTATCAATTCGACGCGTATATTTTTTTTTCTCTTTTTTTTTAATGTATGATCATCGATTACTCGAAGACGGCTGAACCGATTTGGAAAATTCTTTTTTTGTTTGAAAGGGTATACTTCGAAATTGGTACCATTTATCACCAAGTCAGGTTCTGATGATGGGATCCTGGAGAAATCGAGGGAACTCTTCAAATATTATAGGCACACCTATGGCGTTTTGGGTATTTCTTATAGTAAATTGTGCAGTTGCTCTCAAAAAGTACCCTTTGGGGAAGTGGAACTGATGATGAAGACCACAGATGGCCGCCGAAACTACTCAATAATAAGTATTTCGTGGATTGCGATTCGATTACTTGAATATGGATATTAAGCACTTGGTGCTCGTCACAATGCATATGGTGATGTAGAGCTGATGGTGAAGTACCAGGAGAACTCCTCAAAAATTAACGGCCCAGCATTGGGAAAAGCAATATTTTGTAAAAGGTTATAAGTAGTTGACATTTAGGCTCTTTTAACTAGGTAAATTAAAAATCGACCAACTAAAAAGAGTGAAATAAAAACGTTTTACCAAAAAATTAAACCGACTCCCAAAAACACTGCAAAGTGAAAAATAACTTTAATTTCGGAAGTCGGTGCCAAAAACGAAAATACAAAACAAAAGACACCGACTACCGAAATTAAAGTTATTTTTCACTTTGCAGTGTTTTTGGGAGTCGGTTTAATTTTTTGGTAAAAAGTTTTTATAGTCAGTAAAAGTCTGACACACCCTCCCGCTTCGCCCAGATCGTGAGGAAGTCATTGGATGATTCCCCATGCTTAAAAAAAGGGGTCAATCGTAAAGGATAAGCAACACTCGCCAAGAAGTGGGTCTGGGCAAGCGTCTTTAGCCATGTGTGGGTAACCATTTTATCGTATCGGAATTCCTCCTTGGAAAGTAAGCCGTTGGTTGTACATCTTTGACAGTCGTTACCGTTAATCCGAAGCCGAGAATCATAGATTTATCTGATGCCATTGGGACAATTAAAGTACATAGACCTTGCTCGAATTAGTGATCGATTGGTCGATACTTCCCCAAGTTTCCTTTAATAACACCGTCATTCCGTTCAGTCACGCCGTGAAGAACTTGGGGATACACATCGACAAAACTCAGTCTGGGACGAAGCAACTGCAGGAAGTCAGTCTTAAACTGTTTGCTTCTGCAGGCTCCCTGAGACGCCTTCATAATTTTCTTCCCATCACCACTAAAATTGTAATTGCACAATCTCTTCTTCTTCCTTGATTTGACTCAAGACTAATTCGACAAGCTAGAGCGACTTCAAAATCTCTGTATTAGGTTTATGTTGGCTTGCGCAAATATGACCATGCTTATGAATTTCGTGCTAAGCTCATATGGCTTCCTATTAGGTTTCGCCGGAATTTTCATTTACATTCTCTGCTTTACAATGTGCTATTTAATCCTTTCACTACTTTTATCTTAAAGACCGCTTTCGGTTTCTCTGTGACACACATACAAGGTCCTTGAGATCATCGGAAAATGTAGAGTAATTCCACTTCTTTCTTCAATAAATCTTTCACTATTCAAGCGGCTGGTTTATGGAATGCATTGTCCATAGATGTGAAGTGTGCTCAAACATTATCTTTGTTCAAAAAAATGGTGAAAGCGCATTACCTCTCACTATAATTTTTTTCCCCTCCTTTCTCTACTATGATTTTGATATGTATTAGTATATGTTAACATATTATATTTATATATATGGTATGTATTTTATATTATTATGTTTAATTAGTGTTTTGTATGATGTTGTACACTGACAGCGCTAAATCTATCTCCTTTAATTTCTGTCCATCCAAAGGTTGTCTGTAAGAGATTGCCCTGTGCGATAAGACCGCCCATTGTACACTAATTTTATTATTTGTAACCTTAAGTGTATTGTAAGGTGTACAATAAAGTATGTAATAAATAAATAACAAATTTACGTACTTTTAAATGTGCTTTTACTTTTTTAATATATTATAATTAATAATTTCTTAAAATGGTACTCTGGTTTTGGTTTGGAGATAACATAGAAAATTTGCAATTCCATTAAATCGAGAAGCTGATCCTATTTTTTTTATTTTTAAATAAAACCATTGTTATTTTAAACATACACACTCCGTACATATTCCGAAGCAGAAGCACAAAAATTTTGCATCAAAAAAAAAAGAGCTCTTATTCTTAATAATACTGACGTTGTGAAGACTGTTATAGAAATAATTTATTTCATGTTTTTTTCAGAGTTCTTATGTATTGGTACTGCTACGATACTCAATAAAAGGACCCTTCTCACTGCATGCAATTTGTTAGATCCCTGGTATAATCTCCAAAGGGACCTGCGCATTTGGGCATTAGGGTCTCGAGGAATATACAATACTCCCTATAGATACAGAGTTTGGAGGTTCACTAGGATGTTTCCAAAAAGTTTGAATCCAGAACATTGGCACGGTCCTAGAGGAATCTTTTCACCGAGACATGACGTGTGTGTAATTCATACCTTGGATCAGATGATGGTTATCAATTACATGTCAAGCAGAGGACACTTTGCGGCTAGAAGTTTTTTAACACAGAAAAATGCGAAACTCTCGAAAGATTTGTGGTTTACAGGTTCTGGTTACGAATACCTGCAGCATATCAAAGAAAATTATAAAATATTCATCACTAAAGCGTACCTCCATGATGTTGTAGATTGTTCGAAATACCTACCCAAGTATTGGGGGAAATTTATTTGTTTAGTCAATTCTAATAATTTTCCTGGAGTACAAAATGGTGGAGGCTTCCATAACCAGTTGGAAAGAGATTACATAACTGGTTTGGGATGCTTTGAAATTCGGTATAATGAGGACAGGATTTACGCATTTACAGATTTACGTTATTATATTGATGTTATAGAAAAATACGCTAAAATAGTTCCTGGTGAATATTATGAATACGCTTATCCCCATTGGGGTATGCATTATGGTTTTTTAATGAATAGTGTCTGGCAAAATTCTCCTAGAATACCCCATTGGCAGGTTCAAGGTGATTTGTACCCATTGGGCTAAAAATATAACCGGGCATTTGTCCTTCAACGGAATAACTTTTAACGATGAAACAGAAAATCTCCTGAAGGTATATTTTATCTAATACATGACTTACACATGTTTACCGCCTTGTCGTACTAAGCGCTTCTCCTCTCCATTTATTATGCACACCGCCAAGGTGTGGATCTCTCTGCCGGCTTTTGTATTTCCATGACCCCTCAGCCTTTAAAGCAAGAGTGAACAGACATCTTCTGGGCTCGCTCGTTCAATCGTAGATCTCATCTTACACTTACCATCAGGTGTGGTCGATGTCAAGAATGGGTTCATTCGTAATAAAAAAAGGATCTTGGTACCAATAACTTAAATTAAATCTTTCATTGGTTACCAGAATTCAATACAAATACTGCTGACTATTGTTACTATACTAATGTGTATTTTTTGGTCCAATAAACAATTTATTATTATTATTGTTTTATTTATTTAATATTTCACATATTAATTTCATTTTTAGGGTTCCGTAGCCGAATGGCAAAAAACGGAACCCTTATAGTTTCGATATGTCTGTCCGTCTGTCTGTCTGTCTGTCTGTCTGTCTGTCCGTCCGTCCGTATGTCACAGCCATTTTATTCTGAAACTATTAAGACTATACATGTGAAACTTAGTAGGTAGATGTATTCTGTGGACCGCTTTCCGATTTTAAGAAAAATTATTTAAAATAAAGGGGGGTCCCCATACATGGAACTAAAACTGAAAATATTTTTTTTCATGAAACCTATGCGTGTGTGATATCTATAGACAGTAGGGTGTCCCGTTCATGTATGGGGGAAAAAAAATGAGCTACGGCTACGCAAGAGGTATAAAAAGTTGCGTTTTGACACATATCTTACGATTATTATAAAATTTAATTAGATATCCGGCATCTTGAGGCCTCTATCAGTCCTTGAAGTTTTACATATTTGCTATTTTTAGGGGTTCCTAATATAAACTAGAAATCATACAAAAATAACATTTAAATGGTTTTTATTAAATTTACGGGTACAACAATGAGTTAAAGCAAGGTTTAAAATAGTTGAAAGACAAAATAATCAATAGCAACTTTAAAAACGGAACTGGTTTTTGTGACCAAAATTAGGCATTTCTGAGCGAGATTTTAATCTGTTCCTAATAAAACCATCCCGAGCTGTAGCGTCCGTGACGCTTTGAGAAGCCTCCATCACTAGTTTTACACATCTTTTCACTGACTGTGTGTGGCAGGGAAAGTCAATAATGTCGAGGATGTGTTCTTTAGCCTTAATTATAAGTTCATCGTTGGAGACGTGTCGCAAAATTGGTGGAGCTGATATTTCACACTCTTGCCAAAATATTATATCGGTGTAGTCTCGCGCACAGAAGTTAAGCTTTGGTGCTTTAAATACCCTGCGAGAATTGCTCTTTTCTGCTTCTCTGGCCTTTAATATTTTGCGAGATGCAAGCTCTCGAATATGCTCTCTATCGTCGATTAACATGGCAATAAGCAAGTTTTCTGGGTGCGCAAAAAAAGCGTTTCTTTCGATCACCGAATTTACAATAGATCTCTGACTATCAGGCAAAAATCGAGAGTATGTAACCATTTGAAAAATATGCTTGGTTCCATCTTTAAATGATGAGTTTTGCTTGATTAGGAACCAAACAGGAGCGTAAACTTTGAACACGTAGTTCACAAGCAGCTGCAAATTATTTGACGGCGAAACAGTACTTACGTAAAGTCTGAGTATGCGATTGACAGTAGTGAGCCATCTCGAATGCGCCATTTTTCCAGGTTGGTGGTTCGCTAGCTCAAGGGAACAGGAACCAGCCATCACAGCATGACACATTTCGTACAGATACTTTTGATCCGTGCTTAGTTCCTTCACAATATTATCAGGTAATACTAGCAAATTGCCAGACACTGCACAAAAAGACGCTAGAGGTTTACTTTCACAAGCAGCTAGCTGTTTTCCAATAGGTCCTGAATATTCTTTTGGCCCAGATGTGCTACCATCCAGAGACATGAACAAATGACGAAGCGGTAATTCATTCACGTGAAGCATACAAACACCTCCCTTCCAACCTGTATTCGTAGCAGTACCATCGCACCCCACACAGATCACCTCTTCCAAGTTCAACCCTTGATTTTCTAACAAAGATATGATAGAAGAGACGATCCCTTTGGCAGTGCCATGACTTGGCGTCATATGTCCCAAATAAATAGATCCCGGCTATGTGAGAACTGAAATGTGTTCTTGCAAGACTTCTCTGCGGTGGTACCGATCGCCTATTTTCTCGTTTATGCGTGTTTTGTCCTTTCGTCCATCAAAGTAGATACTTTTTATTACAATCGTATCAATGTCTTTGCTGGCCTTGGTCCGTGCTTTTGAAACAGCTCTATGAATTTTATTCTTATCAATAACAAGACTTTAGATCTTCCGAAGATACCAATCCTACGTCAGCTAAGACCGCCGAAGCGACCGCAGCCGCAGATCGTGTTGATAGTCCATACCGATCACATACCTTAGCTACTGTTGGCAGCGCCAGAGTGTTCCGATTCAACGAAGTAGATGGAGTCTCATTTACAGGCACGTCACTATTCGCAGAAAGCTCTGTTACAGGCGACTGCAGTCGAGGCGGCAACTCGCGCACCGGAACAGGATTGGTTTTTAGTGATGCACTGGGAAAACATGCGTGCTCTGACTCTTTCCGACTCAAATTTTCTTGTCTCTGATGTTTCTTTAAAAGTCTTGCTGTTTCTTTTGTGTCTATACCGCTTATTGCCATTTTTCTATCACTTCTTTGATCCAGTAAAAAGTCTCTTTCAGAAATAGGAACTTTCTTAGGTTTTATGCAGGAACAAATGTCAAACGAAGTGCACTTACAAGCAGCAATATCGAAGAGCTTGTTCGACGATTCCAAAAAGCACTTCACTTTGCTTTCGTAACTATCATTTCTTTTATTTTTGGGATATCTTATCAATGACAGGTATTTGTCGAAATATGATTTCAGCAATTGGGTAACTCGTACGTTGGAAACGATAGGAATCGAAGCTTTGGTCCAAATCATATCAAGTTTTCCAGAAACGATTGAAAAGACTTCTGTGTTAGAAGGATCTTTCCCATTCTTCTGTAGTTTTAGTTCATTTTTAGTAAACAAAATGAATTTGATAACGTCACTTATCACTGGTAACTGGCGATCGTCAAGTTCTTTATATGATCCCAAAATAGCACAAGTAGTCTCACTTCGTCTTGAACCCATTATTATATATAACAAAAACACGTATTTTATCACAAGGAAGTGCAGAGCGACACCTTACAGCAATAAAACTCACAGTAGAAGTAGAGAATTTTAGAAAAACAAGTCAAAACATGAATTTTGCGAGTTTGTTCCAAACCAATTCCTAACAGAAAAAATCCTGTCGTTGCCTGCAAATCATAACTTAGGGTTTCACTATCAATGAAATAAAAAATAAAATGGGAATAATGTACATAAAATAGAATAGACGACATTGACTGGAGGGTTATTTAAGTGATAAAAAAATAAAAAAAAATGCCGGTAGAACCCTCAAGATATTTTTTTATGTTTTTTTTTTATTATTTTTACGGTAATTTAAAACTAATAATGCAACTTTTGAGGGGGCTTGAGTAGCGAAAAGCGAAAAAAAAAATTTTTCGGGACACCCTAATAGACAGGTCTTTAAAAATGATATAAGGGTTTCTAAAACTACTTTTTCATAAAGTTAATCGTTTAAAAGATACAAACTTCCAAAGTGGTAAAATGTGTGTCCCCCCTCTAACTTCTATAATAATGGAGTAAAAAATCTAAAAAGAACATATGTCTGTAGATCTTAATGTAATCTTTCAACCAAAATTGGTTTGAATGAAATCGGGTTAGCAGTTTTTGAGATACACCATATTTTCTAAAACCGCAAACATAACTTTGTAATTGGTGGAATTATCGAAATTCCTTTCTTAGCGCTCATCAGTGGTTTCGGTTATGCGTCGACCGCTGGGTGTAGTCAATCAAGTTACAGTTTTATTATAAAGTTAACTAAAATGAGCCCATTTAATTTATACCCTACTTTACAATATGCATCTATACCAGTTACTGACCACCTGGAGGTTTTTGGAATGGAATGGTCGTCGTCAACTTCGGCTCGGTGTGGATGATATACCTAATTATTTATTTTTAGAGTGTAAAGCACTGATGGCAAGGATTTTGTTAAAATTAAGCGATACCTTGGCGCAAGTACCTTGTCTCAGTTATGGCAATCTATGGCATACATTTATCGCTTTCAAATTCACATCTACCTAGTTATCCTCGCGTATTTAATTTTTGCATGTATAATAAATAGCTAACCTATTTATATCTTATTGTATCTTTAAAATTACAGTCATGATATTATACTATTTTGTAAATTCTCATGGTAAGCCCTTTAAATTGATACCCATGTAAATTACAATAAATACGTTTAAAAAACATGTTTCGCTTTAAACTGTAGCGTCTCACTCTCATCACTCATGTTGGTTTTTTAAACGTCATTTTTCTAAGAACTCTTCAGTTGACAACAGCATCTAACGATATGTTACCTAATAATATGGATCCATACAGAAGATATGAGGTGATAAATAATATTACATAGGTAGGTACGGTCGGCCAAGAAAGTGGTGTACCAGTTTTGATTTAGTTTCCCGGTCATCGAAAATTACAACAAGGTTCGTTATAAAAAGATATTACTGAAAGAGACAACATTATCATGACGTAAACCTATGTATTTAGTATTCATACGTCATATGTCACATATAAGTACATGACATTTTAACCTTTAGTATAAATGAAAAGGACATTAGTTTCTACAAAGCAATTGAAATGTTTCCAAACAAAAGTAATAAAAACTATTTAGACAACCGAATTCCATTTGAAAAAGAAAACTGACAATTGACATTTTGTCAAATATATGCAAAAAATCGATATATTTTCCGTGTTATTTTTCAATCAACTGCATATAAAATCATCTCAATGCCTGCCAACTTGACCATTGCCGAAAGAGCACAAATAATTGCCCAATTTAATGAGGGAAGCAGTATCAGTGCGATATCCCGGAATTTGAATATATCGAGGCGTTCTGTCCGCTTTTGGATTCGTCGTGAAGGAGAGGAGGGAAGTTTGTTGGATCACAGAAGAAGTGGTCGCCGGCTTGCACTCTCCAATAACGATAGAGAATTCATGAGACGGGAATATGAAATCAATGGTTTTAAGCCCACAAAACATTTTGCGGAGATGTTCGATGTGAGTGCCCAAACAATAAGGAATCATCTACATTACATGGGGTTGCACCACAGGCATTACGCCAAGAAAATATATTTGACGGATGCTCACAGACTTGCTCGTCTGAACTTCGCCAGAGAGCACTTAGAGTTTGATTGGTCTAATACAGTGTTTTGTGATGAAAAAACGTTTAAATCCAGTCAGCATGGACGTCTTCACCTTTGGCGATATAATTCAACACGGTATAAAGATGATCATGTAATCCCAAATAGAGAATCAGGTCGAATTTCCGTAAATATTTGGGGCTGGATGAGTACGGATGGTGTAGGAGAATTGTGTTCTCTACCTCCTCGAGCGACGGCTGTAAATTATATCGACGTGCTTCAGAATGCAATGCTACCGACAGTCCGTAATGTTTACCCGGAGAACGAAGTGCCACAATTTGATTTTGTTCAAGATAATTGTTCAATTCATAATGCGAGGATCGTAAGAGCCTGGTTTCGTTCACACACTGACGTAAGGGTAATTCAGTGGCCCTCAAGATCGCCGGACCTCAACCCGATAGAAAATCTTTGGGGCCTTATGGTCCAACGATGGTCGCATCAAAATGAAAGAACCAAACAAGCTCTTATTAGTCACTGTAATTATATCTGGGAGGAAATGCGGGGAACCGATATTTGCTCACGGCTTGTTGGTTCAATGAGGTCTCGTCTTTTAGAGGTTATAGAGGCCAACGGCGGTTACACCCGTTTCTAATTTTTAAAAATTTTCAATATCTTCTAAATATTACTATATATGCTATGTTTTTGTTTGTTATAAGTATTTTAAAATTGATTGTAGAAATTTAATAAAAGGATAAATCTATTTTTAGCTTGTTTTTTATTGATATTGTAATTACAAGTTTACAGAAATTGTAGGTTTGTGGACTCGCCTTGTGCCTTTACAATTTTATGTAACTTGTTGATTACAATTCTGAATTTGTAGATACAATTTTGTCATCAAAATCTACAGCCCCCCGCCGTTGATTTTACGACGTCATTGGTTCCATCAAGTTCAAACTAAGAACAGCTGTCACGTTACAAACAGTAATAGTCGTTATCAATAATCAGATAAAGACAGCAATATAAGTTGTCAGATCGATCTGCAAGCGAAACTAATCTTTATCACCTATGAATCTGCAAGCGATATTCAACCTTAGGGTGGTACACCACTTTCTTGGCCGACTGTACAGTCGTAGTCGTCTCACGACTGCAGTTGAAGTCAGGGTAAAAATTCTAAATTCGGATAATCCACGATAGGCATCCGATTTACGAGTACCTAATAAAGGGACAGCCATAGATCGATTACGTAAGAGGTATATACGCATTTTAAATTACAGAACACTGCTTGAGAGTCTTACTCAACCTCAAAAATTGTACTTTTGTTCTAAGAGTGCAATATTATACGAGATTCCGCCGAATATTTCTTTGTGTTGCCCTTGTAAAAATATAACCTAATATTATTTATTATAATTTTATTTAAGCAAGAGAACGTATTGCTGTTTTATTTTAATAAATCAGTGTGGTAAAATATATTTGTATCAATAATAATTTGTGATATAATGTTTTAAAATGGTAAAGAAATAAAATAATACCTGCCATCTGCTAATGCCATCTAGGTAAGGTACCAATTTGGGAACTAAAATTGCTTTTGTTGTCTATCTTTGTTTCAAGGCCAGCCGATAGATGTCAGTATAATAAGAATATATTATATTACACGATTTTTAATATTATATTTGCTAATATCAGAATTCGTACTACGTAACGTACGTAACCACATCAGTAATTAAAAATGAAGTTGCTATCAACGTGTTAATAAGCCTTCTTCTTAAACTTTTCCCACGTTAGGAAGAGGAGTAGGGTGGGGGAATTTCTACTGTAAGCAACAGCTAGTAGTAATGTTTACAGTTTTCGCTAGATGGCGCTGCATTAACTAGCATGTGCGTTTAATTCTTTCTACTACAACAGCTAACTACAACGTTTTCGACTAGAATAAAAGCATGGAAGCGGCCGCGTAGACACAAACACAACTCTTCAAAACATAATATATTAATCTGGCGAAGTGTTAAGAAAATTAATGCAGCTCAGTAGCATTATTTTTTATCCGATTATACAACACAAAGCAAGGTAATGTGACATCTTGTGGGCCGATTTTAATGATTTCTTCTTCAATTATTTATCATATTGTCTCGAATATTATTGAAAAAAGATACATACATTGATACAAGAAGGGGCAGAGGCTACCTTTATACCAATGATTCAGCCTACCAGCGAAAACATGTTTGAATGTTTGCCAAAAGTGCGCAGTGTCTATTAGTACTCAGATAAAGCGTTGTAAGAGCATAAAAGAGGCTGTCGTGACGGGGATGCCGCACAGCGGTCCGGATTTTCAAAATGATGGACTTTCGATCGAAGATGGTTATTTCACTAAACAAAAAATGGTATCGAATAGTATATATAACGCTGATCAATATTTCTTACTACAATTTTTCGATAAAATTGCTTCTTCAAGTGAAAAAAAAATATTGAAAAAAATAATGTATGGGAGAAAATGTATTTTATTTTTTTTCTCCGGCTAGTATCAAAGTATAGCAACTAAACCTTATATTCTAGTAAGTATTTGATGCCCTTAATACGGCGACATATAATTTGCTTGCGTATCCCTGCGGCCTTGGCGCCTACGATGATTCAAAGTTTCAAATGTTTCAAGTCGATTTTTCTTAATGTTTTTGACGATTCATCTTAAAACAAACGGTTAGAAATGGATAAAGCCCTGAAAAGGGTTATTTATAGAAGTCCTGAAAAGGACTATTTCAGGTAGTCCTGAAAAGGACTAATTTATGCAGTCCTGATAAGGAGTATTTCAATGCAACGACTTATCTTACTAACTCAATTCAAACAATTTTGACAGGCCTGTTGGTCTAGTGGTCAGTGGCCCTGACTGCTATGCTCAAGGTCGTGGGTTCGATTCCCACCCAGGGCAAATGTTTGTGTGATGAGCACGATCATTTGTTCTTTGTCTGGGTGTAATTTATCTATAATATGTATGTATTTAGAAATATATATGTATGTTTATCAGTTGTCTAGTACTCATAGCACAAGCTCTGCTTAGTTTGGGACTAGATGGCGTTGTGAGAAAGTTGTGGAATATTATTTATTATTATTATTTATTTAAACAATAATAATATCACTAAATCTGTCACGCTATTACACTAATGGATCGTCTGCAGCTCCTGTAGTTCCATATTTTCAGTTTCTTCTGTTGTTACCTCAGGCAAAGTTTCAAGTTCTTCGGAAAGAATACCAATTGGTAGGAAGCAAAAGTGTTCGCTAATGTCTGCACCATGTATGAGCAGCTTGTGCACACTTGTGGCCATATAAAACCACGGGTATAGATGAACAAACATCTCAGCTTCGAAATTTTTCAATATCTATGGCACATCCAGATGAAATTGTTTGAAGAATAACCGTGAAATGCTTTAGTAGTTCTTTATCAATATTGGTAATTTGGGCAGATTTCTCATAATTTCCAAAAAAACATTCTGGCTGCATTTTCGTCATTTGTGGTTCCAGAGCCTTGCTTAACAAAATCTACAAGAATTCCCATTTGCTGCTTGAATTCTACTTGTGTCAGTTGTTTTTTCGCAGCTTTTAGTTCCTTGTTAGCACCTCGTGCAGCTCACATTTTAAATTCCATGTTGTATGATATATGTAGAATACACTCCATACAACGGATCCACATATGAAGAGTAGAAAGTCCATATTTATAAACATTTTCTCGTACAGGTCTTGAAAATACTTCTGACAGCTTGTTCATCTCAGTCGGCTTAGCCAGGCAAATATTGCAGACAGATGCAGATGAAGTATCAGCTATAATAGTGGCAACTTTTCCGTCGATCATTGTCATATGAAGGTCGTGATTAATCTCCAGCCCGGCACACTTTGTAGGGCCAATATTATCTATTTCTTCTTTCAACGAAGCTTCTTCTTGCTTGATATATTCTGCTGTCTCTTTACAAAATTCAAACTCAATAGGCCTACAATAATGTGTTGAAGAAGGTGTTCGGTTTTCTAGAAGACTTGACATAAATACCGATGAATCACTGAAGTTTACATCTTCACTTCTTTGCGTGTAGGTGCTTTGTGAAGAAGCTCCATCGAAACCCCATTTACTGATTAATTTCAATCGTTCATTTCACGAATCAACTTGGGTACCAGTAATCTGAAGAATCTTCTAGACTGTCAGATCCAGTAGGGCTTGAATCTTCACTTTAGCTCCTCTCTCCGTAATTTCTAAATCGCTTGGATAGCATTTTTTCTTAGCTTCAAGGAGTTTGTGATACGATGGTAAAATTGGAACTTCACAATCTATCAGCATTTTCCTTAAACATAAATATTTCCACTTTGACAGGTTCAAAGATGTATAAAGACCTAGAGCGTGATCTTCATCTAACGATTTTTCGCTTACTTTCTTTTTAAACAAAGTGGTTTGAACAATCGCAACACTATTAGGGTTTTTCGTTATGTGATCAATAATATTAGCTAAGCCATTCTTTTTTTCTGTCTTAAGTCTTGTGACTAATGCGAAAGTGAGTTCTTTCGGTAAGCATTCCAGAAGAGACCCTGAACGTCTTTTCTTCTGTTTGTTGCCGAGGTCAACAAACGGTTTCCTAATCTGAACTAACCTAATCCGTAGATGTGCCCACAGTTGATGTGGACGGAATCACAGCTGCTACAGTATCGATATCAACTGAAGTACTCGTAATGTCTGACGATATGTTTTCGATAACTTCATCTTGAGCTAGAAAAATTTCTGATAAATTCACTGTAGTGCAATTTGGCCAACTAATATTTGATTGTAACCACTCAGCATGTCTGTTCATGAATGTCTTCTGATTTCTGGAAACACTTGCCCATCTGCGACTCATATTATTAATATAATTTTTTATAAAATTCTAAATTATTTCTGAATCTTCTGAACATATTTCAACTGAGATGCGCACAATAGTAGCTTCATAGAGTCGTGTCCAATTTTTCATGTCTCCTTCAACACGAAGGAACATAAAAATATCTAAATTCGTAACAAATGCAGCCATAACGAAACTCACAAAACTTTCACACAGCACGGATAATGATGTTACTTCCTCAAGGGTTGAGAAACAAGTGACCTTTAATTGTTACCTGCACACATATTTACAACAAACACAAGTTCACAAGTAGTGACTGACATAATTAGTACCGCTGCGTTCAACAACCAATCAGCGTCGTCGATATTACCCCTACCACCCTTTGGTGGTGGGGGTTAATTATTATTTTATCAAAGTAATAGTTTCAGTCATTGAGGTATAGATAGTCAACGTCAGCACATAACTGTCTTCAATTACATGCATCAAGTTGAAATTTTATTTAAAAATATGTAATTTTATTATTGTCTTATAAATGAAATACCTACCAAATGCCTAAATTTATATTTTTTAATTCTTATTGTATTGAAAAAAAAAGTTTTAGTTCTTCTTAATTGTAAAACTCGTTAATAGCCATTAGAAAATACAACATAAAAATTTGAAACTTTGAATCATCATAGGCGCCAAGGCCGCAGGGATACGCAAGCAAATTATATGTCGTCGTATTAAGGGCAACAAGTACTTACTAGAATATAAGGTTTGGTTGCTATACTTTAATACTAACCGGAGAAAAAAAATAAAATACATTTTCTCCCATACATTATTTTTTTCAATATTTTTTTTTCACTTGAAGGAGCAATTTTATCGAAAAATTGTAGTAAGAAATATTGATCAGCGTTATATATACTATTCGATACCATTTTTTGTTTAGTGAAATAACCATCTTCGATCGAAAGTCCATTATTTTGAAAATCCGGTCCACTGTGCGCCATTGGAGCCATTCGAAGGCTTACAAAGCAATTTGTGTGCTTCGATACATAACCTAAATTCAGAAGACGCGGCGGAAATACTAAACAAACTGGTACATGAAAGTTACTGTGAATGTTGGATTCGAATAATATCTTAATGTTGCGGCCCTGGCCCTGCGCCCTGTGTGCACGGTGCCTTAGGCCGGCTGCGTCGTGGTCGCCAGTGTCCAGCCGTCAATCAATTTTATTTATTTATTTGACTTTTCTTTGTGACATATGTACAGTTTTATTTTGCTACTAGTTTAGTTTTGTGTTTATAGCGATAATTTTTAAAATAATTAGGTAAGTAATATAAATTTAATGTTTAATGCTAGCTGTAGCGACTCCGGAAATTGTAGCGGTCAACCTGCCACATCCCTGGATACTCAGCTTGTGAGATGCCCCAGTTGCTCTCAGGCACGTTTCTTCAAGGGCGAACGGGGGCTACGGATCCATTTTGGCAAGGTACACAAATCTCTTAGTGCTCCTCCGTGCCCTCCTACCCCTCCACAAACATCAATACTTTTGGATTCACTTTGGATAACATTATCTAAATTAAAATATTCTATACCTGTTTTAAAAAGTGTTCCCCGGGGCGCAAGACGGTCTGTTGCGTTGAGTTTGGCGCGGAGTGTCCACCTTGCTACCCAAGAAAACACGCTAAGTGCCTGGGAGGATTTGCTCACTTTCCCTTATTCTACATGTCCAAAAAAATTTGGCTTCTAAAAAAACCTTAACAAACCAAATTAAAGACAACTGCAACAGTTCGACTTTTATTTTAGATTCAAAATTACGTACATGCTACACTCCGACCCAGAAGAGCTTGTGTTCACATGTGGAATCGAAATTAAGTGAAGGTGACATTAGGGGAGCAGCCAGGCTGTTATTCAGCAGTGATGTGGTGGCGCCTTACTCTCACGAAACAGTTGCAGCCTTGAAGAGTAAAAATCCAGCGCCTGCGGTTGATCTAACCTTTCCTGACCCCCCCGATTCGGACTCACCTGTTTTAAATTTTACAGCCCCGCAGTTGTTTGCAGCCGTGAACTCCTTCCGAAGTGGCTCTGCTGGGGGTCTTGATGGCTTAACTCCCCAACACTTAAAAGATTTGGTGAGTTCAGGCGCCGGGGCAGCTGGTGAGTCTCTTTTAAAGGAGCTTGCGGCTCTAGTTAACCTGATGCTCTCCGGCGGCGTGAACGAAGCCGTCGTTGATGTTTTGTACGGGGCCTACCTATGCGCCTTGCATAAGAAGGACGGCGGCATTCGTCCTATTGCCGTCGGTTGCACTTACAGGCGTATGGCAGCCAAGATATGCTGCAAATTTTACAGTGAAGCGCTTAGCCATAAATTCCAGCCCCTGCAGCTGGGCTTTGGTTCCAGAGGGGGCTGTGAGGCTGCCGTACATGCCTTGACCACATACTTGACCTCAGGTAAAGGTGAGGTCATCCTCAAGGTTGACGTTAAAAATGCTTTTAATTCTGTGAACAGGGACACTTTGTTGGCAGAAGTTAAAAAAGAATTACCTGAAATTTACGGTTTTATGTGGCAGTGCTACAGGCACCCCTCCAAATTGTTATATAAAGACCATGTTTTGGATTCAGCAGTTGGATGCCAACAAGGTAACCCTCTCGGTCCAGCATCCAATCATTCAACAACTAAATTCTAAATTTAACGTGTGGTATTTAGACGATGGAACTCTAGGAGGTGAAGTAGACACCGTAATGAAAGATTTTATTTTCTTGAAAGAGCAATTCCAATCCATCGGCCTTGACCTGAACCTCTCGAAATGTGAACTCTATATTTATGTGAAAATACTGACAGACAAGCGACACTAAACAAATTCCTTACAATAGCCCCTGATATCAAAATCTTGCAAAAAGTTCATTGCACCTCTTAGGCTCCCCAATTTTAGAAGAAAGTTTTCCCTCTTTTATTGATAGCAAAATTAACCATTTTGATGATATTTCAGAAAGATTTTTTCCAAATTAGCATACATTCGGCATACACCCTCATAAGATATTGTTGTTTTGGTCCAAATTTTATTTATTTCCTCCGTTCTTCACCACTATGGAAGCAATCTCAGTTGTTGGACAAAATTGACATTATTATAAAAAACACCCTTACTCCAATTTTAAATGTGGCTCTGGATGACCGAGCGTGGCTGCAAGCTACACTACCCATTCGTTTTGGTGGGCTCGGCATCCGCAAAATTTCCAATTTAAGCCTACCGGCTTTTCTGTCTTCGGTCCGCAGCACTGAGACGTTAACCAAGAAAATTTTATCACAATCTTAGGTTAACTACGAGGTGCCGTGTTCGACCGATGCAGTTAATGCCTGGAAAATGGCTTGCCCGAATACGGCGTTGCCCGAGAACCCATCCTCCCAGAGACAATGGGACGAGCCGCTCTGCAGTTTGGTACGGAATAACCTTTTAAATACGTCAACCAATACTGCTGAGCGCTCGCGCCTGTTGGCTGTGGGTGAATGGGAGTCGGGCCTTTGGTTAAAAGCATTACCTTCTCTTAATATAGACACTATGTTAAGTGATAACACTTTCCGGATCGCTACATGTCTTCGTCTGGGTGCTCCCAGCGGTGCTCCACATCGCTGTCAATGTGGTGCGGCAGTCGACCGCCTAGGACATCATGGCCTCTCCTGCAGCAGAAGCTCTGGTCGGATAGCACGGCATGCCAGCATAAATGACATCATCCGTCGGGCTCTTGTCACCGCTGGAGTACCATCTGTTTTGGAACCTAACGGCTTGGCACGCGACGATGGAAAGAGACCAGACGGGATGACTATAATGCCTTGGAAGTTGGGTAGGCCTTTGGTGTGGGATGCTACTTGTGTTGACACCCTTGCGCCATCCTATCTTCTCAGTACGGCGGGCTATGCTGGGGCGGCAGCTGCAGGTGCGGAAAATCTCAAACGGCGCAAATACAACAACCTAATTGGGTGCTATATGTTTGAGCCGTTTGGGGTTGAAACGTTGGGACCATGGGGTCCGAGTGCGCATCGACTCTTTCGTGACATCAGCAAACGTTTAGTTGACTACACAAGTGACCAGAGGGCTGGCCTTTTCTTTGGACAGAGAATCAGCATTGCCATTCAACGTGGCAATGCGGCCAGTGTTCTGGGCACTTTTCCCATTGATAGCGATGTTGATGAATTTTTCGATGCCCTATAATTTCTCTTTTATTTTCGCCTATATTATATTTGTTTTTTAATGTACATAATTAGGTTTAACAGTGTTTTTAATATTTAATGTTTTAAATCCCAATAAACTAGCTTCTCGCAAATTTGAATAAAGTCATGACAAAAACTTAAATAATATGATAGTTGGCATCATCAAATCTGTAATTGATCTAAAAAGAATGCCAGGTTTTTTTTTATTATTTTTTTATTTTTAATTTTTTGGTAGGCCCACTCGTAGTTCAGCACACAAAGGCTGGTTACTACTTAATCGGCCGATCCTGTGGTGACCTCTAAATGTACAGGCCTCCAGCCAGGGCTTACATAATAAGTTTTTTTGGGGGTTTATTGTTTTTTTTTTATTTATTTGCCTCTGTGTAAAAAAAAGGCCATAGGAAAGCCAATTCTCGTATTTGAAAAACGTGTATTTATTGACACTTCATGCACACAATTTGGGATCTCTGACCGGGAGAAAGGAAGGGGAGGTTTGGCACTTTTCCCGTAGGTTTGAGAGTTATTTGTTTACGAATCTGTCAAAATATACCCACCTCCCCATCCACCATCTGGGAGAACAATTATGTCAATGAGTGAGTGAGTGAGTGGTAATTTAGCTTTATATAGTACTAGTACTCACGCGGGGCTTCGCTCCCGTGGATTCTATCACGGCAAAAACATAACTCTCCTTTTTTGCAGTCGCGTAAAAAGTAGCCTATAACCTTCCTCAAGCTTCAAGCTACTTTCATACCAAATTGCACCCAAATCCACCCAGTACTTTCGAAGATTAGCGCGTTCAAGCAAACAAACAAACAAACAAACAAACAAACTTTTCCGCTTTATAATATTAGTATAGATAAAGAAAGTCGTGTTAGTTATATATAAAAGAAAGTCGTGTTAGTTACACTATTTATAACTCAAGAACAGCGGAACCGATTTGGCTGAAAATTGATAGGAAGGTAGCTTAGAACCAGGAGACGGACACAGAATACTTTTTATCCCAAACTTCCCACGGGATCGGGATTCACGCGGGAAAAACCTCCCACGCGAACGAAGTTGCGGGCAAAAGCTAGTTATTAACAAGCTACCTATTTGATATAAGTCAACTATAATTCACTTTCAAGTGAACTTTAATAATAAAATATTAGCTTTCTATACTCCTCTATATAAACTTGAACTGTGCAAACATCATACCTACTACTCCATCCATAATTTTCGTAAAACGGGGTTGAAAATGTGAATTTAGATGAGTATAATAACGTTAAATAAATAAATTAATTATACTTAACATTTTTAAATTTAATTCTAAATATAGGAATCGCAATACCTATTATCTCAGTTTAAAACTAAAACCAAGAGCTACCCAAGGAATTCAGAGGGCTATTGACAATTTGCAAAAGCGATCCCATTGCGAAAAATCCTTAAAATACGGGGCTTACCCATCTGACCTACACAACCAAGAAACTGCGTACCATGACAAAAAACAAGTTATTTATGTCGTATGGGGTTGAAAGTACCCCTAAAAAATGTGCTACGTCTGCTGAACTTAGGCAAATGCCGACGTTTCACGGATATGAATTTTTGCAAGTATAAGAAATCGTTCAAACTGAAGATTTTGCTAATCGAATTTATTTTTATTTATTTATTGGCCTATCTACAGTTGTCACACTGTTCATCCTAATAATACACGCAGTTATTATGTTACAAACACATTGTACCTATAAAGAAAGCGCGAAAGACACAGTACGCAAAAACTAAATTACAACTAATATGTAAATTAGGTATTATAATGAAATAATTATGTTTATTTTGCAAATAGGTTATAAATAATACTGTTACACGTAATTACAAGACAAACGGCGATGCGCCATCGTTACATGGTGGACGTACGGTACCACATATACGCACGAAACATTTTGGGTATACTTTCATTGTGCGTACAGCTAAGGAGTAGAATTCCCTGCCGGAGTCTCTGTTTCCTGATAGTTATAACCTGGAAGTCTTTATGTCAAGAGTAAATGGGTTACTTCTAGGCAAGCGTGCTTCATCTTCGACCACATCATCGCTTAACATCAGGTAAGATTATGGTCAAACGCAAGAATATCAAATATTAAAAAAAAAATTTTTTTTTTTAGTAAATTAACTAGATGAGGCCAGTGTTTCCTAACTGACTACTCTGAGAAGAAATACTGAAACAAACTCAGAGGTCAACGTCTCTTTTAAAGTCTATACAATTTGTAGTGATCAAATCATATGAGAGCCAGTAGGTTTATGTCTGTGGCGCCCTTTAAAGGCCAGAATCACACAGATTTGAACCGGAGACCCGTCCAAACAGTGCCAGCATTTGACAAATATCGCGTAGTTCAACTTATTCTATATCAAACGTAAAATCTTCACAAGTGCTGTTCATAATATTAATATCGTAGTCGTGTCGTAGCGCATCGTGCAATTAGTGGAAGAAAAAAGTGGTCACTTTTACTGCTTGCCATTATTCTATGGTTATTGCAATAATTTATTTTTAATCATATCTGTTCAGAAGTTGTTAAAGAAAGAAGAGGAATTCATTCGTTAATTCGGTATTATAAATAAAATAGATATGATACATAGACACATTAAAAAGTGCAAAAAATGTATTTAAAAAAACATTAAAAATAATATGTTCTCGTCGGCACAATTAGTTAATAAAACTGCTACCCCTTTTATTCTTCTTTTTACCCGGTGTCCTAAAGACAGTGACGAATTCGGAATTTCAACCTTCCTTAACTATAGTGTCTAACTGTTCTTTCCGAAGTTTTAATAGTCTGCGTAAAACGGTATTTGGTCCTGGCATTGTAATCAAGGTAACAAAAATTTAAAACCACAACTCGTAAAAACAACAAAGGGTACAACTTTCGTGTACGCAAGTGTATTCGGGAGCAAATTGAACGAGAACTACTGACGCACCAATCGCGCGCTCGGAGCGGCGGCGCTACGTCATACTCCGCGTCCCGCTGGCACCTGAAAATCGACTTCTGCGCATTGAACGACTCTTGCCAAGTTATTTGGCGTTACCTATACCTATTATAATTATATAATCATCATCTTCTTAGCCATTTCCCAACTATGTGGGGGTAGCGACATCTATCTAACAACATACAAACTAAAGATCGAAATCCTGTATCGCGCAAGCAAAGTTTACCGCACAACTAGCCTACATACAAATCACCCGATCACAAACATGGGGCAGTTGCCCACCAGACAAAACAGCTGTCTGGTTGGAAGATCCTCTCTTTTCAATGGGGATGCGGGACTTTACATCCTGTTCCGCATATCCCCAAATTGGGGTCGGCTTCCAGTCTAACCAGATACTACTGAGTACTAGTGCATGGAGCGACTGCTTATCTGACCTTCACATCCAACTGGGTAGCACGATGTCCCTTGGCAAGATTATGTTAGATTTTGTGACATCTGACTACCAGTAACAACTGTCATATACTGGCCAACATAGTGGCGAATGTAGTGGCCAATGCCTATCGGGCAACGTGTAGAGGGGGTGTTTGTGCATCTTCGGTTGTACTGTACCCCCTCTACACGTTGGCCAATAGGCATTGGCCACTATATTCGCCACTATGTTGGCCAACGTGAAAAGCCGGCTATAGATGTACAAATGACAGCCGGGGGATTTCACGGGGGATTTCACATCGCCAACTTTCAAACTCCGGACTACAACTATTGGATTTCTAATAGCACTTTTTGCCAGACTCGGGAATCGATCCCGAGACGTCAGCAGTTGCGCTTACTACCACTAGACCAGTTAATCTGACAAGCGTCAATAGCCTAGTGGATAAGGTGTCGGACTTGTGATCGAGAGGTCCCGAGTTCGAACCCCACCCATTACACTATTGACGAGAACCCACTCCAGACACTAGCATATTTAGCTTAGTTGGAGGGGTTAACAAGATTGCTAGTAATATGAATTCTACCCACATTGCTAGATATGTTTAAAAAAAAACAACACTACAACTCTATAGCCTACAAAAGCAAATACCTATAGATTTACCCTTTAGTTCAGACCACTATTCAATCTCAATCACAATAATATGTAATTACACACGACTTAGCGGTCTTTCCGAAGCAAGAGGAATCTAGATACGTTTAGATGGTCACCCATCCATGGACCGACCTCAGCTAACGTTGCTTAATCTTGAAGATCGACCCGTGCCGCTATTATTATTGTTACGCCAGTCGCTTAGTGAAGTACATCGAGAAACTTCGACATAAATCTAGAATGTTCGAGACACTGACGCCATCTAGCGGTGAATAGCAGAACTGAGTATATCGAGTTGAGACACTAACGCCATCTAGCGGCGAGTAGCAGTACTGTGTATCTCGAGTAGCTTCCTGGAATATTCTGGGCAGTATAAACAGTGAGTCGATTTTATAAGAATGTTCTAGAACTCCTAGACCGGGGTATAAATAGCTCGCAGAGGAACTCAGACGTCAGTCTTCTCACCCACTATAGTACTCACCCACTATAGGTGCGTCAGAGTCGACACTCTCGTCGCTGGTCGACCTTCGCCGGGCCTCCTCCAGGAAACTGGAGGTCTCACCTGGCGGGGTCAGACCGCCGGAGTGTCGTGAAGAAACGGCGCTGAGTCACGGCGCCGCGGCGCACCTATAGTCACACGACAAGAACTCTATCACACGAGTGCGAGATTGCTATTCATATTTGAGTAGGCACTCTCGCACTCGAAATACTACGCCAAATTAAAAGGCACCACAAGGACGGGCTCGTTTTTACGAGCCCCGGTAAAGCACCCGCGGTCGAGAGGCGTACGCCTCGACACCGCTCGCCACGCCCCCTTACGGGGACGTAGCGACTTCCACTCGCAGACGTCAGTCTTATTACGAGGCGGATACGCGATACAATCGAAGCTATACAAGTGAATTTTAGTGCTATTTAAGTGTTAAGTGACAAGTGTTGTGGTGCGAATAATTGTGTTAAATTTTTATTTTGTGTTTAATTAATTAAAGTGTTAATTTTGCTTTAATTGGCGTTAAATATTTCCATCCCGAACCCCAGCTCGTAACATTATTTAGTCACAAGCTCCTCGAGCACCTATTTAAATGTTTATCATGTTAGTTGTAACAATATCTTATCTTATCATTAGAATCGATTCAGCTGTCTTAGAAATTAGCGCGGACTGACAGAAAGACAAGAATATTAAAATGTTGTACCATGTAAATAAATATAATTACTGGAGAAAAGACTGTAATTTTCAAATGACTACAACCAACAAGCCGAAGCCGCGGTGGTGAGCGTGAAACACTCTGCGACGATAAGCTCGTATGGGTCCACCGGAGCCGTGACAGAAACCATGCCTGCTGCATGTTGCATGCTTGCTTGAACACTGCATGCTTGCTTGCATGCTGCATGTATGGTGTGTGCTTGTTTGCATGCCTGCTGCATGCATGGTGTATGCTTGTTTGGATGTTTTTACAGGGAAATAAAAAAACCTAGGCGCAGCAATATCCAGACTTCCTGTAAAATATAAAATCGGTCGCTCAATCGATTTCGTACGCCTTCTCTTATATCCGATGCTGTTATTCTTATCGAAGTATGAGTTAATGTCTTGGAACAAAGATAACTTAGAGAAAGGGACAAAATTTACGAATTAATAGCTTCTACTCGCGACTTCACCTGCGTAAAGGTCGTTGACCACATCTATCGCTTACCATTAAGCGTGATCGAAGTCGAGAGCGCCTCATACAAAAATAAAAAAATTGGCCAAGGGCGAGTCAGACTCACCCATTAAGGGATCCGTAGTAACTACGCCATATAACTTTGTTTTTCATAGCATTTTTATGAATTACAAAGTTACATTTGCGGTTTTAGAAAATATGCTATAACTCAAAAACTGCTGACCCGATCTCATTCAAACTAATTTTCGTAGAAAGTTTATATTAAGATCTACAGCTATATATTTTTTGGATTTTTCCCTCCATTATTATAGAAGTTAGAGGGGGGGGGGGAGGCACACATTTTACCGCTTTGGAAGCGTATATCTTTTAAACGATTGACTTTATGAAAAAGTATTTTTATTAAAGACTTTTCTATAGATACACATATAGGAGTCATGATAAAAAAAAATATTTTCAGTTTCGGTTCCATGTATGGGGAGCCCCCCTTCATTTTAAATATTTTTTGATTTTTTTCTTAAAATCGGAAAACGGTCTTTAAGTCAAGAGTGAATAGGTTCCCCACCAACTGTGTCCCCACGTTGTCGTCGTGGTGGGGCTTGCGTGTTTCGATGATCTCTGGGGCCATGCCGGTAGAGGCACTCATGACGGACGGGCCCAGAGGGAGAAACCAGACCAAGAGGGACACACCGGGGGAAAAGGCGCGCCGCCTGGAGGATCGAGCAGCTAGCTCGAGCTTCTAGACGGCGCGGGGCCCGGTCTCAGAGATCGGGTCAAGGGGGAGGAAAGGTTCACTTCCGGTATGCGTCTAATCTTTAGACGTAACCGTGAAGTGAACCAGGGGAGGGGAAATGGGAGATAGGGTCGGAGGAACTCACCTCACTAAAAAAGTAAACAACATGGCAGACAAAGTTTTTGGCAAAGATACCCAGGCGGGTCCCAGCTGCTCCGCAGCTGGGGAGTCCCGCACCGGACATGTCCGGTCAGTCCCACCGTACTACGACACCGGCAGTCGCCGCATTGAGCCAGAGAGGCTCACGTGCCCATGAGGTGGACTTGTCCAGCACGTCCACCTCACCGGCACCGAACGTTGAGCGAGCGCAGAGCGCCGCTCCGCGGAGGAGAGGGGCGCCGGTGCTCGGGTCGGAAACCGACTCGGCATCGGACGCCGAAAGCTTCCAGAGCTTAATCTCTGGGAGCGCAGTCAGGAGTGACGAGGGGGGCGCCGACAGGAGGAAGGAGTTCCTCAAGCGCCCCCGCAACGACGAGTCGTCGGAGGAGGAGGGGCTTGTCTCGGCCCGCAAGATCCCCACTAGCGTGCGGGGTAAAGGCCGAGGCAAGACCTCGGGGAGGGGGCCTCCCTCTAGAGAGCCCAACACTGGTCTGGCCTCGAGCGAGGCCAAACCAGAAGAGGTCGTGGCGGCTGCCATCCGCACCATCTCGCGGAAGCGCAACCGCAAGAGCAAGGAGGACGCGATCGGCGAAGCCATGGCCTCCATCATGGCGGCCACGCGGACTTACGGCGGGACTCCGGCTGCAAGGGACGATATGTCCGATCTGCGGCCGGAGGTCACCCGCCTGACTGCCGCCATGGAGGCTCTCCAGAGGGAGAACGCCGCCCTCAAGGCGGACCTGGCCGCAATCCGGGGAGGCGGCCAGCGGAATGCGCCGACGTGGGGCCAAAAAGAGAAAGGCCAGCCCACACCAGCGAAGGACTCGGTTCTCGACCTGGTGCGACAGGAGCTGGCCGCCTTCCAGCAGCGGTTCTCCGTATTGGAGAGCCGCGTGCTGCGACCCCCGCTAGCGGCGACTTCGTACGCGGCTGCGGCCGCGTCCAAGCCTCCCCAGACGACGACAAGGCCGCCTCAGGCGAAGACGGCCACGGTGCGGACGGCACCAGTGACGGCGGCCCCTGCGAGGGCAAAGACGGCCCCGGCCAAGCCGAAATCGGGCCCATCAAAGCCGCCTCCGACCCCGACACCTGCGGGGCCGAAGCAGGTGGCCAAAAAGAAGAAGGCCCAGGCCGGGAACCAGCCGTCCCAGCAGCCTCCTCCAAAGACTCCTCCGGCCGGCGCCGACTGGCAAGTGGCCGGGGAGAAGAGGAAGGCTGCTGGCGCAGCCAGGTCCTCGCGGCGTAGGGAGAGACGGCGGCGGCGAGACGCCGCGGCGCGATTGCGCGCCCCCAAGACCGCGGCTGTAGTTATCACACTGCAGCCGGACGCGGTGAAGAGGGGCGTGTCGTACCGCGACGTGCTCGCGAAGGCGCGGCAGGTGATAGACATCACGGAGCTCGGCATCACCGGTGGCCTCCGTCACCGGGTCACTGCGACGGCGGCTCGGATGTTGGAGATCCCCGGCGTGGACAGTGGCCCTACCGCTGACGCTCTGGCCGAACGGCTTAGAGCGTCCTTAAATGCGGAGGAGGCCCGAGTCTCCAGACCCACCAAGCGCGCAGACATGCGCATATTGGGTCTGGATGACTCCGTGACGGCCGAGGAAGTGGTGGCCGCCGTAGCCAGGACTGGGGAGTGCCCTCCCGATCAGGTGAGGGCGGGCGCCCTGCGTCCTGGCTTCACGGGGACGCAAACCATTACGGTTAGCTGCCCCGTCCCGGCGGCCCAAAAGATCCAGGAGGGCCGAAGGCTCCTGGTTGGTTGGGTGTCTGCGCAGGTGAAAGTCCTGGACCCCAGACCCCTGAGGTGCTTCCGCTGCCAAGTGGGCAACCATGCGGCATGCGCATGCACCTCGGAGGTAGACCGCAGTGATAGGTGCTTCCACTGCGGTCAGCCCGGCCACAGGAACGGCTCGTGTTCCGCCCCGCCTCACTGCTTCGCATGTGAGGCGGTTGGCAAGCCGGCCGATCACCGGGCTGGGGGCAAGTCCTGCGCCCCACCCACCAAGGCCAGGCGCAGAGGTAGGCCCTCTGCTGCCGCCGCCACCGCCGCCGTCACCGCCGCCGCCGCCGCCGCCGCCGCCGCTACTATCGCCGCCGCCGCCGTCGCGGCCGAACCCCCACGAGGGGCCCTGGAGGAGGCTGCAATGGATCCCGATTAATGGCCCCATTGCGCTTCTTCCAGGCGAACATCAACCACTGCGCCGCTGCTCAGGAACTTTTGCTCCAGAGCATGGCGCAGTGGTTGATCAACGTCGCCGTGGTCGCCGAGCCGTATTTTGTCCTGCCCAGGAATGACTGGGTGGCGGACTTGGACGGCTCGGTGACCCTCGTTTCGTCGGCCGCCGCCGGTACCCCGCCCCTCGATCGCGTCAAGAGAGGGTGTGGGATCGTCGCAGCACGGTTCGGGGAGATCGCTGTGGTAGGCGTTTATTTCTCCCCGAACCGAACTCTCGCCGAGTTCCAGAACTCCCTAACGGAGCTGGGAGACGTCGTTGTCGCCCTCGGTTCCCTCCCCGCCCTCGTCCTCGGGGACTTCAATGCCAAAAGTCCGGCTTGGGGTTCCCGGTCCACGGACTATAGGCGGGCAGGATGCTCGAGCACTGGGCCCGTGCGCAGGGCCTGGTGATCGAGAACCGGGGTTCTGTCCCTACGTGCGTGCGGTTTACGTGTGGTCAGTGGTGGACGTTACGTTCGCCACCCCCAGCCTGTCACCGCACGTCACCGACTGGCGCGTTGTGGAGGAGGAGGAGACCTATTCCGATCACCGGTATATCCGGTTCAACGTCTCCGCCCAGACCCCAGACGCGCCGGTCCGATGGGACCTGAGTGGTCCGCGATGGGCGCTGAAGCAGATGGACCGGGAGCTATTCCTGGAAGCCTCGATCGTGCAGGCCTGGGGGTCACCCCCGGACAGGCCTGCCGACATAAACGACGAGGCGGAGTGGTTCCGGGAGGCCATGTCGGAGATCTGCGACGTGGCCATGCCCCGGGTCCGGCAAGGACGCGCCCGGCGTCAGCTGTACTGGTGGTCGAGCGAGCTAGCAGCGCTGCGCGAAGCGTGCGTTGCGGCGCGACGCCGGTACACCAGGTTCCGCAGGCGCCGCACCCGACCTTCGGATGCGGCGACTGTAGAGGCGGAGCTGTACGAGGGCTACAGGGCAGCGAAGGCCGTCCTCCGAGACGAGATCTGGCGGGCCAAGGAACTGGCCCGGGAGGAGATGCTGGCGACTCTGGACGGGGACCCATGGGGCCGCCCCTACAAGTGGGTGCGAGAGAGGCTCGGCCCCTGGGCTCCCCCGTTGACGCAGAGTCTCGAGCCTCAGTTCTTGGAGGACGTGGTGAGCGCCCTGTTCCCATCGCGAGGGGAGCACGCTCCCCCGCCCATGGCTCCGTCTCTGACGGAACCTGAAGCTGGCGCAAACGCGGACCACAGCGACAACGACGTCTACGACACCCCAGAGGTGACCGAGGTAGACTTGAGAGTGGCGGTACAACGGCTCAAGGCCAAAAATACCGCCCCGGGACCCGACGGCTTGCCAGGGAAAGCGTGGGTCCTGGCCTCGGAGACTCTCGGGCCTCGACTAGGGGGGCTCTTTAGCGCATGCCTGGAGAGGGGCCAGTTTCCGCTTCGCTGGAAGACGGGAAAGCTGGTCCTGATCCAGAAAGCCGGGCGCCCTGCGGACTCTCCGTCCGCATTCCGGCCCATCGTGCTGCTCGACGAGGCGGGCAAGCTCTTGGAAAGAGTAATTGCAGACCGCCTCTTCGGGCACCTGAATCGGGTGGGCCCGGATCTTGCGGAGTGCCAATTTGGCTTCCGCAGGGGGCGCTCGACGGTGGATGCCATCATGCGCGTGAGAGCCCTCACGACGGGGGACGCGGTATCCCGGGGCAGGGTCGTCTTGGCGGTGTCTTTGGACATCACCAACGCCTTTAACACCCTGCCCTGGAGTTGCATCAGGGAGGCACTCCGGTATCACCGGGTGCCGACCTACCTCCGTCGCATAGTCGAGGACTACCTGACGGACAGAGCCGTCATCTACCCCGGTCACCAGGGAGAGTGGAACCGGCGAGAGATGTCGTGCGGTGTCCCACAGTGATCGGTCTTGGGGCCGCCCCTGTGGAACATTGGATACGACTGGGTGCTGCGCGGCGACCTCCCTGACGGCGTCAGCGTAGTATGTTACGCTGACGACACGCTCGTCTTGGCGCAGGGAGAGTCGCACCAGGCGGCGGCCGACCTGGCGACGCAAGCGGTTGCGACAGTCGTTCATAGGATCCGGCAGTTGGGACTCGACGTGGCGCTGCACAAGACCGAGGCCATGTGCTTTCATGGCGGTCAGAACGCGCCACGGTTCGAGTCCCACATAACGGTGGAGGGGGTTCGCATCGGCGTCGGGAGGACGATGAAGTACCTGGGACTCGTCCTCGACAGCCGGTGGAACTTCAGGGAGCACTTCCTGAGTTTGGCCCCAAAGCTGAACCGGGCAGCAGCCGCCTTCAGGCGACTCCTGCCTAATCTCAGCGGGCCAAACGCCTCCTGCCGAAGGCTGTACGCCGGCGTCGTGCGGACGCGACCACGAAAGTTGGTCGCATGCCAGAGGGTCATGGCTATCCGAATGATCCGGGGATACCGCACGATCGCCGGCGAATCAGCCAACCTCCTTGCCGGATTGCTGCCCTGGGATCTGGAGGCGACTGCCCTCCAGCGCGTCTATGAATGGCGCGTGTAGGCGCAGCGCCGGGGCGTATCCCCGCTGCCTCGAGAAGTCGAGGAACGGCGGGAAGAGCTCCGGCGCGATCTCAGGGCAGTATGGAGGGAACGACTGTCGCAACCGACGGCCGGGCACGCTGCAATTGCGGCGGTAAGACCCCTCTTTGAGGAGTGGCTAGATCGGCGTCACGGCGTCCTAACCTACCGCATGACGCAGGTCCTCACCGGACACGGAAGTTTCGGGAGGTACCTGTGTCTGATGGGAAAGGAGGAAACGCCTGGGTGTCACCACTGTGAGGGTTGCCCTGAGGACACCGTGCAAGACACACGGTGCAAGACTGCCCCGCCTGGGCAGAGCACCGACGTGTCCTCACGGCGGCGATAGGCGGAGACCTCTCGCGCCCGGCATTGGTCGAGGCCATGCTGCGGGGCGAGAGGGAGTGGGAAGCGGTCGCCTCCTTCTGCGAAGCAGTCATGCTATCGAAGGAGGAGGCGGGCCGCGTGAGGGAGAGGATGGCGTCCTCCCTCCAGCCCAGCCGCAGTTGTAGACGCCCACGGCGTCGGACGTCGGCCGACGATCTCCGGCCACCGTAGGCGCGGGCATCCGGACAGCGAGTAAAGGGCAACTCACTGTCCGACCATGGACCATGCCCGGGTCGACGGCGCGTCGTGTTCCACGTGCGCCTCATAGAGCGTCAGCAACATGACGAGGCCCCCTTTGCAGAGGGCCGAAGCCTGCCGGGGTCGTGGGACTCATCCCGTTACCGTGGCCCCGGTATGTAAAGGGTTATTGAAGGAACAGCGTGGATTTTAGTCAGTAAAAGTCTGACAGTCCCTCCCACCCTGCCCGGAGTGGGAGGACTTATTTGATAATTTTACCACGTTAAAAAAAAAAAAAAAAAAGAGCTAAGCAAGCGTGCTCCATCTTCGACCACATCGTCACTTACCATCAGGTGAGATGGTGGTTAAACGCGAGCCTATTATCAATAAAAAAAAAAACAAATACATCTAATAGTTTCGGAATAAAATGGCTGTGACATACGGACGGACGGACGGACAGATAAACAGACCTGACTGTTCGATCCCGATCCCAGCGCAACGAAACTGGTTTGTAGAACTGTCCGCGATTACGCGGAGCCCTAACTACGTTGTTTTACAAAAATATTTTAACATTATAGATTACAATATGCACACTTACACAGAGCTAAGACGACGGCACCAACCTGTTCTCAGATCACGTCCGCGAGTGCTTGCGGGTTAATATTTAATGTTTTAAATCCCAATAAACTAGCTTCTCACAAATTTGAATAGTCATGACAAAAATTTAAATAATATGATAGTTGGCATCATCAAATCTGTAATTGATCTAAAAAGAATGCCAGGTTTTATTTTTTATTTTTTTATATTTTTTTGATAGGCCCACTCGTAGTTCAGCACACAAAGGCTGGTTACTACTTAATCGGCCGATCCTGTGGTGACCTCTAAATTTACAGGCCTCCAGCCAGGGCTTACATACTAAGTTTTTTTGGGGGTTTATTGTTTTTTTTTTTATTTATTTGCCTCTGTGTAAAAAAATGGCCATAGGAAAGCCAATTCTCGTATTTGAAAAACGTGTATTTATTGACACTTCATGCACATAATTTGGGATCTCTGACCGCACGTCTTTTGAAGAATTCCTCCCTAAAAAAAAACAAAAATTCATCAGTGAAGACTGCCTCGTTGTCCTGGTGGTCGCAAGCGCACCTGCTGGGCATGAAGTCCCGGGTTAGATTTCCAGGTTGGGCAAAAAGTGTTATCGGGTTTTTCTGTAAGAAATTTTTCAGTTTTAGCCCATAATTTGAAAGTTGGCGCTGTGATAACCCCGTGCCTTGGAAACCACGGTAAGCAGTTGGTCCTGGCTGTCATTTGGACTTCTTGGATAGTCATTCTACACTCCTTCTCCATATAAACTTGAACTGTACAAACATCATACCTACTACTCCATCCATAATTTTCGAAAACCGGGTTTAAAAAGTGAATTTAGATGAGTGTAATAACGTTAAATATACAGAGCTGATACGACCGAGGGGCTTTTCTTTAAACTGCGTATGCTAGGTACTATTCTCAAGCTTTGTACCAAAAATCAATTAAATAGAAGAAGTAGTTTAGTCGCAAATGATTTTGATGAGACGCACCTTAAAGCGATAAATCTGACCAAGACAAGAGATAACACACACTGTGCTCCGTTGCCACTCTGTTACCTAGGTATTTAAGGTCAGTCACATTTATTTACAAAGGGTGGTTGCGGTTTACTCTGATTTGTAAGCTATTTAGGTAGTTTGAAAAAAAAATTTTTTTTTGGCTCTTTTTATTTTTTAACTGTATCAAATTAACACTAAACACGTATAGTATACGTAGTGTAATTTAATGCCCCTCTGTCGTATCAATTCTGTATAAATTAATTTTACTCAACATTTATAAATTTAATTCTAAATATAGGAATCGCAATACCTCCCAACTAGCAAAATACCCTTAAAAACAAAAGCTTGTAAGAGCTGTGGTTTCATATAATGTTTATACGTGTTCTGATTAAGCCAGAAACCCTTAGTACCCTTACAAACAAAAGCTTGTAAGAGCTATGGTTTCATATAAGGTTTATATGTATTCTGATTAAGCCAGAAAGTCTAATAGTGTTATCTTATAAGTCTATTTAAGTTTTAAGAGCATTCATACTTGTAACATTATTCTTATAGACGTATATAAGAAAACGTTATATAATGTTAATAAGAGCACTGGTCTTATAAGCGCCGTTTACAAGTCTAATTGCCTTTGATTCTTAATTAAAACTTATAAATGCATTTTATAAGTACATTTAATCATATAAGTGACTATACTAAGTGTTTTATTAGACTTCTGTTGAACGAGTGTTTTAAAAGTGTGATTATCTCACCTAAGACATATTAAAGAGTAGAAGCACTTTTAAAAGTCTTACAAGTGTCTTAACAATTCTCTATTAAGTGTTATTTATTTTCCGTGTTGTGTTTGACACGAGAAATATCGAGTATCTCTCCGAGCATCTCATGCAACTGACACAAAAAATATTTTTGATGGTTCCGTGCAAAATAACGACCTAAGTATTAAAAAGTCTACCTACCCATAGTTTTTTAATATGTAGCTTGAAAGTGCGTTATGATTTCAACGATATATTTATAATTTTATTTATACATTATTATGTAATTAATAGAAGTGTATTGGTTAATTAGTTACACAATTCACATTCATCACTTGAGTAGTGGTCGTAAATTGCTAATTTATGGCAGCCTGCGTCCCAGAAGAAATCCAAATACAATAAAGTCATGATATCATTTTGGGCCGTTGTAAAATGTTGGGGCAGGAACTTTGAAGTAGGATATCCACAGGCTTTACATTTTTCACACAATACAAAGTGCGTTATGTTCAATGGCCAAGTTTCATTCTTAAGCATTCGGAGCTTTTTTAACTTATGAAACAGTGGACATCCATAACTGCAACCATACTTTGTGTGTATTTGTCCTAAAACATAATATAAGCGTATTTACATTGAATTAACGTAGTGGATTAATTATTTACTTGTACCTATAATGACTTCGTTGTTTGGTTTGCTTTTACTTATTAAGGAACCCTAAATTATGAGTAGTATGGCCGTGTAGACAACGGTTTTAGGTTTAATTTGACTTTTACCAGGGCGATATAAACCTTACACAAGAATACTGGACTTATATTGTTCTGATAAAGCACTTATGAGTCGTGGTTGGTCGTAATGGCGACATTTTGAATATTATCTTACAAATAATTGTAATAATATATAATAAAGGACACATTTTTGAGAAGGCCCGTGAAAATACTGTTATACAAATTTCAAAATAATCGACAAAAACTACTTCGCAACCTAATAATCGCATAAAATGCATGACAAACTAAGCTATACACACTTAGGAAAATGAATAAATTATTTTCCCAAAGTTTCTCTTTACCTCACGGCGCGGCGGTGGTTTGTGATTACCGTTGGTAATTACACTCTTATAAGGAGATCACAAAGAGGGCTACAAGTGATATTACACTTAAAATAGCATTCGTAAGAAGACTTTAAGGTTATTTGCCCTTAAAGCAAGCTCTTGTAAGTCACTTGTAAGTTTGTTTTTCCTTATAAAATATTAGCAAGAGTTTTATAAGTTTGAAAATACACTTCGCGAGACCATTACAAGCCAATTGTAAGGGTGAATATACTTATAAAGTGCGCCCAAATCCACACTTATATGTGTCTATACGTGTGATATAAGACTGAAAAAAATATGGTCTTGGGATATTTGTAAGAGAATTTTTTGCTAGTTGGGCTATTATCTCAGTTTAAAACTAAAACCAAGAGCTACCTAAGGAATTCAGAGGGCTATTGTCAATTTGCAAAAGCGATCCCATTGCGAAAAATCCTTCGGGGCTTGCCCATCTGACCTACACAATCAAGAAACTGCGTACCATGACAAAAAACAAGTTATTTATGTCGTATGGATTTGAAACTACCCCTAAAAATGTGCTACGTCTGCTGAACTTAGGCAAATGCCGACGTTTCACGGATCTGAATTTTTGCAAGTATAAGAAATCGTTCAAACTGAAGATTTTGCGAAACGAATTTATTTTTATTTATTTATTGGCCTATCTACAGTTGTCACACTGTTCATCCTAATAATACACGCAGTTATTATGTTACAAACACATTGTACCTATAACGTGATGCGAAAGACACAGTATGCAAAAACTAAATTACAACTAATATGTAAATTAGGTATTATAATGAAATAATTATGTTTATTTTGCAAATAGGTTATAACTTTTACACGTAATTACAAGACAAACGGCGATGCGCCATCGTTACATGGTGGACGTCCCACACATACGCACGAAACATTTTGGGTATACTTTCATTGTGCGTACAGCTAAGGAGTGGAATTCCCTGCCGGAGTCTCTGTTTCCTGATATTTATAACCTGGGAGTCTTTATTTCACGAGTGAATAGGTTACTTCTAGGCAAGCGTGCTTTATCTTCGACCACATTATCGCTTAAAATCAGGTGAGATTATGGTCAAACGCAAGACTATCAAATATAAAAAAAAAAATTTTTTTTTCGTACATCTAATCTAGATGAGGCCAGTGTTTCCTAACTGACTACTCTGAGAAGAAACACTGAAACAAACTCAGAGATCAACGTCTCTTTCAAAGTCTATACAATTTGTAGTTATCAAATCATATGAGAGCCATGTAGGTTTATGTCTGTGGCGCCCTTTAAATGCCAGAATCACACAGATTTGAGCAGACCCGTCCAAACAGTGCAAGCATTTGTCAAATATCGCGTAGCTCAACTTATTATTATTCTATATCAAACGTAAAATGTTTACAAGTGCTGTTCATAATATTATATTAACTTCGTATCTTCATATAATGTTGAGGTACCTATTATAATGATACAATCATCATCTATTTAGCCATTTCCCAACTATAAAAAAATAAATAAAATAAAAAATAAAATGCATTTAATTCAAGTAACTTAACTCATATAAGATTAACAAAATCAGAAACACACACACCAAATATTATTTTCAAAGAATAAATTAAAATGAAAATGACAATTACAAAAAAGAAAAGAACTAAATGAAATAAAAATGTCAATAAAAACAATAAAATAAATAAAATAAAATGGTCATAATAAATTTTTATATAATTAAAAATGCTATAATTGAATAAAAAAATATATACACTATTAATTTTAAATAAATCATTTTAAAACATCAAATTTTTAGTTATATGTAGATCTCCGCAATGTTTAACATACGGACAATCTACCCTGTCGGCAATCATCCTCAGGACTGTGTTAGTGCTGCCCCGCAGCCTGCGCACTAACGAGGCGGCTCGCTTTCTCATTATAGTGTGGAAGTTGTCCATGCGCGCCTCCGTGAACATGCCTGAGGCGCTGCAGTAGCGAGGCAGCCCCATCACCACCCTGAAGGCGTTATTGTACTGGACGTGGAGTGCGCTGTACGATGCCTGAGTATATCTAGCCCACAGACTGCACGTGTAGAGGGAGGTACAGTACGCTCGAAAGAGCGTAACTTTCACTCCCTCGGAACAACGCGCAAATCTGCGAGCCAGCATATTCGCTCGGATCGACAGCACCCTCCGCTCCCGTTCCATGTCGGCATCGTCTTTGAGGTCGGACGTCACTATGTGGCCAAGGTATTTGAAATGCCTTCCCCTTTCAAGTTTCGCCCCATTTAGAAATACATCCGGCACGGTAGTGTATCGCTTACTACCGGCCTCAAGGACCATGCACTGACTTTTTGCTGCATTATATTTTAAACCATGGCTAACAGCATAACTTTCACAGGTCTCGATAAGCCTGCGTAGGCCACACACTGACGCGCTCAGCAAGACCATATCGTCTGCATAGCTGAGATTATTGACACAAACTCCATTAATATGGCAGCCGACATGCTGCTTGCTGAGCGCGGCAATAAGGTCATTCATGTACAGATTGAAAAGCGAGGGAGACGTCAACCCCCTCTGCCTCACCCCGCACTCCAACCTATACGGCTCCGACATTTTTCCCGCCCACCGGACCGAGTTGACCTGGTGTCCATACCAATACCTAAAGATGTTAACTATGTTGGGGTAGCGACATCTATCTCGCAACATACAAACTAAATATCGAAATCCTGTATCGCGCAAGCAAAATTTACCGCACAACTAGCCTACATACAAATCACCCGATTACAAACATGGGGCAGTTGCCCACCAGACAAAAACAGCTATCTGGTTGGAGGATCCTCTCTTTTCAATGGGGATGCGGGACTTTACACCCTGTTCCGCATATCCCCAAATTCGCGTCGGCTTCCAGTCTAACCAGATACAGTTGAGTACTAGTGCTTTACATGGAGCGACTGCTTATCTGACCTTCACATCCAACTGGGTAGCACGACATCCCTTGGCAAGACTGATGTTAGATTTTGTGACATCTGACTACCCGTAACAACTGTCATATAGTGGCCAACATAGTAGCGAATGTAGTGGCCAATGCCTATTGGCGTTGGTCAATAGGCATTGGGTCTACACGTTGGTGTAGAGGGGGTGTTTGTGCATCTTGGGTTGTACTGCACACCCTCTACACGTTGGCCAATAGGCATTGGCCACTATATTCGCCACTATGTTGGCCAACGTGAAGAGCTGGCTTTAGATGTACAAATGACAGCCGGAGGACCAACAGAATTCACATCGCTAACTTTCAAACTCCGGACTACAACTATTGGATTTCCACTGAGAAACGTCTGATAAAATAGCACTTTTTGCCAGACTCGGGAATCGATCCTGAGACGTCAGCAGTTGCGCTTACTACCACTAGACCAATTAATCTGACAAGCATCATTAGCCTAGTGGATAAGGTGTCGGACTTGTGATCGAGAGGTCCCAAGTTCGAACCCCACCCATTACACTATTGACGTGAACCCACTCCAGACACAAGCATATTTAGCTTAGTTGGAGGGGTTAACAAGATTGCTAGTAATGTGAATTCTACCCACATTGCTAGATATGTTTCAAAAAAAAAAAAACAACACTACAACTCTATAGCCTACAAAAGCAAATACCTATAGATTTACCCTTTAGTTCAGACCACTATTTAATCTCAATCACAATAATATTTAATTACACACGGCTTTTTTTTTTTAAACGTGGTAAAATTATCAAGTTAGTCCTCCCTCCCCGGGCAGGGTGGGAGGGACTGTCAGACTTTTACTGACTAAAAGCTTTGCTTAATCTTAAAGATCGACCCGTGCCACTATTATTATTGTTACGCCAGTCGCTTAGTGAAGTACGTCGAGAAACTTCGACATAAATCTAGAATGTTCGAGACACTAACGCCATCTAGCGGTGAATAGCAGAACTGAGTATATCTAGTCGAGACACTAACGCCATCTAGCGGCGAGTAGCAGTGCTGTGTATCTCGAGTAGCTTCCTGGAATATTCTGGGCAGTAAAACAGTGAGTCGATTTTATAAGAATGTTCTAGACTCATAGCTCGCAGAGAAACTTAGACGTCAGTCTTATTACGAGGCGAATACGCGATACAATCGAAGCTATACAAGTGAATTTCAGTGCGATTTAAGTGTTAAGTGACAAGTGTTGTGGTGCGAATAATTGTGTTAAATTTTTATTTTGTGTTTAATTAATTAAAGTGTTAATTTTGCTTTAATTGGCGTTAATTATTTCTATCCCGAACCCCAGCTCGTAACATTATTTAGTCGTAAGCTCCTCGAGCACCTATTAAAATATTTATCATGTTAGTTGTAACAATAATAATTCTTGTCTTATCATTAGAATCGATTCAACTGTCTTAGAAATTAGCGCGGACTAACAGAAAGACAAGAATATTAAAATTTTGGTATCGTGTAAATAAATATAATTACTGGAGAAAAGACTGTAATTTTGAAATCACACACAGACACTACAATACCCGGACACAGCAATATCCAGACTTCTTTTAAAATATAAAATCGGTCGCTCAATCGATTTCGTGCACCTTCTCTTATATCCGATGCTGTTATTCATATCGAAGTATGAGTTAATGTCTTGGAACGAAGATAACTTAGACCAAGGTTGGAAAGGGACAAAATTTATGAATTACGAGCTTCTACTCGCGACTTCACCCGCGTAAAGGTCGTTGACCACATCTATCGCTTACCATCGCCTCACACAAAAATAAAAAAATTGGCCAAGGGCAAGTCAGACTCACCCATGAAGGGATCCGTAGTAACTACGCCATATAACTTTGTTTTTCATAGTATTTGTATGAATTACAAAGTTACATTTGCTGTTTTAGAAAATATGCTATATCTCAAGAACTGCTGACCCGATCTCGTTCAAACTAATTTTCATTGAAATTTTTCATTAAGATTACAGCTATATATTTTTTAGATTTTTCCCTCCATTATTATAGAGAAGGGGGAAACACACATTTTACCACTTTGGAAGCGTATATCTTTTAAACGATTGACTTTGTGAAAAAGTATTTTTAGAAACCTCAATGTCAGTTTTAAAGACCTTTCTATAGATACCACACACGCATAGGTTTCATGAAAAAAATAAATATTTTCAGTTTCAGTTCCAGGTATGGGGAGCCCTATTTTAAATATTTTTTTTATTTATTGTTCATAAAATCAGAAAGCGGTTCACACAATACATCTTCCTACCAAGTTTCATGTGTATAGTCCTAATAGTTTCGGAATAAAATGGCTGTGACATACGGACGGACGGACGGACAGACAGACAGACATGACGAAACTATAAGGGTTCCGTTTTTAGCCATTCGGCTACGGAACCCTAAAAAGAGGCTGAATCATTTACATAGGTAGTCTTTTATTACCACCGGAATGTACCAAGGCAATGCATGGACAGTTGTTATGAATTTATCTTCAGGCAGGAAGAAAGAATCCTTGAAATAGGTTGTTGAATTAACATCTGCGTGCCTTTTTTCGGTTAGATAATCATCGAATGACTCCTCTGGTTGGAGCAGAAGGGTGTCTAAGACTTTCACTGTCTAAAACCCTCCCAATTCAATCAGTTACCCTTGCTTTCCGGGGCCGCTGTATCTCGCTAGAACATTCCCGTTATCCCGGTAAGCAATGTACCTGTTGGGACGCGTTAATGCTAGGTAGTGCACGTCTGGGGCTGCCATCCGTACGGGTTTCCCCGGATTTGTCCTAGTTTGGACAGCATCCGGGGGCGTCCGGGGGGATTTTCCCAATAAGCGTCCAAGTAAAACCCGGACAAACATTGGTCTTACGGGTACCAAAAAGCACGATCTCTACTCTATTATTATTGTCCTACGGTATTTCATCTCATTGTTCATCTTACGTTGATTAAATGAAAAGGAAGAGACTGTTATTACAAAAGTTCTAAAGTTCTACAATGTCATCACTTTATCAGTAAATTAAAACCACAATTAAACATTGTTGTTTTTAGTTTCAAGTTCAAAAATGCATTTTTCTATGATGTCCGGGGAAAAACTGTGATTTTACCCAAATGTCCGGGTTTATAAGTCTGTGTCTGGGGCCGGCCAATTTGGTGATGGCAACCCTATGCATGTCCAAATGCCCTCTAACGCGTGGAAGCGAGAAGAAGTAAAGTGATGTACTAGAGTACATAAATATGTAAGTATATCAAAATAGTTCCATTAAAATAAAAAAAAATGTAAGTCCATTCTAAACGCCATAGAAGTTCATACTACTATTGCAAAGGGGTATTAAAAGTCTCGTTTCAATTTATTGATGCAAACCGTTCGGTTCCCTTTTGAAAGCATATTACATTTGCATTACGATTTCAAAAGAGTTCAATTAAAAATATGGACAAGTTCGTTAAAGCAATAGCCGAGACGGTTCCGTACTCTTTCGTGTGGTGCAATTATTCAAACTATTGAATTAATAATCTGAGCCTGAAATGAACATACTTAATTGAAACCTTTTTTTTTTGCTAAGCCACAGAAGCTAGAATTTAATAATGAATTAAACTCGAAATCTCCTGGTCCTCACAGGTTTCTACAAAATTTTCTGTTAACTCTAGGACAACGGCATGCTTCTACTTTTTTCACCTGTGGTATAACATGCACTAAACCAGTCTATCTGAATGTAGTTGTGCAGCAGTCACGGTATTTTTAAATAACTATACAATATTTAAACTAAGAGAATAGGCATAACTTAATGAGCGTACAAAAATCAATCTCTGTTTTAAATGTTATCTATTCATGAATTGAGCTCGGTAATCTTTTGCATCACTTGCCCTCAAATTTCTATAGATATTATAAATAGAATATATAATATATTGGGGATAAACATGATTGTCTGGCACCCTTATTTTGGTATTGATCACAAATCGTTGAGCTCCTTAAAGTTTTAAGTTGAACTATACGTTATCTAAGAAACTTGCTCTGTCTGGACAGGCCTACTGAAATCTGCGTGCATCTTTCGTTAAAAGATCGCCTGAGACACTACACTGACCTACAAGGTTCTCACATGATATTGTATAGACTTCAAAAGAGACTTACATAATTATCTCTGACTTCGCTTCGGTGTTTCTTCTTAGGGTAATCAGTAAGGAAACATCGCCCTCATCTAGTTTTACAAAAAAAGAAACGTGTCAAAAGAATTATTTAATAACTAATTTGCAAAATCAAGATCATTTAGCAACGAGCTCCACATTTTCTTTAGTTTTAATTGCCGAATAATTCTATTAAAGGATAAATAAAATAATCAAATTTATTACTACGGATCTCCAAAAAGTCGAAGTTTTCCCGGCAGTGGAGGTCATTATAGCTTTTAAAATGGCTGCCGATAGAAGCCGCATCCCAATTAAGGGGAAGCCTTGACTTTTACAAGAATTAATAAAGTTATGGAGGTGATATAATTATTATTATGTATTTGTTATCTTGGAGCAGTAGTGGTCCGGTGGTAACTGGCCTCACTTGAGAGTTGCAGGTCGAGGGTTTGTACCCAATCAGGAACATTAAGATATGTAATTTATATCATCACCACTCTTAATTCTGTGAAAGAAAACTTCGTGAGGAAACCAGCATTTCTTAGAACTAAAAAAATCGAAGCTGTGTGAAATCCACCTACTAGCTCTTGGCTCGCGTGGTGGATTATTCTCTCATAGAGAGGAGGCCTGTCCCAGCAGTGGGAACCACAGAACAGATAAAAGAGGTTAGAAAGGAAATAGTTCCTGATTTGTAAGAGAACGTGTGTCGCCGCTTGTCTCCCCATTCTTTAGCTCTACTACAAGCAAGAGGCCCGTTACGTATGCGAATTACGCACACAAATAAATTACACACACTTAAATCGAGAGCTTGCTACTGATTGTAACTCACTGTTGATAAACAGACATTACCATTACATTGCCATTCATCTATTCCGTGGTGGGAACGTAATGGGCTAAATTATTATTAAATTATTTATTTATTCATAGGAAACTCAACAGTTTTTTTTACAATTCTCATTTCAACAATGTCACATGGGGTTCTGAAGCCTATTATAGAGTTTCACAGTATGCATATAAAACTGCAAAGTACAGTAATTTTTTTTTATTGATTATAGGCTCGCGTTTGACCACCATCTCACCTGATGGTAAGTGTCGATGTGGTCGATGATGGAGCACGCTTGCCTAGAAGTAACCTATTCACATTTGACTTCTAAAATTTTAACTTTTTCACTAAAAGAAAAGGAAATATAACAACTGGTAAATAATAATATACGAATATTATTCACTTACTCGCGAGTATTTTTACAATAGTTTTACAAAAAGATACATTAGATAGCTGGAATATATCCAGATTTTTAAATTTGTCTATGTATAAGCGAGGCAGTCGAGTCATAACAGCATTTTGTCCATAAGGTACACTAAATAAGTGAGTGTATCTTGTGCGAGACCTTTGCGTGTAAAATTCTATGCATGACAAAAGGGGAAAGTGATTTTTTTAAGGATTTGTATGTGCACAATGTCAGACTAATGAAAAAACGCAGTACCTTTTTTCAGACCTAGGATCAAACCTTTTTTTTTTTTAACGTGGTAAAATTATCAAATAAGTCCTCCCACTCCGGGCAGGGTGGGAGGGACTGTCAGACTTTTACTGACTAAAATCCACGGTGTTCCTTCAATAACCCTTTACATACCGGGGCCACGGCTAGGCTCTTTTATTACAGTTGAAGTACTTATTTTATTTTCAATAACATTTCATATACAATAATTTCAGATGCCTTTAAAGGTAGTTACAACCTTTGCAATTTTTATTAAAAAAAGATTCCGAGTAGGCGACTGATCAGTATTCTGGAAACGTAAGATTTTAACGTGAGCTCCGTTACAATTCTTTGGTTTATCTTACACATGGTACGTTCTGTTCAGTGAGATTAAAAATACACCGTATAATATGCTATCTAAATTCCAGATAAGAAGGAATTTGTGATTGAATTGCATATTAGAATCAAGGATTATTCATGCAAAATAACAGCATTTAAACAGAATCAGTGCTGTAGTTTTAACATGGATCGACTGTCTATCTGACCTCCACAACTCAGTAGCTGGGTAACACGATACCCGTTGGCTAGACCTGTGTCAGATTTTCAGTTTCTGACTACCCGTAACGACTGTCAAACATGTACAAATGACAACCGGGACCAGTACGTCGATTCTGTAAAATTCGAACAACAACTCTCATCTCACATAGCTATTCACTTTCACTTCGCTTATGGTTCAAAGTGACCTTGATTTTGCATTCTGTAAACAGCGTCGAAGTGACGGAGAAATTACCTTACCGAATGCCACTTCTCACGTCATCTCATACTTTATCTGTCAAAATCTTTAGTTCAACTCGCTGGCACGCTCGCAAGGGTAGCGCTAGTGTGAATTCGAATTAACAAACGAGTTTTTAGAATGCTAATCAATAAACTCACAGCGGATTCAGATTCGAAGTTTAGAATGAGGTCTTACAGAATAACACAGCAGAGTCTAAACGTGAGTCTAAACGAGGCACGGGAGTATCACACTGCCAACTTTCAAACTCCGGGGTACTGCTGAGAAACTCAATACAGAAAATCTCAATAGCACTTTTTGCCCGATCGAATCTGAGACCTCATGCTGAGCGGCTTGTGACCACTAGACCAAGATGCGATATTGACGCATGTAGTGTAAATGAACAAAATAACTGTGATTCATGGATTCTGTTGTAGGTAATTTATTAATCAGATTTATATACAAGTAAACCACAGCATTCATTTCATTGCCATTAAATAATGATCTAGACTATGTGTTTCTACAGAGATACTTATCAATGAGTTTCATATTAATTCGTTCTTCTTAAAAATACACTTGATTTGATTATAAGTGTAAATCGTTTAGTGCTTAAGTAACATTAATCCATTTATTTATTGATTTAAGAATTACAAACGAAATGTAATTAAAATAGATGCACAAGATTATTCCAACAATAATTGATATTGAAATCTCTACTCAAACTCAAAATTACGCTTACGCCAAAAGCTTTTTTCCGGGTGGGAAAATCAGCGAATGACTTCTCTCACTCGGGGTGGAGCAGAAGGGATCGTCAGACTTCTACTCACTACTTGCGTTCCGGGGCTGCGGTAAATTGTCAGAACATTTATTCAACCCCGGCAGGCAATGGCTCTATAGGACCCCGTCACTAGTGCTGACGACTCTTGGAGGCGCGCATGAAACACGGCGCGCCGACTGAGATACTGAGCTATCCCTATTCACTATCCGCAAGCCTGCGCCTACGGGTGGCCGGAGATGCGATCCCTGACGCCCGAGGCACAGTATAGAAATATGGACCGTACGGAAACTACGTACAAACGATCGAAACGCTACACTCACACAAACATTCGCACCGACGAGAGTCCTAAGCGTGGGTCGCGGTGCTCTCCTAGTAGTGCGTGCTGCGTCAAGACGAGTGGTCACATTTAAATTTTATTTATCTCCGAAAATGCCACGTGCGTATTTCGTTGTGTACGGCTGTTTGAACTCGACTTCAACAAAACCGGAGCTATCGTATTTCAACCTTCCTGCTGATTTTGAAAGGTAAGAATGAATTATTTATTGTTGTTGTGTGGTAATATTAAATGGTTTTCCGTGTTTAAACTATCGTTTTTTGCTGAGATTAACCGACACCATGAGATTACCTATATAAATTGTATTTGTAAGCTAGGTAGTTATTTCAATTCGATGGATTAATCACTACAGAACAAACATGTGAAAAAAAAAAAAGCAAAAACAAAATCATTAAAAGTTACAACCTTGTTGCTTCAATGGAGCGTAGGTAATTATGTCCTCAACTAGGCTTAGTTTATGTACTGTCCATATCTATACTGTGTGCGAGGCGTCACCTACGGGAGCTGCGGCGTGAGGAAGAGAGATGTCTTTCCCTCACGCGTTCTACCTCCTCCTTCGCTAGCATGACTAAAACGTCAGAAGCTAGTGTATGGTTCGAAATTGGTAAGAAACTCCACGCTTACTCTTTTCAAGATATCATTCATTTTCACAATATATCCATAATACAGGTTTAATAAGTATGGCAGGACAGTATATACCAATTAACCGAACAGTATAATTACAAATAAAATATTGAAAAATGAATTTAGTGTAGTGTTCTCCCATTCATAAAAAAACTTTATAAAATATTAAAATAAACTTGACAAGTGACAACATTAGATTTCACTAAACTATCTATCTTCTATCTTATCTTGTATATATACAACATGTTATTTAAAGGGTATATACATACCGAGTGCACGGCTTCTTTGTATGATAACAAACGATATGGCAAGGGTTTTCTAATCCTATGTCTACATGTGTGGAGCATATTAGAAATTTCAATACATTGATACCAGAGGCCGAATTTTTCAAATTAAGAAGAACGAAGAGAATTATCGTTTTACTTGCCACTTGCGTGCTGTGAAACGTTTGTTATTACTGGTATTCAAGAAACATGAAACCAATAATTTGGGGTCAATTCTGTGAGTCACTTATTTTGAGCTGAAACTTTGCATAGAGACTCCATACCAGATGTTGTCTTCAGTCCTTTTGGATAGATATGGGGTTTCCGTTACACGTTATATAAACACAATTAAGATCTCTCTACATTCCCTTACTATATTTACAAATCATGGTAACATAACACAAAATATATGGCTTTTGTGAACTCGCTCATCGAACAGGAAAATAAATCGATACGTGAGGCCACAGTGTTGAGTGCCCGCAAGGCTACATATAAAGAAAGAAAGAAATATGATCAATATTAAATGAGAATCCATTCCATTCGTATCCAGCAACCAGTACTTTTTTTCCGGGTGGGAACATCATCGAATGACATTTCCCGCTCTGGATTAAGTGGAAGGGAGTGTCATACTTCTACTCACTTAAAGCCCACCCTTTTCCTTCAGCTGCCCTTAAGTTCCGGGGCCGCGGTATTTCGTTAGAAGATTCCCGTAAGCCCGGCAAGCAACCAGTATCTAGCTTTGTATAAAAAAAAAACAAACAAACAAACAAAGGTTGTCTGTAAGAGATTGCCCTGTGCGATAAGACCGCCCATTGTACACTAGTTTTATTATTTGTATCCTTAAGTGTATTGTAAGGTGTACAATAAAGTATATAATAAATAAATAAAAAACACTAATTGCTCAATCTATCAAATACTGAATTGAGAACTGGATAAGGGTATTTCTCTCATTAGCCAAAATTCTTGCCTAAAAGAAAAGGTTTTTGACTACTGAGCGCCAAGCACTACCAGGCAATTCATATTTTTGTTTAATCCGATATTCGTATTAATTCTTTGCCGAATGTAAGCCTCACAAAAAGTTAGTACAAAGATGTATTCAGCGTTATGGAAGAGATAAATGACTAGTATGATCGCACTAATTGAAGGGACGTTATTAATTGACAATATTTATAAAGATCTGAGTTTATAGAATAGACTTTTACTGGGTATTAATCAATACAGATAAGTTTAGTCTCACATTTAGGAGCCTTTTTGGACTCGCTGAGGTTTGTTATGTTTTAAATCATTTTCTTTTCGTGCGAATCCGAAACATAGGTTTATTCTTTCTTTCAGACTCAGTTCAGCAGTCAGCTTGTTTCAGTTTAAGGTTCACAAAGTAACTTTAATTTATCAAATCTCTTGTTAATAATGAAAACTGTATAAGATATAAAAAAGAGTAAATAGAAAAAAGATATATAGATCAAAGTGTAACGTAGTCGAAAAATTATAACACAATCTCTGGTAATTAAAAAATAAATTCTTTTCTAAAAGGCTTTGACAACTCATACTGTAATGCTGAAAATTGTGATGGAAGTTTCAAAACCACGTCCACGGCAGCGTATTCTAATTACCTAGTCACATCCAGTAAATCTTTGAAGTTTCTATGTAATAGAACCCGTAGGCCAAAAGAAACGCTGAAACCGTCATTTATTATTTTCTTTGTGGCGTTTCTTTCGAGAAAATCTTATAATCGCGTGTAGTGAGACATGCGAAAATGTAGGCATGGTACGGTTTTCGTTTTTGGTAATTGTTGTTAGCGAATGTTATGGAAACCCACAAAACATATTTTACCTACTTCTTGTTGGTGGTCGTGGTCAATATGCAGTAAATGCTAGAGTGGCGGATATAGCTCGCCTCACGATGTCCCGCCATCTCTCCCTATTTGCCTACATTTTGGTGCACTCATGCAAAGGTCCGCCAACCACGGTATTTGGTCGGTCCAACGCATCTGCGATCGTCCGGACGGTCTGGTGCTCTCTATCTTGCCTTGGACGACGTGACGTTCTATAGAGTCGTTATTACGCCTTGACATGTGTCCGAATAGTTTTAGAATGGGAGTTTGTACTACAATCGATAGACGCTGCTTGACACCGAGTATCTTTTACCTACTAATGTACTACTACTAAAGTACTTTGAATTTTTTTCGATATCAACTCTCGCCATTACCAAGATGAGGAATAAATAGGAATGGGTTAGTAATAATAATAATATATATACTATATATAATAATAATATTTACCGAAAGGAATTTTTTTTTTTTTTTTTTTTAGCGTGGTAAAATTATCAAATAAGTCCTCCCACTCCGGGCAGGGTGGGAGGGACTGTCAGACTTTTACTGACTAAAATCCACGGTGTTCCTTCAATAACCCTTTACATACCGGGGCCACGGTAACGGGATGAGTCCCACGACCCCGGCGGGCTTCGGCCCTCTGCAGAGGGGGCCTCGTCATGTTGCTGACGCTCTTTGAGGCGCGCGTGGAACACGACGCGCCGTCGACCCGGGCATGGTCCATGGTCGGACAGCGAGTTGCCCTTTACTCGCTGTCCGCATGCCCGCGCCTACGGTGGCCGGAGATCTTCGGCCGACGTCCGACGCCGTGGGCGTCTACCACTGCGGCTGGGCTGGAGGGAGGACGCCATCCTCTCCCTCACGCGGCCCGCCTCCTCCTTCGGAAGCATGACTGCTTCGCAGAAGGAGGCGACCGCTTCCCACTCCCTCTCGCCCCGCAGCATGGATTATTTATTATTTATTATATATATAGGGATTTTTTATTAAGTATATATTTATAATAATACCGCATTGTTACACAAATAGTTTGTTTGCCTACCCGATGGCGATTGCTAGTTTAGATTAAGTTGTTGATTGTCTTCTGTTATAGGAGTGACATTATCACTGAGTCATAAAATCCTTGAAAATAATAAAGACTGCTATTGCGAAATTATTTAATAAAGATGATATTATAAAGCGGTAAGATTTGTTTGTCTGTTTGCTTAAACGCGCTAATCTTCGAAAGTACTGGGTGGATTTGGATGAAATTTGGTATAGAAGTAGCTTGAAACTTGAGAAAGATTATAGGTTACTTTTTACGTGACTGTAAAAGAAGAAGGGTTACGTTGTTATCGTTCTAGTTGACAAATAAAGCACATTAACTCAGCTTGCGAGGTTGGAAGTACCTATGTGGGATGTGAAGCGATCATTATACCGACACACGTACCTGACAATAGCTTTGACCAATACCGTAGATTCTCGTTAGATGGCCGGATCAATGGCTTAATTCAGAAAGCTGTATATCTGGATACGGCTCGCATTGTTAGGAGGTGTCTCTGCCTGAAGCCCTAATTGCCAGGTGGTTTGGAGTCTGTTCTTGATACAGGTGGGCGTACAAACCTTAAATGTTTTACACGTATTATCTATACTTTTACTAAAATGAGTTGAAATGACAAATTAGTTACTATAATCTATGATGACTCAAACTCAATTTCAACCAAGGCACTTTTCAGTGCCAAATACATCTAACTACTAAACCAGCTCTGAACGTAGTCTCTATAAACTATTATGCTGATAATAATTTACTCCCAAATGAAAGAAAGCCGTAAAAAAGTGGCATGCATTATGTCGCAGACAGATCTCATTGTCTCACACAAACGCATTTTTAAAATAAAACTGTGTTACATCTTTCATTAGAACTGACATTAATGTTTCATTTCCTATGGATACGTCTTCTGCGATGAACGTTGGTATCTCTTATAATATTCGTAAGTAGACACGCGTCTCCGTAAGTAGGTAAATGCCTATGTACGACGCGCGTCAATCAAAGAGAGGAAATTAGGTTTTATGTTATTAGAACTTTCTATAATTAGAAAATTTTGGCTAAGATTTTCGATGAAAGGCGATTGGAAATTGGATGTTATTTCGTCTATAGGTACCTACATACTTAATTATTTGATTTCTTTTTGGCTCTTAGCACAGATATTTAGTCGGCGATCTATGGTCAAAAGGTACAATATGGCCCGCAAACGAGATACTCAACATTTCACGGGAAAATAACATTGGTTCTGGTAGTGGTGATCTGACTCGTTTTAGGTGTCTTTTTTAATTGTTATGTTTTCAATGACAACGCACGTTGCTTTTGATTAACAAAAAAACATTATCTACGTATAAATCTTGAATTATAGCATCCTATTTTTGTATTAAGTACATTAAAACAGTCAGACTAAAGAACCGGACGAAATGGAGGGAACTATCGCAGAAAGCTTTGGACTACACATAATAAGCAACCTTCACTAATGAAGAGTTATCTTTATTAGTGAAGGTTGTTTCTTATTCTTCTTTTTTGAGTCTCTCTTCTGCCAACTGCCTATATGACTTCCATAAACCAGTAACTGGGTAAGACAGTATCCCTTAGTAAGACTACTGTCTAACTTTCTGCCTTATGATTACCATCCTCAGCTGACATTTGTTTGTAAATACATAACATACCGAGTAATCTCGATATATTATTATGTATTAGGCTAATCAATATCACACAGTCAGCATATAAAGCTACCCCAAACTGTCAAATATTTTTAATAGATTTTCAACTTTATCATATAACAATAAGGTTGTAAATGTATTAAGCAAATTTGTCAGACTGGGGTAGCTTAATATGCTGGCATCCGTACATAATTATGTGTATTTGATTCCGAGTAAAATAAAATTTATGTAGTAACACTGATCCTTACTATAATATCCATATTATAAATGCGAAAGTAACTCTGTCTGTCTCTCTGTCTGTCTGTCTGTTACCTTTTCACGCCTAAACCGCTGAACCGATTGAGCTGAAATTTGGCATGGGAATAGTTTAGGACCTTGAGAAGGTCATAGGATAGTTTTTATCCCGGAATTCCCAAGGGATCGGGAATTACGCGGGAAAAACCTCCCACGCGAACGAAGTCATGGGCAAAAGCTAGTATTATAATAAATGCGAAAGTAACTCTGTCTGTCTGTGTGTTACGCAATCACGCCTAAACTACTGAACCGATTTTAATGAAATTTGGTACGGACATAGTCTAGAGGCTGAAAGAGGACATAGGCTGCTTTTTAATGCGAAAAAAGGGCTGTAAGGGGTTGAAATATGGGATGAAATTTTGTATGGAAATTACGTCATTTTTAAAGCTAGAAGCTTGAAACTTATTTTTAGACTTTTGATTAGATATTAATAAATACGACATTCAAATTACCTATGTGTGAGTTTCATTTTCAAAATATTTAGCCTAAAAAATTAAAAATGCTGCCGAAAGTCACTATTCCGCGCGGACGAAGTCGCGGGCATAGCTAGTAAAAGTATAATCCCGGTTACACAGACTAACCCATTATATTGCTACATAAAACTAAGCTTATACAATACGACTTACATACAGTATAATAATCAAATGTAATCAACTCGTTATAGGTGTAGTTCTAGCTTATCGACGAACGTGTAAACTGCGGTTTATGCTCATGCACCGTTTAGTACCTTCGAGTTCACTTGTCTAGTTACTGTCGTTCAATCGAACTATGTAAGTAGCGGAACAGAGACTACTGTGTTTGCGTACTCACTTGGAAACTAATAACTTGTGGCGTAGATATTATTTTACTACAATGGCTAGTCTCCGCTGTGGTAAACTGCAGTGATATAGTCTGGAGGTTTTAAATAATTATTTGATATTTGTCAAGCAATTTTGAAAGACATATTCAAGGGAATACTAACACTTTTTCTTTCAATTCGGTATTCCGATTTTTTTAAATCGCTTCGAATGAGTGCGTTTTTTTTGCTTTGCTTTACAGTAGTGCTTGATTTTATTTTTGGTAAAGTATAGTAATTTAATCATCAACGCAACTGGTTCTTGACAAGAGATTTAACAACCGATTAGGTAGTTTTTGCGTTGATCAGCCTTTCAGAAATCGGGTGTAAGTCAAGGAGATATGAATCATCTATCAATGTTCAAAATTAAGCCTGTAATTAAGCCTGTGCATTTTGGGAGGGAGGCATTATTTAAAAGTAAGATTCTACAGGATTGTTGTATCTATTTATTATCACGTACCGAAAGTGTAATATTTTATAAAAATGGAAGGTATTTTATATCAAGTCATTAAATGTATGAGACCTATAAAATGGTCGCATTGCCTATTTGAAAAATATCTTTTTTTCTTGTCGGATCTATTAAGAGGTCTTAGATCCGAGTAAGACAACTTTCTCGTTTGAACGAAGCATGACAACACTTATTTACCGAAACTCCAATAACATTAGCGGAATGATACGTGGCAAGATAATAATGAAGCGTGTATTCACAAAAGCTTTAGCTGTGTGTTACTTACCTAATACCTTTACTCGCTTGCTCTAATACTGACAAACCTGATAAAATATTTCCCCAGAGGCACTGGGACGAGCCGCTCTGCTGTAGTAAACGACTTACTGACCACTTCAACTACTATTCTTATATAGGTTTGGGAAAGGCGGAGTCAAGTTTGCGACTTCACGCACTACTAGTATTTTGTTCAGAGGCTTGCGGGCGGCGAGCATGGGTGACGGCGCGGCGTGTTCCACGCTCGCCTTACAGAACAGTCAGCATCACTGATTAGAAAACCACTCTCTGGTCAGCATCATTGACGGGGCTCGATAGGGCCCTTGTCTGCTGGGGTTGCGGGAATGATGTAAAGAGATACTGCGGCCCCAGAACGTAAGGGCAGTGAATGAATATGGTGGATATTTAGTCAGTAGAAGTCTGACACTCTCGGGCTCACTGACACGAGATAAGCCATTAGATGATTTACCCACCGAAAAAAAAAAGGTATTTTGTTTAACGACACCATTTGCGGTACGCTTATTTAAACGGTATCATTCGACAATCCCCGTTCTAAACGTTTTAGGATCTAAAGGATTCATACGTGTCGATGACGATGAATAAGACCAGAGGGCATGTCATAGTTTCCTTGGTAGATTGGTAGGTCTTTGATGTGGGACGCAACTTGTATCGTGTTGATATTTTTGCGCCATCCCATCTTCTCCGTTGATCATATTCAAGCGGCCTCACTGGTGATTTTCGAACTGTTTGGGTTGAGGAATTTAAGTTCAAGCGTCAATTGCCTAATGGCCTTGTGATCGAGAGGTCACGGGTTTGAACCCCACCCATTACACTATTAACGTGAACCCACTCCAGACACAAGCATATTTAGCTTAGTTGGAAGGGTTAACAAGATTGCTAGTAATGTGAATTCCGCCCACATTGCCAGTCCTCTTTAAAAAAAACTTACTATACTCGTAAGTTTTTTTCAGATCATATCAGACGTTACGTTCTTCTAACCATTCGAATCAATCACTTTATTAAATAAATATTTTATTATATTCTATAAATGTGAATTGTGATGCTACCAACTGCACCAGACTGCATGTAAAGTGATTATATTTTTATCAGTCATCAAGATATCCAGAGGACATACCATATAGAACAACATCTACTATGAAATTGCCACCGGAAACAGATATTTAAATTGTTAAACAATACATTATTTTATCATTACACTAGCTTATTTGGCCTAGTGACCGTAGAAGTCTGAATATAATAAGAGGTTAGCTTATACTGGTTTTGTTAATACTAAAGTTCAGCCTAGTAGACTGCAAGTAGGGCTGCAATCCGTCCCGGTTTCCCCGGATTTGTCCTTATTTGGAGGGCGTTTGCGGAGGTCCGGGGTATTTACCCAAAAATTATCCGGGTGAAACCTGGACACTTATTGATCTTACGGATGCCAAAAAGCATGATCTCTATTAATTTCCTATGGTATTTCTTCTTGTTCATTTTTACGTTGATTAAATATAAAGGAAAAGCAATTTTTTTTGCTCAAAAAATATATACTTCTGGTAGTTATCCGACTGCCGGCGAGTAAACGACTAACTACTAACTACTCGCTCAAGAAACGCACAATGAAATATGTACACATTCCGTGTAAACAAAAGAGATGCATATATTAATAGTTACTCTCTGACTGTTCACACTGCCAGCGACTACTCGCTTCACTAGGTTTGTCGCTGAGCGACAAGAGCTGTCAAAGATATACTCGCTCAGCGATCACTTGGCGGTCAGAACTCACGCTGAGAGACCAACCAGATGATAAGCTCAGCGACTAATTTATCGGAACAACACACTCGCTGCTCGCTGCTCGCCAACTCGTTTTCAGATGCTAGCTCTACTCGCTACTCGTTCATCGTCGGCGGTCGCACAAATGCCTAAGGTGCCCGCGGAAAAATTACCGATTGTACTCTTATATCCGGGGTTTTTGGAAGTCTTGGTCTGGGGCCAAAAATGCAGGTGACAACTACCCTAACTGCAAGTCAAGAGAAGAACTTTATATTACTGGCGCTAATATAAAACATAAATTAATGTTAAAATAATAATTACTGGTCATCCCAGGACCTTATGCTCAGCCCTACAACTGAGCATAACGTCTTAGATTTCATAGTCAGACAAATCGGTATGCAATATTTCCACATAATAAGTACCAATCCAGCGTTTGGATTTCCGACAAGTGAAAACCAAGAGCAAAACATTATTCACGGTAAGTAGAAAGTACTGTCTCCCCCTTTCCCATTGGGGAAAACGGAGGAATACAAGCTGTTAGTATTATAAAATTTAAAAAATACAAATAAATTCTTTAAAAAGTATGACCACGAACCATAAAAGAGTTTTATGACGTCCCATAAACTCGACCGAACGCCGCCGTAATCGTACCTCTTTGTGGAAAATGGGCTCTTTAGATAAAAGCCTTCAGTTTGACCAAAATAGAGTCAAACACGACCCAAATATGGCCTGAGTTAACGAACGTGGCCTTAAGTAGGTACTCAAAATGCTCAAGTGAACCTCCTCAGGATCAACCCTCAATGCTTGGGGGTCATTTATTCAATGTTTTTCACATTAAGGAAGGCAGTTTATTGGTTTTTATGAAAGCTTTGTTGATGTTTTGACTTTTTTATTAATTATAGGTTAAGGATCCTGACAAGTGCGAGCCGGGCTCGAACGAAAAGTGCAATATTACGAGTTATTTTAAAACTATACAAATATATTTTATTTTATGCTACCCACAAAAACTAAGATTCTATATCTCTTAAGAATTTATTTCAAAGGTAAATAATTTTGGATATAGGTAGCGGAAAGTAGTCTGCTTTCACATTTTTTCAATTAAAACTGTGAAAAAATATTTATTTTTTCTTTCTTCTTGCTTTAGTAACAACTTTAAGTCGCACTATATTTTTTACCTCTATCGTGCATTAATAAGCATTTAAATTCAGTAGCACAAATACAAGACCTGTCTTTCTATCTGTAGGCCATACAAAGATTTTTGCGGTCTGGGATTTGAACCCGCAACATGCAGCGTAGCAGTTAGTCGCTCGAACATGTCAACTGTGTTATCGCCTTAGTGTAGTAAAAAAATACATAACAATGTGTATTTGAGAATCTCACATTTTTTTTATTCCACAAGCTACAATCTACTTCCATACCGAATTTCATTTAAATCCACCCAGTACTTTCGAAAATTAGCGCGTTTAAAAAACAAACTTTTTGGTTTTATAATATTACGATACTATATAAAAATAACATTGTTTGGCTCACAGAACACACGTGTAACAAATCTCTTCAAATATTGTGTCAGACAGAGACAAAAGACATCTTATTAGGGTTCCGACTTTTGATTCGGATGTCCGGAACCTCCCGGAACCTAAAAAGTATTCTACCGGAAATTTAAAGAAAAATGTGAAAGATGTTTTGTTGCGTGATATCAAAGAATAAGGAAACCAAAAGCACAGTGGCGACACTTACGTCTTGTCTCGTTTTATAGGTGACGTGCAATGTTTCTTCGTCTCACATCTGGGGGCACGGCAGTGCCCCCGCCAAGTCGAGCAAAAAAGCGGCACGGCCGTACCATTCTTTTTTCGAAGCAATTCAGGCCATTTTCGACCCCCTATAACTTCGTTGTGGATAAAACTAGAAGCCTGAATTTTCAGTAACCAAACAGGAATTGTATAAACACGGTATATTTCAAATTTCATTCAATTTGAACCAGTAGTTTAAGAATTATAACGAGTCAAAGTTCCTTAATTTTGTTAATTTTGTCACTCACTGACCTAACCTTAAAGATCTAGCTTCGAGCTCCTGATTGAATTAAACATACAATGCATATCAAAATCTGGGGGCACGGCAGTGCCCCCGCCAAGTCGAGCAAAATATAAGGGCAAAATATAATACTAGGCATTGTATAAACACGATATATTTCAAATTTCATTCAATTTGAACCAGTAGTTTAAGAATTATAACGAGTCAAAGTTCCTTAATTTTGTCACTCACTGACTGACCGATCATCAAAAGTCTAAGGCACTTCTAGCAGACATAGAAGCTTCAAATTTAGAATACAATTAGCGTTTAGTACATGAATCAAGGAAAAACTATAATATTTTTCAATTTCGGTCCAGTTTTCTAGATACATCAACTGCATAAATAACTTTGTAATCCCATATAAATATATAGGATTACAAAGTTACATTTGCAGTTAATGAATCAATTTACCTGTATAATATAATGAAATAATAGATGTAGATGGGTACTTTTTTTTTTCTTGGTGAAAAATATCATCGAATGACTTCTTCCGCTCGGGTGTGTCAGAATTCTACTGACTAAAAACCCACCCTGTTCCTTCGGAAGCCCTAAAGTTCCGGGGCCGCGGTATCTCGATGGAACTTACCCGCAAACCCCGACAGGCAATGGCCCTATGAGGCTCCGTCACTGGTATTGACAGCTTTTTGAGGCGCGCATGGAACACGACGCGCCGCCGACCCGGGCCTGGTCCTTGCCGGACTGTGAGCGACCCCTACTCGCCATCCGCAGGCCCGCGCCTACGGTGGCCCGAAATCGGCTCGCGATTCACGACGCCCGGGGCGTCTCCCCCGGCGGCTGGGGCGCGAGGAAGAGAGTTGCCTCTCCCGTTCGGCCTCCTCCTTCGCTAGCATGATTGCTTCACAGCAGGAGGTGACCGCATCCAATTCCCTCTCGCTTCGCACCATGGTCTAAACCAGAGCAGGGCGCGAGAAGTCGCCACCGCCGATCGCCTCTACGAGGATTCGACGGTGTTCCACCCATGCAGGGCACACCTCGACCGTATGCTCCACCGTGTCTTCCAGTGTAGATAGGTACATAAATATAATAATTATGCTCAAAGGGAACTTGTTAAATGGTCAACGGAATAAAAAAGCAAGAAGTATTAAGAGTATTGGGGAGTATTAAGTAGAGAAAATTGCCCGAAATTGCATAATTACTTACTTATGGATTAACTTTAACCGAGACGTTTGACGAGTACGGCATTAATTATTACTAACTAATGCAAAAGACGTACGTGCGTATTCATATGTGGGTATCAAAGCCTTCGAAAAAAAACCCATAGACAGGGAGTGGACTTTGAAAAAAACTTTAGCTGAAGTTCAAGAAGTAGTACCGGAAAATAAAAAAAGGAAGGCTACCTACAAAAATAACAAAAGCTCATAAGACAGAGAGAGGGCTTTAAGAAAATTCGTTGTTGGTATACAAGAAGTAGAAGGTACCGGAAAGGAAAAAAGTAGGACTTTCTACAAAAAGCAATGAGATCCCATAAAAAACAATACTTGTCAAAAAACCAAGTCTCGCAACTCCGTTGTTCTACCGTAAAAAGTTGTGAGATCTATGTAATACCAAGTCAGTTATTAATTTATTCAGTCCCTACTTAAGGGACCTTCTGTCTTAAGTTGTTACGTAATTATCTAACCTAACGACATCTTATAGTGAACTACCATTGCCAGTATTGTTGCTAATCTTATGCATGATCAATTAATGGTTAATGGCACACATCAGATATTTGAGTTCTTGAATGTATAGAATAATTCTCCGAGAAAATCAGCGGTTCGGAGTTTGAATTGAGTCTCGTTGTTCGCCGACTATTTCAAAGGACTTAAACATCGAACATTTGGAAACCAAGTGACCTGTATTACAGACTATATTTTACATTTCTACCTAGCTCAGGCACCAGTGATCAAAAAGTTATTTTGATATGCATAGCTTATTGTGAAATATGACCTTTATTAACAAAAAAAGTAATAGGCAAAATGTAATTTACATTTCTTGTAGGCATTTATACTTTAACCCTAGAAACCTAACGTTTACTTGCCCTTAACCTAACCTAACCATTCGTCGATTCGATGAGTATTTTTCGGGGTGCTTTAATTTCAAATAAAAATAAAAAATTCGTTATATTTTTTGCACATATATCTGGTCCGACTATTATTCTATAAAATGAAACAATAAATTTATGTATTGTAACTAATTATATTTATTTTATTACACTTTTAAATAACACTTGTTTTTACGCGATCACTGGAGACTCGATATTAAACAAAAATTTAATTAAAAAGGAAAACAAAATGTAGCCTCTTCTTCTTTGGCAAACTTAAATAACAACTTTCTAAACGATATATAAAAATAAAATAATACTTAATTTGTGAAGCGCATTTGGTACAAAAATCAACTTCATGTTCGCCACAAATTGTAGTGGTACATTTAGTGCATAATTACTTAGTCTTGCGTCTTTAAGTGCATGGACAGAGACCACAGATTTTTCTTTTTGTGTTGTTTGGTGGGGTAGGTCACCGCTAGATTGTGGCTGACTCTATTCATGACTTTTGCCATGCCTTACACCCAATACATCTGAGATCTTGGCTTTGATCTGAGTTGGCATGGTGCGAATTTCTAGTCGGATTTTGAGCCATGGTTTTTCAAGTTCGCAACTTAAGAATGCAGATTCTTCATGAAGTCACGATGTTTTAATCGTTTTTGACCTGGTACTGAGGCATTGTGGCAGTTAGTTATATAACTCAATACATGCTATACCTACTTATCGTTCCATAGAATACACACATTGGCCATCGATTGACTTTTCTACTGCTTGAGATATCTGAGCACATTTGATCGAAGGTCTGAGCTCACTTCTGGTTGTGGTTCCTGCACATCATCCATCAAAACCGGAGAACCCCGTTCTTGAATAACTTCTCCGCCGGAAGATTGTTCTATCTGATGATCACTTTCAAAAGCATCAACCTCCAGAATATCTTCCGTTTCACTATCTGGTATGTCCTCCGAAGCCCTGATACCTTCTTGATCGAGTAACAAGCGAACAATAGTTTCATCTGCCATCTGTAATTTTCTCGAAGACATGTTGAAATTTTCAAAAATCAAAACAACATGAATTGCAAATTTATACACAAACCCTAACCAATCGTCGAAACGACGAACAATATCGTAATATCTCGAAAACTATTGTACTTACCCGCCGGAGGTGCGTAAAGTCGCGAAAGACCTAGGAGAACACTGAGTTTACAAGCAATGCGGTTGTGATCCCCGTACGCGTCGATAAGTGAAAACTAATTTTCTGTCGCATGCTCGTCGAATCGACGAACGTTAGGTGTCTAGGGTTAAATGTTTAAATATTATTTTTGTATGATTTATAGTTTATATTAGGAACCCCTAAAAATAGCAAATTTGAAAAACTTCAAGGACTGGTAGAGGCCTCAAGATGCCGGATATCTAATTAAATTTTAGAATAATCATAATATATGTGTCAAAACGCAACTTTTGATACCTCTTGCGTAGCCGTAGCTCATTTTTTTTCCCCCATACATGAACGGGACACCCTAATGTCGATAGATGGCGCTAAGAGCCAGTTGTATCGTGCTCGTTTCTTGTGACGATTGAGTAGTGTAGCTCTGTGTCCGTATTTAAATTCAAAACACCGGCTATGACAAGTTTTATACAAATCTCTAAAAAAATTAAAACTTTCCGTGCAAAATAGTCGGATCAGGTGAACATTTGTATAGGAAGTCAAATTAGTTAGGTAGTCATGTTTGGCTTTTAGTTAGAGCATGGTACAAAACGATCAGTCAGCGAATACGACACGCACTTGGCTGTTATAAAAACTACGGAACCCTACACTGCGCGTGGCCCGACACGCACTTGACCGGTTTTTTTTTAAGTTGCTTCGAACGAGTGCGTTTTTTTTGCTTTGCTTTACAGTAGTGCTTAATTTTATTTTGGTAAAGTATAGTAATTTAATCATCAACGCAACTGGTTCTTAACAAGAGATTTAACAGCCGATTAGGTAATTTTTGCATTGATCAGCCTTTCAGAAATCGGGTGTAAGTCAAGGAGATATGTATCATCTATCCATGTTCAAAATTAAGCCTGTACATTTTAGGAGGGAGGCATTATTCAAACGTAAGATTCTACAGGATTGTTGTTATCTATTTATTATCACGTATCGAAAGTGTAATATTTTATGAAAAAGGGAAGGTATTTTATATCAAGTCATTAAATGTATGAGACCTATAAAATGGTCGCATTACCTATTTGAATTTTTTTTTCTTGTCGGATCTATTAAGAGGTCTTAGATCCGAGTAAGTCAACTTTCTCGTTTGAACGAAGCATGATAACACTTATTTACCGAAACTCCAATAACATTAGCGGAATGATACGTGGCAAGATAATAATGAAGCGTGTATTCACAAAAGCTTTAGCTGTGTGTTATTTACCTGCCATTACTCGTTTGCTCTAATACTGATAAACCTGCCAAAACATTTTCCCAGAGGCACTGGAACGAGCCGCTCTGCTGTAGTGAACGACTTACTGACCACTTCAACTACTATTCTTATATAGGTTTGGGAAAGGCGGAGTCAAGTTTGCGACTTCACGCACTACTAGTATTTTGTTCAGATGCTTGCGGGCGGCGAGCATGGGTGACGGCGCGGCGTGTTCCACGCTCGCCTTACAGAACAGTCAGCATCACTGATTAGAAAACCACTCTCTGGTCAGCATCATTGACGGGGCTCGATAGGGCCCTTGTCTGCTGGGGTTGCGGGAATGATGTAAAGAGATACTGCGGCCCCAGAACGTAAGGGCAGTGAATGAATATGGTGGATATTTAGTCAGTAGAAGTCTGACACTCCCGGGCTCACTGACACGAGAGAACACATTAGATGATTTTCCCACCGAAAAAAGAAGGTTTTTTATTTAACGACATCGTTCAAGGCACGCTTATTTAAACGGCATTATTCGACAATCCCCGTTCTAATCGTTTTAGGATCTAAAGGATTCATACGTGTCGATGACGATGAATAAGACCAGAGGGCATGTAATAGTTTCCTTGGTAGATTGGTAGGTCTTTGATGTGGGACGCAACTTGTGTCGTGTTGATATTCTTGCGCCATCCCATCTTCTCCGTTGATCATATTCAAGCGGCCTCACTGGTGATTTTTGAACTGTTTGGGTTGAGGAATTTAAGTTCAAGTGTCAATTGCCTAATGGCCTTGTGATCGAGAGGTCACGGGTTCGAACCCCACCCATTACACTATTAACGTGAACCCACTCCAGACACAAGCATATTTAGCTTAGTTGGAAGGGTTAACAAGATTGCTAGTAATGTGAATTCCGCCCACATTGCCAGTCCTCTTTAAAAAAAACTTACTATACTCGTAAGTTTTTTTCAGATCACATCAGACGTTACGTTCTTCTAACCATTTTTGAATCAGTCACTGTAATAAATAAATATTCTATTCTATTCTACAAATGTGAATAGCGATGATACCAACTGCACCAGACTGCTTGTAAAGTGATTATATTTTTATCGGTCATCAAGATATATCCAGAGGACGTACCATATAGAACAACATCTACTATAAAATTGCCACCGAAAACAGATATTCATGGTTTGTTAAACAATACATTATTTTATCATTACACTAGCTTGTTTGGCCTAGTGGCCGTAGAATTCTTAATATAATAAGAGGTTAGCTTATACTGGTTTTGTTACTACTAAAGTTCGGCCTAGTAGACTGCAAGTAGGGCTGCAATCCGTCCCGGTTTCCCCGGATTTGTCCTTATTTGGAGGGCGTTCGCGGAGGTCCGGGGTATTTACCCAAAAATTATCCGGGTGAAACCTGGACACTTATTGATCTTACGGATGCCAAAAAGCACGATCTCTATTAATTTCCTATGGCATTTCTCCTCGTTCTTTTTTACGTTGATTAAATATAAAGGAAAATCCATTTTTTTTACTCAAAAAATATAGACTTCTCGCAGTTGTCCGACTGCCGGCGAGTAAACGACTGACTATTGGCGATTTACTCGCTCAAGAAACGCACAATGAAATACACATTCCGTGTAAACGAAAGGGATGCATATATTAATAGTTGCTCTCTGACTGTTCACACTGCACTACTCGCTTCACTAGGTTTATCGCTGAGCGACAAGAGCTGTCAAAGGTATACTCGCTCAGCGATCACTTGGCGGTCAGAACTCACGCTGAGAGACCAACCAGATGATAGCTCAGCGACTAATTTATCGGAACAACACACTCGCTGCTCGCTGCTCGCCAACTCGTTTTCAGATGCTAGCTCTACTCGCTACTCGTTCATCGTCGGCGGTCGCACAAATGCCTAAGGTGCCCGCGGAAAAATTACCGATTGTACCCTTATATCCGGGGTTTTTGGAAGTCTTGGTCTGGGGCCAAAAATGCAGGTGACAACTACCCTAACTGCAAGTCAAGAGAAGAACTTTATATTACTGGCGCTAATAGAAAACATAAATAATGTTAAAATAATAACTGGTCATCCCAGGACCTTATGCTCAGCCATACAACTGAGCATAACGTCTTAGATTTCATAGTCAGACAAATCGGTATGCAATATTTCCACATAATAAGTACCAATCCAGCGTTTGGATTTCCGACAAGTGAAAACCAAGAGCAAAACATTATTCACGGTAAGTAGAAAGTACTGTCTCCCCCTTTCCCATTGGGGAAAACGGGGGAATACAAGGCGTTAGTATTATAAAATTTGAATAATACAAATAAATTCTTTAAAAAGTATGACCACAAACCATAAAAGAGTTTTATGACGTCCCATAAACTCGGCCGAACGCCGTAATCGTACCTCTTTGTGGAAAATGGGCTCTTTAGATAAAAGCCTCAAGTTTGGCCAAAATAGGGTCAAACACGACCCAAATATGGCTTGAGTTAACGAACGTGGCCTTAAGTAGGTACTCAAAATGCCCAAGTGAACCTCCTCAGGATCAACCCTCAATGGGTGGTCATTTAACCAATGCTTTTCACGTTAAGGAAGGCAGTTTATTGGTTTTTATGAAAGTTTTGTTGATATAATTATAACAATTAAAGGTTAAATTATCCTGAAAAGTGCGAGCCGGGTTCGAGCGCAAAATGCAATTTAACGAGTTATTTTAAAACTACACACATATATTTTATTCTATGCTACCCACAAAAACTAAGAATCTATCTCTCTTAAGAATTTATTTCAAAGATAAGTAATTTCGGATATAGGGAGCGGAAAGTAGTCTGCTTTCACATTTTTTCAATTAAAACTGTGAAAAAATATTTATTTTTTCTTTCTTCTTGTTTTAGTAACAACTTTAAGTCGCACTATATTTTTTACCTGTATCGTGAGTGCATTAATAAGCATTTAAATTCAGTAGCACAAATACAAGACCTGTCTTTCTATATATAGGCCATACAAAGATTTTTGCGGTCTGGGATTTGAACCCGCAACACGCAGCGTAGCAGTTAGTCGCTCGAACATGTCAACTGTGTTATCGCCGTAGTGTAGTAAAAAAATACATAACAATGTTTATTTGAGAATCTCACATTTTTTTATTCCACAAGCTACAATCTACTTCCATTCCGAATATCATTTAAATCCACCCAGTACTTTCGAAAATTAGCGCGTTTAAAAAACAAATTTTTCGGCTTTATAATATTGTGATACTACCTATATAAAAATAACATTGTTTGGCTCACAGAACACACGTGTAACAAATCTCTTCAAACATTGTGTCAGACAGAGACAAAAGACATCTTATTAGTGTTCCGATTTTTGATTCGGATGTCCGGAACCTCCCGGAACCTAAAAAGTATTCTACCGGAAATTTAAAGAAAAATGTGAAAGATGTTTTGTTGCGTGATATCAAAGAATAAGGAAACCAAAAGCACAGTGGCGACACTTACGTCTTGTCTCGTTTTATAGGTGGCGTGCAATGTTTCTTCGTCTCACATTGTTTTTTCTCAACCGTTTTCCATTAACCAGATCAGGTTGCAGATTGTAATAATTGTGTACAGACACCACAACTTGTTCTTAAAAGGAGAGGCGGCCGCTTTATTGACACTTATTTACTTGTTATTTTTTTATTCAATTATTTTTTATTCTACTCTGGTCGAAGCGTTCCAATTAAAGTCGCTAAAAGCCACGTTTTTCACGGTTTTGTTTAGTATCAGCGTGCTGCGCGCATATGAAGCGTATCATTTTAACGTGTGTAAGTATAGTAGATTGTTACACGAGGGTTGAAAGGAATCAATTCCCAAACGAGATATTTAGACTATAGTCCGTATAGGAATTGATGTGTTTCACTCGTGTTAAGCACTCTACTTTTCGTTTTAAATATAAGGAATGAAAAAAAAATGTTTTTCTAAAGTATTTATTGATAATAATAACATGAGTAGTACCTATTTAAAATTAATTGAGAAGTTAGTACAATTTGTGAAATTTAAAGTAGTTTTTTGTTTGGAATATTTACGCTTTTTGATATGTTATGACAAACTTGTGTGTGCTGAATTTCTGTAATAGCAGGAGACTCCAGTATTTGATTATACGGTGGAATCCATGGCGCAGACTCTCTTGAAGTAGTTGAGGCGAAGTACGGCGTAAATTTATATTCTCAGTTAATTTGTTTGAAATTTTAGTTTTATTTTGGACAGAGTCTTCAATGTAGCCTTCCGCGACTGTGCTGGATTTCCATCCTCCATGTCTTTTTAATATAGTCAAGTTCGCCCCAGAATCGGCTAACAGTGTCGCTGACGTTCTTTTATAACAATGCCTGGTATACCTACTGTTTACAGTTTGCTAAATTCTTGCTATTTGCTTCGATGTACCGGAGTTTTATTTTTACCGATCACTTGTTTATAGCATTTTCCCTTTTGGTAGTTCAGAAAAAAGCGATCCTATTTTATGTCATTAGGTCTAATTTATTGATATTTTTTTACTATTTGTGTAAACTCTTCTCGTACAATAAGGCCGTGCGCGCACTGCCTTGCGGTGGCTGCAATTGCGGTAGTTCTATCGCACCGGTAGAATGACCGGAGCCACCGGTGACTCTACCGCACGCGTTTATTCCACCGCAGTGCGCGCACTTCTATGACACTCCATACTTCACAGATTTTGCATTTCCAAAACGCAACGCAGTGCGCGTACGGCCTAAACGTGCGCTCAATATTTATTTTTGTTTTAGTCAATTTTACGAGTAATAACTGGCCTTGATTTTCAAAGTCGTTAATTGTTATATTTGTGAGTTCACCGCTTCTGCAGGCGCCGCTTATACCGAGTGTCAATACCACTTGTGAAAAACATGAATTCTTCAATTACTATTAATCTTTTAGGTACCTATGTAGATAAAATAACAAGCAAACATCTTTTACTCCAGAAATGCAAGCCCATCCAACGTCTTTATTCTCAATTTAGGCAATCTAGTCAGTGTGTTTGATTGTTATGATTGCCTCTTTTTTTGGAAACCTATCTACATTACAGTAAATTTGTTGGGTTCGATGTTTATTTTTAGATGAAAAGACCTTTCCCTACTTAGCAACGAATTAGGACTGATACCTAATTCGTTGCTACTTAGGTATATACGCTAGGCTATAAACGTTTATCTAGGTAAACGTTTATAGCTAATTACCTTCACGGCCAAATATATCTCGTCAGGGGCTTCATTTAAAAATGTTTCCACTTCGTAAGAAGTGAAAACTTTACATTTTTTGCTCTTGGATCCCTAGGACTATCTTTTCAGAAACGATTATGGAATCTTTTCAAATCGACATTGTGTTTTACTCTTAGTGTACTCTTGAGCATTGAATACCTGTTCCATAGCGTAGAAGGCTTTACTTTGCCAGATAGTCCACTGAAGTATTTAAGAAACTTTCGGAAAATTATTTTATTTTCTTATCTGCTTGCCACTTCATAAAGTCATTGTATTGTATCTTTCCTTTGAAATTTCTGGTAAAAGATTTTCGATGACTGTATTTGCCTCATCTTGAACAGAATCTGGGGTCAACATTTCAGAATCACTTGAACTCATCTATACTTATAATAAATCTGTAGAGAGGTCAATTCTGTACATGAAATATATTTACAAAATAACTATCAGGGGGTGATTAGGGATCGATACTGATGCCAAAAATGCAATCAATAAAATTTTTGTCTGTCAGTCTGTCAGTCTGTATAACCGTTATAGAAACAAAAAATTCTTGACGGATTTTAACGAAACTTGGTACAATTATTTTTCATACTCCTGAGCTGGTTATAGTATACTTTTCATCACGCTACAATCAATAGGAGCAGAGCAGTGAAGGGAAATGTTGGGAAAACGGGAGAAGTTACTCCATTTTTTAAGCTTCCGTCGCGTGTGCAACCTTAATGGTTAAAGCTACACAGAAATCATTTATGACGGAAATGTTCTCCTGAAAATTATATAAAAAATATCCCACGACAGCATATGTCTATCTTTTATGGTTGACTCACAATAACACGTGTAACTCCCGATAGCTTAGCAGTTCAAAACTTTCTGATTATTATTCTACTCCGAAATTTAAAACCACTACAACTTTGCAATGGAACTCGGCTAAAAGTAACCCAGTTGCAACAAAATATAATCGAGGCTCAAATTTTAACAGGTTGCGGTGCAGGAGAAACCGTCTTTATTCCCAGAATTCCCATAATACCAAATAATTTTCCATTCCAATTTAAAAGAACGCAATTACCAGTATCGGTGCGTTATGCAATGACAATTAATAAGGCTCAAGGGCAGACTTTTCGTGTTGCTGGAGTAGATCTCGGTGTCAGTTGTTTCTCGCATGGTCAGTTGTACGTCGCTCTTTCCCGGGTTAGCAGTTCTAGAAATCTTTATGTTCACGTGCCGGACGGGTCAACTTTCAACATAGTTTACCCGGAAGCTTTGCGCTGAAGTATTTTCGTTCTATAGGTACTTAAGCCTCATGTACCTAAACGTGATCTAAACAATATTACCAATACATTAACTTAATAACACACAAGGAGTTACACGCTGACGGAGTCGCGGGCACAGATATTAACAATAATATTGTGCGGTTCGGCATTGCGATATTTTTCAACAGTATTAAAGATTGACATATTATATTTCACTACTAAATTACGAAAGTTAATCTGTCTGTTACATCAAAATCACTGAAACCTGAGGAAGGACATATGCTACTTTTTTTTTACGAAAAACGACGGAAACGTGGACGTAGTCGCGGGCAACAGCTATCTATACTAATAATATAAGGCTGAAGAGTTTGTTTGTTTGTTTGAACGCGGTAATCTCAGGAACTACTGGTTCGAATTGAAAAATTGTTTTTTAATTAAATAGTCAATTTATAGAGAAAGGCTATATATATAGGCTATATATCATTACGCTAAGGCCAATAGGAGCGGAGCGCCAATGAAGAATGCTTCAAAATCGGGGTTAAATTTAACGTTAGCCCAAAGTAACTATTCCACGCGGACGGAGTCGCGGGCAAAAGCTAGTTTTTAATAAGATATTTGTCTAAATTTAAACCGAGATTTCGATACAGCTTACAGAGTTAGTATCCCGCCTAAAACATAGTGTAATACATTTTTTTATTACTCTTTGATGCCGCTAAATTATGTAGTCTATTTAAAATTTTAACTATGGAACACACTGCGTCACAGCCGCGGGCGGACCCGCTTAGTTTTCTTTTTAATTCACACTGGCTGATTATGCACTCACAAGACCGTAGCATTTTTTTTCTTAATTATGTTAGATTTTTTGCAGCCGACTGACCAAATTTAGTTCTATTTTTAAAATTTATTCCCACCCTAGAGAGGGAAGCAATTACTATGAGTATTTCTCGTTCAAAGGTGGGAAGTGGCATCTTCCACTCGCTACTCGGATCCAACAATATTACATTGTTTACCGAGAGGAGAAAGTGACCGATTACCTTCGAGGGTGTCGTTTGAAGCCCGAGCCGTAGGCGAGGGCTTTAAAACACCCGAGATCGGGAATCGCACTTTCTCTCGATTTTTTTTTTTTTTTTTTTTTTTTAGGTAGGGCCACTTGTAGATCAGCACACTAAGGCTGTGAGTCTACTTAACCGGACTTTCCTGTGGTGACCTCTAATAAATTAAAGGCCCCCAGCCAGGGCTTACAAACTAAGGTTTACTTAAAGCTAATGACCGCACGCTAAGGGCACTCCCTGTGGAGTACGGGCCTCGGCATAGCGGGGTCATTTTGGGAGGGCAGCAAAGGGACAGGCTGGGTCATATTATTTACGGGAGTATTTATTGCTACTGGCTCAGCATCGCGGGCTGGCTCGTTTGGCAAAGGTCGGGGAGGATTTTCATTACAAGTACGCGGACGTCGCGATGGGCCTCGTCGGCGAGGCCGGAATAAGGAACGCGTTCTGTATTTGTGTTTTCTAAGAGTGCTGGTTTCCCTACTGCTCTCTTGTCGGATGGTGGTGGGGTCGTCAGGCTCGTCTAGGATGTTACGCGGGCGACGAACCCGAGAAATCTTGGAGGGTCTGTATCGGGCGGCCGATACGATCAGGGGGTTAGTGTGGGTATCAGCAGAGGTGAAGTAACGCACTGACATGCGTTTCAACACTTGCTTTATGGTCGGGAGTTTGAGGTCTACGTGGAGATCCTCATTCCTACAGAACCAGGGCGCGCCCGTGGCCTTTCGGAGAAAACGGTTCTGAATGACTTGCATCCTATGGATCTGATTGGGACTGGCATGAGCAAACACCGGACAGGCATACGTCATGATAGGACGTATGCATGTCGTGTATATTCGGATTTTACATTTAAGGGAGAGCTTGCTGTGTTTATTCAGCAGGGCGTGGAGCCTACCGAGAGCGAAAGCGGCTCGCGAGCGAACCGACTTTATGTGCTCACTGAAGTTTAGGAACTGGTCGAGGATCACACCTAAGTATTTGGCTCGCTTCTCCCAAGGGATTGGCTTGCCGAACATAGTGATCGGGCGAGGGGGGGTGAATTGTTTATGCTGGCGAGCCCTGCGAAACAGGACTGCTTGACTTTTGTCGGGATTTACCTCAATCCTCCATTTCCTAAACCAATCGCCTAGTGCGTTGGCTGAGGTCTGGAGGGTATGAGCGATGCTAACGGGATTATGTCCCGAGTAGTAGATGGCCGTGTCGTCGGCAAATAGGGATAACTCTACTGGGGGCTTTTTGGGGATATCGCTAGTGAATAGCGTGAAGAGTGGGGGGGAGAGCACGGCGCCCTGAGGGACGCCGGCTCTGATAGGGCGGGACTTTCTCTCGAGTGATACATAGTGCTTTATACTACACCTACGAGGAAAATAAAATACTAAATCTTTACTAATAATATATTTTTTAATTGATTTCTGTGGTAAAAGGTTATCAATCAGTATTTTTGCTGTTTCCTTCAACTGCGGCGGAGTTAAAAAATCTTCATCATCACTATCACTATTTATCATTTTGATAGTTTTATTTTACTTTCTACGAAAACTGAATCCTCAAACAACACACAAATTGAAAATGGCGCCAATGGCGTCTGCAATTTTCACATGTTCTTTTTTCAAATTGTTTATCCTGCCGCCGCAGGGTCGCACTGCCAGCCCGACACCATCCAACACACAGCTAGTGGCCAGTGTCATTTTGCGAACTTGGAGATAAAAACTCACTGTAAAAACTTTTTGGCTTTTGATATTTAGGTTACCGGCGCATAGTCTTACCCAAAATTAAAAAAGAAAAACCACGTAAGAAATGGATTTTCATACACTTTTCTCTCCCGCTCAGATGCGTTTTCTCCCCGCATATTTGTTCGATATGCAATGACGTACTTTCTACCGTAAATTTGATAAAGTATCAAGGTACTTTCCAAGCAGGTGTAGTATAAACACTACTTTCCTAATTGGAAAATGTATTGTTTTATTAGTGGTTTTTTTTTGTGATATGCGAATTATACTCTTCCCTTTGTAGCAGCGCACATTGCCAGTATTGTTGCTAATCTTATGCATGATCAATTAATGGTTAATGGCACACATCGGATATTTGAGTTCTTGAATGTCTAGAATAATTCTCCGAGAAAATCAGCGGATCGGAGATTGAATTGAGTCTCGTTGCTCGCCGACTATTTCAAAGGACTTAAACATCAAACATGTAGAAACCTAGTGACCTGTGTTACAGGCTATATTTTACATTACTACTTAGCTCAGGCACCAGTGATCAAAAATTTATATTGATATGCATAGTTTATTGTGAAATGACCTTTATTAATAAAAAAGTAATAGGCAAAATGTAATTTACATTTCTTGTAGGCATTTATACTTTCGCTTCTTTTTTTATTAACCTACACTGTCCCACTGCTGGGTAAAGGTCCCCCAATTCCTTCCATATGCTCTTTTCCTGCGCCTCTTCAGACCAATCCCTCGTAGAACACATCCAGATCGTCTCGTCACCTCTTCCTGAGACGGCGTCGCTGACGCTATCCATCCTCCGGCTTCCATTGTGTGGAGACTTTCACCCAGCGATCCTCGTGCATACGGCTAATGTGACCCGCCCAATTCATTTCAGCCTAGCAGCCTTTTTGCTAACATCCACTATGCCCGTTTTGGAACGCAGTGTAGTGTTTCATAACTTTCATATTTTGTCTGTGCAGAGTTAATTGTTAAATACGACATTTATTAAAATTGGCCAATTGTGAGTCAGACTCGCCCATGAAGGTTTCCGTAGTAACTATAATAATATAATATAATATGTATACTTATTTGACGAATAAAAAAGACCTTAAAAATTTCTTAAAACTAGCTTATTTACATTTTTACAACTACGCTAAATAACTTTGTTTTTCATAGTGTTTGTATGAATGACAAAGTTATATTTGCGGTTTTAGAAAATATGCTGTATCTCAAAAACTGCTGACCCGATTTCGTTCATTTTTTTCTTAAAATCGAAAAGCGGTTCACAGAATACATCTACCTACTAAGTTTCACATGTATAGTCTTAATAGTTTCGGAATAAAATAGCTGTGACATACGGACGGACGGACAGACAGACAGACGGACAGACATATCGAAACTATAAGGGTTCCGTTTTTTGCCATTCGGCTACGGAACCCTAATAAAAAAATTGGCCAAGTGCGAGTGAGACTCGCCCATGAAGGGTTCCGCAATAACTATAATAATGTATATTTACTAGGTGTCGGTCTTGTGATCGAGAAGTCACGGGTCAAAACTCCACCCATTACACCATTGCCGTGAACCCACTCCAGACACAAGCTGTACGAGCATTGCTGTACATTGGCCTTGGCCGTTGTTTGTATGTTCTACTTATTTGTAAGTAAGTGCTTATGTTAACATTTTGTACACGTAATAAAACTGTAATAAAATCAATGAAATATTCAGTAGCGGTTAAGTAGCAATAGTATCGAAGTTGAAATAAACCAACTACAAAATCGTCTACTCATTTCAATCAAACCAAACACTGCTGGGATTTACAACCACAGCATCCTCACTGTTGGGAGTTACAACCCCAACACAAGCATATTTAACTTAGTTGAAGGGGTTAACAAGATTGCTAGTAACTTTATTTCTACCAAATTGCTAGTTATCTTTAAAAAAATTGGCCAAGTGCGAATCAGACTCGCCCATGAAGGGTCCCGTAGTAACTATAATAATATAATATAATATGTATATTTATTTGACGAATAAAAAAAACCTTAAAAAATTCTTAAAACTAGCTTATTTACATTTTTTACAACTACACCGAATAACTTTGTTTTTCATAGTGTTTGCAGAATTACAAAGTTTTATTTGCTGTTTAAGAAAATATGCTGTATCTCAAAAACTGCTAACCCGATCTCGTTGAAACCAATTTTGGTTGAAAGTTTACATTAAGATCTACAGACATTCTTTTTTTAGATTTTTCACTCCATTATTATAGAAGTTAAAGTGAGTGGGGGGACACGTTTTACCACTTTGGAAGCGTGTTTCTTTTAAACGATTAACTTTATGAAAAAGTGGTTTTAGAAACCTCAATGTCATTTTTAAAGACTATAGATACCACACAAGCAAAGGTTTCGTGAAAAAAAAAAATCAGTTTTAGTTCCATGTATGGGGAGCCCCCCTTTATTTTAAACTAGCTTCCGCCCGTGACTTCGTCCCCGTGGAAAAAAAAATCCCCCGATTTTGAAACATTCTTCATTACTGCTCCGCTCCTATTGGTGTTAGCGTGATGATATATAGCCTATAGCCTTCCTCGATAAATGGGCTATCTAACACTGAAAGAATTTTTCAAATCAGAACGGTAGTTCCTGAGATTAGCGCGTTCAAGCAAACAAACAAACAAACAAACAAACAAACTCTTCAGCTTTATAATATTAGTATAGATATTTTTTAATTTTTCACATGTATCAAGTTTCACATGTATAGTTAGTCTTAATAGTGTCGGAATAAAATGGCTGTGACATACGGACGGACGGTCGGACAGACAGACAGACAGACAGACAAACAGACAGACAGACGGACAGACATTACGAAACTATAAGGGTTCCGTTTTTTTGCCATTCGGCTACGGAACCCTAAAAAAGTAATAGGCAAAATGCGTTACTTTGAGGCATTTTTTCTTTCGCTTCTATCTATTCTTATTCTTTGCCGATACCAGGTTGGAAGTATTCGACACTTATTGTTTCATTAGACATCGTGTCGGAATGTTGGCCGACATTCTACCTACCTGATCTTGTTTGATCTTGTTTAGCTCGGGTTGGTGTGAGGATACAGATTACAAGTATTGTTAGCAAGAATGTTTGGTTTCACCTGCTTCAGACTTCCTTACTTGGGTTACTTTGTTTTGTTGTATATGTTTTGTATGGTGTATGTTTTGTATTAAAAGTTCCTCATAGTCTACTATTTAAGTCACCTCTTTTAATGAGATGAAATGTCTTATTATAAAAAATAAACATGATATAAAATTACTCTTTATTTCACCATTCGAACTTGGTACCTCTACGCGTTCCTGAGAAATACGGTCTTGACAGACTGAAATAATGATGTTTATTGTTGAAAATAGGTTGTAAATAACACTTTCACACGTCTTTTTTCGTAAATGTAAACTAGATGAGGCCAGTGTTTCCTAACTGACTACTCTGAGAAGAAACACTGAAACAAACTCAGAGGTCAACGTCTCTTTTAAAGTCCAGACAATCTGTAGTGATCCAAATCATATGAGAGCCATGTAAGTTAATGTCTGTGACGCCCTTTAGAGGACAGAATCAAACAGATTTGAGCAGGCCCGTCCAAACAGTGCACGCATTTATCAAATATCGCGTAACTCAACTTAGAACCTTAAGGAGCTGGAACGATTTGACGAACAATACCAAAGTAAGACTGTCATACAAACAAAAGTAAGGGTTCTATCTTTCATTTATAGACACGGTTTCCTAAAAAGTCATGATATTAGGTCACAATAATCAGCCTATAACGTTCCTATTGCTTGGTCACATGCCTCCTTGCTATGAGAGGGAATGGGATGTCTCAAGTCTTAGGAATTTTTGGTCCTACTCGTATGATATGCACCATTTGAAGAAATCGCACGCTTAATCCAACACTGTCACTATCTAAAATTTTGCCAAATCGACTTTTTAATACCATCTGTTGGGAAACGTAGAACTACGCGTAATCGCGCTTACACTAGTCTAAAAGTAACTGCTATACGGGCAGTAGTCCGCTTCGTCACTAAACAAAAATGTTCCCAGTCTCATTCCATTTTTGCCTCTCCTGAAAAGTTGACTTTTTGGGATAGTGACAGTATTGGAATAAGCGTGCGAAATGATATACATAGTAATGCGCCTGCCAAGGTTTTAACTCAGGCTAACAAACGTAAAACAAAAACATCTTCTTTTTCTCTGCTCGCTGTGGTTGGAGTGTCAGGCTTCTACTGACTAGAACTCCACCCTGTTCCTTTAGTGGTCCTTGCGTTCCAGGGCTGCGGTATCTCGATGGAATATTTCCGCAACACCGGCAGGCAATGGTCTTATCGGGCCCATCAATGCTGTTAACTGCTCTTTGAGGTGCACGCGGAACACAGCACGCTGCCGGCCCGGGCCTGATCCTTACCGGACAGTGAGTCAACCCAAAAACATCACATAGTAAAAAAACTGCTTGCTCTGTAATGTATTTATAAATCTTCACTAATTTATGAACGCTTCTGTGAAAACTACATTCCAAATTCCTGTTAGTATCTACCTGGTATTTAGACTCACAAACTTTTAAAATTGAAATTCGTGTAGTTTGTCAAAGAGTTTGCTATTAGGTACTTACTTTGACATCACCGTAAACAACGCTTTTATTTATCTAAACGAAGTTAGCAACTTCACTTTAGAAAGGATGAATAGCTATTCAAAAGTCGTTTCATCAAAAGCTAAGTGATGAAAAGGCACAAATGTACAGGTTGCCTAAAAAAAAAGGTGTCTATTTGGAACTATGTGTTAGCGATTCTCTCATTCTTGATCTACTACATATTAATCACATTTTTACTTACGGTAAAGGATTGGGTCGCGTTTGACCACAATCTAATCCAACGGTAAGCTACAATATGGTCGAAAATAAAGCACGCTTACCTAGAAGTAACCTATTCACCCTAGACCCCCGGGTTACAGCTACCAGGCAGGACACATGAACAGAGCACCGCCATGTCCTCGTGCAGGCGATCAGTGGCGGCGACGGGGCTATTACCTTCCGGGGTAACAAGACACCGTGGCCCTTGACTGTAGGTACATATTATATGAAACATGAAGTACATATATTACGCGTCACGTGACCGTGATGGGACTTGTGTTTCACTATTTATTATTTTACGTTATTTATTTACTTTACAGTATTTATTTTTGGTGTCAGCAGATCTATGCTATCCCTCATTATTAAAAGTATTCTTCCTATTATTACACACGTTATCAATGCCTCCCTGCAGACTGGGGTATTTCCCACAATCTGGCGTAAGGCTTTCATAATCCCTCTCCCAAAAATATCCAACCCCAGCCTGCTAAATCACTACAGACCTATCTCCATTCTTCCTTCCCTATCTAAGATTCTGGAAGCAGTTGTTCTTAAGCAAATATCTTCCTTTGTGTTTGGGAATAATCTGGTATCCCCTTTCCAATCAGGTTTTCGGCCTGGCCACAGCACATCCACAGCTTTGCTTAAGGTTACAGAAGATGTAAGGAATGGTCTGGAGAATTCGAGATTAACGGTATTAGTTTTAATTGATTTCTCCAATGCTTTCAATACCGTTGATCACGACATCCTCCTGGCCATTCTGTCACACATTGGGGTATCTTCATTGGCACAAGATTGGTTCTCATCTTATCTTCGTGGTCGCCAGCAAGCGGTTCGTGCTGATCAGATTTTTTCTGAGTGGTGCACCCTGAAAACTGGCGTCCCACAAGGCGGCATACTCTCTCCACTTTTATTTTCCCTTTTCATAAACTCTATTATCACTATCCTCAAATGCTCTTACCATTTGTACGCTGATGACCTACAGCTCTACGCGCAAGCTGACGTTGACAACCTGGACAACTGCATCTCATTGCTGAATGCTGCTCTTCTAGCTATCAGTGATTGGTCAAGCAGGTTTGGTGTTACTGTCAATGTCAGTAAGTGTCAGGCTATCCTGATCGGTAGCTCATATTTTCTGCGAAACTTGGACACCAGCCTGCTTCTCCCGCTTAACTTCAACAATACTGTCATCCCTCTCTCGCCGCACGTAAAAGACTTAGGCCTATATATTGACGACAGGTTAAGTTGGAATAAGCAGATTGCACAGGTTAGCCAGAGGGTAACATTCTCACTGCGTTCTCTCTATAGATTCAAGCATTTCCTTCCTTGTAGCACTAAAACCACATTGGTCCAATCACTTGTGCTTCCTATCATTGATTATGCTGATGTTTGCTATTCTGATCTTTCCCAAGAACTTCTTAACAAACTGGATCGACTTCTCAACAACTGTATTCGTTTCATTTTTGGTCTTCGAAAATATGATCACATTTCGTCCTTCCGTTCTCAGCTTAAATGGTTGCCTATCCGTCAAAGGAGATCCCTCAGATCCCTCTGTATGCTCTTCACTATTATGAACGATCCTTGTGCTCCTGTTTACTTAAAACAAAATTTTAAATTGTTGGGCAGTTCTCATGATCTTAACCTTCGCGCATCCAAAAACTTACTTCTTCACATTCCTTCTCACCGCACCGGGTTTCTATCTAATTCTTACGCTATTTCTACTATTAAACTCTGGAATTTGCTACCCCTTGACATCAAGAAGGCTGAGTCAAAATTTTCTTTTAAGCGTAAAATTAAAAACCACTACTTAAGGAGTTGTTATTCTTAGTTTGGTCTTTGTCATAATTATTTTGAGCTCTCTTATTCAGAAAGAATATTATAAAGCACCGTATCTATTAGTTTGTCATTTTAGCATATATGTGTATTTTATTAGTATTATTATATATTAGTATTATATTTATTAGTATTAAAATATTATTTCATTCCATTTTCTCGTACACCTACCACAGTGTGTTTTTTTTAACCCAAAGGTTGACTGGTAGAGAATGCCTTGCTGCATTAAGTCCGCCCATGTAACACAATTGTACATAAAGTTTAAATAAATAAATAAATATTTTGTATTATTGTATCAATTATTTGAGTAATATTATTTGCCAGACTTGATTTCTGTGCGTCATATTTTTAAGGCAACCACTGAAAACTAGCACCATGCTGTGGGCATGCCCATGGCATAGCATTATGCTGAGTGGAAGACGTGCATTTGCCTTGTTTTTTATTGTTTCCTTTTTCTTCGTAAATTGTCAATATCTAAGTCTTTGCCCTTATCTACTAACATAATTATCAGTACCAATTACTAACTCTAGTCTTAAGGAACTAAATAAGTTTTTAATACGAGTATTGTTAGCATGTCGTTTGTCTGTTAGCAATAAATACGTTTTCTTTCTTCTTTCTTTCTCTTCTTTCTAGGAGCAGTGAAGAAACTGGGTGAGTTTTTAGTCAGTAGAAGTCTAACACTCCTTTCCGCTCCGCCCACAACGGAAGGAGTTGTCAGATGATTTTCCTATTGAAAAAAAAGCTGTACCCACAATGAATCATTGGAATTACTTAGTGAGATGTTTTCAGAATAAACCAGCCAATAATTATGTTATTGTTTACGTAGGTAGTTCAGTTATTCTACACAATTTTTGTTTCAAAAATTCTACGACCTTTAATCCCTAGCTAATGAATGCAACAGAAAATCAGGGAAGGCTTCGCAGAGACGTTGCTCAAACAGTCAGGAGTTTGCAATAGCTGGTCAAATACACCGGGAGTCGCAATGAAGATGGCTTCGCAAACAGCTAGGGCAAACAGGACTGCAAATACTACGGCACTGGTTTCTACTAAAGGTTTGCAGGGGAATTTTTGATCATACGTGACTGTACTACGAGTGACAAAGGTAAATTAACCTTTAATAAATAAAAGATTATAATAAAACACTTTTTATTTATTTATTTAGTTCATTTTCTTTATATAAAGAAGTTTTACTTAAATCTAAACTCGCCAAATATTTACGTTTCATAGTGATAGGCGCATGGCGATAGAATGATAATATTCTCATTGCTGAGACACAGGCCTCTTCTTTGTGAGAATAAATAGGCCATAGCCCGTAATCAAACACGCGGGCCGTATTAAAAAAAAGTGTTTTATTTGCTTAAATTGTACAAAAAAAGACTTTTCAATACACTTCCTTGAAAACTGGCTCTTATCGCACTACGATTAGGTTCAACATGCAATGTATTTCACACTCGTGGATTTAATGAAAATTTAAATTGAATATCAATTTTTTATGAACAGTTTATGAACAGAATATCAGAAATAAACATTACCTATTATTAATAAAATAATTTTGCTTTTATCAACAAATTAACATTTATTTGTGTTCTAAATTTAAAAAATATATTTTATTTTAATATCAGGCTCTTTTGCGGTTTCATACCTTTGCTTCTCCTTTAACTTGTGCTTTTTGCGTGAGTACCTATGTCGAATTTAAGTTTTAATGAGAACAATTTAGATGCTACGCCACCAGATATTGTGATTGAGGCTCAAAATGCTTGCAATAGCCTATCGCTATCTAATTCGAAGCTGATATGGCAACTTTGCATAATTTTCTTTAATGGAAATCAAATAAAAATGCGTCGTCATTTTCGGAGCAAGTATTTTTCTTTCTAAAGTGTATTGAAAAACGTCGTTTGATACATGTGGACAATTGTTACTGCAGTACTCGGCTCCATAACCCCTCACCTTTCGTCTCGGGGTTAACTCCGCCTCATACGCAATAACAAACTTTCAAAATATACTATATCTTAACACTAGGTTTCTAAAAAGATATCGCGGCCTGGAACGCATGGGCAATTGAAGAAGCAGGTTAGGTTTGAAGTCTGTAGAAGTCTAACATTCCCTTCAGTTCCACCCAGAGTGGGATTACGCCTTTGATTATCTCCTTGAAAAGAAAATAAAGTTATACAACTTTCTAAGTACTACGTAATTTAACGGTATACCCTAAACACTTCGTAGACCGCCTAACGATGGACATAAACGTGTAACTCTTTCAGCTTATATTAGAACTCGTTATGTTGAGAACTAAGATCTAAGTCTAGGCTATAACGTTAAGGGAGCACTATTAAGTTACGGTTACAATGCCTATTCTAGTATATATGTTTCTTTTCTGAAGGGTTCTATGTTAAGGGCGGCTGGTAATTTAGCTAATCTGTACGTACATCTTAATAAAATTGAAGTGTACGTCTGTGATTACGAAATAACTGTGTTTGCAGAACTACTATATTATTATAAACAACGTGTAACGGAAACCCCATATCTATCCAAAATGGCTGAAGACAACATCTGGTATGGAGTCTCTATGCACAGTTTCAGCTCAAAATAACTGACTCAAAGAATTGATACCAAATTATCGGTTTCATATATTTCTTGAATACCAATCATAACAAACGTGTCACAGCACTACGAGGGTCAATAACTTTCCACGTCACTTGCTAATAACACGATAATTATTTTCGATCTTCTTAATTTGAAAAATTCGGTCTCTGGTATTGTGGATTACAAAACCCTTGCCATATCGTTTGTTATCATCTAAAGAAGCCGTGCACTTGGTATGTATATACCCTTTAAATTATACGTTGTATATGCTAATGCTAAAACACAAACTAAAAAAATATGTCTGTCTGTCTTTCTATTTATCCGGGCTCATCTATGGAACAAATGAAGTTATTCGAATGGGATCCTCCTCAATCTTCCAGTGAAAGATAGAAGCAATATATAGGCTACTAGCTTCGATCTGCGACTTCGTTCGTGTGATAGATGATCTTTATTTTGCAAATTGGTTATTAAATAACACTTTTACACGTCATTTTTTTCGTAAATATTAACTAGATGAGGTCGGTATTTCCTAACTGACTACCCTGAGAAGAAACACGGAAACAAACTCTCCGTCTCTTTTAAAGTCCATACAATCTATACTGGTTTAATTATATGGGAACCTTGTAGGTTTCAGTCTGAGGCGATCTTTTGAAGAAAGATGCTCACATATTTGAGTGGGCCTGTCCATACAGTGCAGACATTTGTCAAATGACGTATAGCTCAACTTAGAACAAGGAGCTTAACGATTTGACGAACAATACCAAGGTAAAGACGTTTGGGTAGGCTGCAAAAAGCACTCAAACTGCCAGACAATCATGTTTAACTCGAATAAATCGTGGGAAGGTTTTCCCGCGTAAATCTCCATCGTCTGGGAATAAAAACTAGCCTATATGTTATTCCAGTAGATCTAGATCCGTTCAGTAGTTTTTGCGTAAAAGAGTAACACACATCCATACATCTACACATACATCTTCACTAACATTTAAGTAGGACCTGGATGAGTGAAAAATGTACACTTGTATTTAAACTGTAAACAAGTACACTAAGTAATATGGACATATTTATGTACAAATCTCTAGCTTTCAAACTAGGACATATCCTATATATGGATATTAGTGTTTCTCCCGAGCTATTCACAAATAGAAGCCAACAAAATTAAATGAACATAGGAATCTTTACATGCCGAGAGTAGCCGCTTACAGGAATTAAAAATACCTATATACAATAAATAACTCCGGTTAGGTGTACAAATTATCCAGTTATAGTGAAATACTGATGTTTATTTTGCAAATAGGTTATTAATGGTGAAGGAGCATTACCTCTCACTATAACTTTTCCCCTTCTTTCTCTATTATGAATATGATATGTATTAGTATATAATTATATATTATATTTTGTGGTATGTATTTTATATTATGATGTTTGGTTAGTATTATGCATGATGTTGTACACTGACAGCCCTAAATCTATCTCCTATAATTTCTGTCCATCCAAAGGTTGTCTGTAAGAGATTGCCCTGTGCGATAAGACCGCCCATTGTACACTAGATTTATTATTTTTATCCTTAAGTGTAAGGTATACAATAAAGTATATAATAAATAAATAAATAACACTTTCACAAGTTTTGTTTCGTAAATGTAAACTAGATGAGGCCAGTGTTCCCGACTACTCTGAGAAGAAACACTGAAATAAGCTCAAAGATCAACGTCTCTTTTAAAGTCCATACAATCTGTAGTGATCAAATCATATGAGAGCCATGTAGGTTTATGTCTATGGCGCCCCTTAGAGGACAGAATCACACAGATTTGAGCAGGCCCGTCCAAACAGTGCAAGCATTTGTCACTTATCGCGTAGCTCAACTTAAACCTTAAGGAGATCGAACGAAAAGCGAGTGAAACAAGCTAAAAGTTCTCACTCTTCCCAATCGCGAACCCACGTTACTAACTCGATTGAAGTTCTCAGTAGGCCTCGAAGCTTTCACGTTTATTAAATAGACCGATGCATTTGTGAAACTAAATTTTCTACCAGCAAATTTTAGTGTTGATTAAAATATTGTATCGTTACGTTGCTATCTGGATTAAAATATCAATGTGTGTGACGTTTATCGATGCTGTATATCAAATCAGTGATAGTGATGTTTGGAACTGAAGGTATCGAAACATCAGGAGAGCGCGTATTTATGTACATACATCTACAAGTATAAATAAAACGTGTGTGTTTATCCTGTAATACAGTAAATACACGCAGGAGCCTGGGAATTCTTGAATGAATATTACAAAACTGTAACATTCATCCATAATTTCAAAATATCTGCATTTTTGTGCTAATATACTTGATACTAAAATGCAAACAAACTTTATTTTTATCTTGTGTGTTTGTTGGTATGTCTTTCTGTTTGTGCTGGATAATCTCTGGAATGGGTGCGTCTCATAACGTATAAACTCATTTGGTCTAATTTCATTTTATTATCGTTCATAAGATATAATCAACGTGAGATATACTAACTGTTGATATAATTTCTTTGCAATATATATAAAAAACGATATTATGGTTAACACCCCGACTCAGAGTACCCCGACTCAGATAGGTTAGGTTAGAAGGCTAGAGCTCGAGAGAGGCGAAGGCTCCGCTCCGCTTCGCTCCCGCCTTAGCCTTCGTGATTATTTTTTTTAAACCACCCAGAAATAGGAGCCCCGCTAAGCGGGGCTCCGTCGACTTATCTTAGCACAGGTGGTAATCAGTTATGTTTAATATCTTCTTAGGTAATTATTACCTATAACTACGATAGAACTTACAAAGAATAAAACAAAGAAAAAATACTTTTGAATATACCAAATAAGTTTTATATCTTTTATCGAGGTGACCGAAATTAAAAAATAAATCACCAAGCACAAAATGATACTGGCCACATAATTTGGCTGAACATTGATTTAAAATTAAATAATAAACTAGTAAAAATCGCGCGCGCGCGCGGACAGCTTTCTTTTGTTATGAGTATATGTTCCTGTGTTATTTATCTGAATTTTCAATTAGTGTTTACTGTGGTGTTTACGATCTATTCGAAATGTCGTCTAGTTATAGTGAAGATTTAATGACGCCGCCAAAATTAAAAGAAACGGCCCAAGCTGTTATTGATAACCTATTGCCCGAGAAATCTAGGAACAAATATAATAAAAAAATATGAAGATTTTTTACATTGGAAAAGCAAGAAAAATGCGCCATCGTTTCCTGAAAATGTTTTACTGTCCTATTTTAATGAAAAAGCGCAAAAATATAAGCCAAGTACCTTGTGGGCTTTGTATTCTATGTTGAAAAGTACTTTTATTTTCCTCGTAGTTATAGTATAAAGCACTACACACTCGGAAGAAAGTGCGATTCCCAACTCGTGTGTATTAAGGCCCTCAGCTGCGCTTCGGGCCTCAAACTACACCCTCGTTAGTAATCGGTCACTTTCTCTCCTTGATGAACAATGTACTATTATTTTAAGCTCTCGTGGTTTTAAGCACAGTTTATAAGATGATAACCTTGTAAAAAGTTTATATTGCAAAAGACTCTTTTGGTGACTTAAATCAAGTGAGTAAATCATTCGAGTGCTAGTGATTGACTCTGAACTCACTTCAATGAGTTGTCAATCACTAGCATCGAATGAAATGACATCTCATAATTATGATATTTTCATAATAGTTGATTTGGTATTATGAAAGTAGATCCATTCCGGGGTTGTGGGAATGTTTTAACGAGAAACCGTGGCCCCGGAATGCAAGTGGGTTGAAGGAGCAGTGTGGGTTGCTAGTCAGTAGAAGTGTGACACTCCCTCCCGCTCCACCCAGAGCGGATGAAGTCATTAGATGTGATTTCCATTTTATTTACTTGTTCACCTACCACATTTTGGTCTCTTTAACCCAAAGGTTGACTGGTAAAGAATGCCTTATTACGTTAAATCTGGCCTGTATCACTATTGTACATAAAGTTTAAATAAACAAATGTCCCACCAAAAAAAAATATCCTTCATGTGAGTTTCGATGTGTTACGTATAAGTTAATTTGCTGTCAATTCCCACCGTTATAAAGTTCACATCCAAGTTGCACTATCGTTTCGGCGAGAATGAATGTCAACTTTGTAGCGTGATTGCTAAAAACCAACATTCCTTAAAAATACAGCCATGCCTCTCCGGTATGAAGCACCACTAGAAATTCATGTTTTTCTTGCATTTGAAATTGTGACACTAAGGTGGCACAGTAACTATCTAGGTATTTATTATAAACTAAGTTATTAAGAGATGCAGATAAATATTTAGATTTTTATAAAGTTATTAAAAGATTAATGAATTAATAACTCGATTAAATGTACGAAAAGTTATGGGCGGTAAAAATATACATTAGACTATTGTGTGCAGAAGACCTACATTGTTATCTTATACATATGCCATGTATATAAAAATCAATTGCTTTTCGTTAGTCTCGCTAAAACTCGAGAACGGTTGGACCGATTTCATTAACTATTTTTGTATTATATTCCCTCTCATACAGGGAAGGTTTAAAAGGTGAGAAAATAATGAAAATAAAAAATAAAAGAAAATAGTAAAAACTTATAACCCGCTATAAACAGCGGTGCAAAGTTCACAGTTCATTTTCGGGCAGCTATATAATTAGTAAAATAGGCTGACAATGGTCGCCAAACTAGGCGGCGCGTGTATCTTAGAGACCGAATTAACCCAAAATGTGGGTTACATTTTGGGTTAATTCGGTCTCTGTGTTTGTTTTGCATAAAAATTGTAAATATTGAAAAAACATCGTTATTTTATTTACGATTTTTATACGTTACGTAGATTACTTAATTCTTTAAAAATCAGGTTACCCAAAAAATGCCACGTATTTACGCGAATATGATAAACACACGGCTGCGAGCTGTTTTTATTCATTTAACGTAACGCCCGCCGAGCTCAGAGAGCGAAAAAATAAATAAAAATAATTGAATTTAATGCTAGGATGAGAATTTATGTTAATTAAATGAGTGTTTTTGACTGAAAAATATTGTTTTATATTGGCCATAATGCAGTTATTTTGAAATTGGAAACAGGCACTTAATTTTATTTATATGATAGAATAACGTTATTTTATGTATAAGATAACGTTGGTAGAAATTTTAGTTTTTTTTGCATTAAGGATTCCACACGTAAGTGTTATGCAAAATGTTGACACTACAAAATGAATATATTCATGACGGATGGAGCGACTGTTTCCATGCAAATGTTAGTTATATTTGTTCATTTGAATTTGAACATTTTGTACATGAAGATAAGGGTTATTTACTACCTTATGAACCACTCGCGATGGAAACATTTTTTGATCGACATCGTTTGAGCAACTATATTTAGCAAAGTTGTTTTGTTTAAAATATTGTGTTTGAAATTTCTTTTAGTATCTCTATGTCAGCAACTGTGTATTAACTTTGGAGTCACTGAATGTGTGTATCTATTAAAGTGTTTTTCTGTGATTTCAAAATAACTGTGTCAGCGACTTCGTACGCCTTGAAGTAATTATAGCCTACGGGGCTTTCCTATATCTTATAGGCTAATCCCATTGAAATTCCAGTAAATACCTATATTTGGGCCAATAGGCTCTTTCAGTAAAAGTCCCATTAAAATCGATTTAGCCATTCCGGAAGGGTAAGTAATAGATGATATAACAACAAAATCTCTAATATAACAACGGAACCTATAATTTTATTTAATACTAGCTTTTGCCCGCAACTTCGTTCGCGTGGGAGGTTTTTCCCACGTAAATCCCGATATCATGGGAATTAATGGAGTCTCTATGCAAAGTTTCAGCTCAAAATAAGTGACTCACAGAAGTGACCCCAAATTATTGGTTTCATTTATGTTTCTTGAATACCAGTAATAACAAACGTGTCACAGCACTATGTAAGTCATCACTTTCCACGTCACTTGCCAATAAAACGATAATTCTCTTCGTTCTTCTTAATTTGAAAAATTCGGTCTCTGGTATCAATGTATTGAAATTTCTAATATGCTCCACACATGTAGACATAGGATTACAAAACCCTTGCTATATCGTTTGTTATCATCCAAAGAAGCCGTGCACTCGATATGTATGTACCCTTGAAATTACACGTTGTATATATAGATTTGTGTGTTTATTTTTTGTTTATGTGTAAATGTATCTCTATATGGACTTTGTTCTGAAAATAAAGTATTTTATACAATTATGGTAATCGGACGGGGTAGCTGAAGAAGCTCGCGCTTGGACGCCCCGCCTTTTTAGGGTTTCGTAGCTGAATGGCAAAAAACGGAACCCTTATAGTTCCGACATGTCTGTCCGTCTGTCTGTCTGTCTGTCTGTCTGTCCGTCGGTCCGTATGTCACAGCCATTTTATTCCGAAACTATTAGGACTATACATGTAAAACTTGATAAGTAGATGTATTCTGTAAACCGCTTTCCGATTTTAAGAGAAAATTTAATAAATATTTAAAATAAAGGGGGCTCCCCATACATGGAACTGAAACCGAAAATATTTTTTTCATGAAACCTATACGTGTGTGGTATCTATAAACAGGTCTTTCAAAATGACATTAATGTTTCTAAAATGACTTTTTCATAAAGTTAATCGTTTAAAAGATATACGCTTCCAAAGTAGTAAAATGTGTGTCCCCCCTCTAACTTCTATACTAATGAAGTGAAAAATCTAAAAAACCATATTTTGTAGATCTTAATGTAAACTTTCAACCAAAATTGGTTTGAATGAGATCGAGTCAGCAGTTTTTGAGATACAGTATATTTTCTAAAACCGCAAATATAACTTTGTAATTCATACAAATACTATGAAAAACAAAGTTATTTGGCGTAGTTGTAAAAATTGTGAATAAGCTAGTTTTAAGAAATTTGTAAGGATTTTTTTTCAAATAATTATATTAAGTATATTAATATTTATTATAGTTACTACGGAACCCTTCATGGGCGAGTCCGACTCGCACTTGGCCAATTTTTTATATCTTCGGCCGCGAGACGCATTTAGCGCGGCGACCGATTCTCAAAAATAATCCTTATAGCATGATTCAGTATTCACGCGCGATGACTTATTATTAGCGTATTTCATGTATAACTTTGGTGTTTCTATACCGATTTATGTGATTCTTTTTTATGGAATAGTTAATAATGTTAACTTTTTCAATTAGGGGTGACTGAGAGTGTTATAAACGTAAGAGTAGACAAATATTATAATCAGAAAGCTTCGAACTGCTAAGCTATCGGGAGTTACACGTGTTATTGTGAGTCAACCATAAAAGATAGACTATGCTGTCGTGGGATATTTTTTATATAATTTTAAGGAGAAAATTTCCGATATGAAATGATTTCTGTGTAGCTTTAACCATTAAGGTTGCACACGCGACGGAAGCTTAAAAAATGGAGTAACTTCTCTCGTTTTCCCAACATTTCCCTTCACTGCTCTGCTCCTATTGATTGTAGCGTGATGAAAAGTATACTATAACCAGCTCAGGAGTATGAAAAATAATTGTACCAAGTTTCGTTAAAATCCGTCGAGTAGTTTTTGTTTCTATAACGGTTATACAGACAGACAGACAAAAATTTTACTGATTGCATTTTTGGCACCAGTATCGATCCCTAATCATCCCCTGATAGTTATTTTGGAAATATATTTCATGTACAGAATTGACCTCTCTACAGATTTATTATAAGTATAGATAGATAGCGATTAGTTAATATAATGAACGATTGATATAATTTTAAAATAACTAATTTTTATAAGCATAACATACATTAAATATAACGTCGTTTGACATAACATACATTAAATATAAAATCGTTTGATATACCACTCAAAAGATATAAAACTTATTTGGTATATTTAAAAGTATTTTTTCTTTTTTTCCACTGTAAAAAGTCTTCATATTTTTTATTATATTTCTTCCTAGGTTTCTTGGGCAATAGGTTATCAATAACAGCTTGGGCCGTTTCTATTAATTCTGGCGGCGTCATTAAATCTTCACTATCACTAGACATTTCGAATAGATCGTAAATCGAACACCACAGTAAACACTAATTGAAAATTCAGATAAATAACACAGGAACATAGACTCATAACAAAAGAAAGCTGTCCGCGCGTGCGCGCGATTTTCACTAGTTTATTATTTTATTTTTAAATCAATGTTCAGCCAAAGTATGTGGCCAGTATCATTTTGTGCTTGGTGATTTATTTTTTAATTTCGGTCACCTCGATAAATTTAATTTAATTTTAATAGCTTTTTGTATATTAATAATTGAAACCGAGTTAAAAGATAGGACCCATGGCCATAGACAGTTAACCTCATTTATTTTTCGCGCCAAATTGTTATTCTAATTATGTTCGAATGCTGAAAGTTGATGTGAAATCCTGAATTTGTTCAGCTGCGTGTTAGAGTAATTTTAAATCAATGTTGAGCAATACTATGTGTCCAGTATCATTTTCTCTTGGTGATAAAAACTTTTTGTCTTTTAGCATTATAAGTACAAGTTAGCTACTGAATTGGTCTAAATTAAAAAAAAAAACAGCGCGTTTGTAATGGATTTTCATACACTTTTCCCTCCCTCTCCAGTGTCTCCAGCACGTTAGTAATGTATTCTCATACACTTTTGCGAGCCGCAAGTACTACAGTAATGACGTACTTTCTGTCAAACTTTTTAAAAAGTATTAAGGCACTTTCCGAGCAGGTATAGTATAAAAATCTATACTCTTAAATATTTTTTTTAAGAGAATTAGCAATGTGGGTAGAATCCACATTACTCGTAATCTTGTTAACCCTCCAACACGTAGGTTGACAACAACAGTGGGTGGAGTTCAGTTCTTTCGATCACAAGGCCGACATTTTAGCCATGAGAAATATTGTCGTTTTATCTTATTAATTCGCCATAACAAATAACTCTGTCTAATTTACGATGCCATCCAATTCAAGAAGATAGCTAGAAAAGAAACAAAATGTATTGAAAAAAAGATTACGTGGATAAGGAACGGGAGAAATAAAAACTTTTGTGCGAAAGTGTGTTCAAAAGAATTCAATTCGGTTACTTGAATGATGAGGCAGGTTTTATTAAATTATACGGAATAAATGGTAGATCTAACGTTGAGAAACTCCGAGGTCCTTGCCTTACTTTGCGGAAATACTATATACGTTATTTATAGATATTATCATCTGCTTACTCTTTTTTCCAACAATGTATGTTGGGGTCGGTTAACACGTTCGCTGACAGTGAGTACTTACCCTGACACCACATTACGACAGTAGAATTTTCCATACTAAATGACAAATCAACGTAGTACTCGTGCACAAGCAAGTAATATGAAACTACCTACAAAATACTCGTTAATTTTTCTAAAAATTACTCGTCGTAATTGCTCATAATATAAAAAAAAATACAAAATATTTATTTTATAACCAAAAGTTAGTGATTGGAGCCTCCTTTTAAGCAAGTAATGCCTAAAAAATAAAATTTAATAAAATTTACTGACTAACTTAGATATAAACAGTATTCTTATTTGTGTGTGTATGGTGTGTGCGAGATGGTGTGCGTGTTTGTTTGTTTTATGTGTGTGTTTGTGTGTGTGTGTGTATTTGTGTATCATTTTGTGTGTTGTAATAGTGCCTCAGTTTTTGCGTAATTCAGTGTCCTTATCCAATTTGTTACTATTTTTTTACAGTCATGTAATTGTTTATTGTATATATAATATATCTTTTTATTTATCCTATTATAAAGTTGACATGATAGTTTATTGTACTGAATGGCAGCAAAATAATAATAATATGACAGTGGATACTGCTCTTCATAATACTTATATGAAAAATTATCGTGAGACGACGTACTCTTAAAAATAAGTGGCCCGTCCTTCGACGTACTGTCATCACGCACTATTTTAATTTCCCGCCTAACGACGTACTGTCAGCGAACGTCTTAAGTCCATGTCCAATCAAACCAAATGCAGCTGTTTTACATGGAGTTACTGTCTATCTGACCTCCACAACCCAGAAGCTGGGTAGCATGATACCTCTCAGCATGACTGGTGTCAGATTTTCTTGCTTCTGACTCCCCGTAAAGACTGTTGAAGATGTACAAATCACAGTCATGTCCAATGGTTTGACGAACGTTCCGAGGCTCGGATGAATCTCAATATGTTACGCATTCACGGATCGATCTAGGCATGTGTTGCATAACGTTGAAGATCGACGTGCACGAGTAATTATTCAGCCTTTTTAAAGAAATTTTGAAGAGGCTGGTAAACATATCCCGTGGCCGTAAAAGCTGCATGGCATTCCCGCCCGTCTCTTGGGTAGATTACCAGCCGACAGCGTTGAGGACGATTTTTTATATAATTATAATTTAGTCTTATTTAAATAGTTTATACAATATTTGTGTAAATAAAGAAAATTAGAAGTAAACATTTCACTGGTAGTATATTTGGACATAATTAAACATCATAATAAACTTGTGCCTGGAGTCTATTTAAAGTAATCCCAAGACTACCCACGACCTAAAAGAAGGCAACATTTGACGAAAACGAGATAACTAGACGATATTTCGCTACCAATTCCAGTTTTGAACATATTAAAGGTTAAATAAGTCGTTGAAAAATCCTTGCTTCTTTCATGTTATTATTTCTATTTTTATCGTGTTTGGAAGATAATAAAAAACACCGTTTAATTATTCCAGTTGGTTTCAGAGAAATATAACACGTACAAAAAAAAGAAAATTATCTTTTGGGTCGGGCCTGGGCAGCGCGTAAATTTAGCCTAATAAGGGCCTTTGTATGCTAGCGAGCGGGAGCGGGCGTTAAAGCGATTATAGGGGTTAAAAGTAAATCTCAGTATAATTGGATGCTAGGTTCAGTCTGCTAAATCGTATTTGGTACGAAACTTTATATTTACTTTGCTGTTTTGTGTACGCCTTATCTTACTGAATTCACGGTTTCGTTTTCTTTATTATTGTTTACACAACAATCACAACCATTACCTACTCATAAAATCAGACCTCTTTTCTAAGAACATTTGTGCCAGTTCAGAAAATTTTTGCAATAAGCATCGTCCTTTGGTTGACTGGTAGAAGTTTTCTTACGGTGCACATCTGGATATAAGCTGCACACTGAGTTTAAGAAAATATTCAACCATGTAGGTAGGTATAGCCTACTCTCCCTAATCCAACGGGCATTGCACAGGGAGTGTTCTTTAAAGAGGACCCGGGGCTTCCCTCCTCGTGCTGATGGTGACCATCGGAGTTGAGAGAGGTAAAACACTCAGTTTCCTCGGTCTTAACCCCAAAAACCGAACGCTATTGAAGGTTTTCCCCCTATTAATAAGTAAATAGCGCCGTCTGATTTACTTTTTGTTATACTAAAAGTAATCAGCTTCGAGGAAATTTGGACTGAATGACGTTAAGGCATTAAATGCTTTGTGGTTTTAAAGATAATTATGACTCTAAGACAAAAGGCTAAACAGAAATATATATCAGGTTTAATACACTGAAATGCTTTAAAGTAAAGCCAACCGCTCCCGCTTCCGCGACCCTCACCGCAACTCAAAATAACCCCACCCTAAAACTTTCATATAAAAAGTCTTTCGCTACAATAAAAATTATTGCCACTTGTTTTGTCGAGCTTGCCTTGGAACGAAAATTTTATTACTAACTAGGTTTTACTTTTAGACCTTGTATTTTCACTCTTTCTTCGTTTACTTGGTGTGGTTACGTGGGTTACACATCGATTGAGGATTAAATATATTTCTCCGACTTCGTTCTCTATCATAATCTTCCAGTGAAAGTCCTATTCTAATCGGTTAAGCCTTTCCAGAGATAAGCTAGCAGATAAGCGGCATACAGAACACAGACCGATGAACAAGCAAAATATAAAAAAATATGTTTGTTTGTGTTTTGTTATCGTGTAAATGCACAGATATACTCTAAGTGTAAACTTTAAGTAACTTATATTGAGACTTGAGAAAACACAGACAGATACTTCAATTTCATTTAGATGTATGTAGTATAGACATAAATTTACTAGTTGTCTGTATTTGTTTTCGTAATATGAGTACAGGAACAATGCGAACATTGATGGTAAAATAAGCTGATGGTTGACATGATGGTAAGTTGACAGCTGGGATAGGGGCTATGAGTAGATGTATCGCATATGCGTTGCCTTCCTAAAAACAAAGTAATTTTCCATGAGCTTTAAATACATCGATCGACTTCTCGTATCATTTCATAGGCTTCTGAAAATTAACCACATTCCAGATGGTTTAGTTTTCTTTCATGTGTGGTATTTTACATACTTTTAATAAATTCTCGTACTGGGATTATTAATACTTTTTCTTAATTCGTTTTGTAAAAACAGTTCTATTGTTTTAGTTACATTGATAGACTCGATTTTTTTTTAAATTTAGCAAAAAATAGAACCGACTTCCATATCAAAATACTACAAAGCCAAAAACAACTTTAATTTCGGAAGTCGGTGTTATTGGTTTTGGATTTTCTTTTTTTTTTTTCACACCGCCTTCCGAAATTTAAGTTATTTTTGGCTTTGTAGTGTTTTGATATGGAAGTCGGCTCTATTTATTGCTAAAATTTTATTTCACGGTTTTTAGTGGGTCGGTTTGTAATTTATCTAGATACAAAAGCCATAATGTCAACAACTTATCACCTTTTACAAAATATTGCTTTTCCCGATGCATAGCCGTTAATTTTTGAGGAGTTCTCCTGGTAATTGACCATCAGCTCTACATCACCATATGTATTGTGACGAGCATAAAGTGTTTAACATCCGTACTCAAGTAATCGAATCGCAATCCACGAAATACTTATTATTGAGGAGTTTCAGTGGCCATCTGTGGTCTTCATCATCAGTTCAACTTCCCTAAATGGTACTTTTCGGAAGCAACTGCTCAAGGTACTATAAGAAATACCAAAAACGCTATAGGTGTGCCTATAATATTTGAAGAGTTCCCTCGATTTCTCCATGATCCCATCATCAGATCCAAAAATAACGACAATGGTACCAACTAAAAAGTATACCCATTCAAACGCATAAAGAATTTTTCAAATCGGTCCAGCAGTCTCCGAGTAATGAGGACACACATACATTAAAAAAAATTTCAACACGAATTGAGAACCTCCTTTTTTGAAGTCGGTTAAAAAGAGAACTAGCAGATGTGTAGAATTAACATTACTGTTAATCTTGTTAACCCGGGATCCCAATCCCGGGTTAACAAGATTGAAGTTGGGTAAACCCCCCACCTGGGGGTGGGGGGTTTACCCAACTAAATATACCTGTATTTTGAGTGGGTTCACGATAATAGTGTAATGGGTGGGGTTCGAACCTGCGACATCTGGATCAAAAGTCCGACACGTTAACCATGACGCTGCAATCAATTTATATTGGTACCTATCAATATTATTTGAACCTATTGAACCACAGTGACATGAAAAAATATCGTAGTTCTGTAGTACTTCTTGGAAACTCGATAATAAGCATTCATAGCAACATACAAGTAAAACTCAATACTTGTTCTATACGAAAGTAAATCGTACCATTTCTCGAACACACTCAAGTCCATACAAACATCAATAACCCAATTACACATTGGTCGCAACAAATCGGCACCAGAGCCCCTATTCGCCGATAAGATCTTTTCCGACCATACACTATACAAAGGGATTTATACCCAAACTATATGTGTGGTACTTCTAGGCATTTTTATCAGGCATCGTAAACTTGTCGAATCGAGGCCCGAGGTTTGGCTTAAGTGAAAATATGAGATCTCGCGAGACTGCGAGGCTTGGAAAAATTGGACGGGGATGCGATGAAATTATGACTGTAATGGAGGTGGCAAAAAAAATAGGGCGACACCATATTTGGAATGATCATCTGCTTAGCCACACCTGTACCTAATGACCTATGTTCACAAAATGAATAAATGAATTTGAATTTGAGCCTTTCCCGAACTATGTGGTCAATCAGACTGCACTAGCGGGTGTGGGAGCGGGCGCGGGCGCTCGCGTCTTGGCGTCTGCGTATTCACAGCGCCGAACGAGCTACGAGTGTCATTGCACATGTGTTTGGTCGTTCTCAAACTTTGCTACGTATTTAGAAGTCATGGATAAAGATTTTCTTTTATTAATGGAAAATTCATACTTGAATAGAAATTGCAACATATGAAGTTTTATTTCTTCTCATAATCTATTTATGGCTGCCCTATTTAAATGTTGCAAATGTTTACTCTGCCAAATAGCAGTGCGATGTTGTACTGCAGATATAAATTCTTCCGTATTGATATCCATGACGATTCACGACGTTTCGGCGGGTGAATCAAAATGGTTTAAAACCACAAGTGTAGTCACCTAACAGACGCTATATCACTGTGAACGATACGGGCGGACTGAGCCATTAGAAACACCTGCGCCATCTGCGCCCGCGCTCGCCACATGAAGACGCGCGGCTCGAGGGAGCACTGTGAACGCAACTGGCGTCTGCATATATTTTGAATTGCACGCGTCCACGCTAGCAACCGCGCCCGCCTCCACTCTGAAAGAGGATGTTGGAGTCGGCTACCAGAGTAACCATATTCAGTGTTTTACTTGGAATGACTGCCTATTTAACCTTCACGACCCAGTAGTTGGGAAACAAGAGACCTTGGCCAAACCATTGTTAGATTTCCTCGCTTCTGACTATCCGTAACGACTGTCAAAAATGTCCAAATAACAGCCGGGACCAACGCCGACGTGTTTCTCGAGGCACAGAGGAAACTCGATATTTAAGGCAGTCACCCATCCACAGGTTGACCTCGGTAAGTGTTGCTTAACTCTGAAGATCGACATGTGCAGCTGCTATTATTTAGCCATGAGCTCCTCACAGACACCTGATTTGCAATAAGTCTCCACACATATACAACATGTAATTTAAAGGGTATATACATATCAAGTGCACAGCTTCTTTGGATGATAACAAATGATAATTATGGCAAGGGTTTTGTAATCCTATGTCTACATGTGTGGAACTTATTAAAACATTAAAACCGAATCTTTCAAATTAAGAAAAACGAAGAGAAGTATCGTGTTATTGCATGGTTATTGCCAAGTCACGTGGGAAGTTATTAACCCTCGTAGTGCTGTGACAAGTCTGTTATGATTGGCATTCAAGAAACATATGAAACCAATAAATTGGTATAAATTTTTTGAGTCACTTATTTTGAGCTGAAACTGTGCATAGGAATTCCATACCAGATGTTGTCTTCAGCCTTTGTGGATAGATATAGGGTTTCCGTTACACGTTGTATAACCTATCTTCTCTTTATATATAAAATTATCGTGTCACAGTGTTAGTTACCATAGGTATTCCTCGGAAACGGCTTGACTGATTTTTATGAAAGGTTGGTCTGAGAATCGGTCGTAATCTATTTTTCATACCACTAAGTGAAAAAAAACTATAAACGTGGACGAAGTCGCGGGGCAGAATCTAGTAATATATAAAAAGCCAAAATACATACACATTTTGTACAAAACAAAAATTGTGAAGGGATCGTTAATGATTCTAAATTCAAGTTTCGTACATGGAATACCTCAGGTAGCATTTAAGCAGATGCCTAATGTGTAATACGTCGTTTTTATTTATAAGTTTTATAAATATATAAATGTTCATTACTTAGAAATGTACTACTTACTTACATCTACTAAAGCAAACTACGTATGTAAACACAAACAAAAATACACTTAGGCTTCGAAGTACTCCTCCACATCGCTGTCGTCAGGAAACGTGTCTAATCGAATTGAGTCGAAACTATTTAGAACCTATTTACTTCATTCACAGTAATGCATGTTTATTATAACAGAAACATCTTTAATTTTATCTTCCTACTTCCTGTCTACCGCCATCAGAGAGTATTTAACCTAGAGAGCTTATAGGCCGATTTCTTTGAAGAACACAACTCACCAATACGGATTGGGAGGCGAAGAAAAAATGCGCTACTGCAATTGGTCAGTTCAAGGTCAAGATTTATAGATATCCGAGCCGATAGCCGAGTTAGGGATTGCTCTATTTGATCGAGGGAAAGTTATCGATATCGATAAAATGAAGTTTAACATTATAAAAAATACTCAATAAAATCACATAATAATATTTAATCATTATCAGTCTCAATTACAAAAAGAAAAACAAGTACGCTGTTATTATTGATTTTTAGAATGAATTAATTTGGTAAATGTTTTTCGAATTAAAGTTTTACGGTCCTGATTGTTTTTGCTAAAAAATGATAACCGAGCGTCTATATATTTCTGAATTATGCATCTTGCTAATTCAATCAAATGATTGGTAGTTTCTATTTCATATTGATGAAAATTAATATCCGGGAATAAATTATACCCAATCAGTTATTTTAAAACCGATCTCATAAAATAATTGGAATTATATTTTTGAGACAGCACTTTCAAACCACTCTCGTTGATCGCCCTTTTAATATAAATTTCACAACGACGACAAATTTCTATTACTGTGGTGGATCTGTACAATAACTTGTTTTTAGTCTCTTTTTGAAATTGTAAGGCGTTTTAATTTGTAACACCAATCAACGCTCCAATAAAGTTAGGCATTTTATTTGCTTTATCAGAGCATGGACAATGTAGCCGGCCATATATTATTTTTATATATTATTTTTTATATTTATTTTATATTCCATAATAAATATATTTTCATTAAAATCAGTTGTGTCAACAACTGTAGCTTCAGCAGGCACTCGGTAAAATTTATTTTTTTGGTGGTGAGTCATTAGATGATTTATCTAATGACTCCTCCCTCCTACATACACTTAACCCGTGGACTCGACATCGAAACAAAGTAACCTGTTTCTTTTTCCTGGGTGGGAAAATCATCGAATGACTTCACCCGCTCTGGGTAAAGTGGAAGGAAGTGTCAGACTTCTACTGACTAAAAACCCACCCTGTTCCTTCAGCTGCCCTTAAGTTCCGGGGCCGCGGTATCTCATTAGAACATTACCGCAACCTCGGAACCAAAGTAACTTACGAGGCCGATATTGTAATGCAAAGGCCCAAGTTAATTAATATTAGACTCCGTCATAGTATTTGGAGCCTAGAAAGATTGGATACAGGTATATTATGTTGACTTTTTTCAACATTATATCGATAAAAACCAAACTAGAAACCAATATTCCCTAGTAACCTTATCCATCCACTTTTCTTTTTAATCTGGAATCTTGGGAAATCTAAAATGAAAACATGCATGTCACACAGAAGAAAAAATATCAGAACTTTCTCCTTTTTTAAAGTCGGTTAATGTAGATAGGTATTTTATGACAACTATCTGAATTGAATTTTAAAAAAATAAGTTTAATTTTATAATTATCGATATCGTATTCAGGCGTTATAGGTAACAGCACACATTTTTACGATAAAAATTCAAAAGAAAAGACAGGAATAAAAGAATTAGAATTTCTTCATGTAAGAAAGAGATATTTCCAAAAGACATCAACGTGCGACACAATTTTGTCCTTGACCACCCAAACCACCACTTTAAATGGACCACTGCGGTAGCTTATAATCTGATTAAATGATAAATAATTTTCATATTATTTCATTACTGATGAATAGTTATGTCATCCATTTGGTATCTAAATGTCTGGGAATGTTTTCCACACCACTTCAACGCGCATGAAAGCATTATTATGCGTTATAAATTGGATACAAAAATTTAAAATTTGTAATTGTTTAACATGCACACAGGCCTAATACTTGGTCACAACTAAAATGGTTCGTGTATCGTAGCCAATATATAAGAGCAAAAACTCGTATAGTTTTCGTGCGTCGGGGCAACGTATGAGCGGTCAAGTGGTTTTCAGATCAGTGACCGCTATAGTACCTATATCGCTCAGCCCGGGGAATGAATCTCCTATGAATAAATGTCGACGTATTTTTTTTCGTATAGATTTAAATTAGATGAGGTTGATGTTTCTTTCCTACCCATAGAAGAAACACTGAACAGACTCATAGTTCAAAATCTCTATCGAAGTCCATACAATCCTTATTGATCAAATTATATGAAAACCATGAAAGTCAAATCCATTTAAATTTGCTTTAAGAGTGGTACAAATTTTAATGATGGTAGAAAGATATTATAATGCAATGACATAATAATATTTCGCACTTATTAAAGCTGTGAAAGTTGAGTCATTTCTTTAAAACTATGCAGAATTTACTGCAGGGAAGATCGGTAGATTAAATGTTGGTATAGAATTATAAATAAGTTTAAATACAACTGTGCCTGAATAATATTATTCCAGGTACAAGCAATTTTGTTGGGTGTGGTACTACTTTTGGTTAATTTTTATTTTGTAAACATAATACCGCGTCCATTCTAACAGATTCTTTTTTCCGTCCGCCGTGCTTCTCTTACAAACTACGTATAAAATAGGAAGGGCTTTGAAACCCGGCAATTTTCCACCCCTATCTACGAACAGAAACTCACTGTGTTTTATTTAACCTTGATTTTTACAAGTTTGGCGCCTGTGAATTAATAAAATTCATAGAGTCTATTATTTCTCGCTTAAAAGCATAATAGTGTAACATTGTAGCCATGTATCATTTTTTGGTATGTGAGTTTGTGTAAGTGAAATGATAGATGGTAGGGAGAGATTAGATTTATGTCTTGAATCGACGACTCATACAGAAGTATGCGTACATTGGAATGTGGGCAAATAATTACTATAAAAAAATCCATTGAGGTTAGTTATCATGCCTGATATTCAGGTAGGAGGCTTATTACTATATTCATTTAACCATTTAGACCGTCTACCATTTAACACTCATAATATTAAACAAATACATTATGTGCTATTCGATTTGCCTAGCACTTTATCTATTCCTAGCAGTCAAGCGGGGCTTCTTCCCGTGGACTTCAGTCATGCGCAAAATGTGTCAGTGAAAAGAAACGAATAAAGTATATCTTTTCGCTCAACGAAGTAGTCCACTCATTTAGTTCAGTACTTCATTTAGTTCACCAAATCAGAACTAGTCCATACCTTTAACACATCCGGACCAGCTCACTCTAATTTTATTGACAAGTTACGAATGATGCACTTCACTTAGTTCACTTTTCTACATACTTATCTTGATTTTCCTTCATAAATTAAACAGACTGATGACTGTCAGTATATACCTTTTTTACTGATAGATAGATGCTTCTCTTATCTAGGTTGGCGTATCAAGATTCTAAAGAAGTATTTAGGTACCTACAGTGATTTTAAATTATATACATACCCCTAATGAGTAATTGCAAATAATCATCAAATATTTTTTTATTTGGTGATTACTTGCAATTACTCATTACAAATAACAATTGCGTCAGGTTTTGGTTGTTAATCGTGTCCTTCTTTCATTCAGTAGGTATTTGCCACAGTTTATAAAAAATCTTTAGAAATGATCAAAAGAAATACTGAAGTATAGCTGTCGCCAAATAACTTGGCAAGAGTCGTTCAATGCACAGAAGTCGATTTTTAGGTGTCAGCGGTTGTCAGCGGGACGCGGGGTATGATGTAGCGCCGCTCCGAGCGCGCGATTGGTGCGTCAGTAGTTCTCGTTCAATTTGCTCCCGAATACACTTACGTAGGTACACGAAAGTTGTACCCTTTGTTTTTGTTACGAGTTGATGTTTTAAATTTAGTTTTTGTTACGTTAATTACAATGCCAGGACGAAATACCGTTTTACGCAAACTATTAAAACGTCAGAAAGAACTTTACAGTTAGACACTATAGTTAAGGAAGGTTGAAATTCCGAATAATTCGTCACTGTCTTTAGGACACCGGGAAAAAAAAAGAATAAAAGGGTTAGCAGTTTTATTAAATAATGTGACGACGAGAACATATTATTTTTAATGTTTATTAAATACATTTTTTTTTCACTTTTAAATGTATTTATGTATTATATCTATTTTATTTATAATACCGAACTAACGAATGAATTCCTCTTCTTTCTTTAACATTCTTCTGAATAGATATGATTAAAAATAAATGATGACAAAAACCATAGAATAATGGCAAGTTGTAAAAGTGACCACTTTTTTTTGTTCCACTAATTGCACGATGCGCGAACTTACCCCCACTACGCCAAAACCTTGCCAAGTTATTTGGTGACAGGTATACTGAACTAACTAAATGAAGGACTGAAGGAGAGACATATTTGAAAGACAACTGAATGAATTATAAGTTTGTTTTACGAAGTGAAGTAGTTCATTTTCTTCAATCGTTTGCGAATTACCCATGTCTAGTGGACTTTATCACGATAAAAACATAAACATCATCATCGCTTACCATCAGGTGAGATGGTGGTCAAACGTAAGCCTATTAACAATAAAAAAATAGCCTATAACCTTCCTCAAGCTTCAAGCTACTTGCATAACAAATTTTCATCCAAATCCACGAAGTACTTTTGAAGATTAGCGTGTTCAAACAAACAAACAAACTTATCCGCTTTATAATATTTGTGTAGATAATAATAGTATAGATAATCAAAACAACTTCCATTATATCCGAATGCAACAATACCAACACACACACAGCGACAGTGGTAGCGGTTTCGCTCACAAAAAAACGAACGAGAAAGAGGGTGCTCATAAACGTCCACCCGCAATTACTTCAGTTCATCCGTGATCATGACGCTTGCAACAGTGCCGAAATATCTGAAATTCGAAACAAAAGATACACATGATAAATATCCCGCTTTAAGTTCTAATGATAATACCAATAGCTATTGATTTTAGTTTTGTCAACCAGGTGAACAAGAATAAGACATGAAAATGAAGTTTATCACCTAATAAACTACTTCTCTTCAACCAAGGTCAAGAGATTCGCGTCGAAATGCTTAGTTAACCCATTAAACTTAATACGCTTCAGAACGGCAGTAAAATGAGCGAGATAGCTCATAAAATTGCCGTCGTATCTTTCAAGAACATTTGCTCTTGTTATTTTGTTAGGTTCTGTAAAATTCACGTAGGTAGTAAGACCTTGAGTGAAACGAACATCATTGTTTTTCTGGGGGAAATTCATCAGATTGCTCCCGATCTGGGTGGAGCGGTAGGGTGTGTGAAACTTCTATCGCTTCTTCTTCTATCTCGTTAGGACATTCCCGCAATCCTGGCAGATAATCCGGCCCTGTCGAGCCCGATTATTGCAATTCATACGTGCGTTTGCACATATTGAATTGCAAATAATGTCTTAGATATTGTTAATTCTCATACTGTTAATTTATCTGCATCACTGTCAATGGAAATAAAACCCTGGCAAAATTTGTCCATAAAACGCAGCAATGTTGACACATTGTTTGTAGCATTCCATAAACAGTGCAAAAACTTTCAATATTCAATGAAAGTTTCTTCAAAGATATTAGTGCATAGTTACGAATACTTAATTTTAAATTATGTCAAAGATTTTGAAATCTGTAGACCGTTGGCGGCGATGAAAGCACCACCTTACTTCTATCCACCGCAAAAAAAACAGCACTCGTTTCAATCTCATTGTTGGCTCAGCAGCTAAGCCGATAGGTTGAGTGAAATTAAACTTGAATAACATAACAATAAACCCACCCAATTAATCCTTATACAGCGGAATAATACTAGAAGAGGCGCGTTTGTAATATTTCAATGGGATTTTAATTCCGCCCCTTGTGCGTCCCATTCAACCTTCAAGACCATTGTTTCTCTCTTGCCATTTCAACCCCTGGACCAATTTTATTGTTCCGGCAGGTATATTATTGTTGAATGAACGGCGAATTTTCGTGTATTCTTATATTTTGATTGCTTAATTTTGTAACGTTTTTGGTTTAATTATAACTGCTTCAATGCTTAGAATATAATATAATAATATAACTCAATGGTGACTGACTGACTGACATTATCAACGCACAGCCCAAACCACTGGACGGATCGGGCTGAAATTTGGCATGCAGGTAGATGTTATGACGTAGGCATCCCCTAAGAAAGGATTTTGCGAAATTCTCACAGGATCGGGATTTACACGGGAAAAACTAACCCACGCGGGCGAAGCCGCTGGCACAAGCTAGTATAATATAATAATGCTCAGATTACAATGTAAGAGATTGCCTTGTGCGATAAGACCGCCCATTGTACACTAATTTTATTATTTGTATCCATATTACAAAAACAAAATATACAAAAAGCATTCCTAAGATACCTTTACAAACACTTGTATGTGTATTATCCATTCCTGTATCCCACTAAATTTCTGTTGGGTTGCTTGTCTTTCAATTCGTTGGAAGTGAGACGGTCGCGTGATCAGATGACTGTGATATTTAAGATTATCAGGGGAATGATTGATGCACCTGACCTGCATAATGAGGTTTGCAATCTGTTTGTCCCGGACAAGTACTGTGCTCATAGAAAACACCGCCTACTGGCTGTTCCCACTCGTCGCACAGTTGCACACTCCAAGTCGCCTATTCCTCGAACTCTAGCCGCTATTAACGCTCTCTTGGACTCAAACACAGATTTAGATATGTTTGTGGATGAATGGAAGATAATATTGTCAGAATGTTTGAAGTTTTGTGAGAAGAATGTGTGAATGTGCTAAATAAATTACATATAAAGTATATTAAATAGTGTAATTGGTTTCGGCCGTTCTATTTAATGAATTAAATAAATAAATAAATATTATATACAACGTTAGGGACACGTTTCACCGATAAGCTAACACCGGAGGATAGGCCTGTTATTTCGATATCACGGACACTTTAGTTTTATTTATATGTAAAATTGTTTAAGTATATGTAAGGAGCTCGTGGTTAAATTATAACAGCCACATGGATCGATCTTCAAAGTTAAGCAATGCTTACCGAGGCCGGTCTTTGAATGGGTGACCATCTTACCAAATCGAGATTCCTCCACGCTAAGCCGTTAGTCCTGGCTATAATTTTTATATTTTTGATTGTCGCTACGGGTAGTCAAAGGCTAGAAAATCTTTTCAAGGGATATTGTGTTACCCAACTACCAGGTTGTGGAGGTCAGATAAGCAGTCGCTTTGTTCATCAGGTAAGACTGGAAGCAGAATCCAAAATATTTGAGAAAAGGCTAAGAAGGAGTCTGATTATTTATGTGTGAATAGATATAAGAAGAGAGAATATACAACGTGTAATTTAAAGGGTATATCCATACCGAGTGCACGGCTTCTTTGGATGATAACAAACGATATGGCAAGGGTTTTCTAATCCTATGTCTACATGTGTGGAGCATATTAGAAATTTCATTACATTGATACCAGAGGCCGAATTTTTCAAATTAAGAAGAACGAAGAGAATTATCTATTTATTGGCAAGTGACGTGGAAAGTGATGACCATCATAGTGCTGTGACACGTTTGTTATTACTGGTATTCAAGAAACATATGAAACCAATAATTTGGGGTCAATTCTGTGAGTCACTTATTTTGAGCTGAAACTTTGCATAGAGACTCCATACCAGATTTTGTCTTCAGTCCTTTTGGATAGATATGGGGTTTCCGTTACACGTTGTATAAGAGTTTGGAGGGCGATTGCAAATTGCCACAACGCAGACGTATCCCTTGCACAACATTGAATTCACTAGTCAGACTTTAGTGAAGTTCTACAACAAACTTATAATATTAAGTTTTCATGATATTTATAACGCCAACGTTAATCAATACTCAAATATTTAATTCATACCACAATTATTACATGGTCGACATCCCACCAATACGCGCAAAATGTTTTAGGGATACTTTCATTATGCGTACAGCTAAGGAGCGAAGTTCCATGCTGGAGTCTGTGTTTCCTGATAGCTACGGCATCTTCATCTTCGACCACAATATCGCTTACCATCAGGTGAGGTGGTGTTCAAACGCAAGCTTGTCAGCTGTAAAAAAAATCGGAATTGGTAATCGTTTCTTTGAATATTATTTGCTATACTATACATATAAGGTTGTAGAAGTAGTTTTCCATAGGCAGCACTGCCAAGAAACAGAACGCTGTATGTCTTAATAATCTGCTTGTTCCGTCGTTTATCATTGTCTTGAAATAATCCATCTCAATATATGAACAAGCAAATAATATCTCATCCTCTTTTCTTGTAGCAAAAGCGTGAAATTAGTTTCTTTTGATTTATATTAATGTACGAATATTCATTAGGTGATAACACTAAAATTGAATTATCTAATCAATTTCTGTGTTTTTTGTTTCAATAGCTAGCAAAATCTCTGTTCGTAATACTCTAATGCTAATTATTACTAGGTACTTTTGTTTTCGGGAGATAAATCATCAAATGGGTGGAGCGAAGGCAGTGGGAGTGTCAGATCTATCCTTAAAGCATTTCCTTCAGTTGCCCCTGAATTTCAGAGTCTCGGTATCTCATTACAATATTCCCGCAGCCCCGGGTAGGCAATGCTGCTGACTTGACGACTTACGAATTGTAGGGCGTAGGTTTGAACTTCGGTAGTCATATTAATAATTCAGTCTGTTACGTGCCCACGGCTGGGACAAATGCATCCTTTCTATGAAAGGGAATGATAGGCACAATACTTTCGATATGCTAGAAATTCTCTCGACTCCCATAGAAGATAAACATCGTTTGATAGAAGCATCGAGTGTCTCTTAGACAAACATTTTCAAGAACACTTTGTAGAACTCGACGTAACCGTGCTATTCTTTAAATGTAAAACGATATCGATAGTTACATATTCATGAATATAACCCTATCTTTTTTAAGATTAGGTAAATTCAAATTAAGGAAGAGAGAGAGAAGAAACCTTCTGATGCACTAATTTCTGACGGATTATAAGTTTTGTAGCGCCTGATAAATATGCTATAGAAGCAATTCGTCTATTATATCAGAGCTTATTAATCGGCGCGACTATGTTTATGTGTCTATAAATAATGCACTTCACAACGAGTGAAAACATTTTAGAATGAAATTATTAGTTCCGGAGGTAACCCACTACATAAAAACAAATATATATTTATATATTATGTAACATTACTTCACTCGTCTTAGCAAACCCCCTTGAATTCATTCAATTCAAGTCAAAATTTATGTACGCGTTCATGGTTGGCTCACAGAAGTTAATCGAATAAGTACTTAGGTCACTGATATACTCTCTGACTTAGGTATATTCAGCCAGGCAGAAAACACACGAGAGATACAATACCCGTAAAAAACGGCAAATCTGTTTTTGATATCACGCAGTTAGCTACCTACATAACTACTCAACGATGGTAAAAAACATGTCCATTGGTGACCAAGTATCTTGATTTCAAGTATTTCCGTCCCAAACCACCATTGTTCCAGTCAGTAAGATGCTACTACTCTTTTTCTCGCGAATTCAACTCTCTGTAGTATTTTAACTTTCTTTAAACTATATTTAAGACTCAAGGGAGAAATTAAAGATAAGTGTAGGAAATTAAATTCTATGAAATCCAAAAACGAATTACAAAATTAAATGTCAACATGAGATTTCTTTTTATAAAATGTGAGAAAACCCTATTAAAAGCAAGCACTAAACACTTGGGCGACACTTCGTGCCAAGTAAATGGAATTTCCTCTTATTTTGTTATTAAGAGACACTTCATTTTGCTTCCTTCACTGATTGCTGGAGCTTAAACCAGAGAATTTTATATACGTTGCATTAACATTAATTGTTCTCGTACTACCATTTTCTTTTGGTGTTTCTTATCAACCGATTTCAAAAAATTTCGACTTAGTTTTTTTTTTCTTGGGGTCGAAACACTGGAATTATGGGGTCTGAGTGCTTACAAATTGTTCGGAACAATAGGTACAACCGAACAGCGAAGCACTTTTGCTTTCGTGCATTTTTATAAAACTAGCAAAAGTAATTATTAAACTCAGTACGTGTTCGACTATCAATCGCGTAACTCAAACCAAACTAGATCAAACCATCTTAGTGCCAATTTAGCTTAGATTTACCATTTAATAATTATCACAAATATTCAATATATCCTTTAGACCATATCATTTCGTATCATTAAACCAGTCTAATATAACACCAAATCAACCAAATATCAACCAACTCGGAAGTTAATGCTAAACCAAACAAGCGTTAAATTTTCTACACAAATTATTTAAAGATCTTTCCAGATGCTTAGTGACACTTCGCGTGATCCAAAGACTGGCTTTTTTTAAACTTGGATAGAGGTTAAGCATTGCTATACAACGTGGCAATGCTGCCAGTCTTTTAGGTACATTATCAATTGACAGTGATGCGTACGAATTTCTAGACGTCATAGCTTATTTATTTATTTATAGTTCTTCCGGAGGTTGTCTGTAATATCGACTCGATCGACGATTATCGTATTAGTGATAAGATCGCCATTGTAACCATAGAATAAGCAATATTATTAAATAGGTGTGTTTAAATTTTGATGTACACTAATATATATTTTAACTATCTATCTATCAATATATAGGCTCGCGTTTGACCACCATCTCTCCTGATGGTAAGCGATGACGTGGTCGCAAATGAAGCACGCTTGCCTAGAATGTTATTTATTTTTAGATTTATGTAGTTTAGGGTTTTTATTTAAATGTATATAGCCCAAAAAATTGTAAAATAACATGTGGAGTTTTTTTTTTCTATGTATGATTCGCTATTTCTCCACCAGTAATGGAGCGATTTTCAAATCGGATTTTGAAGTCGGTGCCAATATAAATTAATAGCAATGATAGGCTAGGCTACGCTTCGGGTGATGTGACATCACATCTCCTGCGCGTGCAAGCGAAAGGGAGTGCCAGACTTCTACTGACTAAAATCCCAAGCTACTCCTTGAGTTACCCTTGCGTTACGGGCCGCGGTATCTTGAAGAACATTCCCGCAACCCCGTAAGGAAGAGTAGGTACCTAGCCCTTATTATAAACGAAATTATTCATCCAGCCGCGAAAGTCTTGTGCGGATATTTCTCTTTGAATTTAATGTCTAATAAAGGTTATTTTTCGCTTTTTTTTTCTGTATATTTGAAGATAATTAATTCTATTGTAAGTTGGTTTAGAAGATGAGAACTGAGGTAGGAATTACGAATAAAAAGTTGAATTTTGGTCAACTACTACTTAAGTCAGACGTAAGTAACTAATTAAATCCATATATTCAATTCATAAACCCGAACTAAGTTGGAACTTGATTAGTTTTTAAATCAAAACTCTCAAAATATTAAGTCATATCCATCTATTGTACGTCCTCTCTTTATGAGGGGGAATGCGCCGCAATCCACAACGCAGGCTCCGTGAGGGTTATGTGCTGTCGCATAATATGCTGTTTCATCATCAGACTACAAGACAAACGGTGATGTGCCATTATTACATGTTGGACATCCCACACATACGCACGAAACGTTTTGAGAATAGTTTCATCGTGCATACAGCTAAGGAGTGGAATTCCCTGCCGGAGTCTGTTTCCTGATACCTATAACCTGGGAGTCTTTAAATCAATAGTGAATAGGTTACTTCTAGGCAAGCGTGCTTCATCTTCGACCACATCCTCGCTTAACATCAGGTGAGATGGCGGTCTATCAATTATAAAACAAAAAAAAAATATCTTCCGATTTTCGGACGTGCCGGTTTCCTGACAATAGTTACCATCACCTTTGAGAGCACTGGTGATGATCAAAATTATACATAGTGATGTGCCTGCCTGGGTTTGATCCACGACCTACACTCGTAAGTTGTGACTATCCTCTGGGCTACTACCTTCTATCATTCATTCAACCATCGTTCATTCATCTACTGAGCTGCCAGTTCCGCAATTGAGTGATGCGCAATGTTGGGCATCTGCGGAGGCCTTGTTTGTCTGTCTGTTTCCTGATAGCTATAACCTGTGGATCTTTAAGTTAACCTCTATTGCCCCAGCGGCACAAAAACGTGCCAGTTAACCAGTATTAGTTGAGCCCCGCTGGCAACAAATTTGTGTGCCAGCGGGGCTCAACTAATAGTTGACGTGAATAATGGCGGTCCTTGAGAGGTTAAGGGTTAGTTTTATACAAGCGAGCCCCATCATCGAACATCATCATTTACACGCGCGATAGTGGTCGACGAAAACCATAAAGACATTATGGGTTGCGCGAATGTTCTAGTCTAACGAGATACCGTGGACCCGAAAGGCTAAGTCAAGTGCAAAGGAACAGGGTGAGTTTCTAGTCATAGTTTTCCTCGCCAAAAACGTTAATACATATGTATAGACTTTTTTATAAGTAGATATTATTACATGCATATAAATAAAATAGAAGTGATTCTCATGTGCTTATCGTTATTTAAACGATAGTTGTACACAAACAAACATTTTTTATATTTTCTCCGTCTCTTTATTCGAGCTAATACCTGGAACGCCTCAATCGATTTCAATGGCACTTTGACCAGAAAATAGAGGAGGTTCTAGAGCAACATAATATAGGCTTTATCCTGGGATTCTCAAGTGAAGAATGTTAACGGCACAGCTACTTTCTTAATATAAAAGCAGTTTTTTAATTCTGTTGTAATATATCCCTCTTTTGATATAATTCTTTTCTCCGTTCAATAGTCCCACTAACGTCTTATTTGCTCAGTGCTTTGTGATTGGACAAAGCATCGTGCTTCTTTGTATCTTTGCCTCTGTTCCATTCTTTTGGGTTTCGGTTATACAAAGGATTTAATTCCACTTCCATTACTTAACGAAATTTAGTCTAACTGAGACAATTTTGGTTAATGTAAACGAAATCATTCATTATGAGTGGTGATTTGTGGCTCGTTCGATATGCATATTTTATTAGCAAAAGAAAAAGAAAAAGAAAAAGTCGTGATCTTGTAAATTATGTATATGTCTATTAATTTGGTTTTAGCACATCGTGTTTATAATATAAATTCCTCCTTTTTTTGGAAATCGGTACAATTACGACCTCCAGTATTGGCAGAGAGTGGTTTTCTAGTCTTTGACTAATCACTTTTTTAACACGCTTTTATTGGGTACGTCGAGCTGTAACAAACTAAGTAACTATGTAATACAATTTAAGAATCTGAATTACACGCACTTCTAATTGTTTTATCATCATGAAACTTAGCAGTAGAGATATATATATATAGCTATAAGTAGATTAGATGATGATACAATATTATGGTACCATCGAGCTAGACTAGCTGGAATTAGAAGGTGGCTAAATGAAACTTTGACTGCCCACTAGTAAATATATCTAGTTTGGGCTCATTAAATCGTCTTAACATATTCTGTCCATTTCTCCTGATGGATGAGAACATATGATTATAATTTTAGTAAATAAAAGCGTGTTTTTAGTTTTTAAACTATTAAATTGTTAAGGTATGTTTTGTTATTATTTACAATTCGGTATCTTCTTTTAAGAAAATTAGAAGATACTCTTCAAACTATACGATATGGTAGAAAAGTGTATATTTGTAAAAGTGTATATATTTATTTAAGTACAAATATTTGTATGCCAGTAAACGGTGAAACAAAGTTTTGTAATAGGTATAACTAGAGGTTAACCAGTTGCAGAAAGAAACAATATCTTTTTTTTATTTGTATGTTATTGCAAAAAATATGTTTTGCACTCCTCCTTGTCCATTATAATCTCATTCTTTATTGGCTTGGATGTTTTATCTTTACAAAAATAACTGAAGCCCTGACTCTTGCGCTAGTTAGGAATGTCCTGAAAACCTGCATTACAGCAGCTCGTGTCTACGCCCAACATTTGGTCCAGGTTTTGAAGCAATATAAAATTTTGATATACCACTATAAATTGAACAATCGAAACATAATTTATAATTAAAAGCATTACAAATAATAAGAAGAAAAAATGAATAAAATATAAATTGTAACTGTGTCAAAAAATTTCGATATAGATAAGACCTCTAATGTTTTGTGCAAATTAAATATTCTTATTCTTCTCGCGTTTAGACAAACAAACAAACTTGCTGCTTTATAGTATTAGTATAGATACGAAATTGTCTAAGTATTTACTCCGTTTCACTATATCTATTAATACCTGGTACATTCAGATATCAAACTTGGATAAACTTTCGTCATTGTGCACACAAATCATGAACCGGTGGGCACTGAAGTACTGACTCCGCCGAAATAGGTTCGCTTTGTGGAATACTGATGCTATGTGTTGGGTGTATGAGGCAGAGGAGTTGAGCGATTTAGAGATATAGCGGAAAGTTTTAACCGACTTTAAAAAAGAAGAACTTAGAACTCCGACTTTAGATATAATTCGAACATATGATAAACCGAATCTGAATATATTATTTGAGAAAATTTTATTGTAGTCGTTTGAGGTCGAAACGCTTGGTCATAGAGCCCAAATGCACGACTTCTTATTTAGGCATTGTCTCACTGGCTGATGGATTTCTTGCGTGACAAAAGGGTTGGCTTGTTCTTTGCCCAGAGAATAAGCATTGCCATACAACGTGGATTATATATATAGATAGATAGATAGATATACTCTTTATGTACACCATAACAGAATTAAATAAGGACTTAAAAACTACAAAGGGTGTTACAATGGGCGGTCTTATCGCTAAAAGCGATCTTTTACAGACAACCTTTAGATGGATTTGACACAGCAGGAGAAAATAAATTCGCGGGTAGTCCATGGTGTACTATTTACTTATATACAATAAATAAGTAATAACCTACATACTCAATACACATATACATATATATACATAAAAATAACAAAGCTGAGATATATAAAAAATAGTAACATATTAAAGAGAGAGATCTTTTACCATGTTTTTGAAAGAAGGAAGGGTTTGTGCTTGTCTTACTGACACGGGAAGAGTATTCCACAGTCGTACTGCTTGAGCTGCGAACGACTTACCAAAGAAATTGGTGGAGTGACTCGGTACCTCTAGCCTCAAGTTTTCCGATGACCTCAGAAATTTGGCATGTGTGTCATGGAGGAACTTAAAACGTTCTTTAAGATAAAAGGGGGTCTTAGGATTGAACAGAATACTGTAAAGCAGAGATAATATGTGTAAGTTCCGGCGAAGACGTATAGGAAGCCACTTGAGTTTCGTACGAAATTCAGATACGTGATCATATTTGCGCAAACCAAATATAAATCTTATGCAAAAATTTTGAAGTCGCTCAAGTTTATCAAGTTGTGCCTCTGTGAGATCAAGATAACTGACATCAGCGTAGTCTATGATGGGATGTAAAAGAGACTGTGCTAGCGCAATTTTAGTGGCAGTTGGCAGAAAGTTACGCAACCGTCTTAGGGAACTGGCAGAAGCAAATAATTTGCGACTCACCTCTTGTAATTGGGGACCCCACGAAAGATATTTGTCCAACCAGACCCCAAGGTTCTTAACCTTCTTGCTTAGTGGAATAGCTGTGCCGTTGAAAATAACCTGAGGAAGCTGAGACCAGTTTACCTTAGATGCTAACCTAGAGCTGCCGACTACAATGACCTGGGTCTTTAACGGGTTAACCTGCAAACCATGTGCCTCACTCCATTCGCAAACTGAAGCCAAGTCCTGGCTTATCATATTTATTGTAGCATCTAAATCAGTATAAGGCGCTTGTCTGTAAATTTGCAAGTCATCAGCATAAAGGTGGTAGGAGGATTGAAGTTTTTTGGAAATATAATTTATGAAAATTGCGAAAAGTAAAGGAGATAACACGCCACCCTGAGGAACACCGGCTACAGTACTACACCAAGAAGAGCAGGACTCATCTATGCAAATACGTTGCCGGCGGCCATACAGGTAACTACGAAACCAGTTAATCGCTGTTGGAGATATGTTAATAGAGTGAAGTATGCTGAGCAGAATATCGAAATCGACGGTATTAAAAGCGTGCCGAGTCAGTAATACTCGACGCGTCTCGGAGAAGCGCGTGTTGTGTGCTGTTTTAGTTTTACTGGCAATTCTGATAGTTTCTTGTGTCTGCGAAATTCAAATTGTTTTTTTTTTTTTTTTATTCAGATAGAGCCCACTCTTGACCTCGATCTCGCCTGATGGTAAGCGATAGATGAAGTCTACGATGGAACGAGCGAGCCCAGAAGATGCCTGTTTACTCTTGTTTTACAGGTTGAATGGTCATAAGTGGCAGGGAACACAGAAGCCGGCAGAGAATTCCACAACTTGGAAGTGCGCACATTAAAGGTGGAGGCGAAGCGCTTGGTACGACAAGACGGTATATCAACCAAGTGAGGATGGTAGCCAGCCGTGCGTCTGGAAGACCGGTAGTGAAAGGAAGATGGAGGGATCAGGTCATGGAGCTCCTGCGCACACTCTCTGAAGTAAAATCTGTTGAAAACCGACAGGCAAGCAACGGTTCGCCGATGAGCCAGGCTATGAAGCTTGCCCGATAGCGCCTCGTCGCCTAGAAGCCTTTTAGCCCTGCGCTCTATCGAGTCCAGTGCAGCAAGTTGGTATTTTGCAGAGCCATCCCACAAGTGGCTGCAGTACTCCATGCAGGAACGGACCTGTGCTTTATATAGATAAAATTATTTATGGTACTGTATGGAAGACTCGTATTTGCATTGAAATATAGCTATTATTATATATCATATTTGAGAATAAATAATTTAAATTAGTCGACAACAATTTGTGTTTTTACCTATTTCGGAAGGTTTGCGCATGTGATGGCCTGACGTAGGTATTAATAAGTAGACACGGCAACGTCACGTCAATGATGATTTTTTTAAAAAATGTGACCTGTATTAAAAAGTGGTTCAATTGATTCTGCTCGTTATTCTGATGAACCTATTTTCAGGAGTGGCGCATTTAACGTTACACCTTGCATAGCTGACAGTGCTATCAATCTGACAAGGTTTAGGTAGATTGAAATATCTTAGTAAAGTAGGAATATTCTGCGGAAAATTGCTACTAAACCAAAGGCTACCTCATTTTGCGCGCGGTTTTACTAGCGTGGCAAGTATTTATTAGCAGAAAAAAAGTAACCATGTTTTTTGGTACGGAGATACATATCTATCTTATCTCTATCTCAATCACATCGAGCCGCTGCATTTGAAGTAAAAGAAGGACAAACCAACAAACAATCTTTCACTTTCATAATATTAGTATAAATAAACAAAATCTCACTAATATTTATATATTCATTATACCGCCTTGTCGTACCAAGCGCTTCTCCTCCACATTTATTGTACGCACAGCAAAGCTGTGGAATTCTCTGCCAGCTTCTGTGTTCCCTGCCACTTATGACCTTTCAGCCTTTAAAGCACGAGTAAATAGGCATCTTCTGGGCTTACTCGTCCCATCTTAGACCTCATCTATTGCTTACCATCAGGCGAGATCGAGGTCAACAGTGGGCCCATCAGTACTAAAAAAAATACAAATGTATGTAAATTATAAAAGTTGGCATGTTTATATGTGTAATGAATGTCTTTAATTAGGCAAAAGCGGCATACGAGATTGGGACGAAACATTGTAGGTACACGTATTTACAACCCGGAATAGCATATAGGCCACTTTTATTCCATAAAAATTATATACTATTAAAAAAAACATGTGTAAGGAAGACTCTTGATACTTCAAAATAAGAAATTTATTTTTCGTTATTAACCCGCGAGTTGTCGCGCCTGGGTCGAAAAGACCAAGTACTTACATTTTTGTGCCATAACTGATTATGTATTAGTTCATTCGTGTCGTCACGGCTAACACCTTCAAGTAATTAAATAAGCTATCTGCACACTCCATTTCACCCAGTTCTAACGCGGCATTTTGACAGTATGGATATGTCAAGTGAGTACCCTAGCGCGACGTATTGTGTAAGTATATTTTTCCAATTAAAAATATCATTTTGATTTTATTTCGTTGTAAAATATGTATCGAAACTGTTTGGAAGACCAAATAATTGCAAAAGTTTTAGAAGGGGATGATATAAAGGTGAACTTTCTTCGGAAATCGAAGATCGTAACCCGTAATTCCGAATCCTGCCAAAATGGCGAAGATGAACTTCCTGAGAACGATGTATTTTTATACAGTTTATGTTTATAGAAATCATACTAGATTACATGCATCAACCGCAAACAAAAACTAAGCCTATAGAAAAAAAAGAGCTGTTTTATATTCAATTTTGTGTATAATTTGGAGATGGTTATAAAAATAAAGTGACTTATAATGTTAAATTTTGTTCCACTATTTAGAAGTTTGTTGATGAGATTTTATAAGAAAAAAAGAATTTTAATGTTTCTAAATTACATAAAAAAGTTATACTGATATCCGTGTTCCGTTGTGGTATAAAGTAAGCCTTAGCAGTGATCTTTTGATTTTTGTAATTTATGTTTTCATTTTTCAATAAGTAATTATTTTTGAGTTTGTTTTACTATCCTCTTTATATTTGATTTACAAATAAACCCAAAATTCCACGGAATAGATAAATAAGGTTGGAATGGTAATGTGGGCGTAGCGAACGCGCCACTATTATGATTCGAAAATCATAGCTCGACCGATTAATTCATTCACCGCGTTTAGTGCGCTTTAAAATGCTGTGTTGTGCAATTATAATCAGTAAAACAAAAAGTCAGACCGTATGTATAGAGGTATATCTTTCCATTGGTAAATCGAAAATAACATTTTATTACAATTTTATTTGTAAAAAACATAAAAATATTCTGATCATTATGAAATTCCAAACATTAACAACATTATTGCAACAAGTTAAAAAAAATATACATTGCCCGATGTGTACTCGCTTAATCAACGCTATGACGAAGTCGTCTTACAATGTACTGCATGCGTTGCGTCCTCAACACTTCAACCATTGACGTTTCGTCCTTTGCCCTGTTTGGCCGTGATGCACGGCGCATGTTTATCGACAGTGAGTTAGAATCAAGCTCTCGATTTAAGTGTGTGTAATTTTTTTGCGTGCGTAATTCGCATACGTAACGGGCCTCTTGCTTGTAGTGGAACTAAAGAGTGGAAGACGAGCGGCGACACGCGTTCTCATACAATTCAGGAACTAACGGGTCTTCCAATAGCCACGTCCGAACTTTGACAGTTAGTAGCGGCCATCTTGTTGATGCTATATCAATAAATTTAAAGATAGGACACGCTTAATGAAAGACCCTGTATTTCCTTTCTAACCTCGTTTATCTGTTTTGTGCAAAATTCCATTAAGTTATTGAAAACACTGACTTTTTCTTTGGGTCTTTTTGACCTTCGCACGAATGTTCATGTTTCAAAATGTGATGCGAGTACCAGCGGGTTAAACGAAAAATAGATTTTACTATAGCTATTACCAGCAAAGCTTGGCGACAGCTTTTACCTATTATTGTTTCGCTTAAATAAACTCACTTCGCTTCATCATCCCAGCTTGACCCAAACACAAAGGCTTAGTTTACACATTACGTATTTAAAGTTAAACACCAATTTCTATTCAATTCGACCCCCATCAGTTGTTATGACTTCAGATGAATATACATAAATTGACAAACTTTAATGGAATCGTTAATAATTAAAGGATGGTGATTTATGTAGGTAGTGCAAAGCTACGGGTAAGGTCTTGGATCTCTAAGTTTGTTTTATAGCTCTATAATAGAATAATTAGACTCCGTACGCCAATAAAGATTTATTATCATTCTTTCTTTCCAATATATCCATATAAATTAAATCATATAATTAGATCTCAGAACAATGTAACAGACTCTGTTACATTGTTCTGAGATCTCAACTACCGTTTAATAAATAGCAATAGGATAATTGCTAATTGCAAGACTCTTGCGAGACTCTCGTTTGGGCAACACTAATTATTATTGATAGATTTAGATTTATTAGATTATTGTCTGTAAGAGATTGCCCTGTGCGATAAGACCGCCGATTGTACACTAGTTTTATTATTTTTATCCTGAAGTTTATTGTAAGGTGTACGATAAAGTATATAATAAATAAACAAATATATAAATATCGGCATACAAACGTGAAGCAACACTCGCCAAGGTCGGTCTGTAAATGCGTGGCCACCTTATTATATCGAGATTCCTAAAATTGGTTATTTTGTATAGTTTGTTTTCGAAACTGACATTATTGTATATTTTTTTTTTATTGTTATTTCATTTATTACATGTCATAAACATATTATTTACATTTTTAAATATTCCTATAAAAACAAAAAACATTTAAAAATATAAAAAACAGTAGCCCACCGGTATCGGGAACAGGGTCCAAGCTATCGGTGGTCAGGGCTCTTGCCATTGGCTGAGATGACTTTTATTGTTATTAATATTTATATAAAACCACTTGAGACCAACTTGAACCAATTGAAATTGTATTTCAAATTATTTCTTTTTAGTTAATTCAATCTGACTATTATTATTATTAATTCTGTATAAAATAATTTTGTGTTGCGTCGTGTATTAATTAAATTTAAGATACTAACATTAAGGTCTGCTGGAAGAAATTTCTTAAGAAATAAGCAGTACCTTTGTACTCAAATATTATAATTATGTTGTCCTATTGTATTTTACTGTGTGTACATAAATAAAAAAATAAATAAATTAATTAATAATTAATTCTAAGCACTTCATATGTTAACAAATTCATGGATATTTTTTTTATTTATATAAACACCTTGATAGCAATAACTAAAGAAAAATCTAGCCTTCAGAAGACCTAAAATATTATTCGTTTATCAATATTGTGAAAAACTCGATAAGCACTTGGACCCTCCGAGCCTAATGTTATCTTGTTTGAATTCCACAGAAGCGAAAAACACTGACAGCCTTGCCTCGGTTTAAATGAAGAAACAGACATTAAATCTAAAGTCTTTTTTGTCCATAATATAAATGAGATATTAGAAAGATAAAAGCTATAGTTTTTTATATATATAAAACAGTCTTTTATTTGTATTTTACTTCTAAAAGACTATTAGGATACTTATAAAAACCCGTTAAAATCGTTTTTAATTTTAACAAGTTAGAATGAGGGACTCATAGTGATTAAGGATTTATTTAAAAAAAGTTAGATAAGATGTGGATAAAATGGTCATTTTCCCGCTTTACTGTCTTTTCGAGATTACTTTCTTTACCACAAAACAGATTTTTTAAGTTATTTCGCTTTTTGTGCATTCATCGATGATATACAACATACTGAATCGATTCTCGACAAACTAAAGATCAACACCAGTCTATCCACCATGTCTATGTCTCTTGACACATTATTGTGACCAACCGAGAAGAACTGGACACCTTATCCACCATGTATTATTACCAACGTTAAGTAAATTTGGTCTTATCGTTCAGACAAAAGCTGTTAAATGTGTCAAAGCTTCTAAGTACACTATTATTAAAAATAGAAATCGAATTAATAACTTTGATTAATATAAACTACCACCATCTGTTGCGATTCTTTGGAATTACTTCGATCGGCTATTTTTATCTTGTGGATTACGCAGTGGCTGAACTATTGGTCGGCACTGCCCTGTGTGTCACAGGTTCTATTCCTGCACTGGAAAAAATGTTTGTATAGCCTACGGATACACAGTTATTCCAAGTCTGGATGGTAGTGCAAGTGAATTTAAATGTTTGTAAACAAGACAAGAGTTTTTTTTGGTAGTTAATTGGCCTTCATTCTCCTGAAATACGAAAGCAAATAATTTTATACACCTAAACCTCTAATCAAAGCAACAGGTCAATGATGGCAAGTCACTTAAAGGCTCGATAAAGAGAATTTGTCGGACGCTTTAATACTTCGATACTTCAATCTTTTAGTCAAGTTTGACCGCGCCCCCCTCACCCAGCCTTAATTAACGAAGTTTTAGACGATAACGGGCTATTTTCTAAATGAATGATCGTTGTTTTCTTTAATAATATTATTCCAGAATTTTTAGGGAGAATATTCTGGTAGGCGGCTTTTTTATGAAAGACTTGAGAAAATAATTTTTCGTGGTAGTAATTAAGTGAGGGTTTTTAATGATGCTAAAATACGAAACCGATTAAAATATTTACTAGGTGGAAAATGGAACCGATATAGTGTTAGTTTGTTACTAAGCACGTTCATCATTATCCTTCGAGATTGGGTAATCATGTTGCCCAGTAAGTGGATCGTGGAGATAAGATAGGAAGTCTTTAATTGTCATCTTTTAGCCTTTTTCCAACTTGGTGGCTTTTTTTAAGGATTGAAAATCATCCAATGACTGTCTCCCGATCTGGGCGAAGCGGGACGTTGTACCTATAAGACTTTTACTGACTATTACCCATCCGAGTTCCGTCATTTGCCCTTCATGTTCCGAGGCCGCGGTAAGGGTACGTTTCCACCAGAGATGTGCGATGAAAATGTGTCGTGCGAGGATGTCTAGCTGTGCTGTGAAAATGTGTGGGTGTTTCTACCAAAGCTGTGCGATGAAAATGTGCCTACGAGGATGTGCAGCAGAGCGGTGAAAATGCGCATTAATGTGTGGTGCGAGGATGCGCAAACCTCGCAACACATCCTTCTCAACACACATTCCTCGCAACACATCCCTCGCAACACATCTCTCGCACACATCCCTCGCACACATCCCTCACTTGTTTTGTATGCGCAAAAATCTAGCTCCGCTGAGCCGTTTCCACCAGAGCTGTGCTGACCGAGGCGAGGTAAATGAAGCGATTCTATTGGTTCTTTACAAACACATCCCTCGCTACGCATCCTCGCACATCTCTGATGGAAACGCAGCCTTAGTCTTCTCCTCCACATTTATTGTGCACACAGCCAAGTTGTGGAATTCTCTGCCGGCTTCTGTGTTCCCTGTCACTTATGACCTTTCAGCCTTTAACCGTTTCCGTGTGGATGATGCCGCACAGGCATCATGTAAATCTATTGCGTATGGCGTATGGTGCCCGAGAGGATACAAAACTAAAACATAATAATCTCGGCTAAAACGACATTTGTCAATAGAGTCCCGTAAATAAAAGTGTCTTTATTTATCACCCATATCATGCCCACAGTGTTCGTTTCAAGTAATTTCGTAAATTAGCAGACTTCAGGGGTTATAAACCAAGTTGTCGAGTCATATTTTATTATTGATTATAATTCTAGCAGCGAACTTTCTGAAATGTTTCTCAAAAAATCAAATGCTTTTGTCATAAGGTTCATTTTTTCCTCAAAACATGATGGGGTTACAAAGAGTGCGAGGCGGATCGGCGACTTAACAAACAATGGGTTTTACCCATTTTTTGCGCTGTTCTGCCTATAATAATATATTTCATTTCTTTTTTCTGGTTAACTCTACAACAAAATAAAAAGGTTATCATTTAAACGCTTATGAAAAATCCACATTTTTAAGTACATATTCATATATATTTTTTATCAATAAAAATACATTTACATTGTTATTCAAATAAAACACTTCATAATCATGTAAGTGTTTGTAGGTACGAGTAGAATATTTTTGATTCATTAGAATCGGACTTCCCATTCAGTTATATGTTCTATATTACATTGTTTTGTAGAGAAACAATTTTACCATCAAGATAGCGGATTTAAAATTGTTTCCCTACATAACACTGTATAATAAATAATAAATAAATATCACCTCGCTGCAAACTCAAATAGTACGTGAACAAATTCTATATAACACTCTTGAATAAATAAATCCATAAAATAATGCAAAAAGGTTTACAACACCTAATAGAAATTAGTTACTTACCTTCCATATCCATAAAAACACACAGATCGTCACTTTTAAATGCACTGAACGAATTTACTGACTGCTTACGTTCGATAAACAATGGCAAACGACTCTTTAACAAGTGGAAACACGAGAACAAGCTAAAATTTACAATTCATGGCGGATGATTCCCCAGGGGAATCATCAGTCTCTGGCGCTTGGTGCCCCAGAGGCATCACGAAATTTTTGTTTGACGCCAGGCACTAAAGATTGCTAAAAAGACCTCCACACGGAATCGGTTAATGCAAGAGTGAATAGGCATCTGCTGGGCTCGGTCGTCACATCGTAGACCTCATCTATCGCTTACCATCAGGCGAGATCGAGGTCAAGGGCGGGCACATCCGTAATAAAAAAACCAATTCCGTAACCCCGAACAATGCTGGGTCTACGCACATACTTTGGCTAATCTCTGCTGATATTGGCCGCCATGGCCAAAATCGGTCAGAAGTTCTATTATTATGGATGATGGGGCTTTTGCACTTGTTTATTACTTCACAAATATTCGTAAAAGACAAACGTTTAAGTTTTATGTTCCGAACACTGATTTCATTCCAGCTCATTTCCTTTTGTTAGAAGTTCCCCAAAAGTCATCCAATGTAAATTCCATTACGCCATTGTGCAATACAGTGCGAGTGCTGTACAATAGTTGCAAGTTCGGAACTGTAACATGCTGCTCACGAAGTTAGTCGCTTGCACAAGACAAAGTTTAGATGTGTTTGTGTTGCGTCACAGATTGGCTGTTAGCTGTGTTTTGTTGGTAGATCAAAGTTTTGGTTCACAGAAACATGAATGCTTTGAGACAGAGCTTTCATTCACGTCCTATTTTTTTCTAATGATAGGCTAGCGTTTAACCACTATTTCACCTGATGGCAACTGATGATGGAGCACGCTTACCTAGAAGTAACCTATTCACTCTTGTCTTGGGGGGACTGGGGACCCCAAGTTATAGCTATCAGGAAATAAAGACTCTGGCAGGGAATTTCACTCCTTAGCTGAACGCATGGTGAAAGTATTACCAAAACGTTTTGTGCGTAGACATGGGAGGGATGTCTACTAGGGATGTTAGGGAGCTCCGTAACCGTAACCGAAAGTTTCGGATATCCGATATAAAAAAATATCCGTAACCGTAACCGAATCCGAAATAAAAGTTTCGGATAATATCGGATAGGGGCGGAGCCTAATTGAGACACGTTATGACAAGTGGTTTTGATCGGCCGGGCGGCGGCGAAACACACAAGTAGACATGCGCAAAACAGTGCGTTAGAAAGTGATGTTATATAACATTACATTTAGTACTGCGGAATGTTGCATTACACCATGACTCCAAACATGACGCGTAATGAAGCGCCACACTATGGTTATTGTAAGGAAATTCCCGCGTTATAAAATGTAATACATCATTACATGAGATAAGATATCGCGTTATGGTATGATGTATCTATTTGTATTTTACTTTTCAAATTCCTTAAAAATCTAATATTCGTAACCGAAATTATCCGAAACTAACGGATAATCCGAAATAATTTCATATCAGTATCCTTATCCGTATCCGGTATAATAATCATTCCTATATCCGTATCCAATCCGTATCCGAAATTTCATATCCATAACATCCCTGATGTCTACCATGTAACGTGGCGTGTGCGATGGCGCATCGCAGTTCGTGTTATTGTATAATTATATTATATTTATTTACATTTAAAAATCTTCTTCTTAACTTCTGGAAGATTTTGAAATTTTAGAATTTTACCTACAGGTAAAGTGAAATTCTGTGACAGCATTGCAATACTAACTTGTCGAATCTAAGGATCTACTCAAAAATTCAATCGTTCGGCCAAAGCTTAGCCGAGCTTAATCGAGCTTAGCCGAACTCAGCCGAACGCTCCTACTAACAAGGGAAAACGCAAACCTACCCAATATTTCCTCCTCTGTGTTCTTTAAAGCGCAGTTAAGGAAACATTGAATAGGGAAACGATGTTGGGTCTTAGATTGTTAGTACGCAAAATAAGTAATAAGGTTCTAATATAACTTGACCTATTATTTGACGGTTGGCGAATTCGTTGAGAATTCAGCTGATACTGGATATTTAACATGACATGTTTTCGTGGATATACAAATTTTGCACATCAAAAGCGAAGTTTCTGTGAGGAGATTTGATAATAATGTTAGCAATTCTCGGGAACCCTGCAATCAACTTAAGGTCCAAAGCAAGGCCGAGTAGATGGCGCGTTGTCTACCACCTGCTCCTCAAAGAGCAGTCAGCACTGTTGACGGAGCCCAATAGCCCTATCAGGCTCCGTCAATAGTGCTGACTGACATTGTATCCCTGAGTTGCGGGATTGAACTTACTAGATATCGGCGCACAGGATTACTAGGGTAACAGAAAGAATAGGGTGGGTTTTAAGTCAGTAGAAATCTGACACTGAACTCCTTTCCACTCCTCCCAGAGCGGGAGGGGTCAGTTGTTGAATTTTCCCCTAAAAACAGACACAAAGCAAACTTTCAAAGGCCAAGAGTGCAACTATGATAATTAATAGGGAAAGTGAATGTAAAACGCGATGCGTTGATTACGCTATCAGCATACATAGTAAACCATCAAACTTGCATTGTAACATTTTAAGTCAAAGTGCCTAGTATTATTTACGTTTCATGCCCAGGTACAAAGGTGGACTTATTAGTATCTTTGTAGTTGTTAAGTACCTATTTATTTAATTATGTTAAATTGCACAAGAAAGAGTATGTATGTATAGATAGACATACTCTTTCTTGTGCAATTTAACATAATTAAATAAATAGGTACTTAACAACTACAAATAACGTTCCCACTGCTGGGACATGGCCCGGTCTACGTGAGAGGCCAGTGTGGGCCAGAGACCCACTGTGGGTTGGAGAATGTCACATGTTTTTAGATATTTCGGGGCAAGAACAGATGTTTTTTTGTTTTTTGTTGTTACGCTCGCGTTCGACCACTGTGTGACTGGTAAGCGATGATGTGGTCGGAGATGAAGCACGCTTACTGTTACGTACCGTTCTCTATAAGATAGGTATTAGGCATTTAGTTTTAGGAATTTGAATAGTTTTTCACCCCACAATTAGTACTCAAGCCTATGTGTGTATAAGGGTCTGATTTGATTAACTTGCCGGCTTGCTTATCGCCTATTCGCTGAGCAATCCGATTGATGTATGTACGAAGGTTGACAGTGGCGCCACTCTTCCGCGTGCTGTTTCACTTGTACTATGCGGTTCAACTCGTAAAGCAACGTGCTCCGCGCGCTAAAAACTTTTTTCTAATAAGAAATGGCCCTTCTGTGATTTTCGTGCTACAACCCCCACAAGTTACGAGAAATATGAACCAACACCTGTGGAAATACATGTGCAGTGAAGTGGTAGCTGGATTTAGGGCGACTGGACACGACGCCGAGCCCATGAAGTGCGCGAGGCAGTGGACGGAAGTTCGTTGGTAAGTTTTTCAAATCCACACCCACAAATTACTACACACTTACACTTGTTTGTTTTCTTTCACCGTGTTAATTCTTTACCCGGTATAAAACAAAATCAATACCGCTGGCTATACGCTTAGATCTTTTACGCAACTGATTTTAATGTATTTTCAGCAGGAAAAAGAGTGATTCAAGAGGAAGGTTTTGTTTGTATTACATTGCACCCGTCCGAAGCCGGGGCGGGTTACTAGTGAAGTAATATAATTAAGTTCAGCAGAATGCGGACACACGGAGTGTGCTTAAATAAATACTGGTAACTGTTATACTAGTTAACACAAGTTTGCTGAATAACTAGAACTTGGCGGTATCATGGAACTAGTACCTATGTAGTTAGATTAGATGACAATTTATACTTCGTGCAATTTGCTTAATTGACATTTGAAATACTGGACGAAAAAGATATTTGTGTGACATGTAGGTACATTGTACAGGTTGTATCAAACATATTGGTGAGTCGGGACTTTTTGGGGGTATACCAATGAGTCTCTTGGCTCGTTTCTCGATATACTCAAGCGCGTCCAGTTGGTATTTGTCATATCCGTCCCAAAGATGAGAACAATACTCCATACACGATCGAACTTGAGCTTGATACAGATTGAGAAGTTGTTCCAGTGAATTATGATTAACGTAATTCTTCGAAGCATAAAACGCTTGCCTTTTTCTTTTTTTCTCGCTGAGAAATGACAATTACGCACTTCCGCTCGCTGGGGGGGGCGAGACGGGGAGTGTGGGACTCCCTGTCGCATGACGGTGACAGTATACCCACTAAAACTCAGCGGTGTTCCCTCCGGCGCCTTGTTGGGAGATCCATGGGAGACGTTCTGCGTCCACGACCCTCTGGCGCGTGCCCGCCTAGATGGCGGGCCCTACGTGCCCCCCGGGCTGGGGGGCGACGGGAATGGCCGGGAATACCTCGCCACTCCCGTCCGGTGCTGGTGAAGGCGCGTGCAATGCAGGCAGCGGTGCCCCCGCACCCGTTGCCTGCTGGCCTCCACCAAGGAGGAGTCGGAGGTGCTCGTCATACTGACGTCTTCTCCGACCCGTCCTCCGCCTGCGGAGCGCTGGCGCGAGAGGGTCGTCCTCGCGCGCGCGCTCCGCCGCCTCCTTCTACGCTATAACCTGTTCACAGAAGGAGGCTACCGCCACCCAGGACCCCTCGTCCCCCAGCATGGCGTTGATCACGCCGGGGAGTGAGAGGTCCGGCCCGATCGCCGCAACGAGGTCGCGGCGCGGCTCTAACCACGACGGGCAACCCTCCAGGGTGTGCTGCGCCGTGTCCACCGCCGCGCCGCAATCGTGGCACGACGGTGTCTCCTCCCGACCGATGAGGTGCCTACCTCCCCGAAACATCCGTGGCCAGTCAGCACCTGCGCCAGTCGGAAGGAGACCACCCCGTGCGACCGATCGAGCCACTCTTGCAGGAGCGGCCCGATCGCGTCGAGTGTGTGGCGACCCAATACCGTGGTGGCGAGGTCCGTCACCCAATGCCGGACGACGGCTTCCTTCGCCTCCCGCCACACGGCCTCCCTCTCTTGAGGGGTTGGGCGCTCTTCGCTCGGCCGCCGCCCCGCCGTCCACTCGTATACTCTGGCGAGCACCCACGCCTCGAGCTCCCAAGGCGGGGTGCCCGCCAGAGCGCACGCCGCCGCGAAGCCCACCGTGCGGTAGGTCCGCGCCACCCGCTGGGCTATGGCCCTCTGCGGGGCCCGCAAGGCCGCGGCATTCTCCCTCCTCCGGAGGGAGTCCTCCCAGATGGGGGCCCCGTAGGTGGCCATGCTCCTCAGGATGCCGGCGTCTTCAGCAGGCGCGCCGACAGCTCGCGGAAGTGTGAGCCGAAGCGCCACCTGCTGTCGAGCACGAGGTCCAGGTATTTCATCTGGGCCCCAACCGCGATGCGGACGCCCTCCACGTGGATGTGGGCGTCGGGCGGGGGGCGCTGCCGCTGCCGAGGACCGTGGAAGTACACGGCCTCGGTTTTGTGCAGCACCACCGTCAGGCCGAGGCGGCGGATCCTCCCCGCGACGAGGGAGCCGCCCGCCGAGGCCAAGTTGGCCGCCTCTCCGAAACTCTCCCCCCGGGCGGTGAGGAGAGTGTCGTCCACGTAGCAGACGACCCTGACGCCCCGGGGGAGAGTTCCCCGCAGGAGCCAATCGTAGCCGACGTTCCAGAGGGAGGGAGTCTACCGCGGGATAACGCCGGACTCGGCCAGACCTATCCACCAGGAGGACCTCCCTGTCCTCCAGGTAGCTGGCCAGCAGACGCCGCAGGTATGGAGGCACTCCGTGGAAGCGGAGCGCCTCCAGGATGGTAGAGTGGGGGACCGAGTTGAAGGCGTTGGCTATGTCGAACGACACCGCCAGCAACCCGTCCCCCGCCTGCATGGCCTCCTCCACCTGCCCCTTGAGGCAGGCCAGTGCGTCCACCGTCGAACGCTCAGCCCGAAAGCCGAACTGAGCGTCCGACAAGTCCGGTCTGACATCCCGCAGGTGCTCCTTTAAGCGGGCGGCGACTATCCCCTCAAATATTTTTCCGACATCCGGCAGGAGCACGATCGGCCGGTATGCTGAGGGGGAATCCGCCGGGCGGCCCTCCTTGCGAAGGAGGCACAATTGGCCCTCCTTCCACGGTTTCGGGAACCTCCCCGACGCGAAGCATGCGTCGAAGAGGTCCCGAAACCGCGCCTCCATTTGGGCGGCGGCGATCGCCACCACCCTTGCGGGGACCCCGTCGGGGCCCGGAGCCTTCTTCCTGGCGCGGACACGGTCGATGGCCACGCTGAGCTCCGACTCCGTGACCGGTGGGGCCTCCTCCTCCTCCGCCCCGTGCGGCGACGGCGGCGGTGGCGGAACCATCACTGGCGGGGTGAAGTTGCCCCTGCGCGGAAACAGGGACCGCACCACCCCGTCCAGGAGGGAGGGCTCCAGGGTCTCGACAATGGGGGGGCCGAAGGGGCGCAGCTTGCTGCGCGCCACCTTGTATGGCCTCCCGAAGGGGTCGTTGTCGAGACCCTCCAGCATCTCGGCTCTCGCCGAGTCCTTGGCCGTGGCGATGGCCCAATCGAGGACCGTCTTGGCCTCCACGTACACCTCGTAGAGGCGGTCCTCGTCGGCCAAGTCTCTGCGACGCCGCCGCCGGCTCCGCGTGTAGGCCCTCCTGGCCCGCACGCACGCTGCACGGAGCTCCGCCAGCTCCGCCGATCAACAGTACATGGCCCGTCTGGGTAGCGGCCGGCGAGACCGAGGCATGCTGGAGTTGCACACCTCGGTCAGGGAATCCCCCAGCTGCCGCGCAGCGGTGTCCACGTCCAGACCGGCGGCGGGCGGCGACAGCCAGTCCTGAATGAACGCCGCCTCCGCTTGCCTGGCTCAACCCTATTTATCCAGTATGTAAATCGAGTTAAGTAGTTTGTCACCATGCATGGTGTATCAAAGCGGGTACAGTCAAACGCAAAGGTTGATCGTAAACAGTTGCAAACGACGTTATATGTAGTCGGTATCAGTATTGCTAACTTCGTGGCAAGGATAGTGGCAAGCTTTGGTACTGGTATAGACACAAGTTTAATTTAATATTTGTATGTTTGTGATGTTTCAATCTTATTTATTTTTATAGTTAGTTTGATTATTTTATCCAGAAAAAGTTTATAACAGCCTATATCGTTCCCACAGGACTCAGACCACTTATAAAAAGAAAGAAGAACGACAGAAAAACATTTATTTGGCCACATTTATTTGGTTAGTCATCGTGAATTGCCTGACAAACTGGTGAGTTTGTCAGGCAATTCACGATGACTAACCAAGTTTCTACTTATACATATATGAAAGGGAGTAGGCTGTAATCCACCGGATCATAAAATCGAATTTTCAGTCCTAAGATGTTTTCTTCTACCGTTTTGAGAGCAGTGGAGGTGTTGCAAATATGTAATATAATAATATAATATTCCACAACTTTCACACAACGCCATCTAGTTCCAAACTATGCAGAGCTTGTGCTATGAGTACTAGACAACTAATAAACATACATATATATTTCTAAATACATACATATTATAGATAAATTACACCCAGACAAAGAACAAATGATCGTGCTCATCACACAAACATTTGTCCTGGGTGGGAATCGAACCCACGACCTTACGCATAGCAGTCAGGGCCACTGACCACTAGACCAACAGGCCTGGCATGGCAAATTACACAAGTAATGGCCTAGGCAGGCACATTCCAACCTCACGATCTTTAACTCCTATGTTTTACTTGTAACCACTGCGACACCACTCTTCATCATATATCTACACTAATATAACAAAGCGGAAAAGTTTGATAGATAGATACTTTATTGTACACCAAAATTTAAACACACCACATTTAACAATATTTCTTAATTATTTGGTTACAATGGCGGTCTTATTTATAATAATCTTTGAAAGTACTGGTTGGATTTGAATAAAAATTGGCGTGAAAGTAACTTGAAGCTTGAGAAATGTTACAAGCTTACTAGACTTAAAATAAGTAGTACTTTTATCGTGACAAAGTCCACGGCAGCGAATCCCCGCGCAGTGTAGGAATATATCAAATTAGCTACTACGCGCGGCTTGTTACGCGTGAAAGCTTTTTTCAGGAAATAATGTAGCCTATGTCTTTCACTAATAATTTAGCTTTAAGTGAGTTATTCGTTATAAACATTCAATATGTAGGTTATTACTTATTTATTATATATAAGTGAATAGTACACCATGGACTACCCGCGTATTTATTTTCTCCTGCTGTGTCAAATCCATCCAAAGGTTGTCTGTAAAAGATCGCTTTTAGCGATAAGACCGCCCATTGTAACGCCCTTTGTAGTTTTTAAGTCCTCATTTAATTCTGTTATGGTGTACAATGAAGAGTATATCTATCTATCTACTAAAACAGATATTTCCTCTTTCTAATATGAGTACAGATACGAAATTAAAAACCCACATAGGCATTTCTATAATATTTGTGGTGTCTGGGAGAAACCTGTGAAGTCCAAAAACGTAATTTTTCAGTATAAGACTTTTAAGGTTCAAGTTTAATTTATAAATCAGTTAGGTAAATTAGAATAAGCCGTTTTACCGCTACGATTCTCCCACTCCTATGATAGTCACACTTATCAGCAATAGACCAAAATAAAATATGATTTTTTTTATTAAAAACATAGTACCAAACTAAAAAATTTCGCAAATGGAGTTATCAGGTTTCTCCCAGACACCACAGATATATTATTATGATACATTTATGTACATTTACCCAGAACAGGTTCTTATATAGATCAAATGATGAATACCGCAAGTTATTCAGATTAATTATTTTGTAAACTATTATCACTATAATATACCACAAACCCAACCATACCTTAGACCGAATATTAAATTCCGATACATGTACAAAAGGTTATTTGTTATTTAAGCCATAGAACCTTCCTAAGCTGGAACATATAATCCGAAATCCCTTGATTTATAACACGACCAGTGAATACTACTAAGATATTTTATGAGCTATTAAAAGGACAAAAGAGAGACATTAGTTATTTATTGGGTTCGTATATATGCTTGTTGTAATGCCTCTGAATCTATAAAGATTTGGCGTTGGATGGAAAACAGAAAATGTGATGTAAAAGTGTTGACAGATGAGGCCGAATGTATATAGAATTCGTAACAAACATCATATCTATTATAGGTAAGTACTGGAAATTGATAGAAAGTTATAACAATTTTAAAAGAATACATTACCGGCTTCTGTCATATGTCGTAACGCGCGTGGCGATGCACACATAATACAACACAAATAGTGTAGAGTGAATGTCGAGTCGGACTAAACAATCTTGAGCTGTTATAATCGTCTTTACGAGAAAAAGTGATTTGATTAATTAAATGACAGTAGGTAAAAATTGGGGTTTCCAGATCAAAGAAGATCTGGAAACCCGCAATTTTCACCATTCATTGTAGAATCATTTCAGATTCAGAAACACCCAATTACAACCATAATTCATTACTTCTAAGCAGTACCTGGAAAATATTTAGACTGGTATAAGAACTGAACTGAACTGAAGCTGTGACTGTGTTGTAATTTGAAAACTGGTACAACATTCTGACCTGGTCTGATCTGTTGTCTGGTTATGTATTTATTATATTTTAAATAATATTCTAACCTGTTCTGATCTGACCTGTTTCTTGTGCATGATATTTAGTGGGTGTTAAATTAAATGCGTTTGCTCTTATTATACCGAAATATATTTATTAAATGGTTGCTAGATTATAGGACAGTTATTTATAATTTATATAAAACAGGAATTTTATCTTCTGGTTGTATCTGGTAGCATAGAAAGTCTCAATCATCTGGATACACTGTAGGCACAAGTTGACTCATTTTGTGAGGTACTGTTGCAGACACTTAGCAATATAATATTTTCTCTTTACAGAGTTCAAATAAAAACATTGAGGAAAATGAATAGCATGTTGCATCCATGGGTCATCGTAAATCTCCCAATCTTCTATAACCCCTCCACATGAGAAACATGCTGCTTTATCATTTATACTATTTCCAAAATAAAAGAATCCAGCGTCAGCCATTTCCATTACTAACCTTTTCTTTGAATTAATCACCCTCCAGTAATAATTAAATGAAAATTCACGCATTTTAAAACTATTGTACATATCATATCGTGGTTTGTATTCATTTTTCATGATATATTCACTCATTTCCTATGTCTGGATACAGATAATTCTAAAGTTAGAATGACATCGCCCAGCTCTTGTCAGCAACTTATAATGGAAATAATTGGGAGGGGATAGAAAACCCGAAGATATACCTTAACATATTTTAGAAATTAAACAAGAAATTATTTATTTAAAATTTTATTATCAAAGGACCACTTATTTAAACACAATACATTTTTTAAAGCACACACAGAGTCATGATAAATACAGTTATATAAATCTTTAGAATATTTGTATTGATTGTATAAACTTATCAAACTAGAACAACCTTTATCTTCTAAATTGAATATATTATTATTACTATTTTCTAAAATATGCTTTAACCACAACACTTTTTCTAAACCTTTGACGTAGACACATTTATCTCTCAATATGTCTGAAATCAAACTCTGGTAATTGGAATAAGGTACAAATCCTTCACTCCAGTATATCTTTCTGTTACGTTCAATCCAACTAACTTGCTTTTTTTCTGGTACCGTTAAATTTTTAAATGGAAATGGTGGCTTAATCAAAAATACTTGTAGTTTTTTGTTATACATTATAGCGATTTCTTTTGCTATAAATTCATTCGCTTCTGTTTTAAAGCCTTGAATATCTACAATGGCAATCATGATAACCTGCGCACAATGTTGCTGAGAGGTTTGTATTCCACAAGTCTATCGTTTATAATCAAACAGTACGCAGTTGTCTTATCTGGTATTGGTGTGGAACTTTCCACTTCCAGTCGTACGTCCACCGGACCTGTTTTTAGACTATCGTTTTGTCTTGAGCAATCTAAGATAAACAAAGGTGCTTTTTCTTTAAAATCGTTTAGGTTTAACAATGGATCTGCAGGACTGTTGTAATACGACTGACGAAATTTCACATAAATTTCATATAATATACTGTATTTGTTCTCAGAAAATTTTAAACTCATAGGTTCATATGGATAGTATTGTGAATTTAAAAACAGCGTTACGTTGGTCACTTCACAATGATCGAATATTGAACTGTCTCTAGTTTTATTATTTCTCCTATTAGTTTGCAAACAAAATATAACATATCTGGGCTTTTCCAATTGCGAAGCAGTCTTAATTGACCAAGAATGCTTTGTAGTTTTAGGGAGTAAAGGATATTCATATAAATCCCAATTTCTAAAGGCCATCTGAATAGGTTTATCTCTTTCTAAATGTTTTAAAAGTATGAGTCGTTCTCGATCTGACACTTTTATATGTGGCACCCTCCACTGAACTCTTTGTATATCTATTTGGAAATGAACAACATCATCAGTAAGAATAACACTGTTGAAGTTAGAGTTACTTCTAGTTAAAATAAGTTCGTGTTTACAATTTATCACAATTTTATTGTAATCTTCCGCAAACCCTAAAACCTTATTTAATGGTATCACAGCACTAAAATGTCCATCACTTTGGAATCCTGTTAGGTTCCAACCCCATAAGGCCGCAACTTTGTTTTCTGCTTCATTTAATGAAATGTATGATTTTATTGTTGACGTGATTGCCGAATTTTTTATACGGTCTATTTCAATGCCATTCATTTCGTATCTGATGTCTTGAAACAAAGAGATAACAGGGTTATTAGTGAACGTAACAGCTTTTTTAATCGGATTCCCATCTTTTCCGAAGAGTTTTGCTTGACCTTCGATGTAAATTGAACTGGCTGATGGTAGCACGTATATGTCTTGCTGATGTATGGGAATTCTGATTTCATCGTTTTCCCTAAAGGTGTTATTGTAGGGATTGTATGAATGGATTTCATAACTTTCAATCGAACTGTCGATGTGTGGTAATTCAGTAATCTGTAGCATATTCAAACTTTAAGCCCCAAGGCTTTAAGGAAGTTTTTATTTGCTTTAGTCAATTTTTTTATTTTAAATTTTATATTACGTCTGTGTTCCTTAGTGGTTGCAGAAGAAATACGACGATTTATTTTCATTGCGGTGTTTTTATAATATACAATCATTTTGTTTTTCTTCAATGCAGACGTAATTGAATATGTTGTTCTTCGAAGTTAATAAGGTGACCGAATTGGTCAACAATCTTAACAGATATGGATGAAATTGTATTTTTGTTCACTGGAAAGTAAATCACGTTTTGTGGTATCTCTACAAAACGATGACCTAAAGCAGTATCAGATACAAATGCATGAATAAAATGTGTTGGTAATCCATTGCAGTATGAACCGTATACAAGATCACATTCGATTTTGATCACAGACAGATTGCTAGTTTTAACAGAAAGATCTCGTCTTGAATTTAATACTGAAAAATATAGTAAACCGCACTCATATTGATCAGTTAAATGAAGTGGTGGTTGAAAGTATGAAACTACTTCTGATTTATTTCCAGAGATGGTAACCGTAGTAGACATACTTATGTACTGAACTATTATAAAAGATCACGTTTATTTTATAACTCCGCTACACCAAAAGTTTTTTAAAAAGTTTAAACAAAGATGTCCGCAATTAAAAGGATGGTCACGTTGTATATTTTCATAACTATACTTCACTTTGGAACCAACATATTTTATGAATTCCTGTGGCGGTTTAAGATTTCCGTAACTATCAAAATACTCAATGTAATCATTGTATTTTGCATAGGCTACCCAGTGAGAGCCAGGGTTTTTAGAGCTATCTAAATTAATAACTCCACATTCTTTTTTGAACGGGTATTTAGGTAGCTTATCTCTCATAAAGACACCTCTAAAATATGGAATACTATTTCCATACTTTAAAATGTCTAAGTTAGTTAAAGCTCGATTGGGTAGCCGATATCTTAGTTTTTTTCTTTGGATATGAAAATTCCAAGCCCATCTTTATGTGGCTTAAGGTGTAGTCCTTTTCCTATACAACGAGCTTCCATTTTTTCATTATGTCTCTTCGACTCAGCTAACAACTTTTTAGCCATCTTGAATTCATTTATGGTTTTTGCAATACCAGCTGCACCACCTGCTAGAGCTCCAGCCGCAGATAATCCCGCAAAAATAGGAATCAAAGGCAACACTCCACCAGTTCTTGGTATAGGAATAACTCGAGGAAGTTTAATTGATGAATTCTCAGCTAATTTTCTGGCAGCAGTCATAGCTAATTCTATTGCTACTTTCTTGCATTTTGGTTTTATTTTTTTTATTTGTGTTTTCGTTTTGGCAATAACACTTTTAAATTTATTTCTTAACCCTTTTTCAGATGTTTCTTTTTGAAAACACTTACTGCTACCTTTTATTAGGCCAGAACCAGTTTTAACTTTTGTTGACATAGCATTGCGTACTAAACGTGCTGCAAGTTTTTCACCTAGACTGGCATCCGGGGCAACTGCTCGCTGTTTCGCCATTTTTAACAAAACTAAATCTGCTTTGTGACGGTCCTCTAAATTTGTAGACTTGTGATAAGCGATGTCATGTTCTTTGCAATATTCGTCTAATTTATTAACACCTTTGTCTCCACGTCTTAGTCTTTTAATTAATTTTGTGCCAGGTCCACAATAATTGTAGCCTGGTAAATGTAACTCGACTGGTAAGTTATTTATTAACCAATTGAGAAGACTGCTCTCTCCAGTGCTCATCATAAGACTGATAATTAATAGATTGAACACTCAATAAATAGTATTGTAAACTCTTATAAACTTATTACAATTTATTCGATTTATCAATCCAACTATTCTCGGAAGGAGGCAAACCTAACCATTTCACTAAAACTCTATTTCCTTTACTTCTTAGGACTTTTTCCACTAGATTTTCATCAGGATGTTTTGTTTTTTGAAGCTCTTGTGCATAAAAGGCACCTAAAATAGGCCGGCCTCTAGTTGTATCTTCAATTAAATAAGTGATAGGAGTTGTATTTAGTATTTTTTTAATTTTAAAAATTTCTGTTGACCAGTTGGGTGTATATCCTTTTTCAAAAGTACCCTTATACTTACTAATACGCACATAATCATTCACTTTAAACTTACTTTTCATATTAACGTTTTTTAACAAACTAACATATCTTTCCCGTATACGTTTTTTGTTTTTATTATTTACGTTTGCAGGAATTTCATCAATTGTTCGATGTTGAGTGTGATTATATTTATAAACAACATTTTCAAGAGTATTATCTATCCATTTATAGTTTCCTTTTAAACTAAATTCTTTATACAGTTTGGATTTCAGTGTTCGAATAAATCTCTCTACTATGGAAGCTTTTTTTGTTGAAAATGTTGAATAATGATTAATACGATAAGATTTTATAAGTTTTTGAAATGTACTATTATAAAATTCAGTCCCATTATCCGTTTGCAGATTTTTAGGCACACGTCCCTTGCTTAACAATTTCTTGAAAGTATTACTTATAACATCTTTGGTCTTAGATTTCAAAGGAAAGGCCCATGCGTACTTCGAAAATGTATCAATGACGGCGAGAATAAATCTAAATTTTTTATTTTCCTTAGAAATTGATTGCATATCAATTAAATCCGCTTGCCATAGATCATCTATATCTTTCATGATAACGGATCTTCGTGAAAAGTTCACTCTTGCATTTTTATGGATTTCGTTGACCACTTCGGCTTTACTCATATTTATTTTGTCTCAGTTTACATATGTCTTTTATCAAGTTCTATGCGATACTAAATAAACAACACATTATTCATACTATTTATTCTTTAATAATGTCGGCTTCTTTTAATTCTTCAATTATTGATAAAATTTCATTATCATGATTTGTGTTGCCAGCATCTTTTGACGCAACTAATAACTTTAATCTGTCAACCAATTCATTGGGATCATCCCAATATACTAAATCAGTGTTATTTTTGTATTTCTTAAGCTTAGGCAAGTTTCCTCCAAATTTAGTGGTTTCATTTAATACTTCGGAAAACAGCGGTCTGATGATTGTACGGTATTTTGTTCCTTTATCACCTTTTATTTGCCCTTTAGGATTGAAGTCTCTTTTATGAGCATTTGTATAATGCAATATATCTTTGTATACAAGTTTGTCTTTGCTGGATATTAATTTTAAATCTGGTTTCTGTCGAAGTAAGAGTTCTTTCAGTCCAGGAGTTAAATTATAGGATTTATCATCGATTTTAATCAATGTGACATTATCGTTATTTAAACTATCAATTTTAGAAAATGATACTTTTGAATTTCCCATTAATAATGTTCTTTTTTCACTTCTTATTCCAAATGGTACATTTAGACCATCGTGAATACCATAAATATCAGGACCCTCTAATGAAATTTCTAAATCATCTGGTAATTCCATTTTGGGTGACTTCTCAACTAATTGTTCATAATCTTGTTTAGGATCGTAACAGTCTTCAAACTTCGTAAGTGAACTGGTGTTATTGTCATTAGATTCAATGTCGTCTGTATTATTGAAAGATGTATTTTCCACATCCCTATTTTTTATAATAGATGTATTCGAATCAACTAGGGTTTTAAGAGGATCGGTAACAGATTTCAGCATTTTATCAAGTGACAAGTTCATGGCATATTCCTGAGTCTTCATTTGTTTTATTTTATTCTTTATGGAGTCTACAGATTTAATTAATTCTATTTTAATATTTTTATCCATCTTATGTTCGACGACTGCTTTCACTTAAAGAAGAACGAATACTAGTTTTCTTTTGAATGTTATTCATAATTATATCAGGTACTCAACTCCCATCAAATTTAATAAATTTATCGAAATTCTTTCTGTACCTTCCATTACTTAATGGACATTCTTTGTTAATAAGCACAAAACTGTAAGTATTAGTCCAAACTGTTTTACAAATATCTTTAAATTGGTTCCAGATTAAATCAGGGCTGACATGTTCCTCATAAATATGTTTTAGGTTCACATCGTCTTGTTTAAATATTATAAGAAAATTTGCATTATCACGTAACAATTGCTTAGGAATTTTTGAATAGGTTTGAGATAAATAGAAACAATCGATTTGTTTATGTCGTCCCATACAGAAATAATTACGGATATGGGTTTGATTCTCGGTTGCAACATCATCAAAAATAAAAATAGAATTCGGCAATGCTTCATTCGGAGCCATGACTTCTTTACCATCATTCAACTCATAGAATTTAATCTGTGGTACTCTTCTTATCACTTCGCTCAAAAAGCGATATTTAGGTTGAAAAGAAGTTTTACAATAAAGATATAAATTTTTAAATTTCAGTCCATTTTCATGTAACACTAAACTGATCATAACGTTTGTTTTACCACAGTTAGATGGCCCACATATTATACAACGAATTGTATTAGGTAATAAAGGGCTATGCCTGATGTGGTGAGGAGAGTCACTAAAGTTTATATTATTAACGTTTAAGGATATGGGTTGCTTGATCAACTTCATCTTGCCTATTAATATTATTATTATTGAACATACTAATATATACCTCCACAAAGACCTACATTTTATCTATAAAAGTTATTTGTTAGTAAAAATAAAATGACATGGGTAATAATAATATGAAAAATAAAACAATAGCACAGTTTAATGTTATTTATAGTTTATTTAAAAAATCAAAATGATTTAACAAAATACTTACATGGTAGATGTGCTACTTTTAAGGTGTACAATAAAGTATATTCTATTCTATATGTTAGTTAAATCTATGACTACACATTTTAATTAAAATAAAGTATCAAAGTGTAGTTTATTTATTTTATTTAATTTGACTTGTATTTTATCTTCAAAATTACTTATAGATTATTTCAATCAATTTAATTATTTATTAGAAGAAAGAACTTTATAATAGAACATTGGCAATGTAATGTTCTGAGTTATAATATCAATTTTTATTTATTTTTAAAATATGCTTTCACAGTGACCCCATGGTAAAGTTTCTGTTTGGTTCGCAAGTATCTGCCTCTTATCATCATTTTTATTCAATACTACTTTATGAATTTCTTGGGAGTACAGTACATGATTGTTTGATTTAATTATATTCATTTTACATTTAAAACTTGTATCACTTGTTAAAGCTCTGTTGTAATGGCATAGTTTTAATCGATTAGTTACAGCTTTCGATATTCCTTTTGCTTTTGTTATGCAAGTCTTTAGGCTGTTTATGCAATAAAGCTTAGCTCTCAATCCTACAAATTCACTTATGATTTCACCTCCACATTCATCTTTAAATAGTCCTGGAATTTTAGCATTTACTCTCGGCATGTTGTAGCAATTATTAGTCTCAAAATTACATGTGTCGAATTGTCCAACTTCATTTTTTATGTCCTCATAAAAATCTTCAGTGCTGATAAAATAAAGAAGACTGTCTGTATCTGTATAACACAGTCTTGCCTGAGTTTTATATTTGTTTTTAATATAATTATAGTGAAATTTATATAAATGTTGTTTGGCATATTCTAGAACTGAAAATCCGATATAGATAGGTCGGTCTAGAATAATTTTTTCAGGACTCAATTGAATAGCGACAAAATTTTCAGAAAAAATCTTAATACTTTTAAAATTTGGTTTCGCAATTAACTTTTCCGCACTGAGGTGCTTATTTGTTTTGTTATTATAATCGTCCCAATTGGTCACTAATTTTACATTAACCTGTTTGCGTCTATTTTCAATAGTTTTACCAAATATAGCATTGTTAAGGAGTTTAAAAAAATCTTTTTCAAATACGGTTGTTGAAGCTTGGCGTAAGCTAGTGTTCAGGTCAATATATGTTTGTAAAAAGTTTTTCTGTCTAAAAGTTAAGATACGGTGAATTTTCTTCAAAATAAGTCCATTCAGCAAGCATTCTTTTAAGTGAACGTGGTGTATTACATAGTTGAATTTGTCATATAAATTAGCAATTAATTTAGGTGTTTTGCCTCCGGGAGGTTTGAACTTCTCTGCCGCAAACGGTAAATCACTGTGCTTATTGTGTAAATTTTCGGGATAGGTTAAATCTACTTCTAAAATAAATCCATATTCAGAATCATCCGATATTGATAGTACGTTTATAGTATTTATTTCGTTGATTGATAAAAAGCGGTATTCTGAAATAGGCATTTTCTTTGTCATCGCATAACCGTATAAATTATTACAGTCGAGATAAATTAAATATGTTGACCTTTGAGAAGCATCGTAATTCGGTAAATATTTATTATTTGATTTAGCGTAACGAAGAGAACATTGTGCCAAGCCTCCACGAATTCCTTTCTCCAGAAACTCGTATATTTCTACATCATTAATTAATTCTAATTTAATACCGGTATACAATAACATCGCATCCCAGCTTAAACTAGGTGCAGTAATATAATAGGCCGGATCAAGTTGATAATGATGCAAACAAGTTTGTCTAAATTTTTCAAAGACGTCAGAAAGTAGTAACACGTCGGTTTTTAAATATAAATCTGTATATTCTCCGAGCGATTTAATATTAAATGTTTGCCAAATATATTGAGCGTGATTATACTCATCATCGCTAATATGTTCGCATGTCAAACTATTGTAAAAACAATATTTAGGTGGTAGTCGATTCTTATTATATTTCGATATTGCATTCATGTAATCATAGGGGTATATTCCTTTTCGTCGTAGTAGTTTTAACTTATTACAATTAACATTTGAAAATTCTTTTGACAAATTAACAAAATCAGATTCAGACAAATTGTTAACTAATATATTTAAGCTTGAATTAAGAAATTGAAAGGAGTCTATAAACTTAATTTGAATAGGCCTTGAACTGTTCTTTCTGTGAAATAATTTCGTGATAGACATATACTTTTCTTTGGTTTTAGGTATAATTTTAAAAGCACCTTCATATTTCGCTAATTCTTTAATAAATAAGTGAGAATCATAGCCAGCTAGGTTATGGAAAATAACAGGCACAAACGGGCAAACTCTAAACATTAAATTACAATGGGAGTGTGCGGCGCCTCGGTACTGAGATGTAATATGATCATGATCCATTACTTTGTCATCAAAGAGCAGATCGTTACAGATGTGACATTTTGTAGCATTTTTGTATTCGTTTTCTTGGTCTGTGGTTAAAGGGGCCACGGGCATTTTATTCGATAGGATGCTGTTAATGTTATCTACATCATTTAGCAAATATTTTATAAATACTTCCACACAGTCAGGCCCTCTATATGTTACATATTTATTTAGTGCGGAATTATGTGAACAGCAAATATAGTATCCAAAACATGAAGGTTCGTGAACCTTGTATGTTCGGGTATTTTCAGTTTTACTTATGTTGCAGTTTAGCAAAATACTCTCAAAGTCTGCATAAATAACAAAATTAATTTTTTGTTTTCTTTCATAGTTTTTAAACTGAAGAATGCTATTTTTTTCAGGTAATACTGTTAATATATTAGGACATGTAGTATGGGTACTATATTTTGTTGCACTCGTGAAAACTTGTAAACACGTCTCACATAAATACATTTTACCTTTATGTTTACTTATTTGACGTCTGACTAATCTGAATAGGTTTTTTATCAAACAATAATGTCCATTGCCTTTTCTTTCAATATATAATAAATTTACATGGTGTGTCTTTCTTAAATTTGTCACATATAACGGACCAGTGACTGCATTTTTATCATCCAATCCATATACGTTTATACTTATAGTAGGATTTATCTTTTCAAAGTTTCTAATATCATTATACGATGGAGGAAATGATAGATCATTTATATTTAAGACTGATGAAAAACTTGGGTAGGAACTTGTCCTGCTAACATTACATTTTTTTGGATATAATGCTGCAACAACACACCACAAAAAACAATAGTTATCATGGTTTTTTATATTTAAGCAACTTCTCGTTTTTTGTATTACATGCGGCAAATCTATGTAAGTACCGCCCTTTAAAGGAGAATATCTGTTTATATTAATTTCCAGGTGACTTATAGAGAAACAAGACCAACCAGATTCACAGTGTTGGAATTCAGAGAGTTTCCTCTCAAATGTGTTTATTATATTCATATAGAATTCATGTATATCAGTATTTTTGTATATGATGTTAAATTTTGTGTTAAATGACTTAAGCTGTTGCTCATCAGATTTTGGCAGAATAAAGTAAGCATAAAGCTCGAAGTTTAATTTAACACAATTATGTTTAATTAGACAATCATTAATTAGTTTTATGACTTGATGCTGATTATCAATTAGGAATTCCTCAGGTGTAAGGTACTCCATCGATGGATTCAGTTTGTAACTTATTATTCTCTTTCTAAAAGCCGTAGCAATAATATCAATATTTTCATATTTGGTTTTTAATATGCAATTAGATTTGTGTAAATTCGTTCTCACATGATAGTGATATTCATTTTTTGGTATTTCAATATGACATTTTTCACAAGTCATTATATCATTATAATTTGTTATTTTTCCAGAAATTGGTGAAATTGTAAGAAAACAAAACAATGAATTTTTAATTCTTGAATATATTTCTTTAACACATAATAATAATATAAACTTAAAAACACTTAACAGAATACTAGCACATAAAAATCATCACGTAATATTGAGATAATGATTAAAATTAAATGTCGTAAATAAGCAAGTAACTCGTGGTAAAATAGTATTTAAAGTAATAGGATATTAATAATGAAATACTAATATTTCAGTAATAGTTGCTAACAAAGGTTGGTGGACACTTTACGAATTCTTTTCTAGTTGCTATAATAAAATTAGTCAGGTGTTGCCATGCATCTGTGTTGTCAGATGTTTGATTTTTCACAGTAACTATTGCTTGGCGCCATCTGTTAATTGGCTGAACGTTTTTAATTTCATCGCACCGGTACACTTTCAAATCTATACAGTGCGTACCGGGCTTATGCTCATACGTTTGGCGCGAATGACCGTTAGCAAGACGTCGAGTTATATACGAATTTAATTGTATTGGAGCTTTACCGGGAACAGCGACATCTTCTTTCTCCTCGTCTTCGCTGTCAGTCCTGAAGAGGTCGTAAGCTTTAGTCTTCTTTGGAGGTACGGGCTTGAAATACGGCTTCTTTGGAGCTGACCGCGACGTGCTCGACACCGGACTTGCTCTCGATGGGGAATACGATGCAGTCCGCGCTGCCGCCTCCGGCTCCTTCGTTTGAGTTGACACCTGCTTCCTTTTCTTGGTCCTTTTCGCGACTGGAGGTTGCGCTTCGTTGTCAGACGGGAAGAGAGTCTCTGCGTTCTCTAGCGACCTGAAATAATATAAAATATATTTATTAATTATGCAATTTAATCAATTCATAAGCAGGATTCGAACCTGCAGTCCTGGCTTTCCATGCCAATACACTAGAATAGTGTATACATTTCATACATATACGAATGAATATTAGAATAATTACATAATACAATAAGATATCGTTATGCCTCAATTTCCTGGGTATTGAACCCAATGTCTCATGCTCAATAGTCGAGATTACTAGCACTCGTCTAAGGAGTTCCCTGTTATAAGAATAGTTGAACAATAGAATTACTAAATATATAAAATAATGCCACTTACATTTTAAATAGTGCAGCGAAGATTTGATGTACGATGATGCCGGTAGCTCTGGAAGAGGTGTTTTGTGGTTGAACTTCAGCAGTGGGATGCTTAAATAGTGATAAATCTACGTCATATTATCCCAAATTTGGGAAGAGGCATGTGTATAGAAAATGCTGTGTCAGTTATCTGCATCCAAATGCAGGTTTGTGATGTGATATTGTAAACAATATTGTTCTACTAACTGATTATTATTTTTATCCGACTGTGTCGAAATATTGTAGGTGGTAACAGACTCGTCTATTCGGGGGCCCAATAATATAACTAACAAATAGTTAGTGAAATACTCATCTGCCTAACTGGGAATTTAAAACGTGATGATATATCAATCACCCTTAATTTATGAAGAAATAACAAATAAAAACATTACTTACCATTCTATTTGTGACAAAATTTAAAATACCTTAGCTTTAAAAATATCACAATAATAACAGGTGAAACCAAACGTAACATGAGTATATCAATATTGCTATATTGTTTTGATTCGTCTCCTTAAAAAGAATTCAGCTTACGGTGCAGCTTTGATATGCTATTAACATACCATGAGTTTGCTCGCCTAATAATAATCTAAATAAAATGTATGAAAACGATTACTTACTGTGAACAGTAGTATTATTTTATCAATATGTATATATAAATATATATTTATGATAAACAATAAAATAATAGGTGTCGTAATGTCTTATGTTTCCTATTTCACTATACCCTTTTTGGAAATAAATATGATATCTAACTTAAAAAGTGCGATTTTGAACTCTATCCATTAAAATTAAATTAGGGTACGAGTATATAAATAGAGAGAAAAATCATTTAAAATCTATTCCAATTGTATACTTGACTGTTGCAACTGGCTTTATCGTATAACATTGGTAAGTTTTAATATTACTCTTACTTATTTTATCCAACATTATTGTTATCAGACCATATAATCGATGTTTAATATATATAGGTCTGGTACATAATTATTCATTTCTATATAACACTGTTTCAACTGCAATCGTTGTTTTGAGATATAATATCGGTTAACGAAATATTAATTTCGAGTATTTTTTTCCAGGTTTTTTACAAAGTCGGGACATAGAATTAAATATGTCACATTCACCATCCTACAGTCCTGTTTTAGATAACATTAACCAACAATGTAACGTAAGTATCTAAGTGATCTTCGATATTAGCAATTGAATTCATATTTGATGCTGTTTAATAGCATAAAATTATTCATTATTTCAGAATTCGATAGAATGCTCCGATCCAGTTCTTAATCCATTTTACTATGCTCAAGACCGAGAAAGTTGGTATGCCGAAGTGGCGGAACAAGCATGTGAAGAGAGTAAACAGCAAAAAATACAAGAGAAAAAGATAAAGAAGAAGAAAAAATCAAAACCTTTTAAAAACACATCCTTTATCACACGTAAAGAGCCTGGGCATGTTCACCGAATTATAAAAATAATTGTACACGATGTGGAAGGTCGTCAGATGGATGAAATGGACAATGACCCCGATAGTGCAAGCGTCAATATACAATATTTAGTCCGTAGTGATATTGATGACATAATGACTGAAACCGAGTATTTAGTTGCTAAAATAGTGAAAAAATTAAGTTCAACTTCATGTACCTAATTGATGTTTAAAAAATAGACGTATAATAGTTATATTATTATTTGTTTTTTAAATGGTTAGTATATAGTGTAAATATTTATTGTAAATAAAAGCATTTAAAAATATAGCACTTTTTATTTCTACGTCATAACATTTAAACTAAATCATTACTACGCTGCATATATAAGGCAGCGCGATGGACAATAGCGAGCGCTCATTCCGCTTCCGACGCTCGCCCGCGACGGTCGTACCGCTCCGCGCTCTCGATCGTTCCGTGCCTGAGTCATCGCTACGCTTCGTCACGCTCGCCGTGACGTCACTCGTAGTCGCCGACTACGACGCCTGGTCCGGATCCGCCTTTTTCGAGGCGGTGAAGGATATCCTGTTTCTATAACAGAGTATCGTCAAAAACAATTTGGTTTGGCCCCTTCAGGGTAAAACCACAGTTTCGTGGTCCTTGGTTGGAAACCTCACGGTGTCAACAATACCAAGGGGGTGCTGACCCGACGCACCCGCTGATCCCCTTCAGGGTGAAGCAGTAAATTGGAGTCGAGTGCTAGGTTTTGGCCTTGGGGGATCTCCTAGTCAAACCTAGTTACTGAGTTTCCTTTTCAGCTACACACCTAGTGTCGGTTGGGTGTGTCTACCCCTTCGCACTAGACCCAATAGGGCCCGGTTCGCACAATAAGACTGGCGACCGGTTACAAGCTTAGGGCTCACCATTAGGTACTCACCTCCCAGTCTCTACCCGACTGGGAGGGTTACACATCCCCGGACCCATCCATCCGGGGAGTTAGGCCAGTTAGGCTTTAAATAGGCCCCCCGCGGGAGAGAAATCTCCAAAATTTCCCCATTCAATTTTGATCCAATTGCCAATCATGGCGAACTCCAATATTTTGGAGATTCTGTTAGAAATCCTTAGGGAAAACCCTACTATTTCCGCCAAATATGGCGGAAAAATCCAGCGTGAAATCGCTAATTGTCCCCCGGCTACCGAAGCCAACGTCGCTGATTTTAGTGACGCGCTTGACAGCCCATTATCTCCCCCGCTTGCCGATCAAGGCATCCCGGTAGGTCAGTTCACGGAAGTATTTATTAACTCCGATCCCATTGTTCGTCCTACAACGAACGACTTCCAGGTAGATAGCCCTTTATTGCCCCCGCCCGCCGACAAAGTCGTGCCAATCGCCCGATTCCCGAAATCACCCATTGTTTCCGGCCCACCTGCTAATCCCATTGTTCCTAAAACAATGGACGCCGCGCAGGTGTGCGCTGCACCTGAATTCCGTGAAATGGACACCACCGAACCTGTGTCCAATAACAACTCTGACAATGATTTGTCATCATGCCCCTCGTCCTCGGAAGACGACTTTCAAGTCGTCACCGGTGGCAAGAGGAAGAAAGGGAAAACCTCCCAGGCCAGCAAGGCCAAAAAGACCACCGCGTCGCCCCCGTCCCCAACTCAAACGCCCGTTCGACCCGCTAGCCCCGCCCCAACTACCTCTGCTCGAGCGCAGAATAGTCGTCCCGCCAGCCCGATAGCCCAAACTTCCTCAGCCCAAAGGAAGCAACGCCCTCCGCCCCCCTTTTACATCCAGGACAAGGGTAAATGGACTGATGTGTCCAAGATGTGTGTTGATCGAAAGATCAACTACACAAACGCCCGTGCCTGCCAAAATGGCATTAAAGTCACCGTCCCTACGTCGAACGACTATAGGGAACTATATCGCGCCCTCCGTGAAAGGAATATTTCCTTTCACACTTTCTCCTTCCCCGAGGACACGCCCACTCGTGTAATTATTAAACGTGTCCCTAAAGAAATCCTAGTACAGGATATTAAAGACGACCTTGCCGATCAAGGTATACCAGTGATCGCCGTCCATCGCTTACATAAAGCGAGAGGCGGTGAATTGTACGACATGGTTCTTGTCATTTGTGAACCAACCGAAGGTCATCACCCAATATTTAAGATTAAGTCTATTTGCTCCCTATCCGGTATCTCAATAGAAAAGCCCTACAAAACCGCAACAGTGGGACAATGCCACCGTTGCCAACTGTATGGCCATGCGCAGAGCAACTGCTATGCGACTCCCAGATGCGTCAAGTGTCTGGGCGAGCATAGCACTGCGGACTGCCCACGGCCTAAAGACCGAACCCTCTGTTCGGAACCACCCAGCTGCGTTCTCTGCGGCCAGACCGGTCACCCGGCAAACTACCGCGGCTGTCCCAAAGCCCCCAAACTCGCTCCTAAATTAGCGAAGCGCGCCAACGCCCGCCAACAGAGAGAGGCACCTTCTTCTCAAATTCCCCAACGTCTCGCTCCTCAGAGACCTTCCCCGTGGAACAGGCTAAACCACGAAAAAGCCTTTCCCTCCTTGGCCCCTGCCAAACCTTTGCAGGCACTGATGGATATACCCATCGCAGCGCAGATCCTGCCTATAGCCGTGGCTACAGAGCCCACAGCCAGTCACAAACCCGCGCCTCAAACCACTGCTGCTCCTGCAGTCAAACAACCGCCCAATCCCTCACCCGTCGCGCATGGCGAGGCTTGCGCCCAGACTATACTGCGCCATTATAGGTTATTTATGACCCGCCAAGCCAGATCTCTCCGCGATGCCCTTCTGGCTGCCGAACACCAGAATAACGGCAAAATTACGACGGCAATGTACAGCCAAATATTCAGCACACACAGTGATGTGGTGCTAGGTCTCGACCAGATGGATGCGATGGACTGATCCAATGGATTCCCAACGCACAAACCACACTAGGCCTCGATCCCTCAAATTAGGTTTTTTCAACGCCAATGGAATTTTCAACCAACGCGGCGAAATAACTAAATTCCTCCGCGACCACCAATTAGACGTCCTCCTTATACAGGAGACCCTTTTGAAACCCCACCGCGCTGATCCCAAAATTGCGAATTACCGTCTAGTTCGCAATGACAGAACACGTTGCCACGGCGGCGGTACCCTTATTTATTATAGAAAGGAGTTATACTGCATCCCTCTGACCCCACCCGCGCCTCTCTCTCACCTAGAGTACTCTGCCTGTCGACTAGGCATGACTGGTCATCCTCCGATAACCATCATCTCTGCCTACCATCCCCCACCATCGGTCGCGTCTCTTGCTTCAGACGATCCTATCGCGCTCACCAGCGATCTCACGACTCTCTTCGGCCTGAGTGACTCCGTCTTACTAGCGGGCGATCTCAACGCCAAACACCCCGCTTGGAACAGCAACACGACAAATGCCAGAGGCAGAATCGTGTATAACCTAGGCGCGACCCTAAACTACGACGTCATCGCTCCGATGACTCCCACCCACTACCCACACGACCCCAACCATAACCCCGATGTCCTCGATGTGGCGCTCCTAAAGAATGTAAACCTCCGTTTACACTCCATAGAAGCGCTTCACGAGCTCAACTCGGATCACCGTCCCGTTATCCTACACCTAGGTTCCCGCTCGGGTACCCATGATCCTACCCAACCTCCTCCGACCCAATTGATCACCGACTGGAGGAAAGTAAGTGAAAAACTGAAATCCACCACGTCGCCTCAATTGGACACCATTCCTGACCACATAGTCTCAGTCGCTGACACGACGGCGGCGATCGACTCGCTTACAAATCACGTACAATCCGTCCTGAACGATTGTTCAAGGGAAGTTCCTGTAGTGGAAGACCACCGATGGAAACTCCCGGACGATGTACGGAATCTGATAACCGAGAAGAACGCAGCCATCCGTGCGTACAGCGCTTTTCCCTGCGCCGCAAACAAAGCTCACATGCGCAACTTACAGCGTGCTGTAAGGAAACGCATTACCGAGCAGCGTAATGCGAGCTGGGACAAGATGCTGAGCGAACTTGAGCCCACCCATCTTGCCTTCTGGCAGCTTCAGAGGAAGTTACGATCCACTGAAGAGGCCACAATGCCTCCTCTCATTCGTCCCGATAAGAGTGTCGCCTTCGATAACTCTGAAAAATCAGAATGCCTAGCCGACAGCCTAGAGTCCCAGTGTTCTCCCAGCTCTCAACCAGTAGACCAAGCCCACCTCGATATGGTGAACGCCGAAGTCGAACGTAGAACTTCCCTTCCGCCCGTCGAAGATCCCGATAATCCACTGGCCCCCATCACTCCTGATGAGGTCCAGGATATCATTAAAAGTCTCCAACCGCGAAAAGCCCCTGGCTCCGACGGCATCACCAATAGGGTTTTCAAACTTTTCCCCGCCCAGCTTATAGTGCTAATGACTGCCATCTTCAATGGTGCATTGAGCAATAATATGTTCCCCGCAACCTGGAAACAGGCCACCGTCATAGGTATTCCCAAACCAGGCAAGCCCAAGTCTGACCCGTCCAGCTACCGTCCCATTAGCTTACTCAACGTCCTTGGTAAAATCTATGAAAGGCTTATATATAAGCGGCTCAAAGATTTTGCAGAAGCAAAGAGTCTTATACCCAATGAGCAGTTTGGATTTAGAACCGAACACTCATGTATCCAACAAGTCCACCGCATCATAGAACACGTCAGCGCCGGCTTCCAACGGGGCGCAATAACGGGAGCCTTATTCTTCGACATAGCGAAAGCGTTCGACAAAGTCTGGCACAATGGCTTAATCTATAAGCTATACCAACTCGGCGTGCCTGACCGTCTCGTGCTCATCCTACGGGACTTTTTATCGAATCGCACTTTTCGTTACCGAATTGAGGGGGAGCTTTCCTCCCCCCATCCCATTCGCGCAGGAGTTCCTCAAGGCTCCGTACTATCCCCCCTCGTTTTCACGCTATTCACTAGCGATATCCCCAAGCATAAAAATACTCAGCTAGCCCTATTTGCCGACGATACGGCTATCTATTATACCGGTCTTAAACCCGATGCCATCGCTCGCACTCTCCAAACTTCCGCAAACACTCTGGCCAAGTGGTTCCGGAAATGGAGAATCGAAGTCAATCCAGACAAAAGCCAGGCAGTCCTCTTTTCTAAGCCGCGGATAAACCCACCCTCCCCCCGTCCGATTACCATGTACGGCAAGCCGATCCCCTGGGAAAAGCAAGCCAAATACTTAGGCGTGGTCCTCGATAAACACCTTTCCTTCGCTGAGCACATAAAGCAGGCACGTTCGCGCGCCGCTTTCGCTCTAGGTAGGCTCCACTTCATTCTTAGCTCCCGCAGCAAGTTATCACTCAGGTGCAAACTGCGTATTTTCACCGCGGTCATCCGTCCCATCATGACCTACGCCTGCGTTGTTTTCGCACACGCAAAGCCCTACCTCCTCCACAAGATGCAGACCCTTCAAAACCGATTCCTCCGTAGAGTCACGGGAGCCCCCTTTTATGTTCGAAATGAGCTTCTTCACGTAGACCTCAAGATGCCCACCATCCAGCAGTTCATGAAACGTGTCTCCAAGCGTTTCTTTGATACTGCAATCCAACATAGGAATCCCCTTATCGTATCGGCCGCCCAATACGAACCCTCGCGTATCTCTAAGATTCGCCGACCAAGGCACACCCTTGTCACTCCCGATGACGCAATCACCCTGCTCCAAGAGAGCCGTAGGGAAACAAGTACAGTGGCACACAAAAACAAAAACCGACCGTCCTTCCGTCCTCGCCGCCGAGGCCCGCCGCGACGTCCCCGTAATAGTCCGCCCCGACCCTTGCCAGAGCCAGCCCGCGACGCTGAGCCAGTAGCTTTAAATTCCCTTATTAATAATAAAAATGATATGATCCAGCCTGTCCCTAGCTGCCCTCCCACTGCGACGCCCTAAGCCGAGGTCCGTACCCCACAGGGGGTGCCCTTAGCGTGTAGTCGCCTAGTTTGTAAGTTTTCTAGTAAGCCCTGGCTGGAGGCTTTAATTAATTAATTAATTAAGGCAACCACAGGCAAGCCCGGTTAAGCAGCCGACAACCTCAGAGGTTGACCTGCGAGATGCCACACACAAAAAAAAAAAAAAAAAAACAATAGCGAGCGCACTTCATTTTCGTTGTCTGTCGTGTCGAATAGACTATACGGACTGTTGCTCCAATTTCCGCGTCATCAAATTGTTGAATGAATATGTAATGATAAATTATAATGTACATAATTACGAATGTTCAATAAGATAAATGTTTCACATTTATATTGAATATCTAAATTACTCATGATATCTATTACATTTAAATGGTTAAATAATAAAGACCACTCAATAGTCAAATCAGAATATTTTTGCAAGTACTATTTAGAAGTAATGAATGATGACTGTAATTAGGTGTTTCTGGATCTGAAATGATTCTATAATGAATGGTGAAAATTGCGGGTTTCCAGATCTTCTTTGATCTGGAAACCCCAATTTTTACCTACTAATGACTTAAGATAAAAAAAAATTAAACACATGTATTCATTATAGGTATAAAGTATATATTTAAAAGAAAAATATAAGTTATGTGACAGTCGACTTCAACAAAATTAATCTAAAAGGTGTATATTTCGGTGTTACTTAACTAAGAAAGATTACACTTTTTGTGTCAATGGTATTTATTTGTACAAATAGTTTACAAGTAAGAAAAAGTGTTGGTATGTCTATACAAAAAATACGTTACACATTTACGCATAAGCTATGACCATATTTAGTTAAGATTAGTTGACCTCGGTATTTTCCTAGCTGATTACTTTGAGAGAAACATTGAAATAAGATCAAATGTTATAGTATCTTTTTAAGCCCAGACACTTGTCAAATCATAACATATGAAAACCAGGTTGTTTAAATATTATACTAATTATACGAGTATATAATATCGCCGTGTGCTCTTACTGCTTTAATTTCTTTAGGCGCAGCAGCATTTGTCATTGTTCTTTAGGCGCCACCTGTCCACATAATTATCAGAAATAGCTTCATGCGTTTTACTGTACATCCCACCCATACGCACGAAACGTTTTGGGAATACTTTCATTGTGCGTACGGCTAAGGAGTGGAATTCCCTGCCGGAGTCTGTATTTCCTGATAGTTATAACCTGGGAGTATTTAAGTCAAGAGTGAATAGGTTACTTCTAGGCAAGCGTGCTTCATCTTCGACAACATCATCGCTTAAGATCAGGTGAGATTGTGGTCAAACGCAAGCCTATCAACTATAAAAAAAGTATGTATGGCATTGTCCGTAAATCCATCGATGCAGTGATCTCATTTTGGTTTGAAATGCTAATTCCTGTAGTAATTGAACTAGATTCCAATCCTTGATTAAGATTGAGTTTAGATTTTTCAGTTGCTTTGATGTCTGAAGTTTTCAGAATAAAGCTAGATAAACACATCTTACATTTGAATTAAAATTTGGATATGAGACCCATCTGTTTCTCTTTTTAGATAGCTCATTTTGTAGCCGAATTTTACACTGTAACGACTGTCAAAGATGTCCACATGACAGCCGGGACCAATGACTTAACGTACTTTCTGAGGCACGTGGCGTATCATACTGGCAATTTCCAAACTCTAGGCTACTACGAGAGACGACGGCGTTGCGGGAATGTTATAACGAGATACCGCGGCCCCGGAACGCAAGGGCAACTGAAAGAGCAGGTTGTGTTTTTAGTCAGTAGAAGTCTGACACTCCCTTCCACTCCACCCACAGCAGTTTCACATTCGATGATTTTCCTACCCAGAAGAAAAAGGCTACTACGGAGAAATTCCTGACAGAAAACCCAATAGTACTTTTCTCGACCTGGGAATCAAATCCGAGACCTCGTTGTCAGCAGTCGCGCTTGCCACCACTTGACCAACGAGGCAGTATTTAATAAATAAATAATAAACTCACAAGCATAATTTCTATTCAAATTTATAACAAATTCTAACCATGAGTTTGAATTTGTTATAAACTCACAGCACAGCAGTCAATCGCGCAAACGCTAAGCCACCCGTCTTATCCAAATATTATTCACAAAGAGTTTTTTTACTAAAAATCACTTTTGTTCAAAATTAACTTTAAAAGGATATGTATCTACAACAAATCCATTATCGTGAAACCTACGTGTCATACATAATATACATAGACACTTTATATTATTCGCGTGAGAGAAGCCTCAGGGAAGAGTAAACGTATGTATTTAAATATCAATAGTACTGAAAAATTGAATCGACTGCTCCTTTGTCAGAAATATTGAATGTGTCGTCAGACAAAAGGTCAATATGCATGTAATATAAACGACGCTTTCACGATTGCCATATTTTATGAGAACCGAGTATGAAATGTTGGAATTGCACTTATTAAGGTTAAAAAAATATATTGTTTGGATTTTCATTGTACAAAGTTAAATTGAACTAGAGATAGATAGATAGATGGATAATAGATAGATTTACTCTTTATTGTACACCATAACAGAATTAAATAAGGACTTAAAAACTAAAGGGTGCTACAATGAGCGGTCTTATCGCTAAAAGCGATCTTTTACAGACAACCTTTGGATGGATTTGACAAAGCAGGTGAAAATAAATACGCGAGTAGTCCATGGTGTACTATTCACTTATATACAATACATAAGTAATAATCTACATACACAATACACACACACACACATATATCGCTGCTTCAATTCAAAACTACCACAAATAAAAAAAATGCAAAAATGTTTTTATTGTAAAAATACAATCGTAAGTCTTCATATTTTAATATTTAAAGAAGATACCCATTGATTTTGTATTTTAAAGTACAAAAACAACACAACCGTTTCTTTTGAATTTTTGTTTTGAACGCGCGTAATATGATCTAAACTACCATATTGTCAGTTGCGCGTCGACAACCGAACTGAAAGAACGTTTCTTTTGTGCAAAAGAGCCATATCTCGAAATTTCATCTGTGTCACTCATTGATTTTATACGGAAAACGACCATATTTCGGAATACTTCAGTTTTGAATAAAGGATTCACGTAAGTATGATACTATTTTTAATTCAAAAGAACCATATTTCAAAAGTGGTTGTTTTGCATAGAAAATATACCTAAATGAACTTAAATTTATTGATCAAAATAAACTTATGAGACGATGTGTTCGTTTTGCATTTAAGTTATTTAAAATTAAGTGCGATATTTAAAAATAGTTTATTTTGAATATAAAAAAAATACTTTTTATTATGATCATTTCAAATCAAAAGAGCCGTATTCAGGAATACACTCATTTTGCTTTTATTTTAACTGAGTTGTTTTAATACATAGGCCAATCGATAAATCACGTTTTGAGATACATTACTTTAACATTTTTTGTGCAAGGCATTGTAATCATTGTAATTATAAAATTTTAGGTATTTTTACGTATTATAATATTTCTACTAGCTTCTGCCCGCGACTTCGTACGTGTGTGAAGGTTTTCCCGAGCAAATCCCGATCTCGTGGGAATTTCGAGATAAAAAGTAGCCTATATGTTATTCCAGAATGTCAACTATCTACTTTCCAAACTTCATTCAGATCCGTTCAGTAGTTTTTGCGTGAAAGAGTAACAAACATCCATCCATCCTCACAAACTTTCACATTTATAATATTAAGTAAGTAAGAAAGAAGATAAGATTAGTAAGATAAGAAAGTAAGAATTAGTAAGAAGTAAGATTAATCCGTAGGTTAAATTAATTTTAAATGAGGTGATTTATTAATTTTTTTTTTTGTTTACTAGGTATTCTATTTATGCTACCTATTTTATGAAGTTTAGTCATTTTAAAAACGCCAGGCTCCTTTTGAACCATCATGTCGGCATGATTGTTCAAAAAGAGCCGACGGCTTAGGTCTGCGAGTGGGTAGCTTTGGTATGTATAGTCCATTACATTATTATGTATTGTTTTTTACAGAATGAGTAGAAAAGTACATAGAATACTCAACATGGTAAGAGGTAACAGTAAAAGTAATGGCGAAAATGTTCAAGACTTGGAAAAACATCTGCAAATTGACTATCCAATGTTGGAAGAACCAGATGTGAATCTGAATGAGTCTTTTGATAGTAATTCTATTCCTGACAGTCAACACAGTCTCAGTTTGTCTCTACTTGATGATGCATGTTCAAAAAGGAAATCAAACGTAGTTATTCCAGAAAGCGATTATGATAGCGACACTTCTGAGTCTACAAGGTCAACCAGCTCTAGTTCAGATTTCTCTTCGGACGATAGTGTTAAAGATCCAGATTTTCAAATTAGACAAGACTGCTTTAAGTGATTCAGATTCGGATAAAGACTTTACTAAAAATGTAAACCTCTTGTCTAAAAGAAGAGTACAACAATTATTATCTCCTGAACCTGGACCCTCTGGTTTATATAAAGACATGGAAGAATCTGGCTGTAGTAATCCAATATCAGACATTTTGTCGATGATGTCCCGATGAGACTGGAATCTGAAACCATTGATGCTCAACCAAGTGACTTACAAGCAGACAACGACAACATGCTGGTTCCTAGCGTTAATTTATCAAGTGTTGAAACGACCTCTCCTTATGTTGAAATAAGGGCAGGCAGCAGAAAACGAATCAATCTGAAAATATTAGTAAACCAAAGAAACTTTATACCCAAAAACTAAATGTTACGCAATTAAAGAAACAGGGTATTCTTAATCTTATTAATAGAAATATTATTCCAAAATATTATGAATCGTTCTTAGCAAATCTGTAAGGCTGATATTTAAATTAAGAGAAACACAGTAAGCCTGAGTAGGTTAAGTAAGTTGATGTACTTATGCCTTTTAACAAAGTTTATATTTAAAAATGGTTATATTTTGTGATCTCATAACTACTTATAAGTGTTCCTAATTGCATTATGTTCCTATTATAGTTATAAGATAACATTTAAACAGTTATTGTTGAATTAAAAGTTAAGAGTATAATGATAAAGAATTTTGTTCAAAAGTTTTGAATTTTTTCTTCATGTTTATAAAGTCTTTGTTTTATTTTGAGTTATGAAAAACTTACGTTAGTTTTGCTAATTAGCCTGGCCAATTTTATTACTTTACTTTTATGTTTTGATTGTTTGAATAGAACTTAAAAAAATAATTTATGATTATTTTACAACAGTGTCGAAGATTTTGTTTGTTATTTTGAAGAAAACTTTGATTTGTTTTAAGTTTTAGATAGCATTTTAGTTATTTTATTAAATTGCTTGTCGATTTATATTGCGTTCCTGAAAATTTTCATAGATAAAAATAATTAATACAATAGTTTTATTTACTTATGGTTGTTTTATTCCATAATTAGTATATTTCAAACATATTTTTTATATTCAAAAGTAACTTATATGCTTCTCACTCCTCTAGCATTCAGTTTAATATAAAATTACTTAAACCATTTAATGCTACTAAAAAATACGCTTCTAACGATGTATAATATGCATATATTTGATATAAAATAAGAAAACATTAGACAAAAATTCGTTTCCTTTTTCTTTGATTAGCTCTCCTGTAAAAAAGTGTAATTTTGATTTATGATAGTTTTGAATTGAAGCAGCGATATATATACTAAAAAAAGGCTGGGATATATAAAACAAATAGTAACAAATTAAAGAGAGAGGTAGAGATCTTTTACCATATTTTTGAAAGAAGGAAGGGTTTGTGATTGTCTTACTGGCACGGGAAGAGTATTCCACAGTCGTACTGCTTGAGCTGCGAACGACTTACCAAAGTAATTGGTGGAGTGACTCGGTACCGCTAGCCTCAAGTACATATTAGAGATTGCGTTGTAATCGTGCGATTGTTTCGCAAATGAGGTCTGGATCTCGGGGTCTCGGATTTCAAGAGACAAACCCGTAGCTTAGTTTTACACCCCGTTCATTATTACTATGGCGAGGTTAGCATACAGTCTAACCAGATGAAGCCAAGAAACTGTATTTTACATGGAGTAACTGCCTTCCTGACCTCCACAATTCAGTAGGTAGCTTCACCTCCCTTTGACAAGACGAGTGTCAGGTTTTCAACGATGGTAAGATGGTCACCCGTCTATGAAATTACCTTGGTAACCGCTGCTAAACATTAAATATTGTAACTGGAAAAGGCTGGATCAGAAAGAAACTTACCAATTTCCTTATCTTCGCAACTTATATTCTAATAAAAGTATTATTATTCTGAAGATTCCCCAAAATAACATCAACTTTAATAAGTCTGCCCCAGTTATATTCACACGCTGATCACGTAGTTAGGAGACCGTTCCTGTCGAGGTAAAGTTCAGTAAAAGGAGATATTCTTTAATGATAATGTGGGGACAAGTTTTTCGAAGGTGTAAGCCGGGGCTCCGGAAAGGGTAGTCAATTTTCTTCCGCTTTTTCAACACTTCTCTGGAATCCGATAAAAAACTAAGTTTAGCATTAAAAATGCTTATTTAATTTACAACGAACAATGTCGTCATCACTAATAAGTAAATATTCACAAACTGTGAGTTAACGCAAACCGTTATTTACTAGTTTTATGTCTTAGGTTTTCTTTTACAACTATTGAACAAACAGCTCTTTAAATCTCATACCATTCCTCGTGATATCCCGTGGTAATAATACGAATCTCATCTCATCTTTAATAGGACTCATTATTTTAGCTAAAAACCCTGGTCATAGTATCCACAGAACCCACACAATTCAGCAGTCGTATGATTAGATATAAGAATGACTAACAACAAACGGAACACTTAATATTCACCTAAGACTATCATAAATTCTAAAAACATTACAAATTCGCCGTTGTTTTTGTGCAATGTCGTGTTATTTACGCGTTTTAGTTTATACATCACAACGGAAACTACCTGAAGGCATGAATACATTATGAAACTTTGTCGAAAAAATAACTAAACAATTTTAATTCACTTTCCAATGCAGCTTTTCTTCAATAACTTTACTGGGGTACTTCGATTCCGTGGTGTAAACTTGACAATGGATGTTAAATTTGGCGGAGTTATCGTTACATATTTACTTTAAATTCGGGCTCTGGACCAGACAGTGTCGTGTTACATGGTCGTTTGGCAAACATAACATTGTTTTATTCTCTGCATATTGTGGTAGTGAGTATTTCTGTCGGTGGTTCTATAAATGAAAGAGAAATCCATATTCACTAATGACATAATGCGGGTTAATTGTGCCTAGGCATATTCGAACAAGATTCATCAACCACTGGCAGGATTTTGACTTATTTTCCTACTACCCTTAGACGGGGCACAAGGGCGACCACAGTAGTCCTCCATCGCATACTGTGTTGAGCTTCATACACTTCATTTCACTCCACGTCATCCCATGTTCGCCGCTTTTGCCACCATGGTGCCAGAATACCCAGGTTGTCGGGGGAGTCACGCTTCCTTTTTCCTTGCGGATTCCAATCCATCGCCTGTTTAGGTACATATGTGATGTGAATCAATCCGGAGCGTGTAGCCGATCCGTTTTCACTTACGACGCCTGGCGGGCTCTGGCCGTCACATCAATTGGGTTCTCGTGGCATTTTCTCAGCAGTTCTTCGTTAGAAATGGTCTCAAGCCAATAAATTCCGAGAAAGTAAGGGAGACAGTGGTTGACGAAGACTTGCATTTGGCGTGAGATGTCCTTTGTTACCTTCCACGTTTTGCACCCGTAGAGCAGTAGGTACAGATCTGATGTTAAACCCGAAGATTCTTTTCTGTTCTTCAATCTTCGGGCAGGATTTTACCTGTACACAGTGTACACCTGTTTGTATGTCCAGTGAGGCATGCCATAAACCGAATGTGCCACAAATACATATTTTTTCCTTCAAATTTGAATATAAAGAGATGTAGCCCTCATGACTGCCTCCTCCCTCCCAAAATATAATAGAACTAAAGTGATATTTTTATTTAAAGGAGTAGTAAACAGTAACATGCTGGTTTGAATGAAAAAATTAATATATTAGGGGAAGGTGACATTAGCGGAGATGCTAGGATACTTTTCAGTAGCGATGTGATGGCCCCGTACTCTTCAGATACTCTCGCAGCTCTGGTGGTCTTTCTTTCCATTCCAAATTCAATGTTTGGTATATCGATAATGGAACCCTGGGAGGCGATATAGACACAATTTTAGATGATTTACAGTTTTTAAGAAATCAACTCCATTCCATAGGATTGGATCTCAACCTTTCGAAGTGTGAACTATTCATATCCGACAATACTGACAGACAACTGACACTTTGAAAATTCAACGCAATAGCCCCAGAAATCCAAATTGTTGTTGATAAAAGTTCGCTTCGTCTTCTTGGTTCTCCAATTTTTGAGAATTCCTTTCCCGATTTTGTCTAGGAAAAAATATAAAATTTTAATGACATTTCGGACAGATTACACCAAATTAACACGCATTCGGTCTCCTCAATTCGTTACTGTTGTTTGGACCTAAATTAACGTACTTTCTTCGTGTTTCGCATCATTGGCATCATCCTTACCTTTTGGAAAAAATGGACCAAATTATTCGGCATACTCTGACAGAAATTTTAAATGCGGCTATGAACGACCGATCTTGGGCACAAGCTACTCTTTCCATTCGTAGGGGAGGTCTTGGCGTCCGCAAAATTTCTAGTTTCAGTCTACCGGTTTTTATATCCTCGGTCCATGGCACTGATAAATTAATCAGGAATATCCTAATAGCTCCATCACTGGTTGATTTCAATGTTCCGTGCTTCACCAAGGCTATGGACATCTGGAGACACGCTTGCCCGAATCTAAATCCACCCGACAACCCATCATCACAGAGGCAGTGGGATGAGCCGCTCTGTAAAGCAGGTCAGAGCGGCCTTATTGCCACGGCGAAGTTGTCAAAAGCCTCGGTCACCACGGACTTCCATGCGGCCGTAGCGCGGGTCGCATAGCACGGTACACGAATATTAACGACATTATCCGACGAGCTCTTGTCTCCGTCAGCGTTCCGGCTGTATTAGAACCCAATGGCCTGGCACGCGACGATGGCAAAAGACCGGACGGCATGTCTTTATTTCCATGGATGATGGGTAGGCCTTTAGTGTGGGACGCAACTTGTGTCGATACTCTTACACTATCCCATCTTCCCAGCTCGTTTTGCTGTACTGGCGCTGGCGCTGCCGCTGCAGCCGCTCAGAACCTGAAGTGGCGGAAATATAATAACCTTGTTGGAGGTTATTTTTTCGAGTCGTTTGGGGTGGAGACCTTGAGATCGTAGGGTCCAAGTGCTCACAAATGATTAAAAGAACTATCCAGGCACCTAGTTGATACTTCGCGTGACCCAAAGGCTGGCTTTAACCTTGGACAGCGGTTAAGCATTGTCATACAGCGTGACAATGCCGCCAGTCTTTTAAGCACATTACCAGTGGACAACGATGCGCATGAATTTCTGGACGCCATATTTTAGTTTATTTTTAGATGTATATACGTAGTTTAGGGTTTTTATTTAAGTGTATATTCCATTATTGATTAAATAAAATTATCTGGTAAAAAAAAATAGTAGTAACGATATAAGATTAGTAAATTAATGTCTCACTTAAATTATTCAATATCAATTAGTCATTTAAATATTAATATAAAAAGCTTTTAAACGGTTTCTTTTAACTTAAAAAGATTCTGCTGATGCAAAAACACGAAGTCGGAACTGCAAAGGAATTATATTTTGCTGCTAAAAGAAATCTTTTGACTTTTTATTAAAAGGACTCTTAGTGAAAAGTTGGAATCCACTTTGATACTGAACTTCCGTCACACACAAATGTTAAAGTTTATTTCTTAGAGAAAACTGCGGTTCAACTCAATCGTTACTTTTTTATGAAAAGAGACCTATATATTACCTATTTCTTTCTTGAAAAACATATTTTTTTAGATACTAGCACTTCGCCCGCGACTGCGTCCGCGTGAATTTGGAAATAATTTATGGCCAGAAATATTTATAGAATTTGATCATTAGTTCCGGAGATTACACCCTACATGCAAACTTACAAAAAAAAAACACTTTATTCTTACTTCAACGACTTAATTCATAGACAACAACGTACATTTAAGTATTTAATAATAATTTATTGTTCTAAAATACATGATACAATTTTTCCACTAGTTTTGGACATACAAACAAAAATGCGACATGGTACCAATTATAAGTGGAAATGATCACCTGTGTCCTGTGTAAGTTAAAAAATGAAACTGTATTACAGGAGACAGGGCCTTCCATTACGATATAAACATTTTATATCTGTGCAAACTGTTGAATATTGGAAAAAAATAATAATATACAAGAAGGTAAAAAAAAACAAGTTGGTATAAAATATAAGAATTAAAATTAATTAACTAAAAGTGTGTGTAAAGGTGTATTATGTGGGATGTGATGTGTAGATGTATTGTGTGAGTGTATTATGTGGAGTGTGTTTGCGTGTGAATGTAGAGTTTCAATGCAGAACTACACACATCAAAAGTGTCTAGGGATCAAGCATTTTTATGCGGATTTCTTGAGATTGAGATGTGGCTTTGTAATAAATTTATGATTTTATAAATTTATATGGATCCGTTTTGGTGTATTTCATAATTTGAAACAGGAACTGTTAATCAAATTCGAGTAAAAGATGAAAATCAGCTGTCAATATTTTCCCTATAAAAACATACAACCCATTGAAGACATTATTAGTGCTACTGTTTCCCTACTACTGATTAAAACCAACGTTATTGTTATGATGGCGACGTCACTTAAGCAGGGAAGAAATGCTCAGAGCCGTGGGAATGATAGAAGCTGGTTCCCGGCAACGTACTGTGGCTTTAGCTCTGAATACAAGTCAGAGTGTTATCAGTCGACTTTGGACACGTTACCGAAGCACTGGTACCGTGGCTGAGCGCCATGGAGGACGGTATCGCTGCACCACACGGAGACAAGACCGATACATTCAAATCTTAACTCGAAGAGCTCCAACAATAACCGCCATGATGTTAGCCGTGAGGCTTCATCACTCTTCAGGGAACTTAATTAGCGACCAAACAGTCAGAAACCGCTTGCATGAAGTGAACCTTCATTCCCGAAGACCGCTACGGGTACCACCTATAGCAATGCACAATCGTAGGATTCGATATCAATGGGCTCTTGAACACAGAAATTGGGCAGAAGAACAATGGCGTTTCGTGTGCTTTTCTGATGAGTCTCGTTTTGGTATGAGACCGGATACAAGACGTATACGACACTGGAGAACCCCTGGACGCCAACAGCGATTAAAATCCTGCCAGGAAGTCCATCCTTATAGTGGTGGAACCATCATGGTATGGGCGGGTATTTGGATCGGCGGAAGAACTGAGTTGATTTGGATCAGAGGCAACCTCAACGCTCAAATTTATGTTGAGACGATTGTATCTGACGTCATCGTTCCTCTACAAGTGCAAATCGGTCCCTTATTTCAGTTAATGCATGATAATGCACGACCGCACACCGCAAGAGTTGTAAGACAGACTCTCGCCGCAGCTAACATCAATGTCCTGCTCTGGCCTGCTCAGTCGCCAGACTTGAACCCGATTGAGCATGCATAGGATATGCTACAGAGAAGAGCTCTGCCTAATATTGAGGGTATCCAGTCGCAAGAAGACCTTTTTTTGTTGTTGCAACGAACACGGGCGGCCATTCCACAGCGTGATTTGGATGAACTCATTTTGAGTATGCCAAACCGATGTTCTTGTGTTGTTAGTGTTCGCGGTAGAAACACGGATTATTAATTGTTTAAGTTACCCAATAAAATTTTAAAGAAAACTGTTATTTCAGTCTTTTTTTCGATCTTTAATGTTAGTGGTTCAAATGTCAAAAATCCCTTTATTAGGAAAATGGCAAATTTCTTTATTAATGCAAAGGTGACTTGGTTTATCGTTACTGTGATAAACGAAAACACTTTATTTGATGAATCCTTAAAGAAAATTTTAATTAATATCAATCAGGAGAAAAGTTATTGCAAAAATATATGTTGATCCCCAGACACTTTTGATGTGTGTATATTACTGTTACTAAAAGACTTTCAGTATCGCTATATGTCAGTTTCAGCAACCAGTCACGTATCAGCAACTTGCACTTGGAGGACGAGGCTTCGTATATGATCAGAATTTGCCACTAAACATGTTGCTACTTACTAGGAATATGTCTTTTAAAGTAGGTGAGATTTCAAACCTTCAAAAGCAGCAGCAGCGGGGAAATTAAACGCTATTTATGCATGTACAGACGCACATGAAGCTACCCGAAACTGTCAAATGTTCCCAATCAACCTTGAACCTTATTTCTTTAACAATAAAGTTGAAAATCTATTAAAGAAATTTGACAGGTTGTTGTAGCTTGATGTGCTGGCGTCTGTACGTTGTGTATGCACAAACAACCAGATTCGAAAAAAATATATTCAAGACATCATCACCACTTGCGTTATGAGTAGCCTTTTTCCAACTATGTTTGGTTCGGCTTCCAGTTTAACCGGACCCGGCAGCAGAATACTAGTGTTTTAAATGGAGCCACGACCTATCTAACCTATAGTAGCTGAGTAACACGATATCCCTTTGCAAGACCAATGGCAGTTTTTCTGACGGGACAAAATGCTTAATATGCTGTTCAAGGCATGAAGATATCTCAATACGTTAAAATATTTACCCATCTATAAGCTGACCTCGGTCAGCGTTGCTTAAGACTGAAAACTGATCCGTGCGGCTTCTATTGTTTAGTCTTAAGACATTTAATAAGAAAAAAAATATTCGGCACATGCCACAAAGCACACAAAAGGAAAGCACCAAAATAAAAAATAAAATAAAAAATGTAGTACATACATATTTGCAAACACAAAAATAGACAAATTACGTGGCTGCGCCAAAAAGGCTTGGTTCAGCAAAATGCCAGACCACTAGTGCCTGACGCTGGTTTTCAATCGGACTTAGTGTTGAAGTGACTACCGGATGTGAACCTTTATCCTGTATATGTTATCGCGTAAGGTTCAATGTCATTCGTCGTATCCCGCACCGCATGCACTAGAAACAGTTCTTGGTTTTGTTATTGTTGGTTCCGCACCCGTACATTTAGATAGTTATTCGACTGTATCACACTGCTGCACTGTAGAGCCGCCGCCGCCCGCCGTTGGAGTTTACCTTCCGCAGGTTCTGGGAAATTGAAGAGGTCAATGTCCCGGCTATCCTATATATATAAAAGCGAAATACCGCTCACTGATTAATCACGAAATCTCAGAAACTACAAGTAGTAGGGCTTCCAAATTTTCCAAGTAGGTTTCGTTTAGTACGTAGATGCTCACTAAGACGAGATTTTGCGAAATTCCCACGCGAACGAAGTCGCGAGCAACTGCTAGTGTAATATACATATACATATTATTATATATGTAAAAATAAAAAATCGAAGCGTCAGTTCGCGATTTCTAAAGAATTATTATGCTTGCTGCGTAATAAATTAATGTGTTGTAATAAATGATTGATTACCATTTACAGTGTGTGTTTTGGTATCGTATAAATTTTACACGATACCAAAACACAAACAAATCCGTTGCAAAACTATTGTCTGTCTCTTAATGTGTATTTTTTCTGTGCCAATTTCTAGAACGATCGAGACGATATTAAAGGAAGATCAGGTAGTGTAGGTATTTGCAGTATTCCTACACCCACTAGTATCCATAACTTTTGATTCAATCAGATAAGTGAGACATTTAGGTTAACCATGTCTAATTTTATTTCTGCATCTATCAAATATTGCCTTAAGCATTTCCTGAAGGTGCTGATAGTGTCGCTCGATCTAATAGGTGTTTATCTGTAAGACATACAAATATTTATTCCAAGCACAAATCGAACTCACCACACGCCGCGCACTATCCAACCGCACAGCCATTGTGCAAAAAATGCATTTTAGATTTCTGTGTGTACTAATAATAATTATAATCTTTAGGCCTTTTACCGGACTCGTATTTTTACGATGCTTTCAAGTTTTAAATTAAGTAGATAGATAAATATACATAAATGCCTAGTTTTTTTTTTACTGATGAACCCGCTCTGGACCTCGATCACACATGATCATAAGCGAAAGATGAGGTCTACGATGGGACGAGCGAGCCCAGAAGGTGCCTGTTCACTCTTCCTTTGAAGGCAGACGGGTCATATTTTGTATTTCGTTTCAACAAATTATCTCAAAGTCATCTCCTCTGAAGAAAGAACACATCGGTACATCTGATAGCTTTAATAACGTTTCACAGGCATGCAAGAACGTGAGGCCAAAGTGATGGTTACGTTAGGTATGCAAATATTCTAGAGTTGACGGCGTGTCGTGTTATACGCACGTGATGGATTATTCAAATAATTTCATTTGGTTTATTACATTAACTCAAGTTTATTTCTTTAATTGAACACAAATTAAAATATCACTATAATAATTATAACCTTTTTAACATGTGATACACAAAATTTAACTATTTATTATCAAAACATTGTAAACACTATTACGAAACCTATTTATAAGATAAGAGTTTAAACTGTTCTTTCATTGTTGTCTTGTATAACAGAATATTTAAACGTTATTTAAAAAATAACGTTGCTTGTTTACTAATTCTGTCATCGTAAGACTAATATGTAATTGAACTAATTAATTTCAACATATTTACTGTATTTTTATATCATTTAATCATAGTTTAATGTTAAAATACAAAGGTTAACAAATCTGTTTTAAAATCGTACGATATGACGTCACTTGTTTACCACTGTGTATAAAAGCCGCCGCTCAGTCGTTCTAGACACAGTCAGTCACTCAGTCGCTCTGGAGCAGTCGCACCGAACGGACCTAAGTTAAGTGAACTTGTGTTGTTTCTAACTTTTATTAATATTTTTATGTGTAGAATTGGTATAAAAATCCTGTCGTATTGCTATTGTATTTGAATATAAATTAATTATTTTGTATTTGTTACTTTAATGTGACAGTGTTATTAATTGATAATTGTGTGATAATTTAATGAACATTTGGTATTAATTCTATAAATAACTTGACTTATATAATATGTAATGGAGTAATGAAATAGTAGATACACAAGTAAATAATGCTAAAAGTTATAACGATAGTAATCACATTGTGGTAATATTGTAAAGTACATATAGTGAATTGATGTTTATGTGAAAATGAATTATGTTTTGAAAAGAGTAACTGTGGAGTTTCTTGCCGGCTCTTCTCCATAGATAACTACCTTCCGAACCGGTGGTAAATTAATAAACTGATATTGCTATACAGACTACTAATTATTTCTATAAAACACCTAGTAATCATGGTAATACCGATTAATAGGTAATTAATCGGTAAATACATATAAATTGATATTGATAAATTAATTAATTCTAGAAATAACAACATTCTCTACATATCTTTATATCTATATATATCTTCCATTCCTGACATCAGAAGTGGGATTGTTCACAGCCCACTTATTTTGTTTCGGTTTATTGAGTCTTGGTTCATAGTCCATGTGATTTTATTTTAAGAATAAAATATTCAAGTACCCTCGTACTTGAATATAAGTCACGATTGTCCGATTGTTTAACTGTACATTTGTTTTAGGCCTTGATGTTATTTCAAGTAGAGGGTACATGTATGTCACTATTGCCCTAATTCTAATGCATTGTGTGAAAAGTTTCAGAATGGATCCCGCAATATTGGAAGGCCTGTTCATCCGTGATGCTGTCTCGGGCTATTGCCGCCGTTCAGATGATGATTTGGTGCTTCCGGACCTTGATCCAGTAGCCAGTGACAGCAATTCAGTCTGATGGTGCCATAACATCAAGGAACCTTGTGAATAACCTTGATGGACCAGCATGAAAACAGTTACAAAAGCCGATGATAACGGGAGTCAAGTAAGAAAAAAAACAATTAAATAAGTTTGAACCAATTTTAGCAGTTAGAACGATATGTATTCACTGTAACTAAATGCCTTAGTATGTTTTGTAGTATGTTTGCTGAATAGTCAGATTGGCCGAACGGTCTATGTATAATTCAAGGATTGGTTATCACAATGATACAAACATTTACCGTTTTCTCTCCTTTGCGTATACCAAATCATGTTAAATAATAAGTAACCTTTATTTTGCTACTACCAAGTTTCTGTTCTAAAACATGTTAAAAAAAAATTACTTAATAACGTCATTTTTTTTTTCTCTCGATAATTTGATTTGGATGAGGCAGTTGTGTATTAAAGCAGATACCTGCTGTCCAGATCCGTTAAAGAAAATGATATTCATTTCATTATGACAAACTGAATTTGAAATTGAACTGAATTTGAAATTGAACTGAATTTGAAATTGAACTGAATTTGAAATTGAACTGAATTAACATGAATTAACTTAAATCTAAATAAATTAAATTAACATGAATTAAATTAAATCTAAATAAATTAAATGAACATGAATTAAATTAAATCTAAATAAATTAAATGAACATGAATTAAATTAAATCTAAATAAATTAAATGAACATGAATTAAATGAAATCTAAATAAATTAAATTAAAATAAATTAAATTAAATCTAAATTAATTAAATCTAAATAAATTAGATTAAAATAAATACAATAAAATAAATTAAAATATATTTAAAAAAATAAATTAAAAGAATTAAAATAAATACAAAAAAATTTAAAAGAATTAAAATAAATACAAAAAATTATATTAAAAAAAAATTAAAATAAATACAAAAAAATAAATTAAAAAACATTAAAATAAATACAATAAATTAAATTAAAAAAAAAATACAATAAATTAAATTACAAAAAAATACAATAAATTTAAAAAAAATACTGTAAATAAATTAAACTAAATACAATAAATTAATTAATATAATAAAATAAATAAATACTGTCGGTCATAAAATTCATTAATACTTATGTCTTTTCAACTAGAAATAAAAGTGAATTTACGCTTAAAATGGCTGACGTTTCCCTCATTCTTCTTCTTCTTCACCCTTTGGCAATGTAATATATAGTTTTGGAGCCATTAAACTATTTGTAACTGGTCACAACGACGTTTTCTATTTACTCTAGAAAATTTATGTAAATTATTTTTGACGAACATGTATATTTCGTATATATATATAATGAGGGAACTGTTAATATTTTAGTATCTTTAAAGAGTATTTTGCAACTGTCTGTACTCTTTAAATTACAAATCGCTCTAATGCATCTTTTTTGGAACTTAAATACCGTATCTTTATCTGTTGCATTACCCCAAAATATAATTCCGTATCTCAATGTTGAGGTAACCAGGCCGTGATATGCTGTTAAGACTATTGTTTGATTTGTTATTTTACTTAACATATGCAAGGCATATTAATTTTTCTTTAATTTAGTACACACATTGTAAATATGTTTATGCCATTTTAATGTGCTTTCTATATTTAATCCGAGCAATTTCGTCACTTTGGTCTCATTAATAGTTTTGTCATCGTAACTAATTGAAGTTCAGATTCCGGAAAAGCCTCTGTTGGAAATTCATTATAACTGTCTTGTCTAGATTTATTACCAAAATTATTATTCTGTAGCCAATTTACATCCGATTTTATGCTAGAATCAATATCCGTCTCTAGTGCACTTAATTCATCACTATTAAAAAGTAAAGTACTATCATCTCCAAACTAGTCATTGGATAAATGGAAGCTGTTGAAAAGTCATTAGTGTAACCAAACGTTACAGTTCTCTGGTCAGATTTGAAAAATATATCTGTTTTTTCTTTTCACTACTCCTGACTACTACAGTTATTTGCTGCCTATTACTAAAATAAGATTCGATTAAATTTAATACGTTTCCTTTTGTTCCATATTCGTTAAAATTATTTACTAGTATTTTATGATCTACGCGATCAAAAGCTTTTGACATATCCATGTAAAGCGCTAGTGTTGGTAGTTATTTTGTCGACTCTGCTGCTGTTTGCAAGAAATCGTATATGGCTACATCAATAGTTTTTTTTTTCTAAAGCCTTTCTGGATTATCAACTAGTAAATATATTCCTCAAAGTATGGAGTAAGTTGGTTAGATATTGCTGAATTAGAATGTAACACATTTTTATAAAATCATAACAAATAAAACTAAAGTGTGCTATATTATACAAAACAATATTACTTGCTTAATAATGCATATTATTTTGTTATCATTATTATTTGTTTGTCACTTATTACCGGAGAAACGATAAGCTTTACGAATGAGTAAAGTTAGCAAAAGTAAATAAATTCAATAATAACAAGAAAATCAATAAAATTAGTGTTAATATTAATTAAATTATTTCTTATAATTCTATCATAATATTAAAAAATAAAAATATAATAATATAAAATATAATAACATAAAATTGGATTGTAGTTAAATAATTAAATATAAATGGTTACTATGGTTTCCTGGGAAATAAAAATATCTATATAAACAAAAAGAGAAGTCCTTACTGACCGACTCATCAACGCCTAGCCCAAACCCTTGGACCTAACAGCTGAGATTTTGCTCAGAGGTTCCCTTTTTATTGTAAACAAGGAATAGGGAAGGATTTTTTTTTTTTAATTCATAATTTCCCCAGAGGTTACGTGAAAATTAATTTAAATAGAGGATCAAAGTTTGTATTGTTGAGGTAACCATGATTTTTGTTTTTAAATCTTTATTATAATCATAAGTCATTATAGTTTGTTTGTAATGTTGAATGTGATTAATAATATATTTCTAATGACCATAATTGGAACACAATGAGTTAAATGATAGTTAGATATGTTTCCGCTGGTCGCTCTTTTGTTCGGTGCTTGCCTATCCCACTAGCAGCGGGTGGAGGGGGCATGACACATCTATGCAATTGGCAAAACATAAACAAACTCATAATTAAAACATAGAAAATAAGAATGAAATGAAAAGACGTTGAGGTAAGAAAATATTATTAATCACACTTGACAATTCTTTGTACTTCAAGACCAAAATCGTTAATGACGTATAATGAAATAAGTGTTGAAACTATATACATCGTTTCTAATTTGTGTTCAATTAACGATGTTTGTTTGAAATTATTGAATATAATCTTATAAAAAATATAGAGGTTATTATAGACTGCTTAGGCCCTGCTCTGATACCTTTCTGAAATTCATGCACAGCAGGTGATAGGACTGGTATCTCAAGGACAGAGGCTGTTGTAGACTGCTGAGGCCCTGCCCTGATACCTTTCTGAAATCCATGCGCAGCAGGTGGTAGGACTGGTATGTCAAGGCCGGCGGCCATATGTAGACTGCTGAGGCCCTGCCCTGATGCCTTTCTGAAATCCATGCGCAGCAGGTGGTAGGACTGGTATGTCAAGGCCAGCGGCCATATGTAGACTGCTTGGCAGCCCTGCCCTGATACCTTTCTGAAACTCATGCGCCGCAGGTGATAGGACTGGTATGTCAAGGCCAGAGGCTATTGTATTGATTATAATTAGTTGGTACTTCGAGAGCGAAGTACAGGTCAGTTTGGCCGTGATGGATTATTCAAATAATTTCATTTGGTTTATTACATTAACTCAAGTTTATTTCTTTAATTGAACACAAATTAAAATATCACTATAATAATTATAACCTTTTTAACATGTGATACACAAAATTTAACTATTTATTATCAAAACATTGTAAACACTATTACGAAACCTATTTATAAGATAAGAGTTTAAACTGTTCTTTCATTGTTGTCTTGTATAACAGAATATTTAAACGTTATTTAAAAAATAACGTTGCTTGTTTACTAATTCTGTCATCGTAAGACTAATATGTAATTGAACTAATTAATTTCAACATATTTACTGTATTTTTATATCATTTAATCATAGTTTAATGTTAAAATACAAAGGTTAACAAATCTGTTTTAAAATCGTACGATATGACGTCACTTGTTTACCACTGTGTATAAAAGCCGCCGCTCAGTCGTTCTAGACACAGTCAGTCACTCAGTCGCTCTGGAGCAGTCGCACCGAACGGACCTAAGTTAAGTGAACTTGTGTTGTTTCTAACTTTTATTAATATTTTTATGTGTAGAATTGGTATAAAAATCCTGTCGTATTGCTATTGTATTTGAATATAAATTAATTATTTTGTATTTGTTACTTTAATGTGACAGTGTTATTAATTGATAATTGTGTGATAATTTAATGAACATTTGGTATTAATTCTATAAATAACTTGACTTATATAATATGTAATGGAGTAATGAAATAGTAGATACACAAGTAAATAAAGCTAAAAGTTATAACGATAGTAATCACATTGTGGTAATATTGTAAAGTACATATAGTGAATTGATGTTTATGTGAAAATGAATTATGTTTTGAAAAGAGTAACTGTGGAGTTTCTTGCCGGCTCTTCTCCATAGATAACTACCTTCCGAACCGGTGGTAAATTAATAAACTGATATTGCTATACAGACTACTAATTATTTCTATAAAACACCTAGTAATCATGGTAATACCGATTAATAGGTAATTAATCGGTAAATACATATAAATTGATATTGATAAATTAATTAATTCTAGAAATAACAACATTCTCTACATATCTTTATATCTATATATATCTTCCATTCCTGACACACGCTTCAAAAACAGTCAGCACAATTGACTGGGTTTGATAGGGCCAATCTCTGGGATGTTCTAACGAAATACCGCGGCCCTGGAGCTACCGGCAAGGATGGAACAGGGTGGGTTTTTAGTCAGTTGGAGCCTAATACTCCCTTTCAATTCAGACAGAGCGGGGGGAGTCATTTGATGATTTAGACCTCCGAAAAAGGGGCATGCTACTACTGGGTAGAGAATAACCAACTTAAAAGGTTAATCCAGATTCATTTAAAACCCCGCCCATCCTGTTACAGATTACAAACAAACACTTTAAACACCAAAAATCTAACATATCCTTTCAGCCTTACCTGAGATTATCTCGTACAAAAAAGTAAAGTTTTGCCTGAGTATATACAAGATTTACGGCATGAATATTTTCTAGAGCACAACGATAAACCCCTCACATATTCGGAGGCAAAAAAATACTTCTTTACTTAACAATTCAGGCGAACAAAGATATTCGGGAACTTTATCTTTCAACATTTGGGATGTACAAATCAGTTTGAAATTGTGTTCTGATAGATTTGCGTAGGCAAAAAGACGATTGAAGTGAGAATTGCAAAGATTTGTTTATCTAATTTTAGACCGAACCATCGACGCAAAAAGATGAAATATCCGTAACTTTATGATGTTTTACCTAGGCAGACCTTTAAGTAGTAAGGACATGCTACATACAGACTTGTGTTTCATAAACCTGACTTACAATTTCATATAGCCTTTGTGACCTGTCGTTGTTTAAAGACCTACTCCTCTATTCCGTCATCACATTAAATAAGCATGAGTTCCTACTCGGGACTCCTGTTGCGTGGTGCTTTCGAACGCCTCTCATAAATTATGACAGAATCTTATCAATCGTCCTCTCATCAGAGAGTAGAGAGAGTAGGTATGTGAACGCAAACGGACACTGCTATTTGGAGTGATTGTGGAGAATGCTAACTAGTTTCCACACCCTAGCTAGTAGTAATAAAGAAGAGAATCACCGTATGGTTTAATTCTGACACACCCTCCGTCTATCTCAAGGTAAAAGGAAAAAAAGAAGTATTGTGACAGAAGTTCTAACACCTGAATGCTTGTGTTATGAATTATGATATACTGTTCATTTTAATTCTTTGTTTCAAAAGTTATATAATGTGCGACAGAATTGCAATCTAAACCCACCAAGCCCGTTCCATCATCGGTCTATGACGACTATGATGACTGGACGAACGATGATGCGCCAACGTTACATGGTGGACATCCCACCCACAAAACGTTTTGGAAATACTTTCATTGTGCGTACAGCTAAGAGTGGAATTCCCTGCCGAGGTCTGTGTTTCCTGATAGCTATAACTTGGGGGTGTTTAAGTCACGAGTGAATAGGTTACTTCTAGGTAAGCGTGCTTCACCTTCAACCACAACATCGCTTACTATCAGCTAAGATGGTGATCAATCGCAAGCCTATAAACAATAATAAAAAAGTACAAGAAATAAATACGATGACTTTTATGACGGACTGCCATTACTGTCTCATTTTGACAGATACTTTTGCTTATTCTAAAACAAATTTTCGTATAACTTTGCTTTCGCATACAAAAGTTTCGTGTGAGTCCTTTGTCTTAAGACATGGGATTGTTGTTAAGGCGTACAAAGCGAGACCTGATACAAACTTAGTAACATTGTTGGCAACAACTTGTGAAAGTTATCCAATGATAGCATTAAGAAATTATTTGACTGTTAAGTATGTTATTTTTGTCGTGTCTTTGCTTAAGTTTATCTGTCCGCCTTTAGAATTCGTATTGTTAGTAATTGTAGCGTTTGTGCTTCTATGCTGACCAGTAATATTTACTTCTGTGCCGTTTTTGCAAACCTGTAGCATTATGTACCTACTTAAGTTTTTTTTACCAAAGTTTGGAGGCAATCCACAATAATCTTAGTATAAAAACAGTGTTTATACCCCAAACAATGAAAGCATAAATGGAAGACTAATCATTTAAACTGGAGACTACATAGCAGTATTCAACAATACAAACACACAGACTTTCAATAGCAGACATATTCACAAAACTTTTGTTTCGTAGCTCTGACGTCACGATGGATTTGTATTTTTATACATCCAAAGCGTTTTTAAAGCAGGGTTGGTTTGAATTAGAAAACGCACTCACTGATAAAAACTTTTTGCGGCTTAACGGACTAGAGAGTGGCCATTAACTAGAATTTACTTGTCACTAGAGTGGTATAAATTAGAATATTTTATTTGGAATAAATGTGAGAGATAATTTTTTTATATGGGGTTAGCAAATTTGATGCTTTGCGAATAGTTAGGTTTTGTATGTACCTGTACAGTGTACTTACATATACATACAAAGGTAGGTTGTATGTATCTATAGGTACTACAATAGATAGATAGAATATACTTTATTTTACACAAATAATTGAAACACACTTAAATAACTATATTGCTTAAAATTTGGTTACAATAACGGTCTTATTGGTACTACAATAAATAGATAGAATAGACTTTATTGTACACAAATAATTGAAACACACCTAAATAACTATATTGCTTAAAATTTGGTTACAATAACGGTTTTATTGGTACTACAATAAATAGATAGAATAGACTTTATTGTACACAAATAATTGAAATTCACCTAAATAACTATATTGCTTAAAGTTTGGTTACAATAACGGTCTTATTGGTACTACAATAGATAGATAGAATAGACTTTATTGTACACAAATAATTGAAACACACGTAAATAACTATATTGCTTAAAATTTGGTTACAATAACGGTCTTATTGCTGAGAGCAATATCTTCCAGACAACCTGTGGAAAGACTTTACGAGCTTTAATTAAAATACAATGTTACAAAGGGTTTAAAAGTATTATATATGAGTCTACATTGATATTTTTCCTTAAATAGTTGGTTTTAAGTTGAGCTACATGATGACCACTTGTTGCAGTTGCACTGTCTGGACAACTGGTAAACCATGCGTCAGGATATTCTAGTGCAGATATTATAAAGTACCTTCGTCGGCTTGGAGTCCTTCAAATTAGTTAATAGTACTATTGTGGATGAGTGCTAATAAGTAGAGTTTCTAAAGAGACACGAGTCACCTTAAATTTTATAACGTACTTAATTTAAAAATATATATATAACCTCGACTTGCAAGTATCTGCGTACCAATCAAAATTGGTTCAGCGGTTTAGCCGTGAAACCAAAAATACAGAGAGACAGATAGACCTTAGAGTTTATAATAATAGTACGAATTATTATTGGTAAACTAGCACCATTAATGTTCTTCAGCTTCTTAAAATAATACGTAGAGAAGTTGGCTTAGAACAAACACCATTGGCGTACCAAATTCAAATACTAGTCAAGCCTAGATACAGTGGAGCGATCAAAATTTGCACAACGCTAAACCTCTTAAACAAACAGCGATAAAATTTGGTTAACGGCTCTAGTAGTGTCTCAGTGCCTTTGATTATCTTGTATTTAGCTATTTGTATGTGGAAATATACGGGAAGATAAATGACGATGGAGGTGTTTGCCTAAAACTAGGAATTCCCCGAGTCGTAGGTGCGTTCACAAACATATGAACTTTCATACAACACTCTCAACAAACAGTTAGACTCGGAACTATATACTGTACCTAATACATACCTATATTACGCATTATGTATAAGGTACATATATTATCAAGTTTAATTTGATTTTGTGTATGTTACATACTTGAAGTACCTACACTGACTTTCCCCTCCCCCTTTTTTATGTTCATAAAGTCTATCCAAAGGTTGTCTGGAAGATATGGCTATCAGCAATAAAACCACCATCGTAACCATAAGTCAAGCAATATTATGAATCAGGTGTGTTTAAATTATTGAAGCACATGAAGCTACTCGAAACTGTCAAATTTTCCCAATCAATCTTGAACCTAATTTCTTCGACTATAAAGTTGAAAATCTATTAAATAAATTTGACAGATTGTTGTAGCTTGATGTGCTGGCGTCTTTACAATAAAGAATATTCTATCTATCTATCTAATATCGATAATACAAGCATTTGTTAAGGTCGGGAATTTAACCCGCGCCACGCAGCGTAGCAGACAATCTCTTAACCAACTGCGCCAACCAGGTCGTCAATATTTATTTTTGGAGATAATTTAACTTGTATTTAATCAGGGATGGGCCGAAATTCAGTTCACATTCGGTTCAACCGAATTTCGGCAGCTTGAACCGAACTTCGGCATTTGGCCGAAATTCGGTTCAGATGCCGAACATTCGGCACAAGAAAAATAATACTTACTAAAAATAAAAAATTTATAGAATTAGAATAGCATTACTGTTATAAAATTATGTCTTTTACTCACTCATGGTCATTTATTTTAGTTACAAACATTGTAAATGTAAATCTTAAATTAAATCGGTTCTTCTTATTAGTCTTGATAATCTCTGCCTAATTAATTTGACGTAATAATTAGACATACTGTTACAAAAATATAAAACTTATTATTCTTCTAACAAACATCTGGATTACAATTCGTAAATTGAATTAAAAAAATCACGTTTTTGATTCACAAACTAAACATTCATTAACTAAAGGGTGCTTATTTTTCAAATTAACAAACTTTTCTCATCTATCTACTCACTCATATTTAAAATTTACTAGAGGCAGGCTATGGTGCAAAAACACCAAAAACTGCCTTATCTGGCAGAAGTTAGTTACGTTTTTTTTTTTCGTATACGTTTCCTGCCTCCGATAAAAGTTGCTCAGAACATACAGAGCTTCCAGGAGACGATAAATGTATTCGAGATTGAAGTAAATGCGTCAACAAGTCACGACGTGTCGCTCTCGAGAAAGCGCGCGAAATTGAACCGAAATTCGGGCGAACTTCGGCCGAACTTTTCATTTTAATCGAATGTTCGGCCGAAGTTCGGATTCGGTTCAAACCACATTCGGCCCATCTCTATATTTAATATGTTTTTAATATCACAAGTTGGCTCTAAGGATCGTTGTTTTATTGTCAAGTGACATTCATCAATTTGCCCCTTTCTTTTGATGGAAAAATCATATAATGAGTCCTCCTGCTTTGGGTGGGACAGAAGAGAGTGTCTGACTTTTATAGACTAAAAACCCACCGTGTTCCTTTAGTGGTTAGAATAAGCCTAGGCCCGTGTGGTGGATTACGGACCCATTTGCTTTCATACAGGGGAGGTATCAATGTGTCCTAGCAGTCGGAACGTTGTAAGCTGACTAAAGATTTAGAAATGAGACTAATTATTGGGAATGATTGGAAAATTTAAAATGTTACCATCTAATTCAAAATGAAACAGCATTTCCATTAGACGTGGCAATGCAGCCAGTGTTCTATATAATATTTATTTTTATGTTCGCTTGTATATAGGTACATACGTTATATTTTTATTGCTTTGTGAATTTGTTATCTATAAAGTTCCGTAATAATAAAGGAAAGGGTATTATGATATTCAAAATCGATTTTATTTTATTTATTATGGGACAATAAACAGTCACAATATAATAAACATACATTCAAGGATACACTTATAGCTAGTATGAACAATATAAGCCCACTACATTATCCACATATTTGACTATAAGTAGCCACTAGACTGGGATTACACAGAAGTTGAAGTTCATGGAAATAAATAAATTTATTTAATATTTAAAATAAATAAAAATCGTGTTTATGCATAAACACGCTTTTTATTTCCATGAGCTTGTGACCAACCAGATGTTTCCATAGTTTCAAACCCAGATAATTTGCATCCTAACGCCTCAACAATCTCATTTTGGTACGAAAAATTCGAATAAAACTGACATTCCATTACCGCTTTTCACGAATAAAAATGTAAATAGAAAATGTACGGAATCCACCGAATGGTTCGCCTTATGAATTATTAAAGCCACAGAATAAAATTAAGGTCTTACTCGGGTATCGTTAAATTTACACTTTATTTTAAGCCAACCTCTACCTGTTCTAATCATATTAATAAGCAATTTATATGGATTGAATTCGAGAGAGTTTTATAGGAAAATCTATCTTAAATTACTTGATAAATAAGAAATAAAATTGTCTGTAACAGCTGTCTATCGCTAGGAGGAAAGTAGATTAAGCTTGTAATACAGAATCTGTTTAGTGTTTATGAATGATTACTGTTCCATTTTCGCAGGATTCATTATTTTTAAATATTACTAGCTTCTACAACATTCATATTAATATACTTATTATTAATAACTAAGAATGTAAGTAAATCGCATCGACTAATACATTATACAGTGATTACTAAACACAGTGTTAAAAACCATTTTTTTTTAATTGACGACTATCTCACCTGTTGGTAAGCGATGATGAAGCACGCTTAATTAGAAATAACCTATTCACTCTTGACTTAAAGACCCCCAGGTTATAGCTATCAAGAAACACATAATACGGCTTGACTCCTTATCCGTAGGCACAATGAATGTATTCTTAGAACGTTTTGTACATATGGGTGGGATGTCCATGTAACGATGGTGCATCGCCGTTTGTCTTGTAGTCCGATGATAGAATGCTTGGTGCATTATTAATTATTAATGAATATTATGTGAAATGACCAGAATCAAAATATAATACACACCTTAATTATATAAAAGTTCATCGGCTATATTAAAAATATTTTTGCTTAGAATATTTTCTCATATATTGTGCGCTAGTGCATAATGATATGTAAATGGTGGTAAACGCGTAATGGAAAACGCAGTATTATGATTTGTGAGGTCACAATGGTGTACTATGGCAGACTTAACCCTCATCTTTTTATTGCGTATTCGTTACATAAAAATCATTCTGTAACAAGACCATGTTATAACCTTCCTTTTATTACTCGCTTTTATACCGGCGAACAAAAGTATCAAAACATCAACAAATACATTACACACATCCCTAAACTCATCCTATAAAACTTGCCAACTGAAATAAATAATGTATGGAGGCAAACGCTGACATTTACTGGGCTATCGACGGCCTTAACAGGCAGTCTATATGCATAGTGCATGCCTTTGACCTAGAGGGAGGCTACCCCTGAATATATTCAACGGCGGATTTAAAGTTGACATGGGTGGGTGAAAGGTGTGAAAGCTAATAGTGAGGAAGGGGCTCTACTGGATTATTTTTTGAGGGTAGGATGATATATTCTGTTAAGTGTTATGTTTACCCCTTTGGAGATATAACGACATCACCATAATCATTGTGACACGTATCCCTTTTTCTTTATATTTGTTTAAGAATAGATTAGTTTAGATTCATTTATTTGCCAGAAATATGGTATTTTACAGATATTATAACAGATACACAATAGTTCTACATATTTCGCCTACTAAATTCGGCATACAAATTTTGTAACAATATCAGTTTAATATAATTAAACAAAACAATAAAATTACAATGTCAAAAAGTCTAAATATAAATTATCTTAGTAAATTTCAAAATATAAATGTCAAATAAATAAGTACAAATTTGATAAATGTCTTCTATTTAAATTACAACCAAAGAAATTAAATTACAAAATGTCAATAGCTTAAAATCTAATATCAAATTTAATTATCATGTCATACAATTTTTCCCTTTGTCCTAAAAGTCATAAATTCCTTAATGGTATAAAAACAATTTTCAATAAGCCATGCTCTAAGATGCTTTTGAAATAAGCTGGTGCGCAGTTCTCTTATAACCTTTGGTATACAGTTAAATATCTTTATTGCCATTCGACCAGTATTTTTATGGCAATACGCTGTTTTACATCTTGGAATTGCCAATTTTGTTGGATCTCTTGATATTTTACCTACCTTATAAACATTTTTGCTATCGACTGTATTGGATGTTTTTTTACAAATAAACCTATTTCCAGTATATATAAACATGATAATGTTAATAATTTGTGTTTTTTAAAAATAGGTCTGCATGAATTTAATGGTTCTGCAGCTAAGCTAAGCTAAGTTTGGTTTAGTGGGTAGAATTCACATTACTAGCAAGTAAATTGCTGAATTGAATATGAATTACTTAATTCATTTTCCTCCTATTTATTAAAACATATTAATCGGATCTCTTTTTAACGATATAATACATATAAAATTATGTTGTCGGTCCAGTGATATTTTTTTAAGAAGCTCGCCACATTTTTCTTAATCTCTCGACAGCCAGCATAAACATAAGCGACCACCAGAAGAACGCCGAGCCATTGCATAGCCCAATATGTTGGATGTCTTGGATCCTGCAACGAATTTAATCAGAAAAGAACAGCGGACGAGTAACGAACGTAGACGAGTTGATAAAGTAGTTAGTAGGTTTGAAATAATGAGAATCATCCAACATTGAAAGGTATCCCTTTCATAGGTAAATTAATAAGATAAGATAAGATAAGAGATTAAGAAAATAAGGAAGATTATCATACCTCTTAAATCTAAAGTAGGGCATGCATCCCCCGCAACCACTACAGGTGTATAACTATGGCAACACACAAGAGCCGCCGGCGCTACGGATTCACCGAGAATAATGTTCGCACAGATAAAAAATGTAGACGTAAGTAATTAAAAAGCAAGTAATGATTGCGCAGCATAACGTTGTCTTTGCCATCCAGCATGTAAGGGAAAGGGGAAAAGATAGTTAAGCAGTAATCAGTGAGAAATAAGTGAATATGTGACGTCAATATGAACGTACAATACACGTCGTTGAAACTTAACTACATAGGTTTAGGATGTGGGAGTGTGGATTTTTGCTTCTTCTCTGTAACTCAATCAAGTTTTAGCAGCTCTACAATGCTTAGTGAAAATGAAGTGTCTGACTGGGATAACAAAATAACTGTGTTCTCAAGTACTTATAATTATTTACACGATACTTTATAGATGTTATCCTAGTTTGAGAGACTCGGTTCACTTCAATCTGTATATACACGTTGCAAAATAGTTAAGAATCTATGTATACTTTGTATCAATCTTTTGTAGTAATAAACTTTACATAATGCTGCAAACAATTTTAATGGGACTTTTATTGGAAGATAGAGAACATATGAGCTACATAATTCCAACGGGATTGGGAATTACGTGGGAAAAACCTCTCACACGTCTTAATATAAGTATGTATGATAATTATATTAAAAATATTACATTTTTCAAGTAAATATTTGTTTTGTTAACTAATTTTTTTTTTAATTATACAATACCTATACAACGTGTAACGGAAACCCATATCTATCCAAAAGGACTGAAGACAACATCTAGTATGGAGTCTCTATGCAAAGTTTCAGCTCAAAATAAGTGACAGAATTGACCCCAAATTATCGGTTTCATATGTTTCTTGAATACCAATAATAACAAACGTGTCACAGCAATATGAGTGTCATCACTTTCCACGTCACTTGCCAATAAAACGATAATTCTCTTCGTTTTTCTTAATTTGAAAAATGCGGTCTCTGGTATCAATGTACTGAAATTTCTAATAAGTTCCACACATGTAGACATAGGATTACAAAACCCTTGCTATATCGTTTGTTATCATCCAAAGAAGCCGTGCACTTGGTATGTATATGTCGCAGGTTTTTCATAAAATTAGGTTTTTGATCAAAAAAGGCCACGGGCGCGCCCTGGTACTTGAGGAACGAGGATCTCCACGTAGACCTCAAAATCCCGACTATAAAGCAAGTGTTGAAACGCCATTCAGTGCGTTACTTCGCCTCTGCTGAAAAACATACAAGCCCCCTGATTGTATCGGCCGCCCGATACACACCCTCAAAAATTTCCCGGGTTCGTCATCCGCGTCTCGTCCTAGACGAACGTGACGATCCCACCACAATCCGACAAAAGCGCAGTGGGGAAACTAGCACTCTAAAGAAATACATAAACAAAACGCGTTCCGTATTCCGGACTCGCCGACGAGGCCCATCGCGACGTCCGCGTACTTGTAACGTCGACCCTCCCCGACCTTTGCCAAACGAGCCAGCCCGCGATGCTAAGCCAGTAGCAATAAATATAACCCCATTAATAATAATATGACCCAGCCTGACCCTTTCCACCAACGACCCCGCTATGCCGAGGCCCGTACTTCATTTCATTTTCACACCCTTCATTTTCTTCTGATAATATCTTTCTGCTGGTATGGATCAAAGATTCTGTGTGAGTTATGTCAAAAAGAACAAAACATACTTATCGGAAGGGAACATGCCGTTGAAAATTTAAAAATGTCAGCAAAAAAACATGAAAGTAGCTTCTTCGGAAAAATTTGGAGAAATCGATATTGGTGCTACAATTTTAGTTGTTGTGCCGAAAATAGATAAAGGGCCACTGGATACAAATGATATTATAGGAAAGGTAATTGATAAGAAGAACGATTTATTCAAAATTGGTACTTCAGCTGGGGTTCTAAAAGACTGGCTGCCTCGAAACATCTATTCAAATATCAACTACTTACTGCCTTTAACGAACCTGTATCGACAAATGAACTGAGTTTGCGTGAAATTGCTTCAAAGATGTCTTTATTTGGAGGCCAAGGTTTTAAGAAATACTCGTGCTCAAATCGATGTGCATGCAAAAAAAAATAATTTTCTACGCAACTTTATATACAAGTCAACAAACTGTCATAATAAATAAAGCATACAAGCAGATTTATAAAAAGCAAGCACGTGGTAAACGTTTCTTTATTACATTTTTATTCATTTTTAATTTTGACTTAGTTTCATTTTATAGTTACGAAATTTCATTTTCGCGGCTTATCAAAATCAAATTAATATAGGTACGTGAAATTGAAACATTTCATTTCATAATTGGATTGAAGGAGGAGAATATTGATTGGATCATGGATGTAAAATTTTGATAAATAAATAATTGTTTTCTTTCTATTCAGTTGCAAATGATGATGGATTCTTTTATTTATTTCATTTAAATTGATTTATTTGTCATAAGACAAAGCAAACCCGTGATTTTGACAAGAACTTTATCATAAGCCCAGACTAGTTCAGGTTTTTGATCAAAAATCTGGATTGTTACAGGTTTATGATGAAATTGAGTTTAAAATGTGTCATCTTCCGGTTTTTCATCAAAAACCTAGGTTTTTGATCAAAAACCTAATTTTATGAAAAACCTGCAACATATATACCCTTTAAATTACACGTTGTGTAAATGGTTTCAATTCGTGAAGTTGATTAAACTTTGATTGAGTTATATCCATTGGACCATCATCTTTTATTGTGAAGCAAAAACGTGGTACACCTTTTTACGCAAACCACGCAGGCCAAGTTGTATATCCTTCCAAAGTTTATATGGAGAAGAAGTGCATAAAGCGAATGTTTTTATATTATGTATACTAAAAATGCATTTCAAATCATTTCAATTATGGACGAACTTAGACCACTGGGCAATACCTCGTTCAGGAAGTTTTGCTAGGATACAAGCAAGCGAACGACAAAAATGTTAATTTGAATTTTTTACACAGGTGACACTTATCGTTAGCTTAGCGTTGTCATACGATTACACCTCCGACACTGCATACCATAGTAATGTAAGTAGGTACCTAGTACATTCATAAATGCAACTCTCTTCCTTTCGGCCCAGCCGCCGCGGTAGACGCCCTGGGCGTCGGGGATCACGAACCGATCTCCGGCCACCGTAGGCGCGGACTCACCGTCCGGTAAGGAACAGGCCCGGGTCGGCGGCGCGTCGTGTTCCACGTGCGCCTCAAGGATCTGTCAGCATTAGTGACGGGGCCTCATATGGCCATTGCTGGTGTTGCGGAAATGTACTAAAAAGATACCGCGGCCCCGGAATTTACGGGAAGCTAAAGGGACAGGGTGGGTTTTTATTCATTAGAAGTCTGACACTCCCTTCCACTTTACCTAGAGCAGGAGAAGTTATTCGATGATTTTACCCCCCAGAAAACAAAAAACAATGTAGAGTACATTGAATTCTGTTTCGATAATAGTCTGTTCTCAAATATTCTGTTATTTACTCGTCAAAAAGCATACATAAATTACATAAGTAGTATAGCTACCATAATAGTAAGGCCACTTTATACATATGTAAACACATAAGATGAATTAGCTAACTTAGATTAAATCAACAAAATGATTATGAAATCAACTATTGTACAACTATTTATATGCTACACAAACAAACAAATTACAAAATGTTTGTTGAAGACACAAACATTTGTTCCGATCCGGGAATCGAACCCACGACACGCAGTGCCAATGGGTTGAGTGATTGCCTGCTGTCAACAGTGTCGTTATTTTAAAGTGAAACCTTTTTAACCTACTTCAAAAAAAGGAGGTTCTCAATTCGCCTTGAACTTTTTTTTTTATGTATATTACCTCATAACTCGGAGACGGCTGGACCGATTTAAAAAAATATTTTTTTGTTCGAAAGGGTATACATTCTAGTTGGTACCATTGTTACGAAATCAGGATCTGATGATGGAATCCTGGAGAAATCGAGGGAACTCTTCAAATATTATAGGCACACCTATAGCGTTTTGGGTATTTCTTATAGTAGCTTGAGCAGATGCTTTCGAAAAGTACCATTTGGGGAAGTTAAGCTGATGATGAAGACCACAGATGGCCACTGAAACTACTCAATAATAAGTATTTTGTGGATTGCGATTCGATTACTTGAGTACGGATGTTAAACACTTTATGCTCGTCACAATACATATGGTGATGTAGAGCCACAGAAATCAAAAATACATTATACAATATTTACTTATAATACAATACTTATTTATTTTATCTATGTGTAGAGCTGATGGTGAAGTACCAGGAGAACTCCTCAAAAATTAACGGCTATGCATCGGGAAAAGCAATATTTTGTAAAAGGTGATAAGTTGTTGACATTATGGCTTTTGTAACTAGATAAATTACAAAACCACTCACCAAAAAGCGTACACTACGAAGCCAAAAATAACTTTAATTTCGGAAGGCGGTGTGAAAAAAAGAAAATCCAAAACCAACTACCGAAATTAAAGTTATTTTTGGCTTTGTAGTGTTTTGATATGGAAGTCGGTTATATTTTTTGGTAATTTTTTTTTTACTGTAATGTTTCAACTGTATAATATATAATAAAGATTTGAATAACTAGAAAAGAGCGAAGTTTTTACAGAAGTACCTATATTTTCGGGGGCATATTTTATTATATGGGGTTACAAAGTATAAAATTTATAAAAACGATTTTCTGACTTAAATATTATATTTGTGATCTTGATATTTGTTTCTTGTATTACTATTTGACACGTATTATCCTCTACCCTTTGTAACTAACATACAATGTTGTTTATGATCATTCTCAGAGATAACATACCTTCATGATAATCCTGGTTGATTCACCTGGAAGTAACGTCTTACTTTATGGTACCCGTGATTGGGAAAATACAAAGACTATAGTTATTTGTGTTATATTTATGAGAATGTGATTTGCTAACTTAAGTAGTAGTGTACGACCCGTTTTCCTTGTGAAATAGAAGTCGAACCTTTGTTTTCTTCTGCAAAGGAGAATGCTGAGGCTTCCTTCAACACTCGGCCAGAACCGACAAAGATGAACTATATATCATAAAAAAGGAAAATAATTTTAGAATTTCACTATATAATTTGTTTTCTATAAGAAGTACACCAAAAAAAGTTATAGTTCTTTGAAATTGACCACCTAATACTTCTAATTTTAACGATAACATGAAATAAACTATTAAATGATTGAATAATTAATACTGAATTCAGTTTCAACAGCCACGGTAGTCGTTAGTAATACAGAAATCGGGGTGCGGTAACACAGCAATAAACAACACAAAACTTAAAAAACACGCCAGACACTTCGTCGCTCGTCATAAAACGCGGGAGAAATAAAACTTTTGACAATTGTCAGTGACAACTACAAGATTAAGTGTTACCAGCACTATATAACTATTCTAAACTGTATCAATAATTGAATTGAATTATTTTAAATTATTATAAAATAGTCAAAAATATAACTAAACATTATTTATTATTATAAGAATTAAGAGGACTTTTGTAAGTAATCAATTCACTTACCTAGGTTCATAATTATTATTAATGTAATCGATTTGCAAGTGCAATTTCGTATCGATATTATTTTATTTTGGTATTGGCAACATTTCTATTTAAAATTACTTTTAAACGGTGTACTTCTACAGATTTTATTTATACTCTATAATTCATACTATTTTATATAATGAATTATCATTAATTTAGAAAGTCTGTCGGACGCTACATGATTTGTGAGCCGAAACTTGGCATTCTCTTTTATTTGTTGCTGTTGTTGTGGATTAACAGTAATAGGTTATTTATCTTCGACCACATCATTACTTACCATGAGGTGAGATAGTGGTCAAACACGAGCATATGAACGTTTTTTTTTTTATAAAAATAAAAGATTTTAGGCCGAGACCAAAGTTGGAGCCGAGATTTGGTTTTTTTTTCAGCGAATTTGTTTTGAGCATGTAAGTGAGTCTTAGCAGCCATTTTATATTAAAGTAGGCTTTAGCTGATAAAGTGAGATGATGATATCAAAAGGACTACTAGTTCTCTCTGTAACCAAGAAGCTAAGCAAAGATACATACTGCAATCTGAGGCTTTCAGTCAGTATGTTTTAAATTACAAAATAAACATTCATCATGTAGGTATTCCGTCAGAAATAACAACTTTTTACTAGTAAGCTTTAAAAGTTTAAACTAATCATGTTGAAAGCAAGCCTATTTCGCCCTATTAACCCCTCAAGTGTCAACGGTACATCGTTTGTCCATAACGTCACGGCTCGCTTGGACGATGGTATTTTACGTTTATGTTGCAAGTGACACGATGTAGCTGTATCATTCGACTAATTGATTCATACTTGACTGGTTTTAGTAACATTTTAAAGAAAACACCACTAAAATGAATGAAAAAATGTTTACAAAATGCGTCTGTGGTTTTTTTTGTGACGCCGCAGACTTTTTCGTTGTGTTATCAAATAGTTTTTATTACATTTTAGTGTCTAAGTGGAATAATTTGTGTTAACATTGCCTACACATTATTGTGTTATTGACCAAATATGGTCGGCACTCGACAACAGCCCGAGGAACTAATTATAAATAAAACAACTATTTCCGTAGTGAGCAGGTACAATATGTTATAAAAAATCAAACTGATGTCATTCATCGGCGGAGAATCTTAACACCGAGTTATAAATTATGGCGCTCTTTACTAACAACGGCATCTATTGAGCGTTCGAGTAAACTTGCGATCAAACTCGCGATCGAACATCCCGCCCACCATGGACAGAATGTCCCGAATTTGATTTAAACAAAACAAAAATAACTGACCGCCCACCATGCGACAACAATTCGGTGGGAAGTTAAACACTAGTGCACTGTATGATTTGAACAACTAAATAACAAACATAAAAGAACATAAATTCTTAATGATAACCTTAAATTGTAATTTAACCAACGATTACATAATCCTTAACATTAATAGAAATAACAGTAAACAAGAACTTACAAACTATTTATGAGGTAAGCACAAACTATTGGGTGATAGGCAATACAATTAACTTTGAAACAGGTCTTTTTATTATCGAACCCTTGCAGCGCAAAGAGACAACCCTTGTGATGTTGTCCGAGCCAGTGTGCTTTTATATAATGACACCGTAGAGCCATCTGGCAGGTGGAAGATCATCTTCCATGACCAACACTACATCACCCAACTTTGGTTCTAAGGTTTTATGAGTCCATTTGTTCCTCTGGTGGAACTGACACAGATACTCACGAGACCACCTACGCCAAAAGTCTTGAACCATACGTTGAGTCAATTGCCATCGTCTTAACGTACTGATGTTTGAATTTTAGAAGTTAACTTCGGGTACGAGAATCAAAGGCTCGCCAACCAGAAAATGACCCGGTGTTAATGGGCGTGGATCCTCTGGGCTAGTACTGATTGCAGAAATAGGCCTGGAGTTCAGACAGACCTCAATCTGAGCAAGTGTTGTTGCCATTTTCTCGAAAGTGAGTGTGCTTGTACCGATTACTCTCTTGAGGTGGTGTTTTGTTGACTTCACTCCAGCCTCCCAAAGACCTCCGAAGTTCGGAGAATGAGGTGGAATGAAGCTCCAAGTTGTCCCGTTGGTTGCCAACCAATCGGCAATATCAGTTGCTATGCCGGACCTTTCATGGCGTAACAGCGCCCTTAATTCCTTGTTGGCTCCGACAAAGGTAGTGCCATTATCACTCCAAGTCTCACCACAATGGCCTCTTCTCGCTGTAAAGCGCTTAAAGGCTGCTAAAAAGGCTTGAGATGTCATGTCACTGACGACTTCTAAATGTGTGGCCCGAGTGGCCATACACACGAACAAACAAATGTATCCTTTGGTGGAGTGATAACCGCGCCCCCTTGTAGGACGGATGCTAATAGGACCTGCATAGTCAACGACACTTCTAAAGAAAGGTCGGCTAACATTGACCCTAGCAGAGGGCAATGACCCCATTAAAGGATGTACAGACCGAGATGAATGACGGATGCAACTGACACATTTGCGCACGTATTGTCTTACGACACTCTTTGCATTTATTATCCAATATTTGGATCGTAAATAAGAACTAACTGAGGCCCACCGTGCAACGTTCTCTCATGAGCGTCAGCAATTAGGAGGTGAGTTAAATGTGAATTACGAGGAAGAATTATAGGATGCTTCGAGTCTTCGTGAAGGTTGGCCCTGTGCAATCTACCGCTAACTCTCAAAATCTGTTCCTGATCCAGGTATGGATTGAGCGAGGTAAGTACTCCCTTTTTGTCAACCGACGACAAAAAGAGGAGGTTATCAATTCGACGCGTATATTTTTTTTTTTTTTTTTTTTTAATGTATGATCATCGTTTACTCGAAGACGGCTGAACCGATTTGGAAAATTCTTTTTTTGATTGAAAGGGTATACTTCGATACTGGTCCCATTTTCATAAACGTCAGGATCTGATGATGGGATCCTGGAGAAATCGAGGGAACTCTTCAAATATTATAGGCACACCTATGTCGTTTTGGGTATTTATTATAGTAACTTGTGCAGTTGCTCTCAAAAAGTACCATTTGAGGAAGTGGAACTGATGATGAAGACCACAGATGGCCGCCGAAACTACTCAATAATAAGTATTGAGTGGATTGCGATTCGATTACTTGAATATGGATGTTACGCACTTTATGCTCGTCACAATGCATATGGTGATGTAGAGCTGATGGTGAAGTACCAGGAGAACTCCTCAACAATTAACGGCCCAGCATTGGGAAAAGCAATATTTTGTAAAAGGTTATAAGTAGTTGATAATTAGGCTCTTGTAACTAGGTAAATTAAAAATAGACCAACTAAAAAGAGTGAAATAAAAACTTTTTACCAAAAAATTAAACCGACTCCCAAAAAACACTGCAAAGTGAAAAATAACTTTAATTTCGGAAGTCGGTGCCAAAAACGAAAATACAAAACTAAAAACACCGACTACCGAAATTAAAGTTATTTTTCACTTTGCAGTGTTTTTTGGGAGTCGGTTTAATTTTTTGGTAAAAAGTTTTTATTTCACTCTTTTTAGTTGGTCTATTTTTAATTTACCTAGTTACAAGAGCCTAATTATCAACTACTTATTTACTTCTCCCTTTGTCTTTAAACTATCTATCTCCGATTGAATATGTTCCCCTTGACATAATTTAATGCAGGTAAGTAATGCCCCTTGAATTTCAGAAGGTGTTAGAAAGTTATTGAATTTAGTGCTATAATTTTTATTTTTAAACCATAAGAACCTTTTACAATAGGCTACTATTCTTGTAACTTTTCTAAGAGACGAATATTTTGAAATTATGGTATTCTCACTTGTTTCCTTTACTGCTATATTGCCTGCTACTACTGATTTCCTCTCTTCTAGGTTAGTTTCTTTGATTTCCCTTCTACTATAATTAATCTCTTTATTTTTCAGCCAACTAGGTCCCTGTGTCCACAACTCTAGGTCAACGCACTCTGCAGGATTCACGCCGCGCGACGCGATATTTGCAGGATTATCATTGGACTGGACGTGCGACCACTGACTATTCTCCATAACTGTAAGTATTTCAGACACTCGGTTGCCTACGAATGTTTTCCAGCGGCTAGGGTGGCTGCTCAACCAGGCGAGCACCACTGTCGAGTCAGTCCAGGCATGCATGTTTTCCTTACAGATACCCAAGGTGTCGGAAACTTCACGCAGAAGTTTTGAAAGCAGCAATGCGCCGCATAACTCTAAACGAGGTATGGATACCTGTTTGACAGGGGCCACCCTGGTCTTAGCTGCGACTAGACCAACATGAACTCGACCATTAGCGTCAATACACCGAACATAGACAGCGGCTGCGTAAGCAACATTAGATGCGTCAGAGAATCCGTGCAACTCTAGCAAGACGTCGAGTTGACTCGTGTGAATCCACCGTGGCAGACGGAAGTTCCTAAGATGATAAAGGTTGTCTCTATAACTAAGCCATTCCTTTAAGAGGTGATCTGGAAGTACCTCGTCCCATTCGGATCCCGCTAACCACAGGCGTTGAATAAACACCTTGGCTGTTATTATTACCGGCGCGAGCCAGCCAAGAGGGTCGAATAAGCAAGCGATGTCAGAGATTACCTTTCGCTTGGTTATGGGGGTTTCACTATTGTGGCCTGAACATGAAGCGTCAAAGGCGACCCTAACTTTAGTGGTGCTTTTATCCGCACGCACCACCGCGTGATGTGGTAGGTAGCACGCATTCTTACCTAACTCTATTTGGGGAACAACTTTAGCATGTCCCAGATCAATATACTCATTTAAGACTGCACTATACTGTGTCCTAAATTTCGGTTCCTTTACTAATCTTTTCTCTAGGTTGATAAAGCGCCTACGGGCAATGACCTCTGATCCACCAGACGTGCAACTGGGCAAATCGGTTTTGAATGGTAGTTTTACGACATACCTCCCAGTCGCATCGCGTTTGGTGGTTTTGGAGTAGAAATCCTCGCATTTCTGTTCTTCTTCAGTAAAGATCACACTACGAACTGAGGGCTCTGACTCCAGCTCCCAAAACTTACGCAAAAGGTCATTGACATCCGCTGACTGAACTACAGTATGATAACATACTGACCTAGAGATTGCTGACGATGGGATCTCGCCTGACAGGATCCAGCCCAAATGAGTCTTCTGAGCGACTGGAGATCCCGGCGGACCCTTGACTAAACCGTCCAACATAACTTCTCCGACCACACGCGTACTTAAAAGTAAATCAATTTTCCCTGGCGTATCAAAAGTCGGATCAGCTAATTTTAAGGACGAGAACGAAGCCGATACCTGAATAATCTTCCTTTCTGGTAGATGAGATGTGAGTTTATTTAGTACATACGCATCTACATATAAGACAAAGGTGGGATCTACACGAGACTGTAGTTTAAACCTAACTATCCACTTAGAGGGCATTGAGTGTCCCTCGTCATCGCCTAGTCGAAATATGTCAGTGCGAGCAGGTGTTTTTCTCAGTCCGAGCAACTGTACTGCAGCCTCTGTGATGAAAGAGACTTGAGAGCCCTTATCCATTAGAGCTCTTAACACAACAGCAGTACCGGTTCTCGACTCAACGTTGACCAAGGCTGTGGCTAGCAGACCATGGTTGTGAACATCCGCAAAACAACAAATGGGCTTGGTATCGCTTTGACTGGAAGAGGTGGCTGCATTTGCAGCTACCACCTTCGTTTCTGCTGAACCTTCAACAATTTCAGCAGCATTGGCAGTTGATTTTGGGTGAAGCAGTGTGTGGTGCTTCTTCTTACAAAGGTGACATTTGGTACGCTGACGACAAGAATAGACGGAATGGTTCGTCCCTAGACAGTTGTAACAAAGCTTACTGACTCGGGCAAATTCACGACGCTCATCACAATTTTTCTTAGTAAATTTTTTATAATGACACAATTTATGATCGCCAAAACATAATACACAACCTTGAGAGGCGACATGAAAAGATTTAGCATTATTTTCATTTTTAGCACTTTTGTTTGCTTTAGGGTCCAAATACTCTAAGGCCCTAAACCTAGACTCCATAAAAGTTTGAAACTCTTCAAACATCGGTAGGTCATCGTTAGTACTTGAACTAATTCTTAGTTCCCATAATTTACGGGACTCGCTATCTAATTTCTCTGAGCTTAAATATACAACAATTGCATCCCATGAACTGACGTCAATGCCTAGACTGTGTAAACCATACAAACAATCAACCGTCGTGTCTAACAACGTTTTAACATTGGTCGAAGACTCCTTACTAATTGACGATTGGTGGACAAGCCGTTTTAACATACAATTAGCTAAAAATCTTTTATTGTCAAATCGTTTGTTTAGAATTGACCAACACTCATTGTAATTAGACGCAGTTACAGGAATGTGTCGAAGCAACTGTTCTGCTTCGCCTGAGAGATGACCCTTTAGATAATGGAGTTTTTGAACGTCATCTAATGTTTCGTTTTTATGAATTAGTGACGTAAATGAATCACGGAATGTGACCCATTCAGAATATAGCCCCGTGAACGTAGGCAAACTAATTTGTGGCAATTTCACATTTGAATTATTTTGAGTAGAACGGTTATTATTGCTAGGATTTGCACTTTTAAGCGGACAAGTTTGTTGTAAGTGCTCTTTTAATTCGGACTTATATGATATGTACAACTCTTCGGTTACATCATATATGTCTGCCGTAAAATACACATTCTTTTTTAATTCTTCGTCGGTTGCCTTTTCTATTATGCGCATATGCGTTTCAACAAATTGTTTCCACTGTATCTCTAAAGATTCTAATCTAGTCTCAATGTAACTTTGTGTGAGACGATCTTTGGGTGATTTTTAAAGTTAATTCTACCTTTTTCTATTACCAATTTGTTGTTAAATTGCAATTTACTCAAGGACTCCATTGTGTACAAACGCTACAGAGGTATTTTATCTGATAAATCAATACAATGCAACCGACGAAAAATTACAAGTCGATACACAAAACCATTAAATATTTAAAAGTGTTTAATTAAACACGATAAACATGGAACATATAATAAACTACGTAATTAATATTGAGAATTAATTACGTATCAAATGCAAGGAAATTTGAATTTAGACAAATCGGGCATAGTTTTCCCGTCAGAACACTTTATCTGTTATTTTATTTATTCTAAGTCTACTACTAAAATCTTAAAAGTCTCGAACACTTTGTATTTTCACTAAACTGATCTTCAAAATTCACTGAAAGTCTACCAAATAATTACATTGGGTTGAAACTCACGGTTTTGTCTGCCAAACCTTCTCCAAACACGTCGTTGCTCCTATGTCACTGCTGGTACCGCTGAGTGTGTCGTCACTGGCCGTGACGTCACTCTTAATGAAGTTGCTGATGTCCCGTTGCGCTCTAGACTCTGCTGTTGTCGCTGTTGCCGCACGAAGTGAGCCTCGATGCTGGTGGCGCCCCCTGGCGGAGCCGGCTGCAACCTCGCTGCTGTACTCCGCTGATCCTCTACACACGCGGGGATTTACAGGCACTTCAGAGCGATCCACCCTGGTTTCTATGCCTCACTAGACGACACAAAACTGTCACCTCACTTATCGACGCGATTTCACTTATCTCAATCCGACTCGGTAGGACCAAATATGGTCGGCACTCGACAACAGCCCGGGGAACTAATTATAAATAAAACAACTACACACATCAAAAGTGTCTAGGGATCAACATATATTTTTGCAATAACTTTTCTCCCGATTGATATTAATTAAAATTTTCTTTAAGGATTCATCAAATAAAGTGTTTTCGTTTGTCACAGTAACGATAAACCAAGTCACCTTTGCATTAATAAAGAAATTTGCCATTTTCCTAATAAAGGGATTTTTGACATTTGAACCACTAACATTAAAGTTCGAAAAAAAGACTGAAATAACAGTTTTCTTTAAAATTTTATTGGATAACTTAAACAATTAATAATCCGTGTTTCTACCGCGAACACTAACAACACAAGAACATCGGTTTGGCATACTCAAAATGAGTTCATCCAAATCACGCTGTGGAATGGCCGCCCATGTTTGTTGCAACAACAAAAAAAGGTCTTCTTGCGACTGGATACCCTCCATATTCGGCAGAGCTCTTCTCTGTAGCATATCCCATGCATGCTCAATCGGGTTCAAGTCTGGCGACTGAGCAGGCCAGAGCAGGACATTGATGTTAGCTGCGGCGAGAGTCTGTCTTACAACTCTTGCGGTGTGCGGTCGTGCATTATCATGCATTAACTGAAATAAGGGACCGATTTGCACTTGTAGAGGAACGATGACGTCAGATACAATCGTCTCAGCATAAATTTGAGCGTTGAGGTTGCCTCTGATCCAAATCAACTCAGTTCTTCCGCCGATCCAAATACCCGCCCATACCATGATGGTTCCACCACTATAAGGATGGACTTCCTGGCAGGATTTTAATCGCTGTTGGCGTCCAGGGGTTTTCCAGTGTCGTATACGTCTTGTATCCGGTCTCATACCAAAACGAGACTCATCAGAAAAGCACACGAAACGCCATTGTTCTTCTGCCCAATTTCTGTGTTCAAGAGCCCATTGATATCGAATCCTACGATTGTGCATTGCTATAGGTGGTACCCGTAGCGGTCTTCGGGAATGAAGGTTCACTTCATGCAAGCGGTTTCTGACTGTTTGGTCGCTAATTAAGTTCCCTGAAGAGTGATGAAGCCTCACGGCTAACATCATGGCGGTTATTGTTGGAGCTCTTCGAGTTAAGATTTGAATGTATCGGTCTTGTCTCCGTGTGGTGCAGCGATACCGTCCTCCATGGCGCTCAGCCACGGTACCAGTGCTTCGGTAACGTGTCCAAAGTCGACTGATAACACTCTGACTTGTATTCAGAGCTAAAGCCACAGTACGTTGCCGGGAACCAGCTTCTATCATTCCCACGGCTCTGAGCATTTCTTCCCTGCTTAAATGACGTCGCCGCTCCATACTAACGTTGGTTTTAATCAGTAGTAGGGAAACAGTAGCACTAATAATGTCTTAATTTTTTTTTTTTTTTTTTTTTTTTTTTTTTTTTTTTTTTTTAGGTAGGGCCACTTGTAGATCAGCACACTAAGGCTGTGAGTCTACTTAACCGGACTTTCCTGTGGTGACCTCTAATAAATTAAAGGCCCCCAGCCAGGGCTTACAAACTAAAATATACTTAAAATCTAATGACCGCACGCTAAGGGCACTCCCTGTGGAGTACGGGCCTCGGCATAGCGGGGTCATTTCGGGAGGGCAGCAAAGGGACAGGCTGGGTCATATTATTTACGGGAGTATTTATTGCTACTGGCTCAGCATCGCGGGCTGGCTCGTTTGGCAAAGGTCGGGGAGGATTTTCATTACCAGTACGCGGACGTCGCGATGGGCCTCGTCGGCGAGGCCGGAATAAGGAACGCGTTCTGTATCTGTGTCTTCTAAGAGTGCTGGTTTCCCTACTGCTCTCTTGTCGGATGGTGGTGGGGTCGTCAGGCTCGTCTAGGATGTTACGCGGGCGACGAACCCGAGAAATCTTGGAGGGTAATAATGTCTTCAATGCGTTGTATGTTTTTATAGGGAAAATATTGACAGCTGATTTTCGTCTTTTACTCGAATTTGATTAACAGTTCCTGTTTCAAATTATGAAATGCACCAAAAAGGATCCATATAAATTTATAAAATCATAGATTTATTACTAGTGTTGAGTAGGACTTACAAGAGGCAGTACATTTGTCCCGTACATGACGTCAAAATGTAAGAGCGGCTTGGCATTATAAAATGTACCACTTCAAATTTTATGTCGCGGTGCACGCTCGTCACTCATCGTAAGGGTGAGAGAGACAGAAAGCGCGGCACATGCTGCTTTAGTACGACATTTTTCAATGAACCGAGGGACGAATCAAGACGCGACTCGAGAAGTAATGATATATTTTATTCACTCAAATGGTGAACGCAGACCTAGCAGCACCGCACGCGCCGCAGTCTTTGCATTCGAATTCTTTATATGAAGTTCTATGCAACCTCGCACATCTACCCGCGCCGCAGTCGCCGCAGTCCCTGAAACGACCGAACTCCCCTAGCCGCAGCTGATGACGTCATCCGCACGCAGCGCGGATGACGTCATTCGCATCCACGGCGCGCAGTGTTGCCAGAGTTATAAAGTAGACAGAGAATCTCTGTCAAGGGTTTATAATAAAATTACTTATTCTCGTATAAAAAATGACTTGCTTATTCCCTATTATAGCACCTACAGATAAAAATACACAAAAGAGCAAAATACCAATACCAAATACAGATTTTATACAGATTTTTTGAATCTTCGGTACAGATAATGCTTTCAAAAATATGGCAACACTGACGGGAACGACTGTAGAGACTGCGGCGCGGCTAGATGTGCGAGGCCATTAACAAAAAGCGATGACTGCGGGGACTGTAAAGACTGCGGTGCGGCTAGGTCTGCGTTCACCATAATGCTAAATAAATGTACTATGATGAGGCGTGAAATGAAACGTGTAGGTATGTGTATGTACGATTTAAATTTAAAATTTTGAATCTGCATTCAACATTTTTATGCAATATTTTTGATAAATTATTGTTTTTAATTGTTTGTCATTGCTATTCTAAGTGACAATTAATATTCATGTAACTTTTTGTAATAATTCTGTTTAATGAATGACTTTCAATAACTATTTATTATGCTTGTTTAGCTAGTTTGTGTTCTTATTTTGGAGTGGTTTATTATTTTTATATTGGTTTGAGAGAAAAACAGAGTGTAATATTATGACAATACTAACACAATAACATCAAACATCATATTTGTACTGGTTACTTCAAATGTATCGCTGAGCTTCAGTACGCCTCGCCTCATTTGAAGTGTCAATTGGGCTGTGGGACCAATGACGTATTATGACATTGTACCGGCTTAGTACAAAAAAGAGACTACTCTTACAAACTCTTTTTCAAGTCGTGTCCTACCCAACACTACAGGTTACTTCAAATGTATCGCCGAGCTTCAGTACGCCTCGCCTCATTTGAAGTGGGACATTGTACCGGCTCAGTACAAAAAAGAGGCTACTCTTACAAACTCTTTTTCAAGTCATGTCCTACCCAACACTATTTATTACAAAGCCACATCTCAATCTCAAGAAATCCGCATAAAAATGCTTGATCCCTAGACACTTTTGATGTGTGTATTTCCGCAATGAGCAGGCACAATCTATACTAATATTATAAAGCGGAAAAGTTTGTTTGTTTGTTTGTTTGTTTGTTTGCTTGAACGCGCTAATCTTCGAAAGTACTGGGTGGATTTGGATGAAATTTGGTATGGAAGTAGCTTGAAGCTTGAGGAAGGTTATAGGCTACTTTTTACCCGACTGCAAAAAAGGAGAGTTATGTTTTTACCGTGATAGAATCCACGGGAGCGAAGCCCCGCGAGAGTACTAGTATATTATAAAAAATCAAACTGATGTCATTCATCGGCGGAGAATCTTAACACCGAGTTATAAATTATGGCGCTCTTTACTAACAACGCCATCTATTGAGCGTTCGAGTAAACTTGCGATCAAATTCGCGATCGAAAATGTGTCTTCTTTTCGTGAATATGTGTTTTTTCGAGTGTATGACTTCGAATGTGAGTGAAAATTATAAAAGTGAAAATATATGACATCACTGCGAGATAAGGTTAGTTTGATTTGCTTATTGAATGATATAAATAGATAGATAAACTCATAACGAAGCCAGGAATGTATAATCTATACTAATATTATAAAGCTGAAGAGTTTGTTTGTTTGTTTGTTTGTTTGTTTGTTTTTTTATTTGCTTGAACGCGCTAATCTCAGGAACTACCGTTCTGATTTGAAAAATTCTTTCAGTGTTAGATAGCCCATTTATCGAGGAAGGCTATAGGCTATATATCATCACGCTAATACCAATAGGAGCGGAGCAGTAATGAAGAATGTTTCAAAATCGGGGGAATTTTTTTTCCACGGGGACGAAGTCGCGGGCGGAAGCTAGTAAATTATATACCATGATAATGGTCATAAATTGCCGATTTATAATTTTTTCTGAAGTCCTTCCCAAAAATCAAAAAGTACATTCAACATGCGACATTCGAGGGGTTAAGCACAGCTCTTCTTGTTTCTTTTGATTGCTTCTTTCTCCCTACTTATTAATTACATATTTATTATTTTTGAAATTATACCGTATAAGAAATGGTATTTTACAAGGATCATCTGACCTGCACAATGATCTTGCTGGATCACATGCTTTAGAAAGACTAGTATCAGATATACTGTCTTCGCACTACCCGTAACGAGTGTCAAAGATGTACAAATGATCATCATTCTACCTTCAGTGCAGAAAACTATTTTCACATTCTTTCAAGCATGTATTACCTACTTAACTATCTGCCTAGTACCTGTATCGCAGGGATGATAGTCGTGAGCGAGCTCCACACGCCTCCATGAGATCACATCAAATATTGGAAAAACCATGAGTGTTTCACAAACTTCATGCAGGGGTAACATGGCTTCTATTTCAAATATTTGATGGTATCTCTATCTAGATACACTCCTTAAACCTTTTAGTTTTGAATATCTATCTTATCCTGGCGCTATTTTAACTTATATTTTAAAGATATTATTGCTTTAGTATTGGAGGTATTCTCTGTAAATTCAGATTCAATTACAAAAACTGTCTGATATATTCAAGCTTTTGTTGTAGATGGGTTCCCGTTTGACCACCATCGTATCTGATGGCAAGCGAAGATGATGATGGTAGCGGTTGAAGAGGAATTACGTTTGAAACAACCTTGCAGGTATAGCTGACTTTCATTGCGGAAAAAGTAGGCCATAGAACACGACATTGTAAAATATCAAGTGCTGCCAACTTAACAGACAGATTTTCAAATTCAAATTTTTCTTATATTTGTAGTGAACAAAAAACGTATTTGAACAAAAAAAAAAACATTTTATGAACAAACCGGTCGTTTGGTAGAAAAATGCCAACGTTTTAAATTTTGTGCTGCTCTAATTGAGATTTTCTTTTTAATTGTTCCCTTGCATGAATTGAGAGCTGCGAGAGAACTACTGAATACTCTTCAACGCGGCCTCAACTGGTGCCAGTACGCATCAGTGGGCCCCATCTGATCAAGTCAGATTGAGGTAAACAGATACCGCGGCCCAGGAACTTAAGGGCAGCTGAAAAAAGGGTGGGTTTTTAGCCAGTAGAAGTCTGACACTCCGTTTCGCTCCACCCAGAGTGGGACAAGTCATTCGATGATTTTCCCACCCGGAAAAATATGATTAAGGTGTATGATTCTGAGAAATATGTAGTTAGTAGGTACTAGGTCGACTCTGAGTGAAATGAAAGACGTATGGATCCGACCGTCCAACCGCAACGTCTAAGAGGCACGTTAGAAAGTTCCTTATCCTTACCTTACCAACATCATAGAAGGGTGCACGTGGAACAGTACTCGCCACCACAGGTCTTCTGTTATAAGGACGACGGACGCATGGACCCATTCAGGGAGCTCAGGAGGGCATTATCTCCGCCGACGCTCGGTGCGGCATAGTCTGTGTGCCAAACCCATCCAGGTTTTAATCTAGTCTTATAAAATTCTTGATGCTACAAAACATACAAGTATGCATGCTTGAGTAAAGACATCTATCTCGTAACATACGAATTAACGATGGAAATCCTGTATCGCGCAAGCAAAGATTACCGCACAATTAGCTTGCAAACAAATCACTCTATAACAAACATCAGGCAGTTGTCCATTACGCAAAACACCTGTCGGGTCTGAAGATCCTCCCTTTTGAATAGAGACAGCGGGACTTTATACCCTGTTCATAATCCCAAACTTGCATCGAGGTGGAATGTAAACTAAGATTGAGATAACTCCCCTTGCATCTTCTAAGGGGGGCCCGTAGAACTATACTAACATACTATATAAATAGGTACGCATACTTGTATACCATCGGTACTTTACTCCCTACCTTACAACGCTTTGGAGATTAATAAGAGCAGATGAAACACTTTATCAGTTAACATATATCACGTATGTATTTACTTCTAACCTCACGGCTCACGTTAACCGTTCTTAATCTGTATCAATATACATACCCAATATATCTTGACATTTAATTCTGGCGCTACTTGTAAGGGCTAATGACACTGCAAAGCTTAATTTGACATGTTTAAATTTAGTTCCATTTTCAGCCACGTATCCAGATAAACTGGGCTGTATCTACGTTGTAAATATTTGTAATTTATTACTGAGAACGTGTCTGTAGCTCATCCGATTAGGGAGTATAATTTGGTATTTGATTTGTGATTTGTAGACTTTTAGACGTATTTTATCTAAATACCCAAACTACAAACGCGTGTAGAGCAAACTGTTTCACCACATAATTATACAAACTTTAAATACCTGACATCACACGAATCCTGCATCTCGTTATCAAAGTTCATCCTCGCTTCATAATATCTAATAGTTAAACTTTTTTCTAAAGGCTAAACAAGTATTACCCTTTTTTTAGGATGGGAAATCATCCAATGACTGATAATGCCTCCGATTTGGGAAGGGGGAGGGTGTGTTAGACTTTCACTGACTAAAACCCATCCGTGTTCCGTCATTTGCCCTTCGAATTCCGAGGCCTCGGTAACCAAGTAAGTATTACACTAGCAAAATAGAATTACATGGTACATTGACAGGCTTATGTAAAGTGTAATACACTGAAACCCTAAACTTGTTTAGTATCTGAATCTAAGAAATCAGCCACCACCCACCCATACGCACTAATCGTTTTGGGAATACTTTCATTGTGCGTACGGCTAAGGAGTGGAATTCCCTGCCGGAGTCTGTGTTTCCCGATAGCTATACCCTAGGGGTCTTTAAGTCAAGAGTGAATAGGTTACTTTTAGGTTAGCGTGCTCCATCTTCGACCACACCATCACTTACCATCAGGTGAGATGGTGGTCAAACGCGAACCTATTATCAATTAAAAAAAAAATCAGAGTCCCTCCGCAACAATTATATCTACAAGCTAATATTTTCTTACAACTCTAAGGCAGTTCTACTAAACATCGCAAAATAAAATGACAGGTTATAACTGTATCTGAACATATACCGTACACCAACCGTAAGCTAATCTCGTATTTACGGGTCCCGGTAGACTTCCAGCTTGACCAGTTGTACGCCTTTTGCATATGTTCAAATTCCCGTTTTATCTATCTATTAATTATTAGTATTCTCAAAATATATAATACCTACTACCATTTCACCCACGAATAAGTCTGTGTCGATTGAGAGATAACTTCCTACAAACTCACCAACTTACAAACTTTACCTTTTTATAATATTATTATAAAGTCCATATATTACTAATATAATTTAATTATATTAATAACCGGATAATTTTAATAATCAAACATCTACCTTGCGCCTTCAACTGAATGATGGTCGTCCTCATCGACTGATATGGAACCTCTGTATGAGCCTCTATACTGTTAAACTTAAACATACAATAGATGCAGCATGTCCTGTGAAAACACGAAGTATATATATATACAACGTGTAACGGAAACCCCATATCTATCCAAAAGGACTGAAGAGAACATCTGGTATGGCGTCTCTATGCACAGTTTCAGGTCAAAATGAGCGACTCAAAGAATTGACACCAAATTATCGGCTTCACATGTTTCTTGAATACCATACATAACAAACGTGTCACAGCACTATGAGGGTCAATAACTTTCCACGTCACTTGCTAATAACACGATAATTCTCTTCGTTTTTCTTCATTTGAAAAAATAGGTCTCTGGTATCAATCTATTGAAATTTCTAGTAAGTTCCACACATGTAGACGTAGGATTACTAAAACCTTGCCATATTATTTGCTATCGTTCAAAGAAGGCGTGCGATTATTATGTATATACTTTTATGTTACACGTTGTATATACTTAGGACATTTCGGAAACTTTCATATATCATATTTGGTTACTCCTATAAACCATGAAATATCGTTGACACATTTTCGATACACCAAATAACTTTGGAGTAAAACACAGATGAAATACCGTCTTAAGAAATCTAATACATCAAATAAAATTGATGTGTATGTCAGTAATTTTAAAATAACTGTGTTTTCTTAAGTGCTTATTAGTTATTTTCATGATAATACAAAACCATTTTTTCATTTTGTATGTTTATCGGTCTCTTTTTCTGTTTATTCGGGCTAATCTTTGGAAGTGTGCAACAGATTTTAATGAGACTCACTGGAAGATAGAGAAGGCTATAGAGTATAGATTTATAGAATGTATGAGAGAATTTTACAGAATACTTGTCTGTCTGTTTGTCCGGGTTAATCCGAACCAACTTGATTATAGAGGACGTTATTAGGCAACATATAGGCTACTTTTTATCCCGGAATTTCCGCGGGATCGGGATTTACGCGGGAAAACACTCCACTCGCACAACGTCGCAGGTACAGCTACTAAAGAATATAAGAAAAACCTTAATAAAAAAGTCTGTGAAAACTTTTCCTTGGAGTCTTAAGGTCTACTCAAACTAAGACGCAGCGGTACGAGAAGATGCCTGAAGACACCGGTGTTTATTCGCATGCATTTGCATAAATCGGGTCCCGTTGGGCGCATCGTCAAGCAGTGCTGTAAACCACGTTGAGCTTGAAATGGGTGAGTGGCAGACGGGTATGTATACCAAGATGTCAGAACAATTACTTTTTACTTAATAGGCTCGCGTTTTATCACTATCTCACTAGTTAGTGATGATGTGATCGAAGATGGAAAACAAATAAGATTTTTTTAAATCTAATCCCCCAAAACTTTTCAAAATATTATTACTAGCATGTCATGCGTCCATTTGCTTGAATAGTGACGCACGTTTTAAACTTTCTAGTCATTTTTGCAGTAAAGTTTTTTACATCTGCTACAAGTCATCTATAAATATCATATACTATAAATATCATGCACACTTGTGAAAAAATTTGTTTATTATTAATCTATCTAGCCGGGTTAGAAAAAATCTAATCCTATTGGTGGACTTTCACCTCATGCACCACCTAGCTACTTGAAAGAAGAAAGACAGAAACATTTATTTGGCATAAATACATCATGCAAAAATCCAAATAAATGAAACAAACATACATACATACTTTACTTCTCTGCAGTGGGTAAGAAACCATACCGCTGTAAATCAAGCAGCTGTTGTTTATACGACCGGCTTTTATTTTCAAGGAACTACTCTTGTGATACCAGGCGAAAATCGTGTTGAGAATACAGTAGGGTAGTTTCCTAAAATATTTTATTTAGTCCGTCACGTAGTTTAACAAAAAACATTGGACAGGTATTTTTTATTTTTTCACGTAATTGAAAAATTAATACGATACAGTGAGTTGAAATTTCGTGTGACATATATTCTTAGCATAATTCTTAGCACTGTGTGACGTCAGCAGCCCTCACTTCTGTACTTTGAAGCTTTCCATCTTTGTGAATTTTTCTTGACTCGACAAGAAACTATCCTTGTGACACCAGACAAAATCGTATAGAATATACAATATATTACATAGGTTCCTGGATACATAGGGTGCTCCTAGGATTTGTGTAAAGTAATTTCTGCAGTGAAACTAAGTTCCAGATTGAGTTAAGGGAAGCTAGATGGTAGGAACTTTGAAGTACATAGATTTAACAAGAAGTTAGATGTAACAAGAAGCTACTTTTATGTTACAGGATGATTGCAAACGGCATCTAATTGCGATAAAACTTGATTAAATTATCCTCCCGAAAGATTGTAATCAAACGTTTTCAGTTCGATAGATTATAATCTAGCTAAAAATAATGGGTTAGATTGCAAGCAGTATGAAATCAACATTTGTCGACAGATTATAGTCTCGCCAGATATATCATAATTCAATGGTTTTTGTAATTATGCGGCGACATAAATGTACCGTTCAAATATGTTCTAGGTACTTTTCAATTCAATTCAATTTACGTTTATTTTCAGACAGTCAATAGTGTTAGGTAAGGTTACATAAATGAAACGTAGGTTTCGGGGTTGCGGAAATGTTCTAATGCGATACCGCGGCCCCGGAACTTAAGGGCAGCTGAAGGAAAAGGGTTTTTAGTCAGTAGAAGTCTGACACTCCCTTCCACTTAAACCAGACCGGGAGAAGTCATTCGATGATTTTCCCACCCGGAAAAACGTTTACTTTTTTAAGGAAGCTCAAATAATAATTTGAAAAAGAAATCTGTAGTCTAAAGTCTTCACACCAATTCAATTATTAATAGAATGAGTACTTATATAAATTGCGACTTTACTTTGCGTCAAGAGCCATTTCAACTTTTTAGGTGCCCAGAATAACACCCACACTAAGACATCACAGGTGACTAGTTCGTAGCTAAATAATAACAGCCACACTCATCGATCTTAAAGGTTAAGCAAAGTTTGCAGAGGTTGGTCTGCGGATGGGTGAAAATCTTAAATCGATCGAGATCGAGATTACTCTGTGCCCTAGAACAGGGCTTCCCAAACTTATTTTAACTGTGACGCTCTTGGGAAGTTGCCATATTTTTTTTACGTACTAGTTGTAGTTCTAGCTTTTTTTATAGTTGATAGGCTTGCGTTAACAATTTGTCAGAAAGACTCCAATAGCATCTAAATTTTTTTATTAGGAAATAAAGAACAAAAAATAAAAACAAAACATTTAGATTGCCTCACGACGCCCCTGGGATAATACCGCGGAGCTCCAGGGCGTCGCGACGCACAGTTTGGGAAGCGTTGCCTTAGAAAGTACGCCAAGCCGTTGGTTCCGGCTGTAAGGTTGGACATCTTTGACAGTCATTACGGGTAGTCAGAAGTCAGAAAAGGCCAGCTACAAAGTTGTGGAGGTCAGTTAGTCAGTCGCTCCATGTAAAACAGTACCTAATACGTAAACAACCCCAACATATTAACACGTTCGCTGACAGCACGTCGTTATGCGGGAAATTAAAATGTGCGTTATGACAGTACGTCGAGGGACGGGCCACTTATTTTTAAGAGTACGTCGTCTTACGATAATTTTTCATACTTATAAGTATTATGAAGAGCAGTATCCACTGTCATATTATGAGCAATTTCATATTTCTTACTGCCGTAATACGAGTATTTTGTGGGTAGTTTCATATTGCATGCTTGTGCACGAGTACTACGTTGATTTGTCATTTAGTATGGAAAATTCTACTGTCGTAATGTGGTGTCAGGGTAAGTGCTCACAGTCAGCGAACGTGTTAAATAACCTAATGAAGCTAAGAACCGTCAATAGCCAGAGAGATAAATGGATAAGGTGTCGGACTCGTGCTCGAGAGGTCGAGGGTCGAACCCCAATTCTCCATACACAAGCATAACATTTAGTTTAGTTGGAGAGATTAACAAGATTGCTAGTAATGCGAATTCTACCCACATTGTATACCACACCTCTTTAAAAAAAGAAGTTAGGAAAAACAGATGAACCTCCTATTTCAAACAATGTTTTATCACAAGATAATCAGCTGTGGCATTCAGTCTTAATACGGATATTGATAGACGTGGTTATTCAACTAGCTCTAAGTTAGAAACAGAGCATCTTCCATTTGGATTCTATTTATGAACAGAACATCTCCACAGCAATTTCTATTTTAAAAAGGCGATACTGGCAGCTGGTGCATCTTTGCCCAGAAAGAGGATACACTAATCTCTTGGCTCCCAAGTTGTATTACTCTGGATAGTAATCGTATCTTAAGGCGGGTTACACACGAACGTATACTATGTTTATGAACATTGGTTATAAAAGATAGCATCAATTATATATCTATATTTTTGTTAAACTATATTGGGGTTTGACCAATATTCTACTCGAAGCCTAGGCAACACGATACCTAGCTCTTGGCAAGTGAGGTGTCAAATATTCTGACTTCTTATACAACAGTTAAAGTTCATATTTAAGACAAGTTACATACAACGACTACAAAAAAGATTGTTGTCTCCAAAATCAAATATAGCTTATAAATCAGCAATCTTTGCACGGCAAAAGCTGTACAAAGACACGTTCCTAAAACATATGAACGCCGGCATTTCCTAGTGTTTAGCTGGAAAGAAAATCTGCAAGAACTGTTGAACTTTTTGCTACGTATAATATGAACACACGTCATCACACATCTTCTCCAAAACGTTCACATCACCATTATTGTATTTCTATTGTACCTATGTAGGACTTCTCTTCGCGTTAACACTTCAAATGTTTGAACGTCCCAATTCTCCCTCCTCCTTACTCTCAATCTCCAATTCTCATTGTCTCCCAAGTATATAACTGTATCTACGTATGTAGGTAAGTTAATCTCGAAGCAAACTAATCTAAAATGCACAGAAAAATAAATAAATCGAGATTATGAAGATCTCATATAATCCCTGGATTAAAATGCAATATACTCGTTCATTCTTGCGGTTTTAATCCGAAACACGATAAAACACGAGATTTAAACATTCACACCACTTTCAATCCTATTTACTTTGTGAAGGAAAATATTGGAGGGCGAACGTAACTATGCATCGGAATATGTGAACAAAATACGCCCGTTGTATGAAAATCTTGCTCGCATCATGTTTAAAACAAATACATACCAGATTGGATGGCACCAAGGGAATTGTATAGGAATTTGTGCAAGACACCTTTCGTATGTGTTATGTATGAACACAGATCACGAAATCGTGTAACAGCGGCTGAAACCTTTTACTGACTAAAACCCATCCGTGTTCTGTCAATTGCCTTTCGTGTTCCGAAGCCGCAGTAACTCTTTCGAACAATTCCACTTAACAAATAATCCAATTTTCCTTTTATTTATTTTTGTGTAACATAATTATATAGCAACAACATTCAATATCAATTTAATTTGTATAAAATGTAACACTTTATCAAATTCCACGATTGAACAATGCTTTCCAATACATTTCCATAAGCCTATATGTTCGTGTGTAAGCCGCCTTAAGATGCGATTACTATCTAGAGCAGCGGTCGGCAACCTTTTGGCAGGCAAGGGCCACAAGGTGGCAAAATAGACTAAAGGCGGGCCGCATTTGTGATATTAATCCTAAATTCCGCCTGATGCTTTTTTTTCTGGGTGGAAAAATCATCGAATGACTTCTCCCGCTCTGGGTTAAGCGGAAGGGGGTGTCAGACTTCTACTGACTAAAAACCCACCCTGTTCCTTTAGCGCCACCCCGGAACTTAAGGGAAGTTCCGGGGCCGCGGTATTTTGTTACAACATTTCACTGGTACTGAAAGCTCTTTGAGGCTCGCGTGGAACACGACGTGACGCCGACCCGGGCCTGGTCCTTACTGGACGGTGAGCTACCCCTGCTCGCCATCCGTAAGCCCGCGCCTACGGTGGCCGAAGATCGGCACGCGATCTCCAACGCCCGGGGCGTCTCCCGTGGCGGCTGGGGCGTGAGGATGAGAGTTGCCTCTCCCTTGCGCGATCGGCCTTCAACTTCGCTAGCATGACTGCTACGCAGAAGGAGGCGACTGCATCCCATTCCCTCTCGCTCCACACCATCGTCTGAACCAGGGCCGGGCGCGAGAGGTCGCCACCGTCGATCGCCTCCACGAGGACACAGTGGTGCTCCGCCCAAGCTTGGCACACCTCCACTGTATGCTCCACCGTATCCTCCCGATGATCCTCACAATGACGACATCCACCGAAAATAGAATTAAAAACTACAAAGTAACTACTAACAAGTAACTGATTTTAAATAAATTTCTCCTTTACGTCTGTGTGTAGAGATCAGAGATTAGTTTTCTTTTTACCTTGAAGCTATTCATCGTATTTAATTCATGAGTTACATCTAACAAAAATCCAAGGTCTAATAACCATTGAGTTTCTGTCAGCTCTGGAATAGATTTGCCCTTTTCATTTTTTTCATAAAAGTGTTGAGATCTTTTCTGAAATCTAACAATCTTTCAGTACTGCATCTCTAATTAACTATCTCATTTCAGAACAATAAACAACATCTCGATGATCTGTTTCCGTATCGGACTGAAACTGCTGGAATTGACGATGAGTCAATCCATTTTTTCTCATGCAGTTTACAGTCGATACCACGATATTCATTACTTCTTTGCATGACACGAATTTGTAACAAAACACTTCTTGGTGGATAATTTAATGAATGTAATAAAAAATAATGGGATGTCACATCCTATCTCCACCAGTTTCGTTTTAATTCTACCTACCAAAACCTTATTTTGTTCCCTCATGTTCCTGCCTCCGTCAGTTGTTACACTAACTATTTTTGCCATGGTAATTGCATTGATACTAGCGCTTTTTCTAAATTACAAAACAAATCTTCCTCTGAAGTCGTTCCCTTCAAACTACATATCTGTAAAAGCTTCTTATAGACATTAAAGTTCTTATCGATTCCGCGAACAAATTAAAAGCACCTGTAAAGTCATATTAATTATCATCATCTGCAAAGCATCTGTAAAGTCATTACTTTCACGCGTCGCTCATTTGTTCGTTCGCGGGTAAAGTGAGGCGCGTTCTTAAGGCTGGCCACACTATATGGTCGATCACGGCAAGCGTTGATTAACATTGAAGATCGACCCATGCAGCTGTTTTTATGTTGTTTAATATATAATTATAAATAAACACTTTTTTATTTTATTTTGACTTCAGTGAGGCCGCGATGGTTCTTCAGTGTTCTGTGTTTATTTAGGTGATACTATTTGATAGTAAATTAGATTGGGTCCCTAGCGCCCCCTTCAGACTATGAAGGGCCTCGCTACGATTTTTTTACAATACTTACCAGTTTTTGTCGCATCTTATAGTGGTGACGCGTGTTTTAGAGAAGGTATTGAAAGACAAAGCAGTGTTAAAAGAAATTTTAATAAACTAGTGCTGCTTTCACCGCTTTTTAACACGCTTTTATTAGGTCGACCTGTATGTAACTAACTATGTAATGGAATCTAAGGTAACTAATTTAACCATCTTCCAAGAGTCGTAGCGTAATGAAAATTTGCAGCTGTATATAGTTTTGATGACAATGCAATAATATGGTACTGTCGAACCGATCTGATGATGGAGTCGGAAGATATGAACTGGAACTTCATGATGGAAAATCGTATCATAGCTGTTTTGGATTTCTTAGAAAAGTCTTGTAATGAACTTTGACCACGATTAGGTTTCAAGGTCTGATGATGAAGCTGGAAGATAGGCACTGGCATTCCATGATGGAATATCGTATTATAGTCGTGTTTGCACTTGTGAGAAAGGCCACGTAATGGACTTTGAACACGATCAGGTTTCAAGGTTATAATAAACCTAAATAAAATCCGTTATCGGTTTGCTTAACCTTTTTGAAATGCCGCGTAATCCATAGATTTATTTTTTATAGATGTCACTTTCAAATTCTCTGGGAGGAACGACCGTTTAATTGTTCACTACTCGTGGGAATAATGTGGCAAAAACTACAAAAAAAGAAACAGCAACATTTGTTTTCACGTGCATTTATAAAAGCGCGTTTTTCTAGTGTTTTTTGAACTATTAATTTATTTAAACATATTCTTAAAGTTCATTGTTATGATGGTTTTCAAGTTAAAGTTATTTGTTCTATACTCAACAGTCATAAAGTAGGTACCCTTCGGGTAATAATAATGGATTCCAGATACAAACTCTCAGCGACTCGAAAAAAATGCAAGATTTCTATCGCTCTAGATATGGTAGCATTTTATAGACAATAAATGATATTTATTTTTCAAACTGACTAACAATATCACTTTTACATTTCATTTTTATTCGTTAAAAACGAGTGTTTCCTAGCAACCCTGAAAAGAAACACAAAAGCTCTGAAAATATATTATACACGTCTCAACACAAAAATCGAAACACCTTGCAAGTTTATGTTTTGTTAGGATAATCAGAAAAATATGTATAGGGATATAATTATGTCAAATGTCGTTTAATAGTGTATAATATGAGGTTTTAAAATCTTAATGTTTACGATCAAAATTCAAATTAAATTTTCATTGGTTTCGTTTTTTGTTTAACAAGTAATTTTTAGCCTGTATGGAGTATGAAGGAAATTGATAAAACAACACTATTCGATGTACCGATGACTGTTTAGTGCAGGCAGACGTAGCTCAGACACAAAGACAAGCTCTGTCTTACCGTCAGCGCTGATTCCTCCCCAAACCATCCACGAACCGCCACCATAGGTGACCTTTTCTTAATGCAGAATTGTGCAAAGCGTTCTCCATCTCTTCTGTACTTAGGCCTTGTTCCTTCCGTCGTTGCCATACAGCATAATTTTGCACTCATCGGAAAAGAGGACTTTGTTCCACTAGAGGTATTACCAATTTAGGTGCTCACGTGTAAAGTTAAAGTGCGCTCTTCGATGGTCTGCAGTCAATTTCGGCCCATTTGTAATTGTAGAGTCACTTACAGCCACCCTACGTACAGCGTGAAGCTGCTGCTACAGTTGAAAAGCATTAAGGCGTCGATTTCGTAAAGAAGTTGTTACAATAAATCGATCATCTCGCTCAGAAGTGACCCGATTCCTGCCAGATCCTGAACGGTGCGTGAACAACTCAGTCTCCCGATAGTGTTTGTAGACTCTATGAACAGACGACAGCCTTAGATGCAATCTTTCAGTCACAACACGCTGACTAAGTTCAGAATCCAGCAATGCCAGGATGGCGAAGTATCTATATGTTTTAGAAAAAAAAAAACCTTTTCAGACGTCCTAAAGTTACAGTAAACAAATAAAGAACAAAAAGTTTTAAGATAAGCGCTAATTTTTAGTTTTCAAAGGTGAAATGTACTCCAACTCTAAACACACATTTGTCTCAAAACTGTGAATCATTTCATTTATAGGATAAACAAATGAAATTATAATTTTGAAATTAGAACTTTAACTTATCACTGTAATAGCCAAAATGCCAGCTACACAATCATGTAATTTTTTTCATGGAAATAAAACTCTTGTGTTAAATTAGGACAGAAACCAAAAAACGGAAGTGTTTCGATTTTTCTGATGAGAAGTGTATTAAAACAATAAAAACGCTGCATTTAAGCCGCCAGTGTGCAGGGTCCTAAGCTACCTGAAGTGTATTTATACGATATGGAAACTTGGTAAATACTTGCACGAGTACAACTGCAATGAAACGCAAAGAATAATAGTGCTTGGAAAAGTTGTTTCAGACTTAGTTTTGCATTTGTATAAAACTGTTCGTCTGATTGTTTCTTATTTAAGTTGCGGCTTTCATATACACACATCAAAAGTGTCTAGGGATCAAGCATTTTTATGCGGATTTCTTGAGATTGAGATGTGGCTTTGTAATAAATTTATGATTTTATAAATTTATATGGATTCTTTTTGGTGCATTTCATAATTTGAAACAGGAACTGTTAATCAAATTCGAGTAAAAGATGAAAAGCAGCTGTCAATATTTTCCCTATAAAAACATACAACGCATTGAAGACATTATTAGTGCTACTGTTTCCCTACTACTGATTAAAACCAACGTTATTATGGAGCGGCGACGTCATTTAAGCAGGGAAGAAATGCTCAGAGCCGTGGGAATGATAGAAGCTGGTTCCCGGCAACGTACTGTGGCTTTAGCTCTGAATACAAGTCAGAGTGTTATCAGTCGACTTTGGACACGTTACCGAAGCACTGGTACCGTGGCTGAGCGCCATGGAGGACGGTATCGCTGCACCACACGGAGACAAGACCGATACATTCAAATCTTAACTCGAAGAGCTCCAACAATAACCGCCATGATGTTAGCCGTGAGGCTTCATCACTCTTCAGGGAACTTAATTAGCGACCAAGCAGTCAGAAACCGCTTGCATGAAGTGAACCTTCATTCCCGAAGACCGCTACGGGTACCACCTATAGCAATGCACAATCGTAGGATTCGATATCAATGGGCTCTTGAACACAGAAATTGGGCAGAAGAACAATGGCGTTTCGTGTGCTTTTCTGATGAGTCTCGTTTTGGTATGAGACCGGATACAAGACGTATACGACACTGGAGAACCCCTGGACGCCAACAGCGATTAAAATCCTGCCAGGAAGTCCATCCTTATAGTGGTGGAACCATCATGGTATGGGCGGGTATTTGGATCGGCGGAAGAACTGAGTTGATTTGGATCAGAGGCAACCTCAACGCTCAAATTTATGCTGAGACGATTGTATCTGACGTCATCGTTCCTCTACAAGTGCAATTCGGTCCCTTATTTCAGTTAATGCATGATAATGCACGACCGCACACCGCAAGAGTTGTAAGACAGACTCTCGCCGCAGCTAACATCAATGTCCTGCTCTGGCCTGCTCAGTCGCCAGACTTGAACCCGATTGAGCATGCATGGGATATGCTACAGAGAAGAGCTCTGCCGAATATGGAGGGTATCCAGTCGCAAGAAGACCTTTTTTTGTTGTTGCAACGAACATGGGCGGCCATTCCACAGCGTGATTTGGATGAACTCATTTTGAGTATGCCAAACCGATGTTCTTGTGTTGTTAGTGTTCGCGGTAGAAACACGGATTATTAATTGTTTAAGTTACCCAATAAAATTTTAAAGAAAACTGTTATTTCAGTCTTTTTTTCGAACTTTAATGTTAGTGGTTCAAATGTCAAAAATCCCTTTCTTAGGAAAATGGCAAATTTCTTTATTAATGCAAAGGTGACTTGGTTTATCGTTACTGTGACAAACGAAAACACTTTGTTTGATGAATCCTTAAAGAAAATTTTAATTAATATCAATCAGGAGAAAAGTTATTGCAAAAATATATGTTGATCCCTAGACACTTTTGATGTGTGTATGTTTTATTATTTAAAAATGTATAAAAGTTTTTCATTGATCTTTTAAGACTAATGTTTTTCTTCTATGCATATAAACTTTGTATATATTCTTCTTTTTGAATCGACTCTCAAACATCTTTGGAAAAATAAGCAGCTACCTGCACAACTCTTGTATTGGCCTCGTTAAGATCCTGCAAGGTGCAAGTGGCCGTGCACAACGGACATGACAAGAGGTAGGCCATATCTTCTACACTCTAACGGATCAGGAACACCCCATTTGGCCAGATTATATTAATTTTTTATCGGTAAAGTGACTTCCAAATTGGACACTACAAAAAAACATGACCACTATGGTTATATTCTCTAAGGCCACTACAGTTCGTGTTCTTCCAGATCCATAATAGTCTGCCAACGGTCAATCTCAGTAGAGATTAGCCATCTGCACAGTTGATATTATTACGCCAGTCGCTTAGCGAAGTACGTTGAGAAACTTTGACAGAAATCTAGAATGTTCGAGACACTAACGCCACCTGACGGCGAGTAGCAGTACGGAGTATCTCGAGTAGCTTCTGGAATATTCTTAGCAGTATAGGCGATATAGTCGATTTTACAAGAATGTTCTAGAACTCAAATACCGGGGTATAACTACATCGCAGAGGAATGCAGACGCCGACGCATGAAGGGTTCCGTAGTAACTATAATAATATAATATGTATATTTATTTGACAAAAAAAAACCTTACAAATTTGTTAAAAGCTTAGCTTATTTACTTTTTTTTACAACTACGTCAAATAACTTTGTTTTTCATAGTGTTTGTATGAATTACAAAGTTATATTTGCGGTTTTAGAAAATATGCTGTATCTCAAAAACTGCTGACCCGATCTCGTTCAAACCTATTTTGGTTGAAAGTTTACATTAAGATCTATAGGTATATGTATATGTTTTTTTTTTATTTTTCACTCCATTATTATATAATTATATATAGAAGTTAGAGGGGGGGACACGTTTTACCACTTTGTAAGCACATATCTGTTAAACGATTAACTTTATGAATGATGCCACATAAGCAGAGAGTTCATGAAACAAAATAGTTTTAGTTCCATGTATAGGGAGCCCCCATTTATTTTAAATATTTTTTTAATCGAAAAGCGGTTTACAGAATATATCTACCTACTAAGTTTCACATGCATAGTCTTAATAGTTTCGGAATAAAATGGCATATGGACGGACGGATGGACAGACAGACAGACAGACAGACCGACATGATGGAACTATAAGGCTGCCGTTTTTTGCCATTCGGCTACGGAACCCTAAAAATTATTAGAAGATGTTCTGAAGTTGAAAAAAATTCGGTCACCTAGTCATCTGCATAGCTCTTTCCGAACCATGTTGGGTTCGCCTTCTAGTTCTAACCGAATGTAGCAATGTTTTAGATGGTGTTTTAGTGGTGATGAACTGCCTATCTGACTTCCACAACTTTGTAGCTGGGTAATACGATACCCCTTGGTCAGACCAGTGTTAGATTTTGTGGCTTAGACAGGGTTAGTAGTAACGACCGTCAAAGATGTCCAAATCACGGCCGGGACCAACATGTGAGCCGAGACACGGACGAGTCTCGATATGTGTAGATGGTCACATATCCACAAATCTACACCGCCGCGCCGTGTCAGATAGTACTGATGCAAGCAAATCTTGAACTAGCTAGTATGTTCTGTTGAATCTTAAACCCCCTCTTATCTTAAAGAACGTTTTAAGTTCCTCCATGACACTATACTATACTATGATAATTTCTGAGGTCATCAGAAAACTTGAGGCTAGAGGTACCGAGTCACTCCACCGATTTCTTTGGTAGAGCTCAAGCAGTACGACTGTGGAATAATTTTCCATTGTCAGTAAGACAAGCACAAACCCTACCTTCTTTCAAAAACATGGTAAAAGATCTCTACCTCTCTCTTTAATTTGTTACTATTTATTATATATCTCAGCTTTGTTTTTTTTATGTATATATATGTATATGTGTATTGAGTATGTACGTTATTACTTTAGTATATAAGTGAATCGAATTTTAATCTGGACACGTAGGTAAAGTGACTGGATTAAAATCCACAACAATGTCTTTACCTATTATATACTTAGTTGAATTGATATTTCATAACAGTGCTGGTAGATGTGTTCCAAAAAATGTGTATATATACTATTTATAACAGTTGTCTGTGAAAATGTCTATCTAAAAGGAATAATTATTTCTTAAGTTTTACTCACGCAAAATACTTTACATTGAAAATACACGCTTAAAATACACCGTACTTACCTGAAGAGTACACTTTTATTACAAACTCCTACGCCCGAAAGCGTAATGAGTATAATGATTCTTACATACCTACTTGTGTAAAGGCATTTCACTTATCACATTTTCGCCTCCCTCTCACCTTCATTACAGAATTTCCTTAAACGATTTACCACCTTTTACCGCACTTAAAATCAATGTGAAGTAATGCAAGATTTAACATCTTCTGTTTATAACTTAAATACTGAAAGTCGATAAGAATATTTATATCTTAAATGTTTTTGAAGCTAAAAGTAATTATGTCGAGATACCGCTTCGTGTTATAATAAACGATACAAATATAGTTTTGCGAGAAAGGATTTGGCGTACGTTTTTAAACTGTGTACATCAAAGGAACTCTCAACGGTTCGAAAAATACTTAAATGTATTATGGTACATTTTTAAAAGGCGCCAATTCGAGGTAGCACAATACTGTCAGTAACTAAATATCAGTTTTTTATGTTAAGCGATTGCCTATTGGATCTCCAAGATAGTTTAAGTACGCAGTTAGGATCTCGAACGTTTTAAGAAGGAAAATACGTATCCCAGATTGCGTATTGCGAGTAGTGGCGAATACAGAGTAGGTAGCTATAAGTCCACACTGAAGGAGAGATTTAAAAATTTAAACTTGCACGTTGCGCGCTTCGAACAATCTGGTGTTTCGTGTAGAGAGGGGTAGACGAGTCGGGCATTTCGGGCGAGTTCGGCATTGAATAACAAGATGACATACTGTTTTGGGGAGCTTCCAGATCCGACTCTTCCCGACTATATTTCATTTTCTTAGCGTGTCGATGGCAAATATTTCAATATGTTTGGCGCTTAAATCAGCTATGCAAACACCGCTCTCTGATGCTGTTGCCAATATGCGTGTGGTATCAGCGCCACAGACCGTCAAATATACAGGTGACTAGATAAAAGTTGAGAAAATCCAGGCCGAGGTCTCTCCAGATATTATACCGTTTAAGCACCTTAATAAACTGCTGGACAACAATGATGCTCTTATTACTTTCAAGACTGTTCTGGACACTAATTTGCTTTACGATCTCACGTGAAGGCTACCTTTTCAGTAGAATTTGGTAATAAATAGGTACTAATTCCACAAAATGCAGTACTTAATTAGACATTTGCTTCAACACCTCTTTACTTTGATGTTGGAGTATGTTGTGCTGTATGGTCTAAATTACAGCGGAAGCCCTAGATGACGTCGCGAAAATAGAAAAAGTTATTTTTATCTGCTCTTTTCAAAAGAGAAATTGCTTCTGCCATTCAGTAGCAATGCTGGGAATTTGTATAATAATCATTTGGACATTCTTCTTAGTCGTTTCTCTCTTGACAGAGCGGTCGTGGTTATCAATCAGGAACAGTTTGAGTGACAAGTTCTGTTATACGGCACTATTCTTGTGGGACCGCCGCTTTTCTGGAACACTCATGAACAGGGCAGTTTGTTGCCGCCTTAATTGGGTCTGTCCATCTCATCGAGGAGCTATTTGGATCATTTGGACGTAAAATCTATATTTTCCTACTATATATTTATTTGCAAGGCTGTAAAATTGCTAGTTTTTACTGTCTTAATTTCCTGAGCTTCTGAAAAAGACCACCACCAAAGTATTAAGTAATTATGTAACATAATTAGGTTACCTACGTAATTGTTGTGGTTACGGATATGACTAGGTGTGACTTAAACTAAAAAGTTCTCTGTCTTTCAAACTAGGAAAATAACTAGGTAATTTAAAGAACAGTTTTATTGCTTTATTTAGCTAGCTTGACACATATTCATTATGTTAAGCAATTTATGTTGCCAAGCAAACAATTGTTTTAATATATGAAGCAATGAAATACTTATCTATTCAATTGTAAAAGATCATGCGATTTTATGACTTACACGATAATGTTATTGATCATTTTATGAAGTGTTTTTTTTTTAATTTATACAGTGATAAAACCGCACAAATGGCAATTTACTTTTCAGGGTTCCGTAGTAAAACAAGGAACCCTTACAGTTTCACCATGTGTATTTATTTATTATATACTTTATTGTTTACCTTACAATATTTCTATGGATACAAACGTAAAACTGGTAAAACGTACAAGGTGATGACGGGACGTTCTGCATGGCTTCCATGAGAATTGGCAGAAAGAGGTACACAGTCGAGACCATTAGAAAGAATGGAGGGAAGCCTTTGCTCAGCAGTGAGATAGTATGCGTTAGTAATAATAGCTACGGAACTGTGCATGTATCAACACCAATTTGTTGAATATTTAGCCTTTAGCATTTTGTGCTTGCCCGCTTTCCGCTCATGGATATCCCCACAACCCTTCGCTTAACGGTCGAGGCACATGCTGGTGGTCAACCAACATTCTCTGTGTCGTATAACTTCACAGAAATTTGGGCATTCAGTTTACTACAGTGTAGCTAGGAGCAAAATAGTTTGCAACGCTTCACTTGTCCGGTGGAATGAAATTAAAACTGCATGTACCTATGTAGCAACCCACGGTACACGTTATATGAAAGTCTTTTAGGTTTTTAGGATTCTCTTTCAGTCAACGTACTTTTTACTAGCGCGCCGTCTAGTACTGCCAACTACTGAATCTCACAAGAGCTAGTACCAGCAGTGGCAACTGTAAAAAAGCGACACACGTGATCTGGCGATCGCACACACTCCGGTTTGTACGCGTTATAATTGCACTATTTAATTATAATTGCCAATTTTGGTTTAAGTACTCTACCCTCTCAAATTTGCTTACTTTGGTGAATTCGTTTCGTCAAATGTTTCGAGCTCCTTGAAGTTCTTATTTGAGCTTTACGAACAAATGGTTGCACTATTTTGGGTTGGGTTCACGAAAATTGATGCTTTCCTTATAAAAAGCACCACATATGTTAAATCACATCAATTGCTCAGACTGGAAACCAACCAAAATATAGTTGAGAAAAGGCTAAGCAAGAGAAGGCTATGAAGACAACGTAATCAGTAATAAAAATATTATAATACGCCAGTTATTGCCTTTACAGTCATAATTTCCACCATGATTAATTATTCTACCAAATTAATTAATAGACGAACTATATTTTAATTTGTGACACATAACACCATTACTCTACTACCCTGCTGACGCCTTAAAAGCTACGTAAAGGCAACAAATATCAGCTAGAACGCGTAATTAAAGTGAGCGGTGACACAGAAAATTAATTCTGAAGACGCTTTCCTCTGACTTGGGGAAAGTAGGCGTCCATCCATGAGGAAGGAATGGAAATGTGGGTAATTTTGGGATGTGGTTGACGGCACTGAGTTAATTTTGGAAATGTATACTGGTCTATTTTTAGACAGGTTTAAAAAAGGTTTCTGTTCTGAATTATTCATTTTGAATGTGAAAAAGGATTGCTGTTTTTTTTTAATTAGCTAGCTGATTAGAAAGTATATAATTCAATTTTCTACGAAAATATTCCTGATGTTCGTGAGAGTACGATACGTGACGATAAAATGGCTTGTAACATAATTATGTGTCATCATTCATCACAGTATGTACTTCCCAATGAGCATAAAGTTGTAATATTTTATTTCAATTCATGAAGAGTAATAAGAATTTTAGTACGAATACATGGCTCTTTAGGTTCATAGTATGATATAACTAAGCTCCAAGTATCAATGTTACTTAGGTCTAAGCAGTAACAATACGTAATTATAAGTAGGTTTAGGTGATCAATGTTTTATTTACGCTGGCGAAAATACAAGTGCTTAAAGCTGAAAGTATCATAATATACCTATTCAAAACCTATTTTTTTTTTCTTATAATCGTCTGCTAACTTTTCTCGACTATGTCGGGGCCAGCTTCCAGATTTACCGAATGGAGTTCAGTAAATCAGTACTAATGTTGTGCATACTAGAGCTTACAGCCTATTTGACCTACACAACCCAGTCACTGGGTAACACTATCGTGTCTGGCTTCTAACTAGCTGTAATACCAAAAACAATGGCTTGTTGGTTAATGTTGGGGCTACCGCGCTTTTGCAGTGCATCGGGGATGTTTGCGGGGGCACTTGTGCCTGATTTTTTTTTTGCATTAATACGGTCGCGTATAGCACCCTTGATGCGGCGAGTGCGCTATAGCTCCAACAGCCTGATAGCTGTCGTCGCCGACAGGATAAGTAGTCCAATAATGTGGCACTGGATGACGACTGACAGAGAATCATTCACATATATTAATTAATTATTTTTTATGTGTATTTTATAATATTTCGTCCAATTTGTCTTCTTATTATTGTATTTTATAATTATTTTGAATTTGTGTGTTTATTTTTTGTTTATGTGTAAATGTGTCTCTACATGGACTTTGGTCTGAAAACAAAGTATTTTATTATTATTATTCATTTATTACATTGTATATACATATTATTTACATTTTTAAATATTCCTACAAAAACAAAAAACATTTAAAAATATAAAAAAAACAGTAGCCCACCCGTATCGGGAACAGGGTCCAAGCTACCGGTGGTCAGGGCTCCTGAGAGAGGAACCTCCTCACAATACGCGCCGTTTCCAGGAGCACTGCTTTCTGGATCAAGCCCTTGATCCAGCTGCCCAACGAGAGCCTCCTTAGATGTTGGTCGAGGCTCTTGGCTATTATACCATTGGCTGTGACGACTATCGGCACAATGATTGCTGTCTCCACATCCCACATGTTGACAACCTCGCGCGCCAGGTCAAGATACTTATTTTTTTTATCTATCTCAGCTTTCACGAGGTTCCCGTCATATGGGACCGCTATATCAACAATCACTGTGCGACGCTCTAATCGGTCTATTACCACTATATCAGGCTTATTGGCAACAATGGTCCTGTCTGTGATGGTAGACCGATCCCAGTACAGTGTAATATTGCCATTTTCGAGAACTTGGTCGGACACATACCTATAATACGGTACTTCTGATTCCACGAGATTGAATTTAAGAGCAAGTTGCTGGTGAACAATCCTAGCTACAAAGTTGTGTCTATGCAAATAGTCTCCGTCTCATATTATTATTAACATGCTCACCAAGACACGGAGGAATATCCATATGTTAAGGTTACCTAGCCACGGACACACCACTGCAAGCGTTGATCCCTGAACGATCCGTACGACTGTTTTTATTTAGGCAACGATCTCTTCCTTCTTATTTAAATACCTTATTTCTTATGTTTAAGCTATATAATGAAAATAACACCATCAAAAATATATAACACCAAATCTAAGAAGCAATTTATCCGCGCCTGTAATATAATTTACAGCAATAACACTCACGGATGCGCGCTAACTGCCGCTCAAGGCGTTTTCCTAACAACCGTTTACGTTATAATTTATGGTATATTTTAATTTTAATTAACAAGACTCCCGTTTTCTATTGTATTCGCTCATGGTGCGTTCATTTCATGATTTATTTAAGGCTTTACGATAATTTGAGTGTCTTTTTTTCCGCATTTGTTGGCTTTGACTGTAAAAAAAAAAATACTTTTTGCACAAATATAAATGTTGTTTTAACTATTTTCTCGGAGAACATTATTTGGTGCTCTTTGGAATTAATAATTAACACATTGATTGCAACACGCAATATTACTTTAATGTTACACGTTATTCGATAAACGATTTGCAATGATTACATTGCAAATTCTGTCTGAGCCCGAGTGATTATTAAGTCACTCAACTGCTTAACTGTTTCGACGAACTCAGTTCAATGACTGGATAAACTAATGGAAATCTATTTTAGTAAATAATATTTAGCAGCAACTATTCATTCATAAAACAAGAAAGACACTCTTCTTCGCTCCGTCGCAGTTGGGTGGAAATGAGACTCCTGTTGCAAATTTTTCCTACCCTTTCTAAAAAGGTATTTCAGGATTTTTTTTGTAGTGAATTTTTTGTACTTTTTGAATTTAATAAATAGTCATAAATCTACCACAAAATCAAATAAAACAATACATTGGTTTTTATTTTTATTACAAAATCAACTTTTTGCAACTTGCAATTAGTTACAATACTTTTTAGCAATAATACGTAGTTGGCAGTGATTATATGATGTTTACGCAAAATCGACGGAGCCTCGCTTCGCGGGGCTCCTATTTCTGGGTGGTTTAAAAAAAAATAACCTAACCTATCCGAGTCGGCTTACTCTGAGTCGGGGTGTTAACCTCCGCCGCACCCCCGCACTACACTCCTACAATTATTTCACTAAACTTAATCCAGTAATATATAAACACTAAACTTGAATGGTATTATAATTATATTCCTAGTAAGATAGTAATGAATCGCTTCCGTTTATCTATGTGTCGGTATATAATTATATCCCTAGGGATATAACCATACTACGGCTATATCTATCTTACTGCGACATATATACCCTTTAAATTACACGTTGTATATTACTCATCTATTTGGCACTTAAATATACTGACATGCAGAACGTCTGTTGTGCGGCTAAGATTATAATGGCGAAGTCCACGTGTACCATTATTTATCATCGTTTCTGTGGAACTTCATGCGATAACGTTATTATTATTAGAAATGTAATGTATTTCCGTCTTTCGAGATTGGTAAAATTGTTTCATGTTTACAATAGAATAGAATATTCAGGCAACTGTGACTCAAAAATGGTTAGTAGTGAACTACATAATTATGTTAGTAACATTTGTCTACGTGTAGCACAAGATATAATGATTACATTGGGGCACCGTCTTACGGGTCGAGCAAACTCAAACTCAACTCAAACTCTCAAACTCAAAATGTTTTATTTTTCAACCGACGACCAAAAGAGGAGGTTATCAATTCGACGCGTATATTTTTTTTTTCTCTTTTTTTTTATGTATGATCATCGATTACTCGAAGACGGCTGAACCGATTTGGAAAATTCTTTTTTTGTTTGAAAGGGTATACTTCGAAATTGGTACCATTTATCACCAAGTCAGGATCTGATGATGGGATCCTGGAGAAATCGAGGGAACTCTTCAAATATTATAGGCACACCTATGGCGTTTTGGGTACTTATTATAGTAACTTGTGCAGTTGCTCTCAAAAAATACCATTTGGAGAAGTGGAACTGATGATGAAGACCACAGATGGCCGCCGAACCTAGTCAATAATAAGTATTTCGTGGATTGCGATTCGAATACTTGAATATGGATTTTAAGCACTTTATGTTCGTCACAATGCATATGGTGATGTAGAGCTGATGGTGAAGTACCAGGAGAACTCCTCAAAAATTAACGGCCCAGCATTGGGAAAAGCAATATTTTGTAAAAGGTTACAAGTAGTTGAGATTTAGGCTCTTTTAACTAGGTAAATTAAAAATCGACCAACTAAAAAGAGTGAAATAAAATCATTTTACCAAAAAATTAAACCGACTCCCAAAAACACTGCAAAGTGAAAAATAACTTTAATTTCGGAAGTCGGTGCCAAAAACGAAAATACAAAACTAAAGACACCGACTACCGAAATTAAAGTTATTTTTCACTTTGCAGTGTTTTTGGGAGTCGGTTTAATTTTTTGGTAAAAAGTTATTTATCACATCTATAGGCTTACATGGGCACTTTTAAAACGTCAGCAGTTAGGGCACGGTTCGAAATTGGTCGTTTTCTATGGAGAAGAACCGGCAAGAAACTCCACATTTACTCTTTTCAAATCAAATTATCATTTTTACAATGTATCCATAATACAGGTTAATTAGATATGACAGGAGAGTACAGACTAAGTAATACAGCGCAATGGAATTACAAATAAAAAAATGTGAAACAAATCTAAGAGCAAAACGTGACATTGGGTTTTTCTATAAGAAATTTATCAGTAGTATCCTATTGAGTTTGGTATTTGGTGATGTGATACCCCCCTGTGTTGGAAAGCACGTTAGGTTGTTGCTCCCGGCTGTTATTTAGACATCTTTGACAGTCGTTACGAGTAGTCAGAAGTCATAAAATCTAACACTGGTTCTGGCCGAGGGCTATCGTGTTATACAGCTACTGGGTTTTGGAGGACAGATAGGCAGTCTGTTCATTTAAAACACTAATACTGTCAGCTTCATCCGATTAGACTGAAAGCCGACCGATATATATATATATATATATATATTTATTCATCAGACAAAAATATCTGTTGGGGTCTTCTCGTCGTTGACGGGTAACCCGGTCGTTGTTTAAAGGAACACCAAACCACTGTTAAATTCCAGAGTTTATTCTAAACCGTTTAGGAGTGTTTAGTAATCTGAGCCGCACTTAATGTTATGTTTTTCCGCACATAAACGCGTGTCGGAGGTTTAGTTTCGACTTGATTCATAAGTGATATCAATGAGTACTTATATACGTATTTTTGTTGTATGAGCATTATTGGCTCGTACAATATCCATACATTTGTTAGTAGGTGCTCTTAAACTTAATGTTAGTATCTTAACTTATAATTAATACACAACGCAACGAAAATAATTTTAAACAGAATTAATTATAATAATAAACAGAATGAATGAATCAATCTGTGGCCCGGTTGTCAAAGAACATGTCAGAAAATTTTTTCCTCCGAATTTTTCAGAATAATTTACAAATTAAATAGCCATATAAACAACATAGTCATGTTCAACAAAACCAAAATAGTAAAAAAAAATCTATGCATGAATAAATAGAGCAAACAATAAATGGAAAAACCAAAATGTTGACAAGAAACCGGGCACGACTGATTCAGAACACACGACCAAGACCTGCGGAATCGTCGCTCAGCGTCGCCTCGCAGCCGCCGGGACCAGCTCTAGCCGTGAGTGAAGAGACTCCGGCCGCTGCAGCTGCGTCGAGCTCGAGCGACGAATACTTCTCGCCGCCGACGACACCACCACCTGCGCGTCGGCGAGGATGAGGCCGCCCGCCGGCTAGCTTAGGACTTCGAGGCCCGCCGGCCTCTGATAGGGTCCCCGCTGCCGGTGGAAGTGTGCAGCGCATGCGATGGACAAATTCCATCAATGAAAATGTCATGCGCTCATACTTTGGGGCTACAGAGGGGGGAACTAACCTGACTGCGTACCGTGGTCGGATGCTCTCTCTGTTTCAGGTACTTGAACCAGCTGTCAACGTTTCGGCCCAACGACTGTCGGATCAGGTGCGGGTCATCCAGCGTAACCGTATGTTGGATGACGCCGTACTTGATAGACTACGCCTCGAATCACGGTGGAGTCGTGTCTCATCTGCTTCACCACAGGCTGCGGTGCAACTACAACCTAGTATCTCACCGCGACCCGACCAAGTCGGTGAAGATGATGAGGACCGGGCTACATCCGTGAGTACCCAGTGCAGTGAACGATTGAGGAGTGCTTTGGAGTGTGCATTACGGGAGTATCGCTCCACACCACCTGAGCTGAGACCTCGTTTGCCTCGTTTGCCCATGCATAAGAAAAATAGGGCGCTAGTGTGTGCTCTAGATTCACTGTTGTCAAATTATTTTGACAATAGCGAAGACCTCACCGATACCCATTCGATCCTGTACTGTGCCGCTGTTGCAGCGTGTCGGGTAGCTCATGTCAAGTTTCCAAAGACTGACAGAGCTATTCGGCCAGCTGTACCAGCTTGGCAGTGCAGGATCGAACGTCGTATCGCTGGGGCTAGAGCACTCATTGGCAAACTTATCTGCTTCAGACAGGGCAACACTCGCCCTAGAGTGATGCGCTTTGTGAGGCGGGCGTTCGCGGGGACTGATATTAGTCCTCGGGATTATCTGACCTGCGTCACAGAGCGCATCGACTTCCTGAAGCAGAAAGTCTATGCGTGGGCAAATAGAATTCGTAGATATAAGCGGCGGGTGGACCGATACACTCAGAATCGCACATTCCAAAGCAATGAAAGGTGGGTTTATAGGGCCTGGGAGCGACCTGACCAAGGTGTGACTGATACGTGCTTACCGGATGATGACGCCATGTGTTCGTTCTGGCGCAGCATCTGGTCGGCTCCTGTCAGTCACACCGAGGGTGACTGGATGAGTGAGATCAAGCGCACGTGCGATCTTATACCAGAAATGGGGGCAATTACGATCAGCCCCCAAGATGTAACCCGTGCAGTCCGTCCGTTATCCAACTGGAAATCTCCAGGACCAGACGGACTGCACAATTTTTGGATAAAATGGTTTCAAAGATCGCATGCCCGCTTGGCATCTCAGTTCCAGTCTGCCTTAGAGTCAGGATCGCTACCTCAATTCCTGACTACAGGAATAACCCACCTGCTCCATAAATCAGGTAGTACAGCGGAACCTAAAAATTATAGACCGATCACGTGCTTACCGACGGTCTATAAAGTTCTTACTTCCATTTTGAGAGCCAAAATTAATAATCATATTGATACAAATTCAATCATGTCTGCTTCTCAGAATGGATGTGGGAACGGGTCCCGCGGTACTAAGGAGCTTCTCCTCATTGATATTGCCATTAACCAACAGGTTCGTCGTTTCCGAAAGAATCTGTCGACATGTTGGATAGATTATAAGAAGGCCTATGATTCTGTTCCACATACATGGCTCAAGAAGGTGTTGGAGTTGTATAAAATAGACCCAATACTACGTAATTTTCTTGAGTCATGTATGGGGCAATGGAAGACGGTCCTTTGCTATCCAGGATGTCGACAGATCCAGGAAAACAGCGAACCGATTAGGATTGAGCGTGGCATATTTCAAGGCGACAGTCTGAGCCCACTGTGGTTTTGTCTGGCTCTCAACCCTCTCAGTACATTGCTGGAGGGTTCGGGGCTAGGCTACCAGTTGAGAAGAGGTGGTCAGGTCATATCACACTTGCTTTACATGGATGATTTGAAAATCTTTGCCACCAGCAAACTGCAACTGATGGAGCTACTGCAGGTAACAGAAACTTTCAGTAGCGCCATCGGGATGGAATTTGGGGTGGACAAGTGTGCAGTTATGCATGTAAAGCGAGGGGAGATTATGGAATCCGTGGGAACTCAACTCTCGGATTCCATACACCTAAGATCCCTCGGCTCAACTGAAACCTACAAGTATTTGGGTATGTCAGAGGCACTAGGCATCAATGTTGCTTATGTTAAACAGTCATTGAAGGAACGCTTCTTTGGCCGCCTGAATAAAGTACTGAATAGTCTTCTATCAGGCGGAAACAAGGTGCGTGCCTTCAATGGTTGGGTCATGCCAGTATTGATGTGCTCTTTTGGCATACTCAAATGGACTCAGACTGAACTTGACGCCTTGGACAGGCGGGTCCGCACTACGCTAACTGCAAATCGAATGCATCACCCACGTTCATCGGTGATGAGGCTGTATATCCCGCGGAAGTACGGGGGTCGTGGCATTTTAAATGCAAAGACCCTACACAACCGCGAGGTATGCAGCCTTAGGGAATATTTCCTAGAAGCCGACGTGGGTATGCATCGAGATGTGATAGCGGTGGACAAAGGCCTCACTCCGCTCTCCTTAGGTAGCGAGAATTGGCGCAAACCTGTAGTATTAGATACTAATGACCGCAGAGAAGTATGGCAGAGCAAGGAGCTTCACGGGCGCTATTACCGGGCCCTTCATGGGTCTGACGTAGACACATTAGCGTCCGTAGCCTGGTTACGTTTTGGTGACCTCTTCGGGGAAACCGAAGGTTTTGTCTGTGCGATTATGGACGAAGTTATGATGACGAATAACTATCGGAAGTATATTGTGAAGGATGGTACGGTAGACATATGTCGGGCATGTCACAAACCGGGAGAATCCATTCGTCACATTATCTCCGGCTGTTCTCGTCTGGCTAACGGAGACTATTTGCATAGACATAACCTCGTAGCCAGGATTATTCACCAGCAACTTGCTTTGAAATACAATCTTGTGGAATCAGAAGTACCATACTACAGGTATGTGCCCGACCCAGTTCTCGAAAATGGCAATATTACACTGTATTGGGATCGGTCTATCATCACTGACAGGACTATTGTTGCCAATAAGCCTGACATAGTGGTGATAGACCGATTAGAGCGTCGCACAATGATTGTTGATATAGCAGTCCCCCATGACGAGAACCTCGTGAAAGCTGAGATAGATAAAAAAAATAAGTATTTTGACCTGGCGCGCGAGGTTGTCGACATGTGGGATGTGGAGACAGCAATCATTGTGCCGATAGTCGTCACAGCCAATGGTATAATAGCCAAGAGCCTCGACCAACATCTAAGGAGGCTCTCGTTGGGCAGCTGAATCAAGGGCTTGATCCAGAAAGCAGTGCTCCTGGAAACGGCGCGTATTGTGAGGAGGTTCCTCTCTATGGAGCCCTGACCACCGGTAGCTTGGACCCTGTTCCCGATACCGGTGGGCTGCTATTTTTTATATTTTTAAATGTTTTTATTTTTTATATTAATATTTAAAAATGTAATCTATATGTATATATATTAAATAAATGGAATAATAACAGAATGAACTAAGTAATAAAAATAAATAATTTAGTTACGATGTAAATTTTTCCAAGATTCGACTATCGGTTCGTTAAATAAATAATAACAAAAAAAAGAGAAAAAAATACAATACTGGCAATTTCGACACAATAAAAATTAACTAAAAAGTGGGGCGTCATATGAGTTCCAAGAAAGTTACTTCTTAGGTAAGGTACTTATTAGGTTACGAGGATTATGCAACATAAAGATTGTTGTGAAAAGGGACACACTTTAAAATAATCGATATAAGTACTGCATAATCCTCCTAACCTAGCAAGTGCCTCAACATCATTAACTATGTTTTGGAATGGGAAAGCCAAAAAAATAACTCGTGACATTTTTTTGACATTTTAGTGTGACTTCTGGAACAGTCTCAAATGAGAAGCTTCCCAATCTCATTAACCAAGGCATAATGCAATTTAATTAATTTACTCATTAATAACAGAACAAGTACGAAAACAAACTCCCTAACTCAGGAACAAACTCCAAGCAAGAACAAAATACGAAATATACATTACAAAGAACATAATATGTTGATATATTATCTTCTAAACAACAGTATATGAGTTCAAAGCTAACAAACAAACTTCTAAGTTAATCACAAAGACGCGAGAACTTCCAATGTCGTTTGTTAACGTCTTGTTAACTAGAATTAAGTCAGTAAAGAACTTGTAACTGTTTGTGCTCCCTTTGACAGATTCGAAAACGGCCAATTAGGTAAAATTAACAAGAACTTCGGAAGTTTACTGCAATTAGCGACAAAGAAAGGGTTTTTAAACAATTGTGGTGAGATGGACTGAGCGAAAGGAAGTTTTTAAGGTTACATTTCTGTTTCCTTTTAGTTTGAGGGATTAGCAGAAATGTTACATTTAGTGACCAAGACAACTGCGTATTGTTTTGCATTTTTTCCGTATGCGCTTGTTTGATAGATAGGTTTACGTAAGTACCTACAGGGTGGACGGTACATTTTTTATGCAAAAAAGTGTCTCATATAAACCGAAGCAATATCGCCAAGTGATCGGCAATCTTCGTGAGTGGTAGTGTGCGAGATATTGTAAATGTCGTGTTTCTTGTATGGTGAACGTCCGAACGACCGTATTCTTATTTTTAGGTACTTACATGGTACTTACATCTATTTATTGCGTACCGTTGTACCGCGATATAAAAATTGCTAGTTATCTTTGTAGTATTTACCTTGTTTCTATGCTTTGATACAATTACTAAATAGGTGTTTGTTTGGTTTATAAGAATGTAAAGAGAGTAAAGGGGCTGTTATTCACTACGCGGCTTTAGTGCGGGTAGGTGACTTTCATTTGTCCTAGAATTTTTGGACACAACTGCTTCTCTGAAGAAGAGAGTTCAGACCTCCAACATGCAAATGAAAAATACATTATCTCTTACTCTGTCTAGTTGTGGCCCTTTCGCTTCAGAAAGGAAGGAATCGTTAGATGATTTTCCCACCGAAAAAATAAACAACAAACGTAGTACAGTAAAAATACAATACCTACTAATTCACATATATGATTGAGGTCAGTTATGCTAAAAGATAAGAAAGAACACAATCAGCCTACAACAGTCCCACAGCTGGGAGGCACACGATTCCCCTATATGACAGGATATGGGCCAAAATCTAATACATGGGCCTAGTGCGAGTTCGTAGATATCACATGTTTTCGGATTTCAAGTATGTGAGGGTTTTACCACGACCTACAAACTCATACTAGTTACACCTTTAACCATTGTGCCAACACTGTCCAAAAAAAAAACACTTGCATAAAAGAGAAAAAATAATTTCAAAACATTTTATTTTCACGTTCTAGTCTTAATTATTTGCATTAATTTTACTTGACGTGGACACTTTAATTTAAATAAATTTTATCTCGGTTTCAAGAGTAAATTGAAAAAGCGATTATTTTTAAATATTTAAATAGACTGGATGTGTGTTATGGACAACTCATTTAATCGTAGTAAAATTAATTAGAGCTTTTCTTGTGACTAATTGAAATATCAAGATATTTGTATATAAAACTAGCAGCAGCGCGGGGCTACGCCCCCGTGGACATTATCATAAAAAATAGATAAAAACATTACCCTTTTTCTTTTGTATTTGGGTAAAATAATCTTCTTAAGCTTTAAGCTACATACTTCCATTACAGATTTCATCCAAATCCACCCATTACTGTCGAAGAATAGCGCGTTTAAACAAACAAACAAATTTTTCCGCTTTATAATATTAGTTTTAATAATCCGGATGAGTGTAATCATCATAGTAAATAATTAAAAATAATGAGAGCTCGTTTTTGACATTAATTTAAATGTCAAGATTTATGTTTATAAAAAACTAAATTACTGTAATCAAAGATTCATTATTCTCCAGGAGGTCGGCATCACGCAGCGTCTGTCGGCCCTTACGGGCTACGGCTACAGTCGCACATACTGTGGTACTTTGATCACGTCTAGGTGGGGTAACGACTCTATAAAACGGCTGGTCATTCAAGGAAAAGTGGAGGGAACCAGGTCGCGTGGCAGGTCACATATGCGCTGGACAGACCAAATGAAATCCGCAGTGGGAAACGGCGTATATGACTGCGCCAGGCACTCTGCCAAAGGGGGAGATGGTGGGAGATCGTCCGGAAAGCAGTGTCTATGTGACAATGACTTCTCTAAGAAGAGCAAAGCAACAAAGAAGATAGATCACTTACAGTATTTATATAGACATGGATAATAATAAGGGTACCTATACGAAACTATAGAAACGATAAATGGATTGAGTGGGATCATATTATATAGCATGAGTATTGGAGTTGCCTATAGAAATTAATGGAAGAAGAGGACCTGAAGTTCAGGCTGTACCTGCGACTTGTTCGCATGGTTCTTCCCACGTTAGTCCCGATCCCGTGGGAATTCTGGCATAAAAAGTAGCTTTAACGCTGCCTGATAACTTTCTCTTTCTTCCAGTAAATCCGGTTGAGGCATTCCAGTGATAGGTAAAACCAGCGTTTGTAAAAGTTTATTTGTGTTTTAGTATTCCTTATATTACTTGAGAAAATACAGTTATTTTGAAATCACAGACAGACACTTATATATATACTTGATATAAGTATGTGGGGACACATATCTATGTAATCTCATTTGTAGAACTATGATTACAGTTGGTGATTGACTCTCGAGCGTTTCACTTGTGTATCCTTAACTCGTAACGTTACACGCAAGCTACACACATACTCAACAAGTATATTATGTGTAGTTGAATGTACTTTGAAATGGTTACATAGGTACTTACAAAGAAGTAAGAAAGTAGTTATCACCATCACGATAGATCTGTATGTTCTAATGTGTATCTAAAAAACAATATAAGCACTGTCGCTTAGAAGCGACAGTGCTTATATTGTTTTTTAGAGCAGTTATATTGGTGCATGACGTGTCTTTATGAAGCTCGTGATTGGATGAGATATTTCATCAGGGAAAATTTTTCGAAACTGCCCACGTGGGTAACACGATTTTAAATATCATTCTACTCCAAAATCTTAACCACATCGTTAGAAAAGTATCTCAATGTGCCACTACTCAGCACAAACCTTTAATACAATAATTATAATGATAGTCAAATCATACAAAACCAATTTTACCTCCATCATAAATTAATTACCCCAGATTGCTCTCTTCAACCATTTCTAAAGCTTAGAGACAATATAGCAAAGCGTGTTCCAAACACACGCTTCAAGCCTTCATGGTTCTCTAGCATTCATTAATGTTACCATTTGTATCTGCCTTGAATAAGCAATGTATTCTAGTAAATAAACTAATCCGCTAGAGAGCGTACGCGTTGTCACTTCATCAAACAGTTGTGACAATAATGCAATTGTGTTCACCGTACATTTGTTAGAGATAAGAGAATATCCTTGTTGCTCGAGGAACACCCCTGATTGGTACATCGCAGCTGTGTTAGTATGACAAACATGGGCGGGTTACTATTGGATACGAAGTCGGAATATAGTCACGTGAGGTAGAGTGGATTCGGTAGTGGTATTGGGTGCATTTCCAAACTCTATTAGTCCATCAATCAGATTACCAAAAAAGATCGGACAAATATAATTATATAATTTTTAACTAGAAGCGACGACGTCACAAGATCTCGCTTGACCTTTACTTTTTGTGTTTTTAAATTGAAAGTAAACTGGAATATGGTGTTGAAATAAACTTACAGTCTTCGTCAGTCATGTCATTGACGACAATCCTTGTGAAAGTTTTAGGGTTCTTTTTGAACTAATCATCTTTGCTTGTACACCCACTACATTGTGGTCTTTTTAATCCATAGATTGACTGGTAGAGAATGCCTTGTTGCATTAAATCCGCCCATGTACCACTATTATAAAGTATAATAGTGGTACATGGGCGGCTATTATAAAGTACATAAAACTTAAATAAATAAATAAAAACATACACCCCTTATCATTCTAAAAGCGATTATTATTTAAATGAAATTTTGGTGATCATTTTCAAAAATAAATTAGAAAAAGATATAAAATTAATTAATGTTAGTGAAATTAGTAAGTTTTGATTATTGATTTATTTTTTATTGATTAAAATATTTGCTTTGTCAAGTATTATATATACCTATTTATGTTGTTTTTTTATATATATAATTATTTTATTAATGTAAATGTGAGGACTATGTAGATTATTCTATTTTCGTTGTTTTTACTTTCACTTTAATTTATTTAATGATTTCAAGCAGTTTGAGTACTTGTGTGGCCTACCCAAATGTCCTTACTTTGGTATTGTTCGTCAAATTGTTGGACAGGTCCGCTCAAAGGGTTCGGTTTTTCTTCTCATAGTAGTCAGTTAGGAAATACCAGCCTCATCTAGCTAAACTAAACTTAAAACGCAAAAACATGACGTGTAAAAGTGTTATTTATAAACAATTTAAAAAATAATATTTCATTTCATTTCATTTCAAATGTAAAAGTTATCACACCATTATCCTAAATCCCACGGAGGTTGAAATGGTAATGTGGGCGTGGCGAGCGCGCCACATTTATGATACGACAATCATAGCGGCGTTTAGTGCGCTTCGGATTACTTCGGAACACAGAGCTCTGCTTTAAAATGCCGTGTTGTGCAATTATAACCTGTAAAACAAAAAGTCAGACCGCAAGTATAGAGCGAGGAGGTATATCTTTCCATCGGTAAGTCGAAAATAACATTTAATTACAATTTTATTTATAAAAAACATAAAAATATTCTGATCACTATGAAATTCCGAACATTAACGAACATTATTGCAACAAGTTACAAAAAGTATACATTGCCCGTTGTGTACTCGCTTAATCAACGCAATGACCAAGTCCGCTTACAGTGTATTGCATGCGCCACACTTCAACCGTTGACGTTTTGTCCTTTGCCCTGATTGAGTGAGTTACAATCAGTAGCAAGCTCTCGATTTAAGTGTTTGTAATTTATTTGTGTGCGTAGTTCGCATACGTAACGGGCCTCTTGCTTGTAGTAAAGCTAAAGAGTGGGGAGACAAGCAGCGACACGCGTTCTCATACAAATCAGGAACTATTTCCATTCTAACCTCTTTTATCTGTTCTGTGCTAATTCCAATCACCGTATGCATACCTCATCCTTTACTAAACTATTATCTATGGATCTTGAGTTTTGTCTGTGGTGAATAATATAATGGAATCTGTAGAAAAAAAAAAACATTCATATTTTCTTAGCAACCCCAGTAGTTAAGCCAACAATTTAAAATTAAATCCGATTTCTGCTTCTAGTTTATAAAAAACCTGCCAAGTGCGAGTCGGACTCGTGCACGAAGGATTCCGTACCATTATCTATATAAACGGCAAAAACATCATATCTGTTGTATGGGAGCCCCCCTTAAATATTTGTTTATTTTAATTTAATTATTAATTTTTGAAGAGAATATATAACTAATTATTCTGTGAACATTTCAAGCGTCGCCGTTATCAATATCGAGCAAAAACAAGCAAAAAAGATCATGTTTGTTGTATGGGAGCCCCCTTAAATGATTATTTTATTCTGTTTTTTAGTATTTTTGTTATAGCAGCAACAGAAATACATCATCCGTAAAAATATCAACTGTGTAACTATCTCGGTTCATGAGATACAGCCTGGTGACTGATGGACAGACAGACAGACGGACGCACAGCGGAGTTTCAGTAATAGGGTCCCGTTTTACCCTTTGGGTACGGAACCCTAAAAAAACAACAGTCTAGATTAATTTAAAAAGCCCCGGTTTCTGTAATTCTATATCTTAAACGAATGGTCCCATTACTGATGTTCTAGATCGAACGTTTAATGTACGGTAAAAATATTTTTACTGAAAAGTGAAAATAATTATTGTACCTACAAGCTAAAAAATACTGTGCAAAGCCGTGCTGTAGTACTTAGAGAAAGAATACATTTTTATAGGGTATTTTGATGCTGTTCTTTGACGTCAGTGTTGTGAAAATGGAAAAATGCTTGTCTTTTCTGTGTGTATGTTTAATGTGGCATTCACCTGCCAATAAGGAATAGTTAATAAACAGGTTGATTAACTTATAGGCAACCTTTTTGGACTGTTACAAATAGATATTGACTACTTTAAGTTCAGGAGCTATGATTGTAAATTATCGTAAATAAAATTACTTGATTTGGTTTAATCATTAAATAAATTATTAGGTACCAGACATCAAACTTATTATTTTACTAATCTATTTAAGACAAAGATTTAAATGTTACTGAACGGTTTGATTACCTATGAGAAAAAGTTACGCTGTTCTGAAAAATGCAACAAATTTGAAACAGAAATGTCTTTCGACGGACTGGGGCATTTTAATGTATTTTACTCCGCATTCATTAGTATTCAAATGACATGACAATATGTCACGCTGAAAAACTTTCGAGTTATACAAACCAGTGGTAGGCAACGTTTGTAATGTGCCTCTCTCAGCTTAAGTAAACGTTTATTTTACTTAGCAGCTTTGTGTCAAAGACATAAATGAAATGTAAATTGTTTAAACTGGGATCTGGCGTATGATTTCCCACGTCTGAGTTCATATCTACACGTAACACTATGTTTTGTTCTAAGGAGGTTTTACTTACTTACTTTACTTTAACAATTTGATTTGTGGTAACTTCACAAACTGTTGATAGTCTCTATTTTCAATGTCATGATTGTACGCGGATTCTGAATTAGTTTGTGGAAGAACAGAAAACAAGTCGAAAGGAAATTTTTTCGTATATTAGCTGTGTACATAATGACATATATTGTGTATTTACGTACTTAACAGTAAAGCAGGCCTAAGCAATAAAAACAATTAAGAATCGATTGAGAGAAAAGAATGCTAGGAAATTATACAGGGTTATTGGAAATACGTCCCGATTCTGTTAAGGGCGTGTAGATGAGGTCATTAACTAACAAATGAACCCTAAGTTTCTAGGCCTAAATTATAGCATTATCGAGAAATTTTTTTCTCGATAATGTTTTCTCTTTTAAAAAATTATAAAAAAAAAAAACGAAAACACGTATTAGCATTCTTATTTATTAAATAGCTAAAGAATTAAGTTGCGCTTAATAAAAAAACATAAAACAATTAAAAACCTCCGTGCTGTTGAAAAAAGTCCAATACTTATTTTATTTTTATGATTTTTGCAACGTCTTATGAAATAAATATTTTTTTCTCCTAAAAATCACTAATCTATTTTGACGGCGGAACATTTTATTTGTTAGTTAATGACCTCATCTACACGCCCTTAACAGGATCGGGACATATTTCCAATAACCCTGTATACAGATAATGTACATTTTTAATTAGGACCAATACATGTGTGTAACAAAAAACCAGATGCAATATTTTCAAATAAAATAGAGGTGAGGAAGAGACAGAAACAGAGCACAAATAAAACAGAGGACTCCGCTAGGAGAAATATTGGGGTGATAATTAAATTAACGTGTTCAGACCAAGTTATCATCAGCTGCTAAATCCATTCCCAACTACAATGGTCGGCTTCCAGTCTATCCAGATGAATCCAGTAGCTGGATAACACGCTACCTCTTAACATGACTGGTACCTATAAGATTTTCGAGCCTCTGACTGCTTTTGACTGCCCGTAACGACTATCAAAGACCTCGAAATGACAGGCAGACCAATGGCTTAACGTTCTTTCCGAGTGGTCCGGTGGAATTTCGATATGTTATGATGGTCACCCATCCAGAAACTGACCTCGGCAAGCGTTGCTTAACCTTCAAGATCAACCCATGTGGTTGTTATTATTAAGCTACGAGCTCCTCAGTGTTCAGACCGTGTCCATATTGGCTCACCTAAAGTTCTTTACCCGAAATTGTTCGTTCTAATAGTTTGTAATCCGAATCACTCTCCGCCTGGGGAATGGCGGAGGGGCGTGTAGGTATATAATAGATGTTTATTGCTACTGACATTATGAAGTTGAATGCTTCGGAATTATGAACATTAGAGACAGAGTAGTTAGGAATTGTGATTGTTAGGATGAAAAATGTTAGGAAGAACATTTTCGGATTTCCAATTATCGGAGTAGAAAATTTAGGTGAACTTTGGCGCACCCGTTCAGACCAAGTAACATTAGTAAAAAGTAGTATAGGTGATAATATTATTAATGCGAATGATTTGATTTGGGCATTTTTGTCACCAAATCACGTCAAAATAGCAGAACGGATCTGAATGAACATAGAAATAGAGAGTCTAGAATAGGCAACAGCTAATATTTTAGACAAACTTAGCTGAAATTACAGTGCAAGAAATAATATTGTTTTTGGTGCTGAAAAAGTATAGGTATACTCTTTTGGATGAGAGTGATGGATGAGTCTTGTGAAATGTATATCGAGCAATGTATGTTGATGAAATTAGAATAATGAGGTACTAAATTAGTCACATTTATTCAAGAGATGTAATGACCTAATACCGAGCTAAATAATCAATAGCAATTGTTTACGTAAATACACCTCACGTTTTAATTCCTGGCATTCTATTCTTCATTATCCCGATTAATTACAATTAAAATGATGGGTCGTGCTAATTATTCAACATCAAAGACATGGCGTATCCTCTGTCCACGGTTTGGCAAATATTCCGACAGTTATTTATGGGTTACACACATAAATTATCTTAATTTAGTCTCTGTTTCTCTATGTCAGTTTTTGCTTCTTCTACAAACACACTAAAGACCTCATCATGTCTCTCTCTAGATGAGTCCTTTTTTGTTCCTATCCTTCAATAGGTAAATAGATTCCAATAAGATGTAAATTGTATATTAACACCCTTTTTTTTCTGAGTGAGAAAATCATCAAAACCGCTGCAAAACCTCCCGCTGTGGGTGAAGAGGAAAGGAGTGTCAGACTTCCACTGACTAAAAACCCATTGTTCGGTCCCATACGTGTATTTTGAACGCACCTTTTGGTATGGCAATTATCTATGGTCTTTGATTTTGACACTTGACATATAACCTTTGCTTGCTGTTAGAAAAAAGTCCACCGTTTGGGAGATTGATTTTATTGATTGTAATTGGAAATCGAATTGAATCTCAGGTGCTATTGACAGATTGATCGTGATTAGTGATTAATTGAAATCTAGAATCCCGAATTGAGTGAAAGAAACAATAACGCCAAATGAAGTCAGACTGACTGACACGCGAATATTGTTGACTTGTAATTGCATGAATCTAGTGTGAATTGGTGCTAAAATACGGCCCGTGAATTGGTGATAAATAGCTGCTCCAATCTGGTGCGAAGTTTGTGCTACATCCCGGCCTGGACCACGCTGTGGAAGCTTGCGTCTTTTGTGACCGCCGTGACACCACTTGACACCATTACACATTCAAATATACTTACACACACACACACCACGGACGTGATCAGGAAGGTCGAAGCTTGTTGTCTCCAGCTCAGAGGGTGAGTGATTATTATTATCCGAACAAGGCCTAAGAGCCTATTGTTTGTAAAGCAACGTTAAAGCTCCACGTACCGTGGACAGTTCGACATACCAGTTACCGTTGGCTGGGCTTGGTGTCCAACACCCGTCCTTCTCGTTCAGTTGCCCTTGCGTTCCGGGGCCACGGTATCTCGTTAGAACATTCCCCCATACCCGGGATGGGTATATTAACACCCTACTGCTTATGTCTCACTTAATTTTATGTGTAGAATCTCTTACAGACAACCTTTGAATGGGCAGTAATTAAAGGAGATAGATTTTGGGCTGTCAGTGTACATCATCATACATAGTACTAATTAAACATAATTCAATATAATAATAATAAATAATAGAGAAAGGAGGGAAAAAAAATATAGTGAGAGGTAGTGCTCCTTCACCATTCTTTTGAACGTAGGCAATATTTCAGCACGCCTCACATCTATGGGCAATGCACGGGCCGCTTGGATAGTGAAAAATTTATCGAAGAAAGAAATGGAATGCATACGGATATTTAACTCTAAATTTTCCGATGATCTCAAGGACCTTGAATGTGTGTCACAGAGAAACCGAAAGCGGTCTTTAAGATAAAATGGAGTGAAAGGATTAAATAGCACATTATAAAGCAGAGAAAGTAAATGAACATTCCGGCGAAACCTAGGAAGGAATCCATTTGAGCTTAGTACGAAATTCAGAAACATGGTCATATTTGCGCAAGCCAAAAATAAACCTAATACAGAGATTTTGAAGACGCTCTAGCTAGTCGAATTGGTCTTGGGTCCAATCAAGATAGCTGGCATCAGCATAGTCCAAGATAGGAAGAAGAACAGATTGTGCAGTTGCAATTTTAGTGGTGATGCGAAGAAAACTACGAAGGCGTCTCAGGGAGCTTGCAGAAGCAAACAGTTTACGACTGACTTCCTGCAGTTGCTTCGTCCAAGACAGAGTTTTGTCGATGCATATCCCCAAGTTCTCCACGGCGTGATTAAACGGAATGACGGTTATTAAAGGAAACGGAGAAGTGTCGACCATCGATCTTAGAGATAGTCCGGGAACTACCAACAGCAATCACTTGGGTTTTGGCAGGATTGATTTTCAGTCCGAACTCAGTGCTCCAATCACTAATTCGAGCGAGGTCTGTTTTAATTGTCCTAATGGCATCAGATAAGTCGACGAGGGGTGCTTGCGTGTAAATTTGTAAATCATCAGCATACAAGTGGTAGAAGGAAGATAGTCGTTGAGTGATAGCATTAATAAAAAGTACGAAAAGTAAAGGAGATAAAACGCCACCCTGCGGCACACCGGCAGAGGTGTCATACCAAGAAGAAAAAGAATCCTCAGTGCAAATACGTTGCCGGCGACCAGATAACTACGATACCAGTCAATTACCAAAGGAGATATGTTAAACGAGCATATAATGCCAAGCAAAATGTATATAAAATGTATGTATATATGTAAAATATATACATGTGTTTAAAAGAAGGATTAGATATACATAATAAACAAAAATGAAAGAATTATTCAATTTGGTGCAATCGTTCCAACGTTAAGCGCATATAGGTACCAATGTAAATACCTTCAGAGATACGTTTTGGAGATTCAATTTTATTATTTAAGTTTCTTGTTAGCACGTTAATGGTTTGACTTTTTCTCCAAGCCTGATTTTTTTGACCTATCCATAACATAAATCTCGACACTTACTTTCAGTATACACACATAATACATCTTTATTTAGCCTCCTCTTTGTTTAACCAACAACAAAATTGGCGGTTAGGGAAAAAAGGTGACTATGACAGATGGTTGGTTTCCTCTCAACAAAAATGATGCCCTGTTCCTTATGCCACGGTCATTTGTTTGGCCCAAGTTCTATTTATATTTGGTAAGCGGTTACTGGCCGAGACATTATGTAATTTATTTTGACTAAATTTAGAAAGCAAAAGAAGTAAAGGTGTCATTAACCGACTTCTTTTGAAATGAAATGAAATGAAATATTTATTTTTGAAAACTTTTACACGTCATGTTTTTTTTGCGTGTTATGTTTAGTTTAGCTAGATGAGGCCGGTATTTCCTGACTACTCTGAGAAGAAACACCGAAACAAACTCAGAGGTCAAAGTCTCTTTTGAAGTCCAGACAATTTGTATTTGTATATGAGAAGCATGTAGGTTCATGTCTGTGGTATTCTTTTGAGGAAATAACCACGCAAATTTGTGTATAGTTTTACGAACAATATTTGAGTCATGCGTTAGTTATAAATAACCATTGTGTTTTAATAAGGTTGCCTAATGTATCTCTAAATGGCTTGAAATTATAATATCACGCTCATATACCCTTGACTGACTACTACAAAGTTGACTTTACTATTTTCAAGCAACAACTAACTTGTCAATACAAATATTGTAAATGCGAATGTTAAGTTGTATTATTGGATAGTTGTTTGTAACTCAATTACGCCGAAATTACTGTACCGATCTGGATGAAACTCAATATAGTGATACAATATAAGCTACGTTTTATATTTCCACGCGAACAAAGTCGCAGTGAGTCAAAATATAAATGTACTAGCAACCCATATTCTCGTTAATTGTATTTATTTCAATGAAAATCGTACCGAAATCAGTTTTGTGCCTAAGATAAAGTGAGCAGTGGAATAAGCAGAGGCAGCCAGTCACTTTCTTTAATAGAAAATAAATCTATACTAACATAATGAAGAGGTATTTTTCTTTTTTGAAGTTTCTATGTAGGGGATAATCTCTGGAACGAATGACCTGATTTGAAAATGTTTTTCAATGGTGGTAAGGTGCATTATTAGTGAGTGCTATATGCTATAAATTATTTTGAAATCCACGCGGATGCAGTCGCGGGAGAAATGCTAGTATATTATATAGATTAGATAGAATTCATCTAATCCAAACTAAAGAACAATCTATAAAATCAACCAATGTATCTAGATATACAACGGGTAATTTAAAGGGTATATACATACCAAGTGCACGGTTTCTTTGGATGATAATAAACGATATGGCAAGGGTTTTATAATCCTATGTCTACATGTGTGAAGTATAATAGAAATTTAAATACATTGATACCAGAGGCAGAATTTTCATATTAAGAAGAACGAAGAGAATCACCGTGTTATTGACAAGTTACGTAGACAATTATCGACCCTCGTAGTGCTGTGACACGTTTGTTATGATTGGTATTCAAGAAACATATGAAACCGATAATTTGGTATCAATTCTTTGAGTCACTTATTTTGAGCTGAAACTGTGCATAGAGACTCCATACCAGATGTTGTCTTCAGCCCCTTTGGATAGATATTACACGTTGTATAGAAGCTAGATAGCTTAAAAATTCGTTGTCAATACTGTCGGCCAGGAATATACCAAAGAAACTGGAGGCATTGCAACGTTGTATGGCAATGCTCAGTCTCTAGCCAAAGTAAAAACGAGCTTATTGAAATGAAATAATGGTGTTTATTTTACCTGTAAATGTAAACTAGATGAGGCCAGTGTTTCCTAACTGACTACTCTGAGAAGAGACACTGAAAAAAACTCAGAAGTCAACATCTCTTTTAAAGTCCATACAATCTGTAGTGATCAAGTCATATAAGAGACATGTAGGGTAATGCCTGTGGCGCCCTTTAGAAGACAGAGTCACACAGATTTGAGCAGACCCGTCCTCAGTGCAAGCATTTGTCAAATATCGCGTAGCTCAACTTAGAACCTTAAGGAGCTCGAACGATTTGACGAACAATACCAAAGTAAGGACATTTGGCTGGACCGTATAAAGCACACAAACTGCCAGACAGTGTGGTAATCTATTCATAATATTCGTTGTTATCCCACATTGCTCTTACATTATAGCTTATGCTTTTACAAATATATATTACTTGAAAAAGAAAATAATATTGTTATCTTGTACAAACAAAATTAAAAATGATAAAGTAAAAAAGAAGAGTATAACTTGAAAAAGTAAATAATATTGTCATATCAAAATGTATATGACATGAAAGGTAGATAACCATATTTATTTAAGCACTAGCAGTCGCGCGGGGATAGAATAGAATAGAATATACTTTATTGTACACCAAAATTTAAACACACCTATTTAACATTATTTGTTAAATTCATATAATTCGCTCTCATGGACTTTATTTCGATAAAAACATAACCCTCCTTCTTTTGTAGTCCGATAAACCTTCCTGAAGCTTCAAGCTTCTTGTATATCAAATTTCATCCAAATCCACCCAGTACTTTCGAAGAATAGCGCATTTAAACAAATGAATTTATGTACTTTTCCGCATAGGTAATACTAATAATATATAATCTCAGAAGTAACCAAAAAATTGGCCAAGTGCTAGTCAGACTCACCCATGAAGGGTTCCGTAGTAACTATAACAAAATATGTATATTTATTTGACAAAAAAAAAACACCTCACAAATTTCTGAAAACTAGCTTATTTACATTTTTTACAACTACGCCAAATAACTTTGTTTTTCATAGTGTTGGTATGAATTACAAAGTTCTATTTGCGGTTTTAGAAAATATGCTATATCTCCAAAACTGCTAACCCGATCTGGTTCAAACTAATTTTGGTTTAAATATTACAGTAAGGTCTACAGACATATTTTTTTTAGATTTTTCACTCCATTATTATAGAAGTTAGAGGGGGGAACACACATTTTACCAATTTTGAAGCGTATATATTTTAAACGATTAACTTTATGAAAAAGAGGTTTTAGAAACCTCAATGTTATTTTTAAAGACCTGTCTCTGTCAGTTTTAGTTCCATGTATGGGTAGCCCCCCTTTATTTGAAATATTTTTTCTTAAAATCGGAAAGCGGTTCATAGAATACATCTACGTACCAAGTTTCACATATATAGTCCTAATAGTTTCGGAATAAAATGGCTGTGCCATACGGACGCACGGACGGACATACAGATAGACAGACAGACAGACATGACGAAACTGGGTTCCGTTTTTTGCCATTCCGCTACGGAACCCTAAAAAGACTCCGCTCTACATACGTAGTTACTCCGCCATTACTTCCAATTAATTTTCAAACTTATTTAAAGTACTAACTTAAAGTTATTTTAGTTATCTAATTTCAAACATTACCACATTATATAATATCAAATGAAGTACCTTAATGAGTTTCAAGTTCAAAATTGTTTGCAGAACTTTCGGTGTAAAGGCTCTTTAAGTATAACAACATGTAAGGGCAAATGTTATTGCTAAGGTTGTAAGGTAGGCAGGTAATTGACACATCAAGTTAGAACTAGCAACAGAGTTTAAGTGAGACCTTTGTAAGCTCTTACATCTATTAACATAATGATATTGTTTGAGCTCTTGTTTGTATAAACGGTTTTGTTGTAAATAAATGATATTTTAGTAAATTGGTTCTTTTTATATTTTAGAGGGTCGTGTCTAAACAATAAAATACTCGAGCCGTTCAGTATTATTTGAATGAAACTCCCTACTGCAACGCACACTAATCGGAATCGTAACGTAATCGCTTCGCCTCGCCTCGGGACAAGCTCACGAACCACGGTGCGGTACGTGGTCGACTTGCAGTTCCCGCGATTACGGTTCTCCGTACCCTAGCGTACTGCTCTCTGTACCCTAGCTTACGTCTCTTCGTCCACGCCCCTCCCGCGGTCTGCGTTGCTGAACGTTCGGATTCAAAATGATTGAACTAGTGCAGCCTAGCGTGGCCTAGCCGTCAACCGGCGGTCTGCGAGCCGTAAACGCGGCGTTGCCGTCGCCTAGCTGTAGCCGAGTCGACGTGCCGGAGCTTTTGATCCGCTTACGTTACGTGGTTACGTTACGTGGACGCCTGTTTGACGCCAAGGGGAAAGGCGAGGCAGTGACCCTAAACGAGCCAAACTTGAAAGTTATGCATCGCTTGCCAAGGTCGGTTCGTGGATGAGGGATTATATATAACATATAACTATTATAACCAATCGAGATTCCTCCATGCCTTGGAAAGCACCTTAGCACGTTCACTGACTGGTAATTTTGGGTTGGAATAAGACGTCCGTGCCACACATGTAGGTAACTGCTCTTTTCATACATAATGGGTTCTAATTTCGTAGATGTAACAGAAACATACCAATATTGTATATGAATGTAGAAGCAGTGATATAGGTAGAAAAAAAAAAGAATGAGCCATCGTTTTTTTTATTTATTTAATACTTATAATCCCAACGAGCACATTAGTGGAAATAGCAGCCTATTTTATTACTTTCGGCCGTAAAATAGCGGTTTAAGGGTTCAACAAGCAGTTCAAAGTTGCATATCTGCATCCGTAAACGTCTATAGCTATAAAAGTTACTTAAAGTGCTACAAGCTGAATGAAATACCACCCTAGCCTTCACAGTAGGTCACTTTAGAACTCATTTACCACTTACACCTTTATATGAGAGTTACGAACGTCATTCTGCCACTTACAGTGGTTTCCATTGTAACTTTTATAGATTACATTACTACAATAAAAAAATTGGCCAAGTGCGAGTCGGACTCGCCCATGAAGGGTTCTGTAGTAACTATAATAAATATAACATCTATACTAATATTATAAAGCGGAAAAGTTTGTTTGTTTGTTTGTTTGTTTGCTTGAACGCGCTAATCTTCGAAAGTACTGGGTGGATTTGGATGAAATTTGGTATGGAAGTAGCTTGAAGCTTGAGGAAGGTTATAGGCTACTTTTTACCCGACTGCAAAAAAGGAGAGTTATGTTTTTACCGTGATAGAATCCACGGGAGCGAAGCCCCGCGTGAGTACTAGTACTTAATAAATTTATTCGAAAAAAAAAGCCTTACAAATTTCTTAAAACTAGCTTATTTACAATTTTTACAACTACGCCAAATAACTTTGTTTTTCATAGTATTTGTATGAATTACAAAGTTATATTTGCGGTTTTTGAAAATATACTGTATCTCAAAACTGCTGACTCGATGTCATTCAAACCCATTTTGGTTGAAAGTTTACATTAAGATCTACTTTGATTAGATTAGATTAGATAGATTTATTTCTAGATTAGAGATATTAGATTTTTTTTTAGATTAGAGGGGGGGACACACAGTTTACCACTTTGGAAGCGTATATCTTTTAAACGACTAACTTTATGAAAAAGTCATTTTAGAAACCAAAATGTCATTTTTAAAGACCTGTCCACACACGTATAGGTTTCATGAAAAAAATATATTTTCAGTTTCAGTTCCATGTATGGCGAGCCCCCTTTATTTTAAATATTTTTTAAATTTTCTCTTAAAATCGGAAAGCGGTTCACAGTATACATCTACCTACCAAGTTTTACATGTATAGTCCTAATAATTTCGGAATAAAATGGCTGTGACAGACAGACAGACAGACAGACAGACAGACGGACAGACATGTCGAAACTATAAGGGTTCCGCTTTTTGCCATTCGGCTACGAAACCCTAAAAAGGAGTTAATTGTAGACTGTTTGCAGCACCTGTACAGGAGTTATAGTAACCACTATTATACTACTACAAGTTTCATTATAGAAATAATAGATGCTCTTATGCATACTATAGTTATAAAAAATTCATCAGTGTAACTAAAAACTACATTAAATATCCTAAAAAGAAACAAAAACTGCCATTAGTAATACATTAGTCATAACTTCTTCCTTACTGGATCAATCCATTCGCTATTTTTTACAGCCGCTTTTGTAAATATGACAAAAAAAAAGAAATGAATGGTAAACGATGGAAATTAATAAAGAAAAGTGGAGGTTATCGCAGGAAAGTACGCAAGGTTTATGAAAACCAAAAAAACGAAATTATTGCTGACTGGTATTACACATAATGTAATTACATGTAGAGCAGATATCACTTTGTCCGATCCAACCTGTCCCTAGCTGCCTACCTCTAGCGACTCTAAGAGGTCCGGACCCAAAGCGGAGTCCATAGCGAGTAGTCGCCTAGTTTGTAAGATAAATATAAACTCTGGCTCCAGCAAGGGCTTTTATTTATTTATTTATAAAAGGTAGCTTCACAACTTACAGGTATAAAATTACGACCTAAAAGCTATGCCAATTATGAACCCAAGTAACACATTTGGTGACAAATAGCTTGCATATAGTATTTTTTTGGAAACCTTAGTAACAAAATCCACCGTGATTAAGTTCTATAAAGGTGGTTAGAACCCATAAGCATCCTGTATGTTACCAAAGGGAGAAAAATTGCAACTTATTTATAGTTGCAAAAGCGATGCATAAGAGTTCGAATTGTTATCCTGAGTGGCACTTGGAACTAACGGTGCAAATTGCGTGAATGAATGTTTGAACGATAAAGCGATACATTTCATTCGTTGAGTGCCAAATGAGATCTTTTTCGGTGGAAATAAACAAAAGGACGGTTGTGCTTTGTGCTATTGTGTTGTGACAGCACCGTAGATGATACATATAAGACAGCACATTTATTTGGATTATTGCATCTATTTGGGGAGTATTAAAAAAATATGTGTATAACGCATGATAATCATCATGGAGCCCTTGCCTTTTGCCTTGCTTTTTGCCTTTGGTTTTTTATCGTGAAACCATGGTATATTTACTAAGTAAATTTTGATGCGCCTTTGATCTAAACAAAAATTATCAAAAAATATGCACTGATCAAAAAAATAAGACAATGCTTTATAAAAATTTGGTTGTTAAAAACCTAACATTATGGTTTCACAAAAAGTATAATATCAAACTACATCAGAAACATAGTTATCAAAACTCATTTTATTGTGTTATTGTAATAAAATACCATTCAACAAGATACTTTTCAAGGACTCCATTTTTAAACATGGCGATTTAAATTAGACCTTGCAGTTCATATTTCCACTCATTTGTTGCCTTAATGGAGCTTTTGGAATCGATCTACACCTTACAGTGGCATATTAGAGTATATTAGACCTTACAAAGGCAATTACACTAGGTTCCAAATGAGCTGCAATAATAACTCTTGAGCCACTATAGGTGATAAATAACTTATATATACTACTTATTTAATATTTAAGGTGCCAAATAAGGAAAAATTACCACCTATTAGGGCACAGTTCTTTAGGGCACATTTTAAGATTTCATATGCTTTTTTGAGTTCTAAAAGAGAAAATTTTTAACCTTTATGCGTCTATAAGTAATAAATTCGGCTTAATGCCACCATAAGTTATAAAGCAGAAACAAAAATCACTCAAAAGCAACTGTTAGTGATAAGAGTTACTCATATGCAAGTTCGAGTGCTGTTTGCGACTAAAAGTAATACCGTACACTCTTGCATCACTTATATGCTACCTACAGTTGCAAAATAAGTTCCAAAATTCACTAACGTGCTACTTGGGAAGTACCTACACAGATTACAATTAAATAGAGAGTGAACGTATATGTATTATTATGTATGTACAGTGTTAAGTGTACACGTAGGTGTAACTGATTACGCTAATTGACTAGCTAAGATTTTTTAAATTTGTTGGTTTTTTTTCTATCAATCGCTATACTCTTGATATAAACAATAAGAATAAGAAGTATAAAACTTAGTTACCGTGATTTTATTAACATGGATAATTTACATTACGCATATCTACATTGTTGTTTGCAACAAAAATATTAAGTAAACCAGGTATTTCCCAATATTTCTTAAAAACTCTTTAATAATAATATGACCACTAAGCAAGAACAAATCTTTGGACTTCTGGACGGATAACAGCCATTTTTCAAATTCAAATATCGTTTATTTAAATCCACTTTACAATAATAATAATTCAAGTAAGTAGCAAATTCACTAAATACTATAAAATAAAATCTAAGTACGTCAACAGTCACTGGTTTAATTACTTATCACGCAAAAAAGTCTAGATACTTACAATATACAAAAATCTTACTAAATTATGATTTCAGATATTATTTTTGAAGATTGAGTTAAAGGTGATAGCATATTTTCAGTCCATTGAACAATAAAGAAATCGTCTTGCAAATCCGATCGTATAAAATAACTTAGTAGATCAAGACGATATGAAAAACCAACATTTCCATCGTGAGAAATCTGCTAGCCACAGACCAAAAATGAAGTAAAAAAACTGCGAACGTAGACGAAGCCCGCGCAATCTTCTGAGGAAATCAAATTGTAATTTATTCAACAAATACGCCTCAATTGATACAAAAAGAAAATTTTAGGAAATGAACCGAATAGAATATTTTAATATTAACGTCTTTTTCTTTTGATGGCATACAGTTTAAAGAGAATTTTTGTGTCAGCACTGAGATCCGATAAATCAGCTGGTGATCATAGTCTTTCTTTTGTTTATATATTTTGCTGTACCTACCTACATTTTTATTCAACTTTCATAACGTAGCAGCAATGTTTAAAAAAGTTTATATAGGTATGATATTCAGTTCGTGATTTAAGGGTAAAACTCAATTTATGCAATAATGTCTTATAGTCTAAGATCCCAGGGCTTCCAGACCTTCCTTATTTTCGAAGTAACAAAATTTACGAAACATAACGAGTAACTTATGTTTCTGTCTACCTTTTCTGCTTGCTACCTATGAACGGGCCGCCTTGACGGTACCTGTGCAATCAATCTTTAAATGATCGAAATCATGATAAATTTCAATCATACAGCGACAAGTTTCTTTTCACCGCCAAAATATTATTTTTAACTTAATGTAACACAAAATACCTACGCCTACAGTCAACCAAAGGCGGTTAAGAGGTAATACGGTGTGGTGTGAAGTCACGTACACATAGTAGCATAGTTGTCTAGATGTCTCGTAAGATATCTAGCCTAAGAGCACGTAGTATTAAGTATTACCGTAATTTATATTCAATAAACATTCCAGTTGAAAGGTACAGGACCTTACCATCAAGTCTTTGTTACCTGCCAACATCACAAAGGTGTTTAAAATAACGCGCGCCTCAAAGAGACGTCAGCACTAGTGACGGGGTCCCATAGGGTCATTGCCTGCCGAGGTTACCGGAATGCTCTATCGAGATACCGCAGCCCCGGAACTTAAGGGCAGTTGAAGGAACAGCATAAGTTTTTAGTCAGTAGAAGTTTGACACAACCTTCCGCTTCATCCAGATCAGGAGAAGTCAATCGATGATTTTCCCAAAAAGAAAAAAAAATGATATGGATTTTTTTTAACTGGTACAACCTAGCCTATCGCCCCATATCCGCTTGACGTTGAGTTTCTGGACACCCTGTGTATTAGTCATAATATATTTATAAAAAGTCTTGGAAATGGGTTAAGGAGACAAAGTATATCTCGTAGAGCTGATGCCTGTCCGATCGTGAGTACCGTACTCAGGGGCGTAGCTACCGCCGTATTTGCCGTATCAATTATACGGGGCCCCCGGGCCACGGGGGCCCCCAAAGTGTGTAAGGAAAAAGAATAAAAACTTTCTAATTTATTTTATTTTACAAATGACAAAATACTATAAAGCAATTCCTTTTTTTCCCGCCTTAAGCGTGCGTTCAAAAGTTGGCAACACTACATCGTTATGGCGGGCTGCGGGACTTCCCCGTTTTACTTACTTCATCTTCAACTCAGCGGGGAATCCCCGGGAATCCTTCATCGATATCGCGATGTACGTGTACGTTGTTGTACTTTGCATTGGATGTTAAACCACGGAGTGCAGTGCACTGTTTATTTACGCGCTTTATATAAATGTGCATTACATTGTAATTCAGTACAAACAATATTGTTCTTCTGGTTTAGCAGTATTAGTAACGATTTGTAAAAGAAATGAGTGAAAGGAAAAGAGATTATCCCAGCGGCGCTGAGAAAAGAAAAATTAAACAGAAAAGGGACGAGGTTATAAAAAAAGTGCCCAAAATTTCTTCATTTTTTCAGAGACAAGATACTGTGAGTGATTTAGATTGGAAAGGTAAGTACTACACTACTACCCAACCCATTTATTAGGGGCCCGTAGTGATAAACAAGGAAATCTTTTAATTTCGGTCTGTCCATCTGTCCGTCACAAAAAGTTGTCTCCCCCCTCGATTTTCACAATTATACTGTTTTTAGGGTTCCGTGCCTTGATTAAAAAAAACTAAATTCTAACTTATCTATAGGATCGATTTTTTTTGTTGTTTGTTTATCAGTCCGTATCGTATCGTTAATTGCGTGTTGAGAACTTCAGATGTGCAGACTCGCTTTCGGGTTCTCGTTTTGTATGGCCACTACACTACGCGCTGCGTTTAAATAGCACGCAGGTGTATAGTAATGCACGGACGGGCTGCAGGTGATTTTGTATCTACTAATAGGTACGAGCACAATCCGCGTAGAATCTGTGTGCGTCTGAACTGAACACTCTCTAACTGTGACCCTTAGTAACGTTATTTATTTATATATAACTCTTTTTAGTTTAGTATCAAAGCATTCGTATTTATTTTTTAACAATTACTCGTTTATTTTTAGATTCTTCTGAAGCATGTTCTTCGTCACATATCCATCCGGAAATAGAAGAAAGCCAAGCACATACTTTATCGGATGTCCATCCAGAAATCGAGGAACCCCAAGTCAACGATTCTGATATATCTGCAGATAATGCAGATTGTAATATAATTTCATCAGATAGAGGAAATTTTGGTGACAATTTAATTGAATGCGAACGAAAAATAATTTTTAAATTGGGTCCATTTAAACCACAAGGACCATTTCCAAAAGTTTCAGAAAATAACCGACCTTTTTCAGCTTATTATTATTCATATTTCAATCAGGCAGGCATAAAAATTATAAGACCATGGTTATGTTATTCTAACGTTTTAAACAAACCGTACTGTCACTTCTGTTGGTTATTAGCAGATCGTCAAAACAAATCGTACTCCTCTGCTTGGGTTAACGGTGTTTCGGTTAGAAGCAATTTCACACAAACTATTCTTGACCATGAAAAGTCACAGCAGCATATTAGTGCCTCACTCTCTTATAATAATTGGTTGCAAGGAAATACCATCGATACTCTATTGAAAAGTGAAATCGATAGTAAAATTACATTCTGGAGAGATGTACTGCATCGTATAATTAATGTTATAATTACTTTAGTATCTTGTAATCTACCTTTGAGGGGGCATGATTCTGATTCTGGCAATTTTATGGCAATTTCACGTCTGCTATCTAACTATGATGCAACTTTAAAAGAACTTTTTCTAAAACCGAAAGGTGAAATAAATTATTTAAGCCCTACGATTCAAAACGAAATTATTAGTTTGCTTGGTACTAACGTTAGGAACAGTATTATCTCAGAAATTAAAAAAGCTCCATTTCTGACAATAATTCTGGATACAACACAAGACTTGTCAAAAATTGACCAACTATCTGTAGTTTTTCGATATATCTCGGTTACAGAAAATGATGATAATGTGCCTAAAGAAATAAAAATCTGTGAGTCCTTTTTAGGATTCATAGCAGTAACCGATTGCAGTGCTGCAGGTCTGAAAACTGTCATTTTAAATTTGACTAAAGAATATGGAATTGATTTGACTAAATGTAGAGGACAGGGATACGATGGAGCAAATGTTATGTTAACCCTAATAAAAGAGCATGCTCCAAATGCCGATTATGTTCATTGTGCTGCGCACGCTTTAAACTTGGTTTTGAACGATGCTGCGAGACATGTTCGTGAAGTATCGACTTTTTTCGATAATTTAGAAAAAATATATACTTTTTTTGGCAATAGTATAAAACGCTGGGCTATGCTAAGTGACGATTCATCTGAAAAATATTTGATTACCCTTAAAAAGGCATTAGCAGTAAAGAAAAATTTTTTACTAATCATGAAAACTTTGTACCAACTAAATTTAATTTCAAATAAAAAAGATGAACGTGAAGAATGTAAAAGTATAATTAATATTTTAGAGAGTTTTGATTTCTTAGTGCTCGTTACATTTTTTTCTTCACTATTTGAAATTATTAATCCTGTTTCTAAAGCTCTACAGCATGATAATAATGACTTACAGAAATCTAGTATTTTATTAAGTAATCTTTTAAATAGACTGTGCCAATTAAGAAATCAGAATTCATTTAATAGTTTGCTAAATGAATCCAAAGATTTAGCAAAAAAGTGGGGGGTAACAACTGTTTTTAAAAACAGTAGGCGAAAGATAACGAAGCGTTTTTTTGATGAGTTATCACAAGATGAGAGAATTTCCGACCCGGAATCCTATTTCAAAGTCAATGTATACTATTGCTGTTCAGATATATTAATTTCTCAAACTAAAGAAAGATTTCAGAGCCTTTGCAACCTGAGTAGTATATTCGAAATATTACAACCGGAGAAACTCCTATCTTCTTCAAGCGAAGAGATATTAAACGCTTCCGGAAAACTGTCTGCTAAATACAGTAAAGACATCTCACTTAATCTTTGTGACCAATTAAAGGCTCTAAAAACATGCTTAAATTCTGAAATTAAAAAAAAAAATATTCCATTAAAGAACTCATTGAAGTATTGCTAGTAAAATTCAATAGTCTTGCATTCAGTTTTCCCGAGGTAATCACAGCATGCTTTTTATTCTTGACCCTTCCAGTTACAACCGCAACGGCAGAAAGAAGTTTTTCAAAATTAAAACTAATAAAAAATTACTTAAGAACTTCGATGGGACAAGAACAGCTGTCAGACATCTCACTATTGTCCATAGAGGCAGAAACTTTAGAAAAACTAAAATCATCATCAGCCATAAATGATTTAATAAATCAGTTTGCCGATAAAAAGGCAAGGAGAGTGAATATTTAAAATTCGATTTTTATTTGTAAAATGGGTAAATTATGTGATAAATAAATATTACTTCTCACAATATTTTTTTTCTTTTGTGAAAAATCTTTACCTCCATATAAGGGCCTCCAAAAAATTTTTTATACGGGGCCCCGACAAGGCACGCTACGCCACTGACCGTACTCAACATGACTTATCACTAAGAGAAGATCTAGCTTAGGACTACTGTCAATCAGAGGGTCTAGGAGCTCAAGGTCTACAAATACAGAAAGTACCTACTAGCTAAAGTCTCATTTTACTTCTTACACTTTTGTATTTTGTTTGTTGTTTTGTTGCACATATTTGTCTTGGCATTTCCAATTTTACGCTTCCTTTATGATAAAGTACCTACCGATACTGAGATGAATCCAACTTTTGCATGGTGTAGGCAGTCCAACAAATGAGTAAAAATTATCCTCCAAAAAACTTTTTAACAAAAAATTTAACCGACTCCCAAAAAACACTGCAAAGTGAAAAATAACTTTAATTTCTTCTTCTTCTTTAATATATAACTTCTTTGACTTCCGAAATTAAAGTTATTTTTCACTTTGCAGTGTTTTTTGGGAGTCGGTTTAATTTTTTGTTAAAAAGTTTTTATTTCACTCTTTTTAGTTGGATGATTTTTAATTTACCTAGTTACAAGAGCCTAAATGTCAACTACTTATAACCTTTTACAAAATATTGCTTTCCCAATGCTGGGCCGTTAATTGTTGAGGAGTTCTCCTGGTACTTCACCATCAGCTCTACATCACCATATGCATTGTGACGAGCATAAAGTGCTTAACATCCATATTCAAGTAATCGAATCGCAATCCACTCAATACTTATTATTGAGTAGTTTCGGCGGCCTTCTGTGGTCTTTATCATCAGTTTCACTTCCCCAAATGGTACTTTTTGAGAGCAACTGCACAAGTTACAATAAGAAATACCCAAAACGCCATAGGTGTGCCTATAATATTTGAAGAGTTCCCTCGATTTCTCCAGGATCCCATCATCAAATCCTGACTTTGGTGATAATGGGACCAATTTCGAAGTATACCCATTCGAACAAAAAAAGAATTTTCCAAATCGGTTCAGCCGTCTTCGAGTACTAGATGAACATACATTAAAAAAATATATATATATATATATACGCGTCGAATTGATAACCTCCTCTTTTTGTCGTCGGTTGAAAATATATTGTGTTTTCTCTGATATCCCATAACTGTAGGGAATAAATGAATAGTTTTGATAGGCTACTCGTATAAATGATTGAACACATTGTTAGAATGTAACCAGTACGCGCGACCCATTCCATTTTTAGGGTTCCGTAGCCGAATGGCAAAAAACGGAACCCTTATAGTTTCGTCATGTCTGTCCGTCTGTCTGTCTATCCGTCCGTCCGTATGTCACAGCCCTTTTATTCCGAAACCATTAGGACTATACATGTGAAACTTGGAAGGTAGATGTATTCTGTAAACCGCTTTCTGATTATAAGAGAAAAATAAAAAATATTTATAATAAAGGGGAGCCCCCCTTTGTTACTTATAAATATTTTTTATTTTTTCTACATTATATTTCCCCGTACCTACATAGAACTAAAACTGAAAATTTATTTTTTCATGAAACCTATACGTGTGTAGTATTTATAGACAGGTCTTGAAAAATGACACTGAGGTTTTTAAAACCACTTTTTCATAAAATTAATCGTTTAAAAGATATACGCTTCCAAAGTGGTAAAATGTGTGTGTGTGTGTCCCTCTAACTTCTATATAATGGAGTGAAAAATCTAAAAAATATATATATCTATAGATCTTAATGTAAACTTTCAAGCAAAATTGGTTTGAACGAGATCGGGTCAGCAGTTTTTGAGATACAGCATATTTTATAAAACCGCAAATATAACTTTGTAATTCATACAAACACTAAGAAAAATAAAGTTATTTGGCGTAGTTGTAAAAATATAAATAAGCTAGTTTTAAGAAATTCGTAAGGTTTTTTTGTCAAATACATATACATATTATATTATTATAGTTACTACGGAACCCTTCATGGACGAGTCTGACTCGCACTTGGCCAATTTTTTTTATAATATTATACTCTGTTCAATTGGGTCCCGCCTGCTTGCCACAACCTACTAATATTATAAAGTATGCGAAATTTTGTTGCTCTTTCACGCAAAAACTACTGACCGGATCGCAATGAAATTTGGTAAGTAGATAGTCGACGTCCTGGAATAACATAGGCTACTTTTATCCGGAATTCCCACGGGATCGGGATTTACGCGTAAAAAAGATCCCACGCGAACGAATTCGCGGGCAAAAGCTAGTATTTAATAAAAAAATTTGCTTGTTTTTAACCGACTTCTAAAAAAGGAGGAGGTTCTCAATTCGGATGTTTGTGTTTTCTTTTTTTTTTTTTTTATGTTTGTCCGCGCATAGCTCCGTCGCTTGCCAATCGATTTGAAAAATTCTTATCTTGTTAGAAAGGGTATACTTCCCAAATGGTCCCATGAAAATTTTATCGAAATCGGACAAGCCGTTTCTGAAAAATCAATAAAAGTCTAAAAAAATATTTACGTTGATGATCTTTTCGTTTACTCTGCATTGCGTTTTTTGTTCGCTTGGATTGGATAATTCACTGACCCACTAAAAAGCACGAAAATAAAAACTTTTTTGCAAAAAATAAAACCGACTTCCATATCAAAACACTACAAAGCCAAAAATAATTTTAATATCGGAAGGCGGTGTGAAAAAAAAAAGAAAATACAAAACCAATAACACCGACTACCGAAATTAAAATTATTTTTGGCTTTGTAGTGTTTTGATATGGAAGTCGGTTTTATTTTTGCAAAAAAAGTTTTTTTGCATTTCGGTCAATGATATCAGTTGAGCACTCAGGTTTTTTTATTACCAAAATTTTGTTTTGCCCGGAATGTACCTATGTATGTTCATCTATTCCCTCAAAACTTCTAAAGTACTTATCGTAATTTAACAAATGAGGTATGGTAGACATTGATCTATTGAATCAACACTTTTCATCCTCGTCCTACTGCAATGGGACATTGAAGACAGCTACTATAAATTATCTTTCTAACCTTCCAACTCCGGATCACTCCGCATTTAATTTTAGTCAATTTTCTGATTGTGATGTTAAGAAGAGCATACATTCAATTACATCTAACGCGATTGGCAGCGACTGTGTCAGTCGGAAGATGTTACTTCCTGTCCTCAATGAAATCCTTCCTATCCTGACCTATATCCTTAACTATTCTATTTCTATTGGTGTCTTTCCATCTGTATGGAAAGAGGCCAAAATTACTCCTTTACCCAAAAAATCAAATCCTGCCTCTTTTTCAGAATATCGACCTATTTCCATCCTACCTTTTCTCTCTAAAGTCCTTGAACGACTTGTTCACAATCAGCTAAGTGCTTTTCTTTGCAAGAACAGTCTGCTGAATCCTTTCCAATCCGGATTTCATCCTGGACACAGTACTACTACCGCGTTAGTTAATGTAACTGATGACATACGGATGGGCATGGATAAAGGAAATATGACGGTTCTCTGCTTGCTTGATTTTAGTAACGCTTTTAATACCGTCGATTTCGATATTCTGCTCAGCATACTTCACTCTATTAACATATCTCCAACAGCGATTGACTGGTTTCGTAGTTACCAACGCAACGTATTTGCATAGATGAGTCCTGCTCTTCTTGGTGTAGTACTGTAGCCGGTGTTCCTCAGGGTGGCGTGTTATCTCCTTTACTTTTCGCAATTTTCATAAATTCTATTTCCAAAAAACTTTAATCCTCCTACCACCTTTATGCTGATGACTTGCAAATTTACAGACAAGCGCCTTATACTGATTTAGATGCTACAATAAATATGATAAACCAGGACTTGGCTTCAGTTTGCGAATGGAGTGAGGCACATGGTTTGCAGGTTAACCCGTTAAAGACCCAGGTCATTGTAGTCGGCAGCTCTAGGTTAGCATCTAAGGTAAACTGGTCTCAGCTTCCTCAGGTTATTTTCAACGGCACGGCTATTCCACTAAGCGAGAAAGTTAAGAACCTTGGGGTCTGGTTGGACAAATATCTTTCGTGGGGTCCCCAATTACAAGAGGTGAGTCGCAAATTATTTGCTTCTGCCAGTTCCCTAAGGCGGTTGCGTAACTTTCTGCCAACTGCCACTAAAATTGCGCTAGCACAGTCTCTTTTACATCCCATCCTAGACTTCGCTGATGTCAGTTATCTTGATCTCACAGAGGCACATTTTGATAAACTTGAGCGATTTCAAAATTTTTGCATAAGATTTATATTTGGTTTGCGCAAATATGATCACGTATCTGAATTTCGTACGAAACTCAAGTGGCTTCCTATACGTCTTCGCCTGAACTTACACATATTGTCTCTGCTTTACAGTATTCTGTACAATCCTAAGACCCCCTTTTATCTTAAAGAACGTTTTAAGTTCCTCCATGACACACATGCCAAATTTCTGAGGTCATCGGAAAACTTGAGGCTAGAGGTACCGAGTCACTCCACCAATTTCTTTGGTAAGCCGTTCGCAGCTCAAGCAGTACGACTGTGGAATACTCTTCCCGTGTCAGTAAGACAAGCACAAACCCTTACTTCTTTCAAAAACATGGTAAAAGATCTCTATCTCTCTCTTTAATATGTTACTATTTTTTATATATCTCAGCTTTGTTATTTTTATGTATGTATATGTGTATTGAGTATGTAGGTTATTACTTATTTATTGTATATAAGTAAATAGTACACCATGGACTACCCGCGAATTTATTTTCTCCTGCTGTGTCAAATCCATCTAAAGGTTGTCTGTAAAAGATCGCTTTTGGCGATAAGACCGCCCATTGTAACACACTTTGTAGTGTTAAAGTCTTTATTTAATTCTGTTATGGTGTACAATAAAGAGTATATCTATCTATCTATCTATCTACCTATCGTTGGAAGCATCTTAATCATCCGCTGGCTATGTGATGTGACACATGAAAATATATGGCGCCCTGTAGAGGATATATTATCATAAACTAAAAAAAACTGGTCGAAATAAGGGCGTAGCACAATTTAAAAAAAAAAATGTTAACTGTTGCTCATGAATTTGCTTACCCGATACCTACTTAGATCTAATTTCTAAAAAGTAAAGCGGTTCTGCAGATATTTTATTACGCAATTATAATCCCAACTACCTGCATGCCAAATTTCAGCCCGATCCGTCCAGTGGTTTGGGCTGTGCGTTGATAGATCACTATGTCAGTCAGTCCAGTCAGACTTTTGAGTTATATATATATATAATCCCAATATAAGTTATAAAACTAAAACCCTATCTAATCAAAATTTATGACCTAAAAAATATGAAAAAGAAAATCGTATATATATACATATATCGTACGGCTCAGGAGTGAAATTCCCTGCCGGAGTCTGTGTTTCCTGATCACTATAACCTGAGTGAATAGGTTACTTCTAGGCAAGCGTGCTCCATCTTCGACCACATTATCACTTGCCATAAGGTGAGATGGTGGTCAAACGCGAACCTATTCTGAATTTAAAAAAAAAATCTGTACCCGTTCGCTTTTCCGATTCGATTCAGATTAGAATATTATCCTGTTTTATACATTTTAGAACGTGTTATTTTTTTATTAGTTTTTTTACACGAAGTGACTCTCTCCTGCCCATCGTCAAGGAGTCAGATTTTCTGGCTTCTGGGCATCGGTATATTGGTTCGATATCAATGTTAGTGATGTGACGAATTCACATCGACATGTTCTATCCGTGAATTCGTCCCTCAAAGCATTGCTTAACTTTGCAGTTGAACATGAACCGCTGTTATTATTACTCTTTCGTCATCAAACTTAGTGGATGTTTATAAATAAGATTGATGCCAGCTTATAGTCATCCCATTGATGCTGCACTTCTGTTCTTTCCTAAATAATTTCGTTAGTTATCCGGGACTTCTTCGTCTCGGCGTTCTACTAGTTGTAACCACTATTGATCTGGCTCCCAGGAGTTGCAGTGGTTGGGAATAGTGTGGAGGCCTATCTTCAATATAATATTGCATAACCAGAAATAACTTCACAAGTGTACTTAGGTCACTTACTACACAACTAGACTAGGACTACCTACCAAAGCCTAATATTATTACAGCCAACTGTCTTTTCCACTATCTGCGCTATTACAGCCATAACTGCACTTTAAACGGGACAATAACAATATGTAAGCCTAAACTAAGTGCCAATTAAGGTTACGCTAAGTGTTGGGTAAGAGAGCAGTTAAACAGTGCAAAGTGGCGTATTAAAGTAGAGTTATGAGTTTGCGAGGCGTCTTATGTAACACGTGTTTTAAAAATGGGCCTAGAGTAAGAAGAACTCGCATGTTTAAGGTGTAGTTCCACCAAAATTGCAAAGTGTACACAAGTACATATTATGAGACAAGTGGAGCTCCTGGCGTAAGTGTTAACACTAACAGCCACATACTTAGGACTAAATTCTGGGTTATGCAACATTTTCATGTTAGCATAAATGTACCCAGACTCGCCATGTATCGGAGAGAGAGCTAAATTAAAATTAAAGCATAAACAAAATTGCAATATCTTTTATAATTGCTGTGTTTTCGTGCTCATAGTTATTTACACGATATGAAAACACAAACAAACATTTTATAAATTTTTGTCTGTATGGTTGTTTGGGCTAATCCAATTTTAATGGGAAGATAGAGGAGGTTGTAGGGATATATATAGGCGAACATAATTATATCCTGGATTCCCGATTGAAGCGGAAAAAAAATCCGTCGACTCCTCGGACGAAGTCGCGGGCACAGCTAATACATAATAAAGCTGTGAGAGAAAAACATGTAGATTATACAAACCGGAGGATCCTGGAGGGACGGAAGACCATAATGTGCTTAAAATAAATACCCACAGCCTGATCTCCATTCACGAAAATTCTATTCAGATTTTCGATATTAGGAAAATTGGTAACTCGACTAAGCGTAAAATTGAACTGTCTTCGGTGTATCTAACACTACCGGCACATTTTACGGTAGAAAGATCATGATGTATTTTGTAGACCTATCTCGATCTTTTTAATATCAAACGTTCTCATCCTTATAATAATCATTCATATATTAAATTCACTAGGACTTATTTTGTTAGTATTAGAAACTTGTAATATAAATATGTTTGACATTTGTAATAACGTTTTAAAATACGTAAATCACCGCAGCAACAATTTCTCATTTGGTAGGTCAGGGTGGGTGCTAGGGTTGCCAACCATACTTTATAATTATACTTTATACTTTTGCATACAAATAAAGTATGTGAAAATACTTTTTTCGCACCACTTGCTCAAAAAAGTGACATTCTATGCCACAAAAAGCGAACATAACAATAGTCATTTTTAATCTGTTAAAAACAGGGAAAGAAAATTGTACTTAATTTCATTCATCCTATAGGGGGAGAATGTGATTTAAATTCGGAATACTTACCGAAATTTATACTGAACTACATCTGTGTTTACACCATTGAGTTGGTATATAAAGCATTATACATCTTTTTGAAAAAGGAATACGCATTTATTATGCAGTTATGATTATTAAATAAAATTATGAAAACCGACGAGGCCGTATGAGCTTGATGCCTTTGCTTTTCCGACCAAAAAATATTAGTCTAGGAATTTGCCGCATTTTTGTTTTCTTCAAATACATAAACGTTAAGTTTATTTTAATTTATTTTTCGCAAATGGTACGAAAAGTAGAGTATTTTCCTCGGTGATAAATCTGTCTTAGTCTTGGGTGACCTTAAATCCCTCGCTACACTCAGGACTCGTCTTAAATCTCTCGCTTCGCTCATGATTTAAGTTTTTAACACCCTCGCTACGCTCGGGAGTAAACCTCGAGTCCTTCGTTACGCTCGCGATTTAAATCGTCACCCGCGACAGAAAACACTGCTTTATTCCCTTGGCTAATAATCTACTAATTTACAACCTTTACTGCGATGCATAGAACAAAACACTCATTATGGAATTTATGGGTAAGTACTTAACTATTTAACAGTACATTTATGTTAAAACAGATGATGGAAACGATTTATAATTACTGAAAGAAATGTTATATGTCAATGTTAATGTGACAGTAACAGGTCACATTATCACAGATGTCACTATCGACGAAATTGTATGAAAATTGTCCGTTGTTTTTCTTAATAATTAGGTATAATTTTAAAGTAAAAATTAATGCTTAAAAAGACTAGTCATTCTCATAGGGATACTCCAGTGATTCCTAAAAAAGCTAAAATGACCAGTCTTACAAAAGTATAAGCTTTCAATAAGCTTTTACTGTAAGGGTTTTTTCAATAATAAATCTGGAGTGATGAGAAGAGAGAAATAGAGCGTCAATAAATTTAATTAGAAAATAATTGTTTATTCATTTAAATTTAAATGTAGATTGTCAAACAAGCTTTCAAACATTTAAAAATAGTAAAAAATTGTTAGCTTGTCTAAAAGCAAACAAAAATACGTTTTGTAGGTAATAAAACCATAATATTTTAAAAATACCTTTTATTTTCTTTCAAATTCTTTTCTTCCTTTTCAAACAATTTTATACGTTTTTTTCGTCAAGAAAAGTTGGCAACCCTAGTAGGTGCAGGTAATTTCACGCTTTTGATTGAAAAATAAAAATCTTTAATGGGAGTAAAGCCATAAAGAATGCACCCGTGTTTAAGCAAACATCTCACACAGTCAAATAAAAATTTGGCAGTTTTAGCAATCATTTCAGTAATATATACTTACGTCAATGATTTTAGTCTTATTTTTGCCTGAATGCTCCTTCACTATATTATATACTATATTATAGACTAAAATATGCAAATTAGCAGGTCACCTGGATAGCAGGAGTTCTGCCAGCGTTGCGGGATGCTATGTTCTAATCTCAGATTATAAAATTTATAATCTGAGGTTCTAATGAGATACCGCGGCCCCAAAATGCAAGGGCAACAACTGTTTAACATTTTCTTCTGCACGCATCATTTTCCTCATAAAAATGGATCACGTCTTGCAACTTAATTTAAAATAAGTATCTATTTCTGGGCACGTTTCCGGACGACAGCGATGTGGAGGAGTACTTTGACGCATAAGTTTTCTATTTTTTTATGTGCATAGTTAGGTTAAGCGGTGTTTTTTAAATTTAATATTTTAAATCCCAATACATAAATTACATACTTTATTTGAAACTATACAAAAAAATGTACCTAAGTAATTTAATGGAAGGATAACTGAAAATATCAAACATTTAGTTGAGTTCAGTACAGATTACCTATCTCCTGCGTGCATTTAGTTGTGAATGAAAACGTCGGGGGTTGCAATTAAATAATATTTATTGGAATTATAGAAAATATTTTAATCTCGGCCATAAATTTTTCAATATTCTAGGCTAACGGCAACGTGCATATTTCAAATTCCTTTCAAATCTTGTTTTTAGACCAAATATTTAGACCCTTTAAAAAGGTGTATTCCCGTTGTCCCCGTAGTCCGTGTCCCCATTAAAGGGGACAAAGGGAATTTAATAAAAAAATTAAAATTACTTCCCGTTGTCCCCGTACGCTATCCTTGTTAATTTCTTGTAATATATGCTTTTCAAATTATGCCAGTTGTCCCCGTTGAGTTAAAATTAGAAGTGAGAGTGCCTTAATAGAGATAATATTGTACCTATACAAATGAAATGGAACTAAGGACTACAATACATATAAAATTAAAAAAAAACACATAATATCTAAGCAATAGCTACACATGTGATTGCGACACAAGTATTTATAATTTACGAATGTATTAAAAATAATAATGAAATAAATGATAATATATAGATGTTGATTATTACCAATTCTGTAATCTAAATAAATGTGATATTATTAATAAGTATAACATCAAAGTTCTGTTTGTAGTCAATTTTATTTTGTTTTTTTTTCATTATGTTTAAGCTTCGAGTTCAATCCTATTTTTGTTTTTATTATCGAAATTGTTTTTATGCAATGTTAATTCTGTGACGTTATAGTTAAATAGGTATATTAATGGGGTATGTTTTTGTAAGTATAACATTTAAATACTTTGTGTTTCATTCCACCCTTTCATTTAAAACTAAATCAATATAAATAAGGTATTTAGTAAATAAATAAAAATTTAAAGGGGACAACGATACGTGAAATCTTAACTGTCCGTTGTGTTGTTATTAAATTCCCTTTGTCCCCTTTAACGGGGACACGGACTACGGGGACAACGGGAATACACCTTTAAAAATACCATTTCATGTCAACAGTAAATAGTAGGTAATAGACAAATTAGGTATAATAGTTTTTTTTGTTTTAATCCTAAAAGGCCAATAAATTTATTAAGACTGTGGTTTATGAACCAAATTACAATTACTTACAAAATAATAATAGGTACCTACCTACATAGTGTAGTCTTAATAAATTATGACTCATCAAATCTTTGTTAATCCTAATCCTATCCCCTGTGGACTGTGGGACAGACAGTGTGCAACAACGCGGGGGCTAATGTCGCCCGTTTTTCACAGCTTAACTAGCCTAATATAGCCAAATTTCAGTCAGTGGTAGCCTAAGTATGTAGCCTAAAATATCAGTAAAAATGTAGTTTAAATAAATTCATTTTTACCTACATTACTTGCTTTAATTAAATGCTGGTATTTTTATCTACTCATCACGCATAATGTATGCGCCAATAATTTTTCGTAAAACAAATACTTCGACACAAATGCTGTATGAATCGAAATGAAAATGACAAATAATAGAAATTGGCCCGAATTATTCACCCAGTTTAATAAGATAATTGCGAATGCACAAAATTAAAAAAAAAATGTTGGCTTGCGTTTAACCATAATCTCACCTGATGTTTAGCGATGATGTGGACGAAGACGAAGCATGCTTGCCTAGAAGTAACCTATTCACTCTTACTTAAAGACTCCCAGGTTATTGCTAACAGGAAATACAGACTCCTACACAGAATTAATTCTTATCACATCATTGCATCCTAAGTTTGGTTACATATAAAGATAAATTCAGGGTATTCCCCGAAGTTAACTAACCATAAACAAAAAGATGGCCTCAACTCAACTCAACATATTTTATTTCACATGGCCACTTATAAAACGACAGAAGTTAGTGCACGGGATGAAATTGGTCGATTTCTATGGAGAAGAACCGGCAAGAAACTCTATAGTTACTCTTTTCAAAATATCATTAATTTTTATAATGTATCCATAATACTTTTTTAAAAGGTAAGATAGTTACCAATTCACACAGCACAATGTTTTTTTAAAAAAAAATAATGCTTTGTAAAATTAACAAGTAATAAATATTTAACAAAAAAATCTGTCCAATTGGATGGATTATCGTAGGGAAAAGTAAAAACAAACAAAATTAAAAGAGACACTCACAAAAGTGGAGTTTTTAAGAGACTAGTTGATAACGCAATCACAATAAGCCCGAGCGACATGTGCAGAAGGAAGGAATCATCGCCAAACAATCATGACTTCAACGTAGTCCTCAATCTAAAATATGCTTTTTTGATAAGGGGTTTAAATATTCACACAGACACAGACTTTGGCAACTTATTATAATTGCGTATGCTGTTTGAAAGTGAGGGCCATCCATTCTTTCTTAGTATCGCAAACCTTTTACATTCATTTGCGTGGGAGATGTTTTTTTTTATTAAGCTCGTTCATGATAGATAGTTAGAATAAATATACTTAACCCTTTGACCGCAAACGACGCCTACAGGCGTCAACAAAAAAGTGTCCAGACCGCCAACGACGCCTGTAGGCGACACCAATTTGGAAAAGAGTTTTTTTTTATATCATCCCCATACTTCATTAAATTAAAGTTATTTACTTTAATAAAAGCTTGTTCTTAAAAATTTAAATTTCAGGATTATACAATCCTGAAATTTAAATTTTTCCAAGACCACCTGTGAACTCGTAAAAATATAGGCCCACCAGACGCCATAGTCGCTTTAAAGCGACACTAGTGATGAGGTTATATTCGATATTCATTTACTAAGCTACATGATGCTATGACTACAATCAATACAAATACTAAAAATTAGTTATAATTCTGAACAATTTGCAAAATAAAAACAATTTAATCAAAAATAAATTAAATGAAATAAATAAATGACCCCTACGTCATTTATTTATTTCATTTAATTTATTTTTAGTGGAACCAAAAGATGAACGCCCCCAGAAGATGAACAATAGTAAATAAAAGTAGAATTTTATTGCAACAATACTGATTGACTTTAATGACTAGAATTTTTTTCTCGCTTATAGCAACATTTTTACCGCCCGCCTCCATAAAAACGTCGTCAGTCATGCGATACGTAGTATCTCTATGTAGTCTGTGGTCATGCGTCAGGCGCGCTTGCGTTTAATAATTTTGTGTGTTCGCTCCAAAAACCATCATTGTATGGATGAGTACTCCGCAGATTTAAGCTAATCTTTAAGTTAAAACAAGAATTATTGACACAACAATTTTTTTTCTTTGCTAAGTAAAATCTTGATTAACTAAGTGACTAAAACGTTGTCATATATTTATAAAATTTTACATATTTAGCGTATAAAACACTGTTCAATAATGGTTTTAATATTTTTGATTTTAGCCAATAATTGAACACCGTTCATGTAATGGTAAAAAGTACATAGAATATTTAATAATCATTACCGTTTACCTAGTGGATAAAAATGATCTGTGTATTGTTTAAAAACACCTAAGTTTAGTAATTGGAATGGTTACTGTTAATGTATAAAGAGCGCCTCTCTCCATCAAACGTAAAAGTTTGGCGAGTTCAGATTTAAGTGATACCTCTGTATGTAAATAAATTAACTAAATAAAAAAAAATAATAAACTAAAAACCAAAAGTTGAACGAGTATTTTTATTTAAATTTTACTAGATTTATTGGTTTCAATATAGTATGAAATCAGTAGTATTCACTTTTAGGATAAATTATCAAAATTTGAACCATAAACTATCCTTATATTTTTTTTTCGTTTAACTTTTAGTTTTGTTTCCTAAATTTTAACGAATGTACACCTAGAAAATACAAAATTAAATACTTGCATGCATGTAGACCGTTTTAAACAATTTAAGCGTGCATGATGCAGGTGCATGAGCCACGGCGTCGGACGTTGGCCGACAATCTACGGCCACCGTAGTAGGCGCGGGCATGCGGACAGCGAGTAAAGGGCAACTCGCTGCCCGACCATGGACCATGCCCGGGTCGACGGCGCGTGGTGTTCCACGCGCGCCTCAAAGAGCGTCAGCAATATGACGAGGCCCCCCCTGTAGAGGGCCGAAGCCTGCCGGGGTCGTGGGACTTATCCCATTACCGTGAGCCCGGTACGTAAAGGGTTATTGAAGGAACACCGTGGATTTTAGCCAGTAAAAGTCTGACAATCCCTCCCACCCTGCCCGGGGTCTTATTTGATAATTATACCACGTTAAAAAAAAAAGCACATTTCAAAAATAAATAAATTTCTTACCCTACTCTCCAGTTGCAGGTTAGCTGGAAGAAATTTATTCTAAACTAGAAGTCATGCGGGGCTTCGCTCCCGTGGACTTTATCGCGATAAAAACATAACTCTCCTTTTTTGCAGTCGCGTAGAAAGTAGCCTATGACCTTCCTCAAGCTTCAAGCTACTTCCATACCAAATTGCATCCAAATCCACCCAGTACTTTCGAAGATTAGCACGTTCAAGCAAACAAACAAACAAACTTTTCCGCTTTTTAATATTAGTATAGACTAAATTAAGCACCACCTTTGTGCTCTTTTGCTTGTATTTGTTGTTTTGTTTGTGCTATGTGTGTAACGAAATAAATTATAAATAGACATCTATAACTTACAAATATTTTTTAATAGATTTTAATTCTTTGCAGATGAGTGAGATGGTTCCTTGGGCAGTATTACTAGCTCACTGTTGCAGAAAATCAAAGCAGTTATCAAAATCATTTTGATTCGGTCTCATACATCCAAGTGATTGCTGGAATAAGGTATGTGTTGGTTAAATTTTATTGATCATATGCAGTTGACCACATCTCACCTGATGCTAAGCGGTGATGTGGATGAAGATGAAGCATGCTTACTTAGAAGTAACCTATTTACTCTTGACCTGATTGCCTGGGGGTCTTTTAAGTCAAGAGTTCGGAATGATGTAGGCTGATAATGTGCCCTGCGGTTTCCCTCGCGCTAATTTGAGGAAAAGACCAACTAGAACATACCATTACTTTCTTAAATTATTGCTTAGTAGGTTCATTACTAAACTGAAAACAAGAGCAACTGGAGGAACAGGGTAGGTTTCAGTCAGTAGAAGTCTGACACTCCCTTCCACTTTACCCAGAGTGGGAGGAGTCATTTGATTATTTTCCCACCGGGGAAAAAAGGTAGGTACATTACTAAAATCTGTGTTACCTCGCAGCGCTATCGGCGGGCGGCAGCATCCACACATCACAGTTATTTTAAAAGTATGATGTCTCCTAAGATCAATTTTGTTCAAAATAAATACTCGTGATGAACAAGTTATTATCTGGATATGGATTAATATCATGATATGGATAAATATAAAAAAATTGACATAATAGTGTCACAGGCATAGGACATTTAAAGGGGATCAATTCCGTAATACACCATGTATTACGGAATTGTTCCCGCAATTGTTTGCGTAAATTTCAGCGTAGCGCTCGCAACGGAAGCTTGAAAGGATTTTTTTTACCATTTTTGCAATATTTTTCTTTGATGCTCCGCTTCTATTGGTCGTTGCGTGATGTAATACAACCTATAGCTTCTCTCGATAAATGATTACCAATAAAAAAAGTAAATTTTCAATTCGAACCAGTGGTTTCTGAGATTAGTGCGTTCAAGCAAACTCTTCAGTTTTATAACATTAGTATAGTATTGTAGTTTAGTTTAAAAAAGTTTACCTAAGAAATGCTACAATACAATATTTAAAAAATTGTTTACTTAACCTTCCTATACCCGCGCTAATTTCTGTGACACCTATACCCGCGTACGGTCTCACAGACCGAAAGTTTGGAACGCCGTTTTACATAATTTTCCTTAGAAGACCTATATTAATAAAGTTAGACCTTAAAAGTAAAGGATATAATGAAAAGAAATATATCATATAATCACTTTATTATTAATTATTTAACAGACTATCAGTCTTATAACAACAGCCTTCTAAGTACAGAGTTTTTTCTTAGGTACTACAAAAACACAACTAAAACATTTTTTTTCTTCTAAAAAAACAAAAATAAACTTTTACATTTAAAAAAACACTTAATATGCTAATAAAAAATTACAGGTTGACTTAGTTTTCAGTCTCACCATAACAATCAGGACATACCATAACAGCATGTTCCAAACAAAAATATTTTTTGCAAGTTACACAATTGTATCGTGCTTTGCGGTTTTTTTTTGGATGAACAATATCCACAACGACCAATTTTAGATGTCGCTGAAGACTCGGGACCATCTAACTGACAAATTTCTCTCTCAAAAACTCTTTCTCGTGTAAAATTAGGTTTTATCCGACTAATTTGTTAATTAGTGCATTTTACTATATGTTTTATAACATTCTCCGGAAAAAATGACCTCCAAATCTCACCTGAATCCTTTAAATTTTTAGCTTCTTTTCTAGGTCCTGGCAGTTGTGTAACTATATTTCGAGCTCGTCGTCTTACATGATTTGAGGCAGGAGTTTTGTTCCATCTAGTCCGTCCATCTTTTCCGACGTAAAAATCTCTGGAACTTTGACGGTCTTCCTCCTCAGCCAAAACTTCAATCTTGTCTTCTTCATCATCTTCTTGCTCTGTGTGATAGGCTTCCTCTTGTGTCTCAACTGCGTCTTCCACCTCGCTGTCATTTCCGTCATAATCAGTGTCAGAACTTTCTTCTTCCAACAGTGACCGGATTCGCTCTTCATCCATTCTGGCGCAGAATATAATCTGTAAAATAATAAGATTGGTCAAAATATACATACACAATTACATACATAATAAACAATTACATACACAGTAAAAAAAACCTGATAAACAATAATTTTATACTTACATAAAAAGTTACACCTATACCCGCGTCGGTCTCACGGACCGATTGGCGCCAAATACGCACACACGTGCGTTCCCCACAAGCGCGTGGGGATCACTTACATGAAGCTCGCTACAAATCCGACAGCTAGCAAAAGATGCGACTCGCTAGCGTTTCTGTGATATTAAATAAATTCGAAAAATCATTCCGTCGGTCTCACAGACCAACGCGCGGGTATAGGAAGGTTAAAGGCGTAAATATCTTGAGCTAATATTCACATTATTATTTGTCAATAACATCCATACTTCTATATAATATTATACTCTCTCTGTCTGTCTGTTAACTTTTCACGCCTAAACCGCTGAACCGATTTTGATGAAGTATGGCATGCGAATAGTTTAGGACCCTGGGAAGGACATAGGATAGTTTTTATCCCGAAATTCCCACGGGATCGGAATTTACGCGGCAAAAACCTCCCACGTGAACGAAGTTGTGGGCAAAAGCTAGTTATCCATATTCCCGCTGCCTGGATACGGTTATATCTTCACTGTTCCTGCTGGTCATGATTTTGCACTAAATCCTTCCAATTATTAAGAAAGCCATTTAGATCGCTCTGACGTCTTCTTCGCGTTCTCTCGCGGTCTCTCGCGGTTCGATACGTGTGGTACAATATTCTTACTAATCATTATTTGGTGAAAAGTAAAAAATAATGATATAAGTACTTCAAAGATTCACTTTTTAACATACCTACATATACACCAAAAGCAACATTGATTAAAAACAAACCCTTAAAGAACAGCCTTGTAAGTTACCTGCATTTCTTTTACGAACTTCAACGCTAGTTTTTTGCTTGATTTAAAATGAGCTCGAAGGTAAACCTTACAAAGTTTTTCTTCAATATCCTGGATACGGAAAAATAAAAAGTGCTAGAAGAACTAATCGCACTAGAGCGATTAGTTCTTAACCGAAGTAAGTGAACCGAACGTATTAACTAGTTACGTTCGGTTCACACAAACTTATATGAAACTGCCTTTACTGAGATAAACCAGCCTGTCTAAAGTACGAGTATCGATTACACGAGAAAAATACATTGAACACTATCTACAAGACAGCGGTACTTAGTGTATAAAATATCTATTTTGTTTTCATTCAAAAATGGTTGTAGGTATATTTTAATCATTGTTCTTTTTACAACTTCTCTGTACATTTTAAGTTACTTTGAAAATTAAGATTCGTAGAATACCGAAAAAAAAAATTGAAAAGGGAATAGTCAGGTGCAAACAAGTATTATTCAAATGAGGCTATATTTGCACTGGCCGTAATATAAGCGTTATTGCAGATACAAAGAGATTTTATTCAGACTGTATCGCTATAGGCAGTAGGCCTATACCGATACAGCCAAATTTATGCACTACTAGCGACCCAGCCCGGCTTCGCTCGGGTAATAGAGTTTATATTTGCTTAATTAATTTCTTGTCCGGTAATTGGTGAAAACCGTAAAAAAACCGTCTGGTAGTTTTTCAGTTTATGTCAGACTTCTACTAACTAAAAATCCACCCTGTTCCTACAGTTGCCCTTGCTTCCAGGGCCGTGGTATCTCGTTAGAACATTCCCGCAACCCCGTAAGGCAATAACCCTATTGGGCCCTGTCAATGCTGCTGACTGCTCGTTGAGGCCCCCATTGGCGCCCTGGGCCGAGGTCCATACCTCAATGGGGGTGCCCTTAGCGTACAGTCTATTTGGAAGGTATTTATAAGCCTTAGCTTCAGCTATTAACAATTTAGGCCGTAATAGGCAAAACCAGTTAAGCATTCGACGACCTAGGGTGACATGCGGAGGTCACTCACAAAAAAATATCTTAAACTACTGAACTTATACAACGTGTAATTTAAAGGGTATATACATACCAAGTGCACAGCTTCTTTGATGATAACAAACGATATGACAAGGGTTTGGTAATCCTATGTATTCATGTGTGGCACTAATTAGAAATTTCAATACATTGATACCAGAGACTGAATTTTTCAAATTAACAAGGTTGAAGAGATTTATCGTGTTATAGGCAAGTGACGTGGAAAGTTATTGACCCTCGTAGGGCTGTGACACGTTTGTTAAGATTGATATTCAAGAAACATATGAAACCGTTAATTTCGTATCAATTCTTTGAATCACTTATTTTGTTATTATTTTATTTACTTCACTTATTTTATTATTATGCTGAAACTGGGCATAGAGACTCCATACCAGATGTTGTATTCAGCCCTTTTGGATTGATACGGGGTTTCCGTTACACGTTGTATATAATAATTTAAGGAACAATAATTATATGGTTTAAGTCTTGAAAAAATAAAAACCTATTGTTTAATTGTTGTTGTTTAATTCCAGCTTGGCCATCTGAACAACGCTGCGCTTTCTGATAGTCAACGGCGCGCGACCTGTTCCGGAGTCATTAGATTCATTACTGACCGCGGCAGAAATGTATGTATTAAGTAAGCACATATTAAGTAATAGCATAGCAATAGAGCTCTTTGCAACATATTAACAGCCCCACGGGTAGATCTATAAGGTTAAGCCACGCTTGTCAAGGTTGGTCCGTGGATGGGTGAGCACGTTTAGCCTTTGGCCTCGGCTGTTATTTCTAGATCTTTGACAGTCGTTACGGTTGTCACTTATTCATCTATTCCGTGATTAGTCAGAAGCCAGACAATTTGACATCAGTCAGGCTAAAGGGTATCGTGTTATTCAGCTACTAGTTCGTGGAAGTTAGATAGGTAGTCGTTCCATGTTAAACACTAGTACTCTGCTGCATATGGAAGTCGACTCCAACATGATGAGACAAGGCTGAACAGATAATGTTATTAAGTAATAGCCACAGTGTCAACGTTTCTTATTTAAATTCAAATCCAAGATAATCGTTAAACACACACATATAAAAGTTACATTTCAACGTATTTACTTTATGATTCTGAAAGTTATAAAAATGTAAATCATGAAATAGATTTTCTAGAAATGAATGGAGACATGCTTACTTTGCCTTGTGGAGCCATAAAAACTGCGGTGGAAATTCTCATGCAATTATTACCTATGAATAATATTAACAATTATTATCTACTACGTGTTTTAAGATCTGTATTAGTGTCCTGTATTTATTATTTTTATTATTATCATTGGGTTCAAACTAAAGCGTTCTTACTTGGATGAAACTTATGCAAAATAAAATTACTTTGTTTCCTACTACTCGTATAACATAAGATTCTTGCCATCTGGAAAGACAATCTGTCTAACTGTGTATTTTAGATGTCACAATGTAAAATACTACCCGTAAATTGTAAATACACGTATTTCAGCTTATACTACACGTAGCCGACATGAAATCATAAAAGGCGAAAACATTTTATATGTGTCGTATCTTCACCCAAAGTGTATTGCAGTGCCGAGTACAATTTTGTTGTAACTAATCTTGTTTACATCTATATCTATACTAATATTATAAAGAGGTAAAATTTGTTTATATATAGGGGGTAATCTCCGGAACTAATAATCCGATTCCAAAAATGTTATCATTGGTAGTAAGGTGCATTATTGGTGAATGCCTTATAAATTAATTATAATGCCTGGCTATAAATTATTTCGAAGTCCACGGGAACAAAGTGTTAGTATTAAATATTTTTATAATTTCAAGTCCAATAAGTTGGTTATATTTTGTATTTGAAGAAACGTTGACATTCTTTTTATTTCCCCCTCATAGTGACGAGAAGGTTTGTGTTCGTAACGTAATTAAGCTTACAACGTTCTCACTGCTGATAACTTTGTAGGTAAGCTTAATTATGGTCTGTTACTTGGCCTATAGTATTTTTTATTTCTTTTTTTTTCCATTTTTCCCGATTTTAAAGCAACTGTTTGTTACGTGGCATTCTTCACTAGACATTGATTGAATTGATTTTAGAGACAACTTCGTGTCGACGGAACGGCAATCTTTATGTTTTGTTAGCCCAGAACTTCGCCACTTCCGGCATCATTGGTAGTGGTTAAAGATCTAAAGATATTTGTGACGAACAATAACGTATGACGCGTATAAGACTCATAATTGTGAATATCGATATTGAGATAGACTCATGATAGCACAAGCTTAAACCTTAGCGGTTGCTATTAATATGAACTATCCTGTATTCTATGGTAAATAAAATTAAAAATAAAACTTTTCGTCTAAATATCTTTCTTGAAATTAAGTAAACCGTCTTTCTCGTAGCCCATCGGCATCGACACGATTCACTAACAAGAAAAAGTACTTTCGAAATTGGGTATCAAAAGTTTTCTCGCGTTGCCTTTGATGTGTTGCTGTTAACGTTTTGCTTTCCTACAGAAATGGTATTGATGCAATCCTTTTCTAGGAATACTTTTTCAATTCTACAGTATATACTTTAGAAGTTTTTGAAAAGGAAAGCTCTAAAGTAACGCTGGAAGTTTTGAATGGATCCAGTCTTCTACGATTCAAACTGAAGTTAGGTTTGAATTATAACATTTTTAGATTTGAAGACTTCAGTTCTTTAGATCGGATGTTACCAAATCATACTCCAAACTTTTAAATAGCTTGAAAGACACCGTAGGTACGTGTCTGAATATTCGTGGAAATTTTCGCTTATCTGGATAGAAGTTATTAAGTCTCATAAATGTCAGGCCGTAAGTCGTAGTATCTTGTTCTACTCGTTAAATTTATGCGCTAAGTTTGCGTAGGTAGCTTTTTGATTCATTGTGCAGGGGTTGGTAATACGGATATTAAAAATGAATTTAGGATTTCGGCTTGCACGGTGGGGTTCGTCAGATTTGTTGCTAGATTAGTTATTTGAAAGTAGTCTTCATTCAGCCGCATTGATAAAAAAGTATAATATTATGTTAAGGTAAGGATTTTAATAAGCTTTTTACGCTTTTTATTTGATGACACAAGAGCAAACTGTTTTACAGCTTGGCAGAAATTATGATTTGTAAGTTAGGAAGTTAAGGTTAAGTTACGAAAACAAGTTAGGAATTAAAAAAAAAAACATAGATATTGTAATACATTCCCCATTTGATTAACATTTATTTTGTACCTACATATTATATTGTCTGTACAGTAAAATCAAAACATTAAGCACTGAGCAACTGCTGTCAATATTGTAGTAGATAGCAAAGTAATAAACAATGGTACGTACATGTCAAATATAACTGCATATTAATTTTTACTTTTATCGTGAATCAAATTAAACCACTAAGGGTAATTTTTTTGCAATTTTTATCTAGGCATGATTTACTTTTGCAGTTCTTAAATTATTCTCTTAAGTTTCCTGTGTGTTAATGAAAAAATGAAAATATTGTATGAAACATAATAATATACTAATGAAGCTAGGTAAAAGCAGCCAAGAACACAAACATTTCGTTACACGTTAAAAGTAGTCGATTACGAAGCTGAATATCAACGTTTTATTCAATAAATAATTCCTGCCTGCGGCTTCGCTCGCGTGAAAAGTTTTTTTTTCACTGAAAAAAAAAGTCAATGTAGCTTATGTCACTCACCAGTTCTTGCCACTACTCTCCATTATTTTGACGTGAAACAAGGAGAAACAAACGCACCTTTCGCATTCTTATCAAGTTGATGCTCAAATACCTATTTCCTCACTAATATGTAGACTAATAGCCAAACGCCAATATTTGCCTCGTTATCTTGCAAGGTGCAGGTGGCCGTGCACGATGGGCACGTTATGAGGTGGGACATATCCTGTGAAGGGGCTCCACGCTGGCATTGCGTTTGAGATGGGTCAATGATACCCTATTTGGTCAGATTATAATATTTACAGCGGTCAACCTGGACCCGCAATTGGTTAAGTGATTTCCAGATTGCCACTGCAGCTTTACGTTTATAATAACCTAATATTATAACGCAAAATAAAAACTTTACCTATGAAATTGTAGATTTGTATGAAATTTTTTTGGAATTTTTTATTTCAGCTAATCTATTTAAGTACTGGCCCAAATTATCTATACTATTTTGCCCTTTTTATGGCAGTTTGTTTATCCCTTTACTGTAGAAGTGTGCCGGACTGGAGGCGGTGAAGTCAGCGAAAGCGTTTTGTACTGCCATCCGCGTGTTGAATTTTATCCCACTTAAAAAATTGTGTAAATTTTGAAAGAAGTAGAAATCTGTTGGGGCTAGTTCCAGTGAGGTGGGTGTTGGAGAGCTTCCAGCTGTAACTCTTGTAGCTTTGCGATGGTCTGTCTTGAAGTGTTAGCCCGTGCGTTGTCGTGGAGGAGAGCGATTGACCAGTCTTGGTTGTTGAATTGCGAGTTTCTCCATCATTAATTGCAATTCTTGGCAATAGACATCTGCCGTCACTGATAATTAAATCTGAAAATGCTGGTTATAGAATCTCCAATTACATAGGTAAATACCTAACTATTATTAGTAAAGATAACTAATTTTTGTAGTGCTTTGGACATCATTATATCCTATATATCATAAACTAATATTATCAATGCGAAAGTCAATATCTGTTACGCTTTCATGGCTAAACCACAACAACCGATTTGGATGAAAATTATTGAAGACCCCGTCTCAAACATAGGCTAATTTTTTTTTTAAATATTCGGCATGAAAGTTTGTAAGGGAAATCTAAAACGCTTAACCGATTTTAATGAATTTGGGGGTTTTCCTCAAATTAACGCATGCGAAACCGCGGGGCACAGGTAGTCCTAAATAATTCCTGGTAGATAAAGCCAAGGCTCAATATTCAGTATGGCTGATGTAAGGAGCATCTACCCTTTATTCCAATTAAGTTAGATTTGCTTTTGCTGATTGTCGGTATGATAGATCGCACCCTTCCTGTAAGAAAGCGGTAAGTGAATTCGGACAACTTTTCAGGAGCTTAAAAAAAGTGTCCAACTTTGTTAAAAAAAATCCCAGGAGTACCGTATAAAGAACAAAAGATGGCATTTAGCAGCGGCGAAATGATAGAGTTTCCGATTTTTCATTGTTTTATGTATACTGTGAGATAAGGTTGAATTATACGGTTACCTAAATAATCCCCGAAACTGTTACAAAAGATGCCGGTGTAAAAATGAATATTGCTTTGTTATGATCTTTGGTGTACCGCATCGGCTGGTTTGTTTAGTGTAGTTATTCCATTATGCATGTTACAATTTTAGGCTAGTCTGAAAGTGTAAGTATCAATTACGTAGTTTTTACACGAAAAATTCATTTAAGTAAACAGAAATACATACTTTATGCATGCGAAAGTATCTACGTTTTGCTGGAGCTTCTGAATAAACTTGTTTTTGATTGGAAAAAATATTCAAATAATGAAGTGTATCATCGTAAACTTCTATTTTACTGTTCACAGCTTGTCATGTACAAAAATTGTATGTCAATACTATATAGATTTATAATAATTAAAGAAAAAGTTAAATTGCTGCGTTTCAATCATACTAATCGATTTAAATTATGTTTGTATGTGTGCGAAGAAAAAACGTGCTGTAGAAGCCTATAGTATGTAAAATGAAGTGCTCAAAAGTAAAAAAAACGGAAATCTTCTACCAATTACTCAAACACAGAAAAAATTACCTTTGTTAATGTTAAAACATTTTGACTCTACACTGAGAAAAAAAAAACAACCAGATTTCACGTTGCTTCAACAAGTTTTCGGGTTAAAATAGCGCCTACGTGCTGTTTGGTTGAAACTACGAGTTTGATCTTGTAAAGTGTAACTTATTGATTCTACAAGCTACGTATTATGTTATTTCTACGTTACGTCAGGTCGAATTTACGTTAACATTTTCCGATTGTTTTTACAAGTTTAGCAAGTAGATTTAACATGCTCAGCACGTTGTTGTGACATGACTAGCTTGTTGAATCTCAAGCAGCTTGTTAATTTATCTTGTTACTTCTACGTGTTGGGCATATAGTTCCAACATGCTCGCCTTGTTGTTTCAACATGCTTGACATGTTTTTGTGACATGACTATTTTGTTGAATTTACAAGCAGCTTGTTAGTTTATCTTGTTACTCTTACGTGCTGGGCAGATAGTTCTGACATGCTCGCCTTGTTGTTTCCACATGCTTGACATGTTGTTGTGACATGACAAGCTTGTTGAATCTACATGCAGCTTGTTAGTTTATCTTGTTACTCTTACGTGTTGGGCATATACGTCTGACATGCTCACCTTGTTGTTTCAACATGCTTGACATGTTGTGATATGACTAGCTTCTTGAATCTACAAGCAGCTTGTTAATTTATCTTGTTACTCCCACGTGTTGGGCATATAGTTCCAACATGCTCGCCTCGTTGTTTTTTTTTAAATTATAAAATAGGTTCGCGTTTGACCACCATCTCACCTGATGGTAAGTGATGATGTGGTTGAAGATAGAGCACGCTTATCTAAAAGTAACCTATTCACTCTTGACTTAAAGACTCCTAGGTTATAGCTATCGGGAAACACAGACTCCGGCAGGGAATTCCACTCCTTAGCCGTACGCACAATGAAGGTATTCCCAAAACATTTTGTGCGTATGGGTGGGATGTCCACCATGTAACGATGGCGCTTCGCCGTTTGTCTCGTAGTCCGATGATGGAACGGGCTTGGCGGAATTAGACTGTGTAATTCCATCGCGCACTCCCCGAAATTTATTCGATAGAAAACCGATAGACTTGCAACTCGTCGTCGATGTTCAAGGCTCTGGAGCTTTGACTCGACCAGTGCATCGTTGCCAATGAGTCTCTTAGCCCGCTTCTTGATAGACTCAAGCGCGTCCAGTTGGTATTTGGCAAATCCATCCCAAAGATGAGAGCAGTACTCCATACACGACCGAACCTAGGCTTGATAGAGATTGAGCAACTGTTTGGGTGTGAAGTACCGTCTCATCTTTGCTAGAATTCCCAACCTTTTTGATGCTAGTTGAGCCTTAGTCTCGATAAACGGGCCAAAATTGAGGGTAGAAGTTAGTGTTACCCCCAGAAGCTCGATACGGTCGGTTATCGGCACGGTTACACCCCGGAAAGTAGGAGCTGGTTTGAATTGACTCCTTTTTGCGAAGAAGAGACATGCCTGGGTCTTAGCTGCATTAAACTTGACCAAGTTGGCATCGCCCCATTCGGAGACAGCCTTCAAGGACAATTTCAAGCGCCCAACCATGTCCTCACGCAGAGACTGGATCTGTGATCCACCAGCTCGCGCGCTGGGCATATATCTCTCAGAAACTGTGCTGTCGTCTGCATACCCAAAGGTACCGGGAATCAGCAGATCGTTAATATGCAGCAAAAATAAAGTTGCTTAGAGAACAGACCCCAGAGGGACCCCGGCATTAATTGCCAATTGGCCAGACGAGCAGCCATCAATGAACACTTGAATGGACCGATCTCTCAGGAAGTCTTCAATCCAAACGCAAAGTTGAGTGGGTAAATCGAAGGAAGGAAGCTTAGCAATAAGGTTATCGTTCCAGATCCTGTCAAAGGCCTTGGAAATGTCAAGGGAAACAGCAAGTGCTTCCCCGTGCTTCTCAATGGCCTCACTACAGGTATGAATGGCATACGCTACTTATTATATATTAATGGTACATGCTCCATACTCTTACAAAGTATGGACGTGACTGAAATAAGCCTGTAGTTGGCCGGGTCAGCACGACTGCCCTTTTTGGGTACAGGCTGTACGTTAGCCAGCTTCCATGCTTTCGGCACCTTTCCAGTCTCTAGCGAAAGGCGAAACAGGCGTGTCAAGATTGGAGACAGTTCAGGCGCACAAGTCGCCTTGTTGTTCCAGCATGCATTTTATCATGTTGTGGTTACAGTACGTGCTTGTTCTATCAACTTGTAGCTTATTATGTTACCTTGTTGAATCTGCATTATTGGTTTGTTCTATTCACAGTTGAGGACTGAGTGAAGCGGTCAGACTATAACTGTAAAAAGAACCAGTCTATAATGCAGATTCAACAAGGTAACATAATTAGTTTTTTTATGTAAACTTAAACAACCAAACATAAATAACGCACAGATAATAACAAAAATACTATATGCAATTACATTTAAATAAATCACTAGCAAACAAAATTTTTTTTTAGTTAAACGCATTACAGCCTTTAACCGCATCTTATTTTGAGGTACCTACGTCGTTGGGTCGCAAAGGAATAATCGTTATATAGATTAGTAAATAAATAACATGTATTTTAAGGTCTTAATTATTTATTAATTTACAGTGTTACCACAATGGCGTTTAGAGGTTATAGAACAATGTTCTCTGTCCTAGAAGTTAAAACTACATACAGTTATGCAAATGTATAGTTAACCAAGTGTTCCACTTTAAACCTTATAGACATATGTTTAGACTTGAAAGTGGTAAGGTAATATCTTGGTCAACTATGCCTTAATTTATGTATATACAAGTATTTTAAGGTCTTATTTATTACAATTTTTATTTTTTGACAATGTGCATCTTTGGTGTTTAAAAGGTTATAGAACAATGCTTCCCTGTCCTAAAAGTGAAAACTACATACAGTTTTGCAAATTTATGGTCGACTAACTGAAAGAAGATTTGCTTTGATAGTGATTTTATAGAATGAAAATGCTGGAAACATCCTTCTTCTCCGCAATGAAACACGCTTTTTTCTAAGGCAGCAAAACACAGAGAACGCAAATGGTGACAAAGAGATCTAGTATTAGAAAATTGAGCCTTACACACAAAAGTTAACATTTTAATCCTTTAAATCACCCATTAAGGTATGAATAACACTAAGTGATTTATCAAATTTAGTGTTTATGTTATATAATGCTCTTTGTATAAACAGCCAAATGAGATGAGATTCGTCAGAGTATTCTGCTCCTGTCGCATGTATAATATAAATGCCACATCCACTCCCTGGAGTAATGAATTTACTTTGTAAATAGTCTGACCAACAACGCCGTAAATTTTTAAAATATCACAAATTGTACCCGTGTAGATTATCAGGGGCTGAAATGTTCGTCCGAGTTTCACCAATTTCGTTCTCTTACTTGATACTGCTGTTTGTAGATCATCAACGCCAGCTATTTGCAATATAAATCCATCCCGGATTTCACTACGCGATGGCTTCCTTGAGAGCTTTCCTTTTTTCTTTGATACTGTTGAAGGCACTAAATATGGCAGCAACAACAACGCTGCATTGATTACCGACTCTGGTTTGGTATCTGTAACTATAATAAGTAATGTTCAAACTGCAATCTGCGTAAATTACGTACTCAATGAAAACAATAGAAAAGAGCAAAAAAGTCATGCAACGTCAATAGTATCACAAATCACACAGTAGGTAACCACAACATACTTACGTCCGGTTTGCTCGTGTGGAAACCTTACAAAATAAAACAAATTAATTATTGATGTTATCTCCAGTAAAGTTCTGGTATGTATTTTAGGAGGTACCTATATTGGCACTTAGTAAAAAGTATTCTAGTAGAAAATAGCAGGGGAAACAACTCACCGTAATTAATGCTGTCCATATTAAGCATACGCCTGACCCGTGGGTTTCTTACCACCACACTCAGCGGACGATGTTTTTTTATCCTCGATTGCTTCCAAAATTTTAATTCGCTAAGTCAACATACACCTACACCACGATAGCGCTGACGCACGAATGCATGCAAATGCGTCGACGTGACACCCCCGCGCCCCCGCAGCCGCACGACCGCGCGCTCGCAAGCGCAGTTCCACACTTTGGTATTAAAATCTAACGCGTGTATAAGTAAGTTTTGAGGGTTTCCGATCTTAGATTGTCGTTCTAATATAACTTAAGTACAGGTACACCAAAAACTTTCACTTAATGACTATGGAAAAACAAGTGTTCATTATTACGATTTGTATAAAACTATTTTCTTCGTAGAGTAAAGAAGTAAGTGCAGCTACGCGTCAGGTATTTATGACAACTGCTTGGAGAAACTACGTAACGATAGTAACGCAAAACAATCCCGCAACAAGTTTCGTGCAATAAGTAAGTAAGTGGACTTGCAAGACACGCCTTCGCAATAGTATCCAAGAACAAATGCCTATGTTTATTTACTTTTATAAAGTTATGTTAATTCTTCGTGTTAGTTAAGGGTATGTGTGTTTATGGCTTTATACTCAGGGAAATTTGTAAAATAAATAAATGTATGTATGTTTACATCTATATAAGAATGGAAAACTATTTTATTTTTTGTCGCAAAAATACACATTTTTTGTGACAGTACCCTTATTTTTGGCGCTAGCTTCATGAAAATTTGTGAGAAGGTGTATTAGAGTACGCTCGATTTTTTGCAATAATAAAAAAAATATGACGCAAGTTGAGTTACGCGACTCTTCCAGGAAGGGTGCGAGATAATGATTTGTAGATATAACACACTAGTACTCACGCGGGGCTTCGCTCCCGTGGATTCTATCACGGTAAAAACATAACTCTCCTTTTTTGCAGTCGCGTAAAAAGTAGCCTATAACCTTCCTCAAGCTTCAAGCTACTTCCATACCAAATTGCATCCAAATCCACCCAGTACTTTCGAAGATTAGCGCGTTCAAGCAAACAAACAAACAAACTTTTCCGCTTTATAATATTTATATAACACATATACGATATACGATGACCAGAACTTAAGGATATTCTCAAACTCACTTGTACTGGGTATTTTGCTTGTCTAGTAAATAAATAAATAATAAATAAATAATCATTTATTTGCAGACATTGAAGTCCATAGAATTAAATTATTAGACATTGATATCAAATATACATTATTCAAACTATTATAAGTATTCATGAATTACAATAAGCATAATAACAAAATAACATAATCGAATTACATCACAAATAACATAATAATAGAAACGAAACACAAATTGCATGAAAATAACACAATACACACACATAAAAATCACAAATAGGCAGAAATAATAACGTAAAGTAACGTAGTAAAGCTTTAGCTTAGAATTTACGACCCATTCCTTACCGTAGAGAGAAGGCCTGTGTCCCAGCTGTGGGACCATTATAGGCTGATAACACTTACATTAATAGGCGCACAATGCCACATTCGCAAAATGACATATTGACGCAATACGTCACATTCGCAAAATGTCTTTTCTCAAAATGCCACACTAGCAAAATGCCACACTATCAAAATGACATATTCGCAAAATGTCTTTTCTTAAAATGCCACACTAGCAAAATGACACATTAGCAAAATGAAACATTCTCAAAATGTCATATCACATAATGTGCAGTTTACGTTTTTTACTGACTAAAAAGATTGTTAGTATCTTAGGGACTTCTTGCAATAGTGTGCTTTTCAGTATTATTTCAGTATGATCAAATTATTTATTAATTTCAACTTATTTTAACACTAGCTTTTGCCCGCGACTTTGTCCGCATGGAATAGTTACTTTGGGCTAACGTTAAATTTAACCCCGATTTTGAAGCATTCTTCATTGGCGCTCTGCTCCTATTGGCCTTAGCGTAATGATATATAGCCTATAGCCTTTCTCTATAAATTGACTATTTCATTAAAAAATATTTTTTCAATTCGAACCAGTAGTTCCTGAGATTATCACGTTCAAACAAACAAACAAACTCTTCAGCCTTATATTATTAGAATAGATAGCTGTTGCCCGCGACTTCACGTTTACGTCGGATTTCGTAAAAAAAAGTAGCTTATGTCCTTCCTCACGGTTCAATAATTTTGATGTAACAGACAGATTAACTTTCGTAATTTAGAAGGGAAATATAATATGTCAATCTATATAATACTGTTGAAAATTATCGCAATACAGAACCGCACAATATTATTGTTAATAGCTGTGCCTGCGACTCCGTCAGCGTAAGTTAATGTATTGGTAATATTGTTTAGATCACGTTCACATGAGGCTTAAGTACCTATAGAACGAAATTTTATACCTTCGGCCGCGAGACGCGTCGAGCGCGGCGACCGATCTCAAAAATAATCCTTATAGCATCATTCAGTATTCACGCGCGATGGCTTATTATTAGCGTATTTCATGTATAACTTTGGTGTTTCTATACCTATTTATATGATTCTATTTTTATGGAATAGTTAATAATGTTAACTTTTTCAATTAGGGGTGACTGAGTGTTATAAACGTAAGAGTAGACAAATATTATAATCAGAAAGCTTCGAACTGCTTAACTATCGGGACCCATAAAACACAACCATAAAAGATAGACATATGCTGTCAAGGGATATTTTTTATATAATGTTAGGGAGAACATTTCCGTCATGAAATGATTTCTGTGTAGCTTTAACCATTGCACACGCGACGGAAGCTTAAAAAATGGAGTAACTTCTCCTGTTTTCCCAACATTTTCCTTTACTGCTCTGCTCCTATTGATTGTTGCGTGATGAAAAGTATACTATAACCAGCTCAAGAGTATGAAAAATAATTGTACCAAGTTTCGTTAAAATCCGTCGAGTAGTTTTTGTTTCTATAACGGTTATACAGACAGACAGACAAAAATTTTACTGATTGCATTTTTGGCATCAGTATCGATCCCTAATCACCCCCTGATAGTTATTTTGGAAATATATTTCATGTACAGAATTGACCTCTTTACAGATTTATTATAAGTATAGATAAACTGATTTTCGTAGTAGGTTTGGAACCTTTTCATTTCTGGTGTGTCTGGTGAGTTATTTAAAATTTTGGAATATCGTTAGCTGGCACTAAGGGTATAATAGCTATCATTGTGCAATCGGTACGTCCTTCTTTTGTACTAATCAAGTTATTTTTTTTTAATTCTTCCATAGTGCCGCATTATAGAGCCGGTAGCTTAACTTATTTAAGTACTTCTTAAAGTTTTAGCTAAAGACGTTAATCATAAAAACATATTACCATACAGATTAAAAAAAACACTGTGTATGAAGTGAAATTTTGAAGTTTTGACATTATGCGAAAATGGCATTTTGCGAAAAGGCGTTTCGCGAATGTGGCATTGTTTACCTAATCTACACTATTATGTAGATTGTACAGAGCAAAAACGATCTCTTAAAAATTGGCCAAGTGCGAGTCGGACTCGCACATGAAGGGTTCCGTAGTAACTATAATAAATATAATATACTTAATATATTTATTTGAAAAAAAAAAAAAACAAAAAACCTTACAAATTTCTTAAAACTAGATTATTTACAATTTTTACAACTACGTCAAATAACTTTGTTTTTCATAGTATTTGTATGAATTACAAAGATATATTTGCGGTTTTAGAAAATGTACTGTATCTCAAAAACTGCTGACTCAATCTTGTTCAAACTAATTTTGCTTGAAAGTTTACATTAAGATCTACAACATATGGCTTTTTTTAGATTTTTCACTTCATTATTATAGAAGTTAGAGGGGGGGGGGGGGGGGGGACACACATTTTACCACTTTGGAAGCGTATATCTTTTAAACGATTAACTTTATGAAAAAGTCATTTTAGAAACCTTAATGTCATTTTTAAAGACCTGTCTATAAATACCACACACGTATAGATTTCATGAAAGAAAATATTTTCAGTTTCAGTTCCATGTATGGGGAGCCCCCTTTATTTTAAATATTTTTTAAATTTTCTCTGAAAATCGGAAAGCGGTTCACAGAATACATCTACCTACCAAGTTTTACATGTATGTATAGTCCCAATAGTTTCGGAATAAAATGGCTGTGACATACGGACGGACGGACAGACAGACAGACGGACAGACATGTCGAAACTATAAGGGTTCCGTTTTTTGCCATTTGGCTACGGAACCCTAAAAAAAAACAATAGTACCTATACAGACCATATTTTATACAATATTTTAAAGCTTAGAAAAACAACTTAATATGCTTGCATATTTTAACTCGTTTGGTTTATATACCGAGTGCGAAATCCATACAAATTCTATGCCTTCCCTTAAAAATGGTAGGTAAGTATTTAAATAATTTCAAATCGTAGAAACATTTCTTAATTTCATCCGCATATTACCTACTTCCAAACTGAACAGGAATTGAGGAGGAAAAATTTGCGAGATAAATCCTCATGAAACCGCTACCAAAGTGTCTCAAGAAAATGGCACAAAGGACTTAAACATAACAGTATTTTAAATGAACTTCATAAAATTTTATGCATACGTTCTGTATACTTGGAACACTGCTTACCCCTGGGAGTAATAACCGGGACTGCAGAAATAACAATAAGTAACAGTATAATTATTAATTAAGAGCTCAAAGTAGGTAAGGGGAGCGTTTAATTACGCCTCCTATCGTACATTGTCATGTAACTGAAATTGGATTAAGGCCAAGTCATTCGAGCATTGTGCCAAAAAGATAATAGGAATAAGGTAAGTATGAGAAAGTATCCGTATAATGGAGTTATAACGTCAATTTGGAAAAAAAATCTTCAGAAGCCTATCAATCAAAGAACTAGTAGTATCAAGGATTATTATCCTAACATATTATATAACAGTCTCTCGTTGCGTGTGTCTATCTATACTAATATTATAAAGCGGAAAAGTTTGTTTGTTTGTTTGTTTGCTTGAACGCGCTAATCTTCGAAAGTACTGGGTAGATTTGTATGAAGTTTGGTATGGAAGTAGCTTGAAGCTTGAGGAAGGTTATAGGCTACTCTTTACGCGACTGCAAAAAAGGAGAGTTATGTTTTTACCGTGATAGAATCCATGGGAGCGAAGCCCCGCGTGAGTACTAGTTCACCATAAACTCGAAAACCACTGGACAGATTTTCATGCTCTTTTCACAAATGGATAGAGGATGGATGAGGAAGGTTCTAGTGTGTAATTTATTAAGGTTTTGTGTGAATTAGCAGAATGAGATCGTGCGAAGCCGGGCTGGGTCACTAGTATAGTGGTGGAGGTCAGATGATAGTTGGTTTTGTGAAACACTGGGACTTGAATGGCATCTAGTGAGACTAGGATTTTGTACCAGTGTATTTAAGGGTCTATACTACCTCAAATGGCTTAGCATTATCCTCCGTTATGTCGAAAATACTGCAGCAATAATTTTGAAATAAATATATGGTAAAGTTGAGGACTAATGTTAGGTACTATTTTTGACGAAAACACGATTCCATAAAATTTTCTTGATAGAAAAAAAATCCAAAGTTACCTCCAAACCTAACAATAAACCGCTGGTATTAAAAAATAACTTCAAATTAGATAATGAAACTTTGCATATTATTTGAACTAACTATAAAGTGTTAGTGGCCAGTGTTCTGGGCACTTTTCCCATTGATAGCGATGTTGATGAATTTTTCGATGCCCTATAATTTCCCTTTTATTTTCGCCTGTATTAAATTTGTTTTTATAATTTTATAGTACCTGCTTTATAGTAATTTCAATTAATATGCAGTTTCATTGTCTAATTTGAAGTTATTTTAGAATACCAGCGGTTTATTGTTCAGTTTGGAGGTAACTGGATTTTTTTCTATCAAGAAAATTTTATGGAATCGTGTTTTCATCAAACATAGTACCTAACATTAATCCTCAACTTTACCATATATTTATTTCAAAATTATTGCTGTAGTATTTTCGACATAACGGAGGATCATGCTAAACCATTTGAGGTAGTATAGGCTCTTAACGTAGGTACTTTGTGAAGCTCGGAGAAATCTCGTCTCTACATAAATTATATTAAGATGGTTACCAATACGCAGATCATTGTCAGCAAGCTTTGAAGATGACCCGTACCGCTGTTATTATAAAGCCATGAGCTACTACTTCACATTAAATTCAACCTCTTGTCCTAAGATAAATTTCACATAAATGGATAATTTACAATGATGAGTCGCTATCCCGTGCCCGTGTAGGTAATTATAATAATATATTATAAACGCTACAAAAAGTTTTTTTTGTTTTTATACAAGCAGTTTATTGTGTACTTTCGATAAAAAGAAAGTGTTGGAAGCAGTTTCTTGTAACTCTAACTTGCCAAATCTTTAGATGTTTTCGTTCTGTAATACAATGAAACGTAGCTCAACCTAACTATGTACCTACATAAAAAAGAAAACAAAAATTGATTTAGGCGTCAAAGTACTCCTCCACATCTATGTCGTCCGGAAACGTGTCCAGAAGACTGGCAGCATTGCCACATTGTATGGCAATGCTTGTTCTTTGGGCAAAGAACGAGCCAGCCCTCTGGTCACGCAAGGAATTTATCAGCCGGCGAGACAATTTCTTACAAAGGAGACGCGTACTCGGACCTCATAACCCAAGCGTTTTGACCCCAAACGGCACAAATTACTGGAAAGGTTACAGTATTTTCTTTTTGTTTGTAATTATAAAAGGCATTTTAATGTTCCAATTACTAACTATATTTAAAGATTTATGATTTTAATAGCAGCCAAAAGTTATATCAGCACCTAAGTCTAGTCAAATTGCGATGAAAACACTTATGTTGCTATTTCATGTTTATATTTACTTGGTGTAGTGTAATGATGATTTCGGAAATCCCTACTTCCTTAAATGCGCAAGTAACTGTGTCTGTCACACTTTCATGTCTAAACCACTTAACCGATATTTATGAAATTCGGCACAGGGTTAGATTTTTTTAAGAGAACTAGCAATGTAGGTAGAATTGACATTACTAGCAATCTTGTTAACCCCTCCAACTAAACTAAATATGCTTGTCTGGAGTGGGTTGATGGCAATAGTGATATACAACGTGTAATTTAAAGGGTAGCTATATACATACCAAGTGAACGGCTTCTTAGGATGATAACAAACGATATGGCAAGGGTTTTCTAATCCTATATGTACATGTGTGGAGCATATTAGAAATTTCAATACATTGATACCAGAGGCCGAATTTTTCAAATTAAGAAGAACGAAGAGAATTATCGTTTTATTGGCAAGTGACGTGGAAAGTGATGACCCTCATAGTGCTGTGACACGTTTGTTATTACTGGTATTCAAGAAACATAATTATGAAACCAATAATTTGGGGTCAATTCTGTGAGTCACTTATTTTGAGCTGAAACTTTGCATAGAGACTCCATACCAGATGTTGTCTTCAGTCCTTTTGGATAGATATGGGGTTTCCGTTACACGTTGTATAGGATGGGGTTCCAAACCGCGACCTCTCCATTACAAGACCGACACATTGGCCATTATGCTATTGAGATTAGACTTCGGAAAAGGACAAGTACAACTTTTCAAATATATTTTTTCACGCGCACGATTCTGCGAGTAGAAGCTTGTGCTTTATTGTACACCAAAATTTAAACATACATATTTACAAATAATGCTTACAAAAAAAATGGGTCAAGATAAGACGCACGCAGTAGTAGCATATTTATCACCCCTAAGTCAGGTAGACTTAGGGGTGATAAATATGTTACTACATTTCTTTCTGAGAATGTCTCAAGAAGCGGCTCAAGCAAGATAGATGAATCTGCATTCACTTATATACCTACAGTTACTGAAACATACATTGTGTAAATTAAATCTAATTACTTAACATTGTTACGAGTGCGTCTTGCAATAATACTGCGCGGATTCGCTCGTTTGAAAAGGGCTTTTTTTTCAGCAAAAATTAAAGTAATATGGGCTATTATAATGTAGCTTTCTATTGGTGAAAGAATTTTTGAAATCATTCCAATAGTATTTCAGTTAATCAATAGATTAAGAAAGAAAGAAAGAAATAAGAAACTAAACAAAAACAAACCTTTTCTCTATACAACGTGTAATTTAAAGGGTATATACATACTGAGTGCACGGCTTCTTTGGATGATAACAAACGATATGGCTTGTAATACTATGTCTATATGTGTGGAGCTTATTAGAAATTTCAATACATTGATACCAGAGACCGAATTTTTCAAATTAAGAAGAACAAAGAGAATTATCGTTATATTGGCAAGTGACGTGGAAAGTTATGTAGCTCATAGTGATGTGATACGTTTGTTATTATTGGTATTCAAGAAACATATGAAACCGATAATTTGGGGTCAATTCTATGAGTCACTTATTTTGAGCTGAAACTTTGCATAGAGACTCCATACCAGATGTTGTCTTCAGTCCTTTTGGATAGATATGGGGTTTCCGTTACACGTTGTATAATATTAGTGTAGATGTCGACATCAATACGGGAACAAATCGATGCCTCCCACGTACGTTGTTGTAACCCATAAATTGCAATATTACAGGCGAGCGTTTCAAAGATACTAATAGCAATAAAAACTGCATTTTTCAATTAATCTTTATACAATTCAGTATTACTAACTATATTCACATATTGAATTGTATAAAGATTAATTGAAAAATGCAGTTTTTATTGCTAATAGTATCTGTTCAGACCTGCAATAGGCCAGCCAACGGTAACTGGACGGTCTGAACTTGTCCACGATACGCGGAGCTATAAACGTTGCTACTACAAATAACACTCACCTGAGCTGTAGACGGCAACCTAGGATCTGTTTGATCACGTCCAAAGTGTTTGTATGTAATATGAGATGAGTAACTGAAACGTGTGATGTAAGTCAAGTGTGTTCTAGGACGTTCCCAAGGCGTCAATCTCCAGATGGCGCGGGTCCCACAGCATCACAGCCTAACTCGTTTCCACCAAGCGCGTGCCACGAGGTGACGCAATAAGGCGATATCTTCCGAGAAATATCCCTGGATTCTCGTCAATCCGGGAGTACAAAGTTCAATCAAACACTGTTCACAATCAATCCGCTCATATCTCGTGAGATCCAATTCGATTTCCAACAAATTCCGCGTGTCAGCCGATCGACAACAATACGGCGTACAATCCAACAATATCCCGGGGTTTTCGACAAATGGGGATTTCAACTTCAAACAACAAATAATTCGCGCCCCAATTATCGGTCTCAACAGGCGAATCCAACGATATTTTACCAATTATAATTAACTCAACAGGGTCCCGACGACCGGCATTTTTTCCAACCAAGCAAAGTCTATCTGTCAAAGTCAAGTAATGTCAAAATCAAATTCTTTATGTCAAAAGGGTGCGTTCTGTTTCACGTCGGACCGAACATCTACCCCCCCCCCCCCCGGACGGGCCTACCCGTCCGCTAATCAATTGGAAGTCTTGACAAGGTTGCAAATTCAACACAGCTTCAATGCGGCCAAATACCGTAGCTAGTTCATTAAAGGTGAGAACGGTGTCTCCCAACAATCTCCGCCAGCGTCCCCTTGCCGCTTTCACCGCGGCCCCAAAAATACCCCCCCAACGGGGGGCAGGCTGGCGGGTCAAACAACCAAGTGACCCCTCGGCGGGCCAAACTATTACCAATATCAACCTGGCTCTCATTAAGGAAGGCGTATACCTCCTTCAAATAGTTACTTGTACCCTTGTAATTCGTACCGCAATCAGACCTAATCAACGAAGGTAACCCACGGCGAGACACAAATCTTTCCAAAGTCGCCTCAAAGGCCTCTGTCGAGAGGGAGGTTACCAGCTCCAAATGTACTGCCTTGGTTGACAGGCAGACAAACACACAAATAAGCCCTAACAATCTTGCTATTACGAAGGGTGGACGTCTTCAACAAAGGGGGACCAACAAAATCCGTTACGACGCCAGCAAAGGGCCTCGTCTCATTGACGCGATCAGCCGACAAAATCCAAAATTCTCGCTGCAGAATGGCCAACAGCGCATTGCAACCGGCATGCGAGTTCTTAGTGTGACGATCAGTCACCAACAATTGAACGAAGTTCAGTTATAACAAGGGCAGGAGCACCAATTTTAGGGTAAGGACAACTCACAAGGGTGATTTCAAACCAGGTCCTTCCCTCAACAGTGGTGACAGCCGTTTCGCCAATTCCCCAAATCCTGCCTGAAAGGTCGTTCACCTTCAGGCCAACCTGTCCCGCTAACCAAGACGACAAAAGGCAACCCCGGACTCCCGTGCCCAAAATGGCATGGACCACAATTGAGTCACCCAAGGGTCCCCAGACCTTGACCGAGGCCGTTGGCAACAAAACCGTTTTGATGGTGCCCGGAGTCCTCATCATTGTGACTTTTGTAAGGCAACAGGGCATGCCATGGCGCGTTGCCCGGCCTTTTTGAATTTGCACGTAAGTGCCTGCCGCCGCATTGTCAACGCACGCCGTTTGTGCTTCTCGTGCTTGGGGGCCCACTTTCATCGGGACTGCCCCGACGCCCGCCCGTGTAGAATTTGTAAGGGGTCCCACTTGGAGATTTTGTGCGCCAACGCGAACCGCACAGTATCTTTGAAACACTCTCCTGTAAAATTGCTATTTGTGGTTTACAACAACTTACGTGGGAGGCATCGAAATAATTTGTTTAATTTCAATAGAAATAGTTCTTAGGTGTAAGGTGTAATGACCTCGATCAAATGCGTAAAAAATATGCATTATATCGATCAAATTAATAATCTGATTCTTATGAAATACAGTTTTTAACCGACTTCAAAAAAAGGAGGTTCTCAATTCGTCTTGAACTTTTTTTTTGCGTTTGAATGGGTATACTTTCTAGTTGGTCCCATTGTTACGAAATTAGGATCTGATGATGGAATCGTGGAGAAATCGAGGGAACTCTTCAAATAGTATAGGCACACCTATAGAGTTTTGGGTATTTCTTATAGTACCTTGAGCAGTTGCTTACGAAAAGTACTCTTTGGGGAAGTTGAACTGATGATGAAAACCACAGATGGCCACTGAAACTCCTCAATAATAAGTATTTCGTGGATTGCGATTCGATTACTTGAGTACGGATGTTAAACACTTAATGCTCGTCACAATACATAATGGTGATGTAGAGCTGATGTTCAAGTACCAGGAGAACTCCTCAAAAATTAACGGCTATGCATCGGGAAGAGCAATATTTTGTAAAAGGTGATAAGTTGTTGACATTATGGCTTTTGTAACTAGATAAATTACAAACCGACCCACTAAAAAACGTGAAAAAAAAATTTTAGCAAAAAATAGAACCAACTTCCATATCAAAATACTACAAAGCCAAAAATAACTTTAATTTCGGAAGGCGGTGTGAAAAAAAAAGAGAATCTAAAACAGAAAACACTGACTTCCGAAATTTAAGTTATTTTTGGCTTTGTAGTATTTTGAAATGGAAGTCGGTTCTATTTTTTGCTAAAATTTTTTTTGTTAAGCATAGTTGGTTAATATTATTAGCTCATAAAAATATATGTATTATAATCTTAGGTGATACAAGAAACCCGAGTCGACGGCGCGTCATGTTCTACGCGCGCCTCAAAGAGCATTCAGCAGCATTTAGGGGTCCTGATAGGGCCTTTGCCTGTGACGTTGTGGGATTATTCTAACCAGATACCGCGGCGCTGAAACGCAGCACCAACTGCAGATGGTGGATTTTTGGTCAGTATAAGTCTGACACTCCGTTCTGCTCTACCCAGAACAGGAGGAGCCATCTAATCATTTTTCCCTCCGTAAAAAGCTGCCAACAAACTGGTTTTTTTTTTTTTTTTTTAATAATATTCCACAACTTTTTCACACAACGCCATCTAGTCCCAAACTAAGCAGAGCTTGTGGTATGGGTACTAGACAACTGATAAACATACATATATTTTATATATTTCTAAATACATACATATTATAGATAAATTACACCCAGACAAAGAACAAATGACCGTGCTCATCACACAAACATTTGTCCTAGGTGGGAATCGAACCCACGACCTTGTGCACAGCAATCAGGGCCACTGACCACTATACCATATATATAGTTTGGCAGAATGTATTACCGAAATGAAATGAAATTTGGACTAAACAAACTAATAAACAGAATCAATTTAGCGTAACAACTAGCGTGGGATTGACAAAATACTCCAAAATCCAATTTCAGCTCACTTTGCAGAAATCACAGAGATACTGAGACCTTTATCTTTAATTTGGACATACTCAAAAGAAAATGCGAAGATATAAATGTGAATAAGAGTATGATAGAAGTATCCAGACCTCTCAACCAATGAATTACATCCATATTACATTTTACTTCTTAATATTTTTTACCGACTTCATAAAAAAAGGAGGAGGTTCTCAATTCATCTTGAACTTTTTTTTTATGTATGTTACCTCATTACTCGGAGATGGCTAGACCGATTTCAAAAATTCTTTTTTTGTTTGAAAGGGTATACTTTCCAGTTGGTCCCATTGTTGTCATGTTTGGATCTGATGATGGGATCATGGAGAAATCGAGGGAACTCTTCAAATATTATAGGCACACCTATGGCGTTTTGGGTATTTCTTATAGTACCTTGGGCAGTTGTTCTTGAAAAGTACCATTTGGGGAAATTGAACTGATGATGAAGACCACAGATGGCCACAGAAACTACTCAATAATAAGTATTTCGTGGATTGATAAATTGTAGCCTATGCGTTATTGTATTTATTATTATGGATGAACCCGCTCTTATTGTTTCCATAAGTAAACTTAATATTAATTTAAAGTTGTTACGTACCTTGTAAACATTTGATGAATAATATTTGGTTTTACGATAATCTAATAACTTGCACGCATAGATCACCGGTGGCCGGCGCACACTAGCAGACGTTTAGCACTGTTGCTGCATCGCGCGTCGATTGGAGCGACACTAGTGCCAACTGGCCGACGTGAATAGTTTGACCAATACCTTGCTATCTCATATTTAGCGCCTATCTCATAAAAGGCATCCTTCCCCTATAAACTATGTTTATTAAGCCTGAAAAAAAGTTAAATTGTAGGTTTGTGTCAAAGACAATATGAAAACTTCATTAATTCATTACATGGCAAGAGTTTTTTTTAAATGTTCAAAAAATTTTCGTTAAATGTATTCTTAGGTATTCATTGTGGATAGGAAAAAAAAATTATTTTAAGATTTATTGAATGTATCACATAAGGCACATTGCCAGACTTTTAACAATCAACCTTATAAAATCTATGCATCATATTTGCCCCACTGCCAGGCTTTCAACGAGTTATAAACATTATTTTATCAAAACAAACAAACAAACAGAAATATTACATTCTAACGTGAAAAAAAACATTCATTATTTCGTTCCTCCATGCATACATTTAAAAAACAGAACCTCTTTTAGTAATAATAGTCGGTTAAAATCATTAATATAGTTATAATAGCCTTTGAACCTTATAAATGTGTTTAGTACCGAACGTTTCCGAACGTACCCTTTTTGACATAAAGAAATTTGATCTTAACATTACTGACTTGACAGATAGACTTTGCTTCCGTTGTTGGAAAATGTCCGCTCTTGGGACTTTGATTTTATTGTAATAGAAATATCGTGTGCAATCGCCTGTTGAAACCGATAATTGGGTCGCGAGTAACGATTAATTGGAATTTGTAATCCCCATTTGATGAAAAACCTGGGATATTTTGGGATTTATCGCCGGTTGGTTGCCACCGCATGGCACGCGGAGTTGTTGGAAATAAGTTGTGCTGTGATGCTGATCTGGACCGCGCCATCTGGAGACTGGCGCCTTGTGAACGTTCTAGAACACTTGACTTGCATCACACCTTTCAATTACTCACCTCATATTTACATACATACCACACTTGGGCGTGACCTAGGAAGGTCGAAGTTGGCGTACCCAGCGCAGAAGGTAAGTGGTACCGATTAGTTATTTGAATATTGCTTTGTCGGCCGGAGAGCCTGTAGTTTTGTTCATTGAAAGCAACGGTAGGGCTCCACGAACCGTGGACAAGTTCGGACACACCAGTATCGTTGCACTGGCTTTATTGTAGTCCTGAACATTTTGGTAAGCAGAGCGTGGTCTTATAATATAAGATCCACATAGTAAATTGGAAGTTTTGAAAATAACTTTAGTTTAATTACTTAACATAACTTATAACTTAATAAGTTTTGAATATATTACCATGTCATCCGGGCTATCTAATTGAAGTTGAATCAATTGAGGTTGTATTTGTAATTTGTACTGTAGCCCCCTTTTGTTGAATTGACAAGTAAGATTTATTTGTGAAATTAGGAATTATTGGTTGTATTTTGGTATAATTTGGTATATTGTTGTAAAGTTGTTTGGTATATTTGTTGCAATTAATAATTGAATGTCATTGATCTGAATTTAAAAGGTTATCTAAATAATAATCACACATTTGTTAACATAACAAGAATTGAATGGTGTGGATTGACTTATTGCATTTATTTGTTTATTGGATTGTTGTTAGAGATTGTCCGGAGCAATATTATACTTCAATTGTTGTGTTTAATTGGTGTTGATCCTGCACAATATATACATTGAATTGTTATTTATTTTGTAACTAGCCATCTGTACCAAGCTAGATTCATACTTGGAATAAGTACAGGGTCGGATTTGGACTTGAAATAATTGAATTTGAGTTTTTATTTTGTTGAGATTTGTATTGATATTTGTTTGTTGCAATGGCCTCATTGAGGGCAGTCAGGGAGTCTGCTGACGGATTGACCTCACAATTGAGATGGTTCACATCGGCAGCGGCAACGGTTGAGCGTTTGGAATTGGAAGAGCTCACCCTTGCTCGGTATGGGCAAGTGATTGAGAGGATCAATTCAGCTGATGCTGCGCTCACACGCTTCAACGAGTACATCATGGACGTGGATTTGGGGGTGATGGATCAGACAGCCCGCGATAAGATTTTGGGTGACTATGACCAGATTGTCCACCTGAGGGATGTCATATGTCTGCGAGCGCGGGAAATTTTGAAGAGCCGGGTGCCTGATGCGGCCAAGCCGCAGACCCCCGTTGTTGCAGGCCCTGGACTATTGAGTAGGCTGCCCACCCTGGAGCTGCCACATTTTGACGGTCACTTGGACCACTGGCTGGGCTTCCTAAATCTCTTTGAGAGTCTTGTCGATGCACGCTCGGACCTCGGACCTGCCCAGAAGCTGGCCTATTTATTGTCTGTCCTGGAGGGCGAAGCCAGAGCCTTGGTGCAGCATTTGCCGGTGACGGATTCCTCTTACCCGACCGCTCTGGAGCTTCTCTCCCGACGGTATCAGAACAAGCGCTGCCTGGCTGATGTGCACATCGACCAGATTTTGGGACTACCGGCCATTGCCAGCACTTCGACGTTGCGCACTGACTTGCTGAACCCGTTGGTCTCAGCGACCAACGCTTTGAGACGCCTGGAGTTACCGGTAGAACATTGGTCCTACTTGTTGGTGCACATAGTGCTGCAGTTGCTCCCCGCCGAGCTGAGGTCACGTTTTGAGCAGAAGTATGGTGGGGATAGTGCCACCCATCTTCCCCCCTTTGACGACCTCCTCAAATTTTTGGAAGACGAGTGTCGGTTTTCGGATAACACTCGTGGCGCCACGGGGTCACCCCCACTACCTTCTCAGCCTAGAGATCAGGGACGGACTAGGGCTCGGGGGCCTGTTGATGTTCCCCCCGCCCCCCGTTTTGCTGGCGCCCGGAGTCCTCGGACTAGGGGGCCTGTTGATGATCGCCCCGCCCCCAGTTTTGCTGGCGCCCGGAGTCCTCGGGCTAGGGGGCCTGTTGATGTTCGCCCCGCCCCCCGTTTTGCTGGTGCCCGGAGTCCTCATCATTGTGACTTTTGTAAGGCAACGGGGCATGTCATGGCGCGTTGCCAGGACTTTTTGAATTTGCACGTAAGTGCCCGCCGCCGTATTGTCTACGCACGCCGTTTGTGCTTTTCGTGCTTGGGGGCCCACTTCCATCGGGACTGCCCCGACCCCCGCCCGTGTAGAATTTGTGAAGGGTCCCACTTGGAGATTTTGTGCGCCAACGCGAACCGCTCCAGCAGACCAGCTTCTGAGGGGGGTTCGCGCAGGGGGGCGTACCCTGGAGACGAGCACCGGGCTGAGACCCGCAATTCTGTACGCCGCTCTCCACCCCCCGCGCAAGTTGAACGGGAGCCCCGCGAGCGCCATTTGGTCTCCCCTCGTCAGGGAGAACGCGCATTGGCTGCTAGGCAGCAGTGGCCGGGTCGGCGCCGCTGCCTTTCCCCTCCGTTGGCGGAACGTCCCCGGCTGGAGTCGCGCCCTCCGCCATTCGGGCATCCGGTGGGATATGCCCCTCCAGTGATGGCGAGCGGCTCGGGACACCGCACAGACGAATATTTTGATTGTTGGCCTCGTCGTGAATGAAGGCAGCCTGGATGCGGCGATCGGTCGCCGCCCAGGCATCACTAAGAGATTGACGCCTGCCCCGCTAAAGGACCCCCCCGATCAAGACGGTTTTGTTGCCAACGGCCTCGGTCAAGGTCTGGGGACCCTTGGGTGACTCGATTGTGGTCTGTGCCATTTTGGACACGGGAGTCCAGGGTTGCCTTTTGTCGTCTTGGTTAGCGGGACAGGTTGGCCTGAAGGTGAACGACCTTTCAGGCAAGATTTGGGGAATTGGCGAACCGGCTGACACCACTGTTGAGGGAAGGACCTGGTTTGAAATCACCCTTGTGAGTTGTCCGCACCCTAAAATTGGTGCTCCTGCCCTTGTTATAACTGAACTTGGTTGGGACGAGCCACTTCTGGAAACCCTGTTGGAGGACGGTTGAGGCACTCTAGCCTTCCTTATGGGGCCCGTCACCCCCTTTTGTGGCCCAAAGGAGGGCCACTTGGTTCAATTGTTGGTGACTGATCGTCACACTAAGAACTCGCATGCCGGTTGCAATGCGCTGTTGGCCATTCTGCAGCGAGAAATTTGGATTTTGTCGGCTGATCGCGTCAATGAGGCGAGGCCCTTTGCTGGCGTTTGATCTTTTGATTTGATCTTGACATTACTGACTTGACAGATAGACTTTGCTTCCGTTGTTGGAAAATGTCCGCTCTTGGGACTTTGATTTTTTTGTAATAGAAGTATCGTGTGCAATCACCTGTTGAAACCGATAATTGGGTCGCGAGTAACGATTAATTGGAATTTGTAATCCCCATTTGATGAAAAACCTGGGAAATTTTGGGATTTATCGCCGGTTGGTTGCCACCGCATGGCGCGCGGAGTTGTTGGAAATAAGTTGTGCTGTGATGCTGATCTGGACCGCGCCATCTGGAGACTGGCGCCTTGTGAACGTTCTAGAACACTTGACTTGCATCACACCTTTCAATTACTCACCTCATATTTACATACATACCACACTTGGGCGTGACCTAGGAAGGTCGAAGTTGGCGTACCCAGCGCAGAAGGTAAGTGGTACCGATTAGTTATTTGAATATTGCTTTGTCGGCCGGAGAGCCTGTAGTTTTGTTCATTGAAAGCAACGGTAGGGCTCCACGAACCGTGGACAAGTTCGGACACACCAGTATCGTTGCACTGGCTTTATTGTAGTCCTGAACAAAATGTATAAATTATTGGTAGAATGAGATCAATCAGGAATATCTACTTACATATTATCAGTCTTACAATTACTAATTATTATTTCTTAGTGTGATATTCGAGGAAACAATTACGTTCCGGTAATAAACACAGCCTTATTTTGCATTTTTGGCAAAACATTTTGTTCTGCCCTTTTGTGCAATACATGCATCTCCCTTTGATGGATGCTATAATTGGATAATGAGCAATTTGATCATACCGAACAGCATCTGGGGGTCTTTCAGCTACTGGTTTCTGTATAGTCTGAGTTGAGCTAACGCTAGTCCTGCTGATATTGCTTGCATTAGTTCTCTCAAATCTGCGTAGGCTTTCAAAAATTTCAATTCGAAATGTTTTCAGCAACTTGGGTTTTTTGTCTTCATATCTGGCTTCTCTATCACGCCGATAGAGAAGCCAGGCATTGTTCACGCAAATATCGAGCATTTGTGAGAAGATTGGTAAATACCAGCGATGACCTGGGAATGGTGTACGATACAGAGCAATCAGCATATCTGCTAGATGGACCCCGTCGTCGGTGTTATATTCTTTTATCAAATTTGGGCAAGTGAATGGCATTTTTCTTCCTTGGTCTTTCTTGTAATAAACCGCATTCTGGATTCGTTACGTAAATATTGCAGAAACTCATTAGATCTAAAAAAGTTATCAAAACATAAGACTTTGCATGTAGGTCGGTGAATAGATTTCGCCAAAGCTATAACTACCTCTGCTTCCAGGCCCATACCATTTTCTTCATCTGTGAATGAGTGAAATCTAAATGTGTCGTCTCCTCCATAGATCAGCAAGTCGTAAACAGCGTCAACAGTCGTAATGGCGAACAATAAATTGCAATATTACAGGCAAGCGTTTCAAAGATACTAATAGCAATAAAAACTGCATTTTTCAATTAATCTTTATACAATTCAGTATTACTAACTATATTCACATATTGAATTGTATAAAGATTAATTGAAAAATGCAGTTTTTATTGCTAATAGTATCTGTTCAGACCTGCAATAGGCCAGCCAACGGTAACTGGACGGTCTGAACTTGTCCACGATACGCGGAGCTATAAACGTTGCTACTACAAATAACACTCACCTGAGCTGTAGACGGCAACCTAGGATCTGTTTGATCACGTCCAAAGTGTTTGTATGTAATATGAGATGAGTAACTGAAACGTGTGATGTAAGTCAAGTGTGTTCTAGGACGTTCCCAAGGTGTCAATCTCCAGATGGCGCGGGTCCCACAGCATCACAGCCTAACTCGTTTCCACCAAGCGCGTGCCACGAGGTGACGCAATAAGGCGATATCTTCCGAGAAATATCCCTGGATTCTCGTCAATCCGGGAGTACAAAGTTCAATCAAACACTGTTCACAATCAATCCGCTCATATCTCGTGAGATCCAATTCGATTTCCAACAAATTCCGCGTGTCAGCCGATCGACAACAATACGGCGTACAATCCAACAATATCCCGGGGTTTTCGACAAATGGGGATTTCAACTTCAAACAACAAATAATTCGCGCCCCAATTATCGGTCTCAACAGGCGAATCCAACGATATTTTACCAATTATAATTAACTCAACAGGGTCCCGACGACCGGCATTTTTTCCAACCAAGCAAAGTCTATCTGTCAAAGTCAAGTAATGTCAAAATCAAATTCTTTATGTCAAAAGGGTGCGTTCTGTTTCACGTCGGACCGAACATCTACCCCCCCCCCCCCCCGGACGGGCCTACCCGTCCGCTAATCAATTGGAAGTCTTGACAAGGTTGCAAATTCAACACAGCTTCAATGCGGCCAAATACCGTAGCTAGTTCATTAAAGGTGAGAACGGTGTCTCCCAACAATCTCCGCCAGCGTCCCCTTGCCGCTTTCACCGCGGCCCCAAAAATACCCCCCCAACGGGGGGCAGGCTGGCGGGTCAAACAACCAAGTGACCCCTCGGCGGGCCAAACTATTACCAATATCAACCTGGCTCTCATTAAGGAAGGCGTATACCTCCTTCAAATAGTTACTTGTACCCTTGTAATTCGTACCGCAATCAGACCTAATCAACGAAGGTAACCCACGGCGAGACACAAATCTTTCCAAAGTCGCCTCAAAGGCCTCTGTCGAGAGGGAGGTTACCAGCTCCAAATGTACTGCCTTGGTTGACAGGCAGACAAACACACAAATAAGCCCTAACAATCTTGCTATTACGAAGGGTGGACGTCTTCAACAAAGGGGGACCAACAAAATCCGTTACGACGCCAGCAAAGGGCCTCGTCTCATTGACGCGATCAGCCGACAAAATCCAAAATTCTCGCTGCAGAATGGCCAACAGCGCATTGCAACCGGCATGCGAGTTCTTAGTGTGACGATCAGTCACCAACAATTGAACGAAGTTCAGTTATAACAAGGGCAGGAGCACCAATTTTAGGGTAAGGACAACTCACAAGGGTGATTTCAAACCAGGTCCTTCCCTCAACAGTGGTGACAGCCGTTTCGCCAATTCCCCAAATCCTGCCTGAAAGGTCGTTCACCTTCAGGCCAACCTGTCCCGCTAACCAAGACGACAAAAGGCAACCCCGGACTCCCGTGCCCAAAATGGCATGGACCACAATTGAGTCACCCAAGGGTCCCCAGACCTTGACCGAGGCCGTTGGCAACAAAACCGTTTTGATGGTGCCCGGAGTCCTCATCATTGTGACTTTTGTAAGGCAACAGGGCATGCCATGGCGCGTTGCCCGGCCTTTTTGAATTTGCACGTAAGTGCCTGCCGCCGCATTGTCAACGCACGCCGTTTGTGCTTCTCGTGCTTGGGGGCCCACTTTCATCGGGACTGCCCCGACGCCCGCCCGTGTAGAATTTGTAAGGGGTCCCACTTGGAGATTTTGTGCGCCAACGCGAACCGCACAGTATCTTTGAAACACTCTCCTGTAAAATTGCTATTTGTGGTTTACAACAACTTACGTGGGAGGCATCGAAATAATTTGTTTAATTTCAATAGAAATAGTTCTTAGGTGTAAGGTGTAATGACCTCGATCAAATGCGTAAAAAATATGCATTATATCGATCAAATTAATAATCTGATTCTTATGAAATACAGTTTTTAACCGACTTCAAAAAAAGGAGGTTCTCAATTCGTCTTGAACTTTTTTTTTGCGTTTGAATGGGTATACTTTCTAGTTGGTCCCATTGTTACGAAATTAGGATCTGATGATGGAATCGTGGAGAAATCGAGGGAACTCTTCAAATAGTATAGGCACACCTATAGAGTTTTGGGTATTTCTTATAGTACCTTGAGCAGTTGCTTACGAAAAGTACTCTTTGGGGAAGTTGAACTGATGATGAAAACCACAGATGGCCACTGAAACTCCTCAATAATAAGTATTTCGTGGATTGCGATTCGATTACTTGAGTACGGATGTTAAACACTTAATGCTCGTCACAATACATAATGGTGATGTAGAGCTGATGTTCAAGTACCAGGAGAACTCCTCAAAAATTAACGGCTATGCATCGGGAAGAGCAATATTTTGTAAAAGGTGATAAGTTGTTGACATTATGGCTTTTGTAACTAGATAAATTACAAACCGACCCACTAAAAAACGTGAAAAAAAAATTTTAGCAAAAAATAGAACCAACTTCCATATCAAAATACTACAAAGCCAAAAATAACTTTAATTTCGGAAGGCGGTGTGAAAAAAAAAGAGAATCTAAAACAGAAAACACTGACTTCCGAAATTTAAGTTATTTTTGGCTTTGTAGTATTTTGAAATGGAAGTCGGTTCTATTTTTTGCTAAAATTTTTTTTGTTAAGCATAGTTGGTTAATATTATTAGCTCATAAAAATATATGTATTATAATCTTAGGTGATACAAGAAACCCGAGTCGACGGCGCGTCATGTTCTACGCGCGCCTCAAAGAGCATTCAGCAGCATTTAGGGGTCCTGATAGGGCCTTTGCCTGTGACGTTGTGGGATTATTCTAACCAGATACCGCGGCGCTGAAACGCAGCACCAACTGCAGATGGTGGATTTTTGGTCAGTATAAGTCTGACACTCCGTTCTGCTCTACCCAGAACAGGAGGAGCCATCTAATCATTTTTCCCTCCGTAAAAAGCTGCCAACAAACTGGTTTTTTTTTTTTTTTTTTAATAATATTCCACAACTTTTTCACACAACGCCATCTAGTCCCAAACTAAGCAGAGCTTGTGGTATGGGTACTAGACAACTGATAAACATACATATATATTTCTAAATACATACATATTATAGATAAATTACACCCAGACAAAGAACAAATGACCGTGCTCATCACACAAACATTTGTCCTAGGTGGGAATCGAACCCACGACCTTGTGCACAGCAATCAGGGCCACTGACCACTATACCATATATATAGTTTGGCAGAATGTATTACCGAAATGAAATGAAATTTGGACTAAACAAACTAATAAACAGAATCAATTTAGCGTAACAACTAGCGTGGGATTGACAAAATACTCCAAAATCCAATTTCAGCTCACTTTGCAGAAATCACAGAGATACTGAGACCTTTATCTTTAATTTGGACATACTCAAAAGAAAATGCGAAGATATAAATGTGAATAAGAGTATGATAGAAGTATCCAGACCTCTCAACCAATGAATTACATCCATATTACATTTTACTTCTTAATATTTTTTACCGACTTCATAAAAAAAGGAGGAGGTTCTCAATTCATCTTGAACTTTTTTTTTATGTATGTTACCTCATTACTCGGAGATGGCTAGACCGATTTCAAAAATTCTTTTTTTGTTTGAAAGGGTATACTTTCCAGTTGGTCCCATTGTTGTCATGTTTGGATCTGATGATGGGATCATGGAGAAATCGAGGGAACTCTTCAAATATTATAGGCACACCTATGGCGTTTTGGGTATTTCTTATAGTACCTTGGGCAGTTGTTCTTGAAAAGTACCATTTGGGGAAATTGAACTGATGATGAAGACCACAGATGGCCACAGAAACTACTCAATAATAAGTATTTCGTGGATTGATAAATTGTAGCCTATGCGTTATTGTATTTATTATTATGGATGAACCCGCTCTTATTGTTCCCATAAGTAAACTTAATATTAATTTAAAGTTGTTACGTACCTTGTAAACATTTGATGAATAATATTTGGTTTTACGATAATCTAATAACTTGCACGCATAGATCACCGGTGGCCGGCGCGCACTAGCAGACGTTTAGCACTGTTGCTGCATCGCGCGTCGATTGGAGCGACACTAGTGCCAACTGGCCGACGTGAATAGTTTGACCAATACCTTGCTATCTCATATTTAGCGCCTATCTCATAAAAGGCATCCTTCCCCTATAAACTATGTTTATTAAGCCTGAAAAAAAGTTAAATTGTAGGTTTGTGTCAAAGACAATATGAAAACTTCATTAATTCATTACATGGCAAGAGTTTTTTTTAAATGTTCAAAAAATTTTCGTTAAATGTATTCTTAGGTATTCATTGTGGATAGGAAAAAAAAATTATTTTAAGATTTATTGAATGTATCACATAAGGCACATTGCCAGACTTTTAACAATCAACCTTATAAAATCTATGCATCATATTTGCCCCACTGCCAGGCTTTCAACGAGTTATAAACATTATTTTATCAAAACAAACAAACAAACAGAAATATTACATTCTAACGTGAAAAAAAACATTCATTATTTCGTTCCTCCATGCATACATTTAAAAAACAGAACCTCTTTTAGTAATAATAGTCGGTTAAAATCATTAATATAGTTATAATAGCCTTTGAACCTTATAAATGTGTTTAGTACCGAACGTTTCCGAACGTACCCTTTTTGACATAAAGAAATTTGATCTTAACATTACTGACTTGACAGATAGACTTTGCTTCCGTTGTTGGAAAATGTCCGCTCTTGGGACTTTGATTTTATTGTAATAGAAATATCGTGTGCAATCGCCTGTTGAAACCGATAATTGGGTCGCGAGTAACGATTAATTGGAATTTGTAATCCCCATTTGATGAAAAACCTGGGATATTTTGGGATTTATCGCCGGTTGGTTGCCACCGCATGGCACGCGGAGTTGTTGGAAATAAGTTGTGCTGTGATGCTGATCTGGACCGCGCCATCTGGAGACTGGCGCCTTGTGAACGTTCTAGAACACTTGACTTGCATCACACCTTTCAATTACTCACCTCATATTTACATACATACCACACTTGGGCGTGACCTAGGAAGGTCGAAGTTGGCGTACCCAGCGCAGAAGGTAAGTGGTACCGATTAGTTATTTGAATATTGCTTTGTCGGCCGGAGAGCCTGTAGTTTTGTTCATTGAAAGCAACGGTAGGGCTCCACGAACCGTGGACAAGTTCGGACACACCAGTATCGTTGCACTGGCTTTATTGTAGTCCTGAACATTTTGGTAAGCAGAGCGTGGTCTTATAATATAAGATCCACATAGTAAATTGGAAGTTTTGAAAATAACTTTAGTTTAATTACTTAACATAACTTATAACTTAATAAGTTTTGAATATATTACCATGTCATCCGGGCTATCTAATTGAAGTTGAATCAATTGAGGTTGTATTTGTAATTTGTACTGTAGCCCCCTTTTGTTGAATTGACAAGTAAGATTTATTTGTGAAATTAGGAATTATTGGTTGTATTTTGGTATAATTTGGTATATTGTTGTAAAGTTGTTTGGTATATTTGTTGCAATTAATAATTGAATGTCATTGATCTGAATTTAAAAGGTTATCTAAATAATAATCACACATTTGTTAACATAACAAGAATTGAATGGTGTGGATTGACTTATTGCATTTATTTGTTTATTGGATTGTTGTTAGAGATTGTCCGGAGCAATATTATACTTCAATTGTTGTGTTTAATTGGTGTTGATCCTGCACAATATATACATTGAATTGTTATTTATTTTGTAACTAGCCATCTGTACCAAGCTAGATTCATACTTGGAATAAGTACAGGGTCGGATTTGGACTTGAAATAATTGAATTTGAGTTTTTATTTTGTTGAGATTTGTATTGATATTTGTTTGTTGCAATGGCCTCATTGAGGGCAGTCAGGGAGTCTGCTGACGGATTGACCTCACAATTGAGATGGTTCACATCGGCAGCGGCAACGGTTGAGCGTTTGGAATTGGAAGAGCTCACCCTTGCTCGGTATGGGCAAGTGATTGAGAGGATCAATTCAGCTGATGCTGCGCTCACACGCTTCAACGAGTACATCATGGACGTGGATTTGGGGGTGATGGATCAGACAGCCCGCGATAAGATTTTGGGTGACTATGACCAGATTGTCCACCTGAGGGATGTCATATGTCTGCGAGCGCGGGAAATTTTGAAGAGCCGGGTGCCTGATGCGGCCAAGCCGCAGACCCCCGTTGTTGCAGGCCCTGGACTATTGAGTAGGCTGCCCACCCTGGAGCTGCCACATTTTGACGGTCACTTGGACCACTGGCTGGGCTTCCTAAATCTCTTTGAGAGTCTTGTCGATGCACGCTCGGACCTCGGACCTGCCCAGAAGCTGGCCTATTTATTGTCTGTCCTGGAGGGCGAAGCCAGAGCCTTGGTGCAGCATTTGCCGGTGACGGATTCCTCTTACCCGACCGCTCTGGAGCTTCTCTCCCGACGGTATCAGAACAAGCGCTGCCTGGCTGATGTGCACATCGACCAGATTTTGGGACTACCGGCCATTGCCAGCACTTCGACGTTGCGCACTGACTTGCTGAACCCGTTGGTCTCAGCGACCAACGCTTTGAGACGCCTGGAGTTACCGGTAGAACATTGGTCCTACTTGTTGGTGCACATAGTGCTGCAGTTGCTCCCCGCCGAGCTGAGGTCACGTTTTGAGCAGAAGTATGGTGGGGATAGTGCCACCCATCTTCCCCCCTTTGACGACCTCCTCAAATTTTTGGAAGACGAGTGTCGGTTTTCGGATAACACTCGTGGCGCCACGGGGTCACCCCCACTACCTTCTCAGCCTAGAGATCAGGGACGGACTAGGGCTCGGGGGCCTGTTGATGTTCCCCCCGCCCCCCGTTTTGCTGGCGCCCGGAGTCCTCGGACTAGGGGGCCTGTTGATGATCGCCCCGCCCCCAGTTTTGCTGGCGCCCGGAGTCCTCGGGCTAGGGGGCCTGTTGATGTTCGCCCCGCCCCCCGTTTTGCTGGTGCCCGGAGTCCTCATCATTGTGACTTTTGTAAGGCAACGGGGCATGTCATGGCGCGTTGCCAGGACTTTTTGAATTTGCACGTAAGTGCCCGCCGCCGTATTGTCTACGCACGCCGTTTGTGCTTTTCGTGCTTGGGGGCCCACTTCCATCGGGACTGCCCCGACCCCCGCCCGTGTAGAATTTGTGAAGGGTCCCACTTGGAGATTTTGTGCGCCAACGCGAACCGCTCCAGCAGACCAGCTTCTGAGGGGGGTTCGCGCAGGGGGGCGTACCCTGGAGACGAGCACCGGGCTGAGACCCGCAATTCTGTACGCCGCTCTCCACCCCCCGCGCAAGTTGAACGGGAGCCCCGCGAGCGCCATTTGGTCTCCCCTCGTCAGGGAGAACGCGCATTGGCTGCTAGGCAGCAGTGGCCGGGTCGGCGCCGCTGCCTTTCCCCTCCGTTGGCGGAACGTCCCCGGCTGGAGTCGCGCCCTCCGCCATTCGGGCATCCGGTGGGATATGCCCCTCCAGTGATGGCGAGCGGCTCGGGACACCGCACAGACGAATATTTTGATTGTTGGCCTCGTCGTGAATGAAGGCAGCCTGGATGCGGCGATCGGTCGCCGCCCAGGCATCACTAAGAGATTGACGCCTGCCCCGCTAAAGGACCCCCCCGATAAAGACGGTTTTGTTGCCAACGGCCTCGGTCAAGGTCTGGGGACCCTTGGGTGACTCGATTGTGGTCTGTGCCATTTTGGACACGGGAGTCCAGGGTTGCCTTTTGTCGTCTTGGTTAGCGGGACAGGTTGGCCTGAAGGTGAACGACCTTTCAGGCAAGATTTGGGGAATTGGCGAACCGGCTGACACCACTGTTGAGGGAAGGACCTGGTTTGAAATCACCCTTGTGAGTTGTCCGCACCCTAAAATTGGTGCTCCTGCCCTTGTTATAACTGAACTTGGTTGGGACGAGCCACTTCTGGAAACCCTGTTGGAGGACGGTTGAGGCACTCTAGCCTTCCTTATGGGGCCCGTCACCCCCTTTTGTGGCCCAAAGGAGGGCCACTTGGTTCAATTGTTGGTGACTGATCGTCACACTAAGAACTCGCATGCCGGTTGCAATGCGCTGTTGGCCATTCTGCAGCGAGAAATTTGGATTTTGTCGGCTGATCGCGTCAATGAGGCGAGGCCCTTTGCTGGCGTTTGATCTTTTGATTTGATCTTGACATTACTGACTTGACAGATAGACTTTGCTTCCGTTGTTGGAAAATGTCCGCTCTTGGGACTTTGATTTTTTTGTAATAGAAGTATCGTGTGCAATCACCTGTTGAAACCGATAATTGGGTCGCGAGTAACGATTAATTGGAATTTGTAATCCCCATTTGATGAAAAACCTGGGAAATTTTGGGATTTATCGCCGGTTGGTTGCCACCGCATGGCGCGCGGAGTTGTTGGAAATAAGTTGTGCTGTGATGCTGATCTGGACCGCGCCATCTGGAGACTGGCGCCTTGTGAACGTTCTAGAACACTTGACTTGCATCACACCTTTCAATTACTCACCTCATATTTACATACATACCACACTTGGGCGTGACCTAGGAAGGTCGAAGTTGGCGTACCCAGCGCAGAAGGTAAGTGGTACCGATTAGTTATTTGAATATTGCTTTGTCGGCCGGAGAGCCTGTAGTTTTGTTCATTGAAAGCAACGGTAGGGCTCCACGAACCGTGGACAAGTTCGGACACACCAGTATCGTTGCACTGGCTTTATTGTAGTCCTGAACAAAATGTATAAATTATTGGTAGAATGAGATCAATCAGGAATATCTACTTACATATTATCAGTCTTACAATTACTAATTATTATTTCTTAGTGTGATATTCGAGGAAACAATTACGTTCCGGTAATAAACACAGCCTTATTTTGCATTTTTGGCAAAACATTTTGTTCTGCCCTTTTGTGCAATACATGCATCTCCCTTTGATGGATGCTATAATTGGATAATGAGCAATTTGATCATACCGAACAGCATCTGGGGGTCTTTCAGCTACTGGTTTCTGTATAGTCTGAGTTGAGCTAACGCTAGTCCTGCTGATATTGCTTGCATTAGTTCTCTCAAATCTGCGTAGGCTTTCAAAAATTTCAATTCGAAATGTTTTCAGCAACTTGGGTTTTTTGTCTTCATATCTGGCTTCTCTATCACGCCGATAGAGAAGCCAGGCATTGTTCACGCAAATATCGAGCATTTGTGAGAAGATTGGTAAATACCAGCGATGACCTGGGAATGGTGTACGATACAGAGCAATCAGCATATCTGCGAGATGGACCCCGTCGTCGGTGTTATATTCTTTTATCAAATTTGGGCAAGTGAATGGCATTTTTCTTCCTTGGTCTTTCTTGTAATAAACCGCATTCTGGATTCGTTACGTAAATATTGCAGAAACTCATTAGATCTAAAAAAGTTATCAAAACATAAGACTTTGCATGTAGGTCGGTGAATAGATTTCGCCAAAGCTATAACTACCTCTGCTTCCAGGCCCATACCATTTTCTTCATCTGTGAATGAGTGAAATCTAAATGTGTCGTCTCCTCCATAGATCAGCAAGTCGTAAACAGCGTCAACAGTCGTAATGGCGAACAAGGGTTGGCTGTCGGCGATGACTGTGGGTATATTACCGAAGATGTTGAAGCAGCCACTTTATTCACCTCATTATCGTCATCTGATAAAAGATTTAGCTTTTCTATCGAAGATGGCAATGATGGAGGCGGTGAACTGCTGTCGGAGTGCGTTGGATGGAAGCAGTACTGCAGCTCATCCTCAGCAGATGATTCACTTTCGTCCAAATCTGATTTTGTCCCTGGCTTCAGAACAAGAGCCACAAGTTGCCGAGCTCTTGTTTGTTGTTGAATATTAAGTTGATGAACCACCTGTGACAGAAAAATACAAATAAACAATAACAATAAAAGAACAATAATTATTTAAAATATTATAGTTACATTAAAATTTACAATTGAATAGTATAGGTGCAAATCAAGCAATGTCACGTATTTGATACATAACAAAAAATGTACAGTGTGTAGGTACAAGGCAAGAAATAATGTCCACACGTTCGACAAGTTCGTCGAACGCCAATGCAGGCGACCAATGTAGAAGAGGGTCTGTAGAGCTGCCCACACGTTGGCCGAGCGCAGGCGAGCGCCTTTGATTTGTGACCAAAAACCGACACCGATCCGAAGTGAGGCAAGTGATCACCAGCAACGACGAGCGAAGACAAGTTGCTCCAAATGAGCTATATACACGTTGGCGCTGGCCTCCATTCGGCCAACTAGGCAAGTGACACCGAGCGAAAGCAAGATAAGGCAAATATACCGTCTACATGTTGGTATTGGCCTTCACTCGACAACGCTCGGCCAACATGTATTGCAGGCTTAAGGTTGTACGTAGAAAGTTATCTCTGAAACTAATGATCAAATTCTATTTGTTTTATTCATGGTTGTAAGGTGCTCTATTTGTGAGTGCTATTATATTTATAATACGCTATACATTATTTCGAAAACAACGCGGATGAAGTCACGTGGGAAGTGCTAGTAGCTAATATTTTTATTATAATAAACTTATTCACATTTTGAGCTTTATCAAACTTTGTAGAAAAGTTTCTGGTTAAATAAGTTTAACCAGAAACTTTTCTACAAAGTTTGTCACAGGCAGCTAGTCACTTATAAGTAAGTGACTAGCTGCCTGTGACTTCGTTCGCGTGGGAGGGTTTTCCCGCGTAAATCCCGATCCCGTAGGAATTCCGGGATAAAAAGAAGCCTATGTGTTATTCCAGGATTTCAATTATCTACTCACCAAATTTCATTCGAACTCGTTCCGTAGTTTTTGCTTGAAAGAGTAACAGACATACATACATCCATCCTTTCTTTCTTTCTTTTAACTTTCGCATTTATAATATTAGTAGGACACTTATACATGGAGTACCTCTAGGTTTTGTTTCTTCTGTCCGCGACTTGGGTATTACCCTGGACACTTGCTTACACTTCGACATACACGTTGAAGATATAGTAAACAAAGCGTTTCGGATGTATGGATTCATCATGAGATCATCAGGTGACTTTGTGCGGCCCTCTACTTTCTTGGTACTATATAAAACTTTAATTCGATCCCAGTTGGAATATGCTACACAGATTTGGAATCCTTTTTACGATAAATATTGCTCTAGATTGGAAATAGTACAAAAAAAGTTCTTGCGTTCCATGAACTACAAATGTCGTCGTTCAAAAGTACCGTATGAGGAATTGTTAAAACGTTACAGCGTTCTAAGTTTGAAGTCCAGACGATTACTGTTAAATGTAATAACTCTTTATGGGTTATGTACCAACAGAATTGATTGCATCGACCTTACTAATAAATTACGATACAAAGTGCCCAGAACTGTTGTACAACGGGGGGTGCGCGTTCCTCGACTGTTCCATACAGACATGTGTAAGACTAACGCTGGGGAGCGCGCACCTCTTCGTCGCCTCGTTGAGTCATACAATACTCACTTTATGGAACTTGATATATTTAGCTTATCTAAACAGTCCTTTAAGTCAAAGGCTATTGCCATATTATTAAATAAGGAGCACACTAATTGAATATCATAAGCGTATTATATTTGGAATTGCAAATGTCTAATTACAGTCCTCAACTTCTTTAAAACACATTTAATTATATGTGGACAATGGTGTGGGTTACATGTTTGTTTTTTTAGTTTAAGTATTTTTTTGTTTTCTATCATGTAACTGTTTTTTTGTCCCTAATGAATAAAATAAAATAAAATAAAATAAAAAAATAAAATACCTACACACAGTTGCCAACGCTAGTCCCAAGGGTCAAATTGTCCAGTGAGTTATGGTAGCGTCAACGTCACCCGCGCTTAGATTTAATTGGGGCCCACATCAACGTCATTCCATACCGAATGTGCTTTGAAAATATATTTGACTCCAACCTTATGTCACTTCAGGAAATGTTTTGATTTCGGAGGGAAAGGTTGTATTACTAATATTTTCCTTCTTTGATATTAGGGAAACTGTCGTGAAAACTGTTTCTTTATGATTTATTTATTCATCGTCATTAAATATTTTTGTTGTAAATAAGATGCCTGAATTATTATCATTTTAAGATAAGATAATATTTCTTTATTTGCTCCAACATAATAGTTAGGCATTTGCTCAGGTGTGGGACACAATATAGGTTTAAAAAACCGGCCAAGTGCGAATCGGACAAGCGCACGCAGGGTTCCGTATCATTATCTATAAAACACCGCAAAAAATATCATGTTTGTTGTATAAGAGCCCCTCAAATATTTTTTGAATCTTTTTTTAGTATTATAGTGTAAACAGTTGTTGGTTAGCCAAATACAGAAAATAAAAAATATTTTGTTGTTATAGCGGCAACAGAAATACATCACCTGTGGAAATTTCAACTGTTTTGCTATCACGATTCATTCTTACATCTTTACAGCCTGGTGACAGACAGACAGACAGCGGAGTCATAGGGTCCCGTTTTTACCCCTTAGATAAGGAACCCTAAAAAAGAGGTAGTAGAGAGTTTTGAGACTTATAAGCAGAGTTAACCCTTCTACTCTAACCAACCTTATTTATGAAAACTCTTACCATTCACAGGTATAGTACTGAAAAAGTGGATACCAATATCAAATTCCGAATTAAAAGCCACGTTATTAAAAACATAGGTTTTTTGATTTTACTCACATATTCACAATCCAACTAACCTTATATGGGCAGAGTTAACAAGATGTGTGGTAGTAGTATTAGCATACTACTATAAGTTTGGGAAGAGAGATTATTTCCTGAACAGTTGATTAAACCTGCAGTGTTATTCTCAGTCGCAGTATTAGAACGACATTGGTCGGTAACGCTGAGGTATTGGACATTATCCAAATACATTAGTTTCCAGTTGCCACTGTATTTTAATAGACATATAAATAGTTTATCATGAAGTCTATATATTTTGTGGCTAGACGTACTGCGTGGTTTTACTTGACGTAATAATTATTTTTGTAGTACTCATTATAAGTGAAGGACAGACAGATAATTAATGTTTTATATTTATTGTACTGACAGCGACCCGCCTCTGCTTTGCACGGTTTTATACTACTTGACCAAGAACTGGATTTTGCTAGACAGTTTTAATGTAATTTTTAAAGACCTTTCTATAGACACATGTATAGGTTTGATGATTTTAGGGTTTCGTACCCAAAGTGTAAGACGGGACCATAATTACTAAGACTCCGCTGTCCGACCGTTTGTCACTAGGCTGTATCTTATGAACCGTGATAGTTAGACAGTTTAAATTTTCACAGATGATGTATTTCTGTTGCCGCTATAACAACAAATACTAAATAAAAAACTGGCCAAGTGCGAGTCAGATCAGAACGATGAAGGTTTCCGTAGTAACTATAATAATATAAGATGTATATTTAATTGACAAAAAAAAACTTACAATTTTCTTAAAACTAGCTTAATTAGATTTTTTACAACTACGCCAATATGCTGTATCTCAAAAACTGCTGACCCAATCTCGTTCAAACCAATTTTAGTTGAAAGTTGACATTAAGATTACAAAAGGGTATTTTTTTTAGATTTTTCACTCCATTATTATAGAAGTTAGAGGACATACACATTTTACTACTTTGGAAGCGTATATCTTTTAAACGATTAACTTTATTTAAGAAAAAGTGGTTTTAGACACCACAATGTAATTTTTAACCGACTTCTAAAAAAGGAGGAGGTTCTCAATTCGGATGTTTGTATTTTTTTTTTTTTTTAGAGACCTGTCTCATACACACGCATATGTTTAATGAAAAAAAAAATTTTTAGTTTTAGTTCCATGTAGATCCTTAATGTTAATGTTTATTTTTTATTTTTTTATTTAAAAATCGTAAAGCGGTTTACAGAATACGAAAATTGAAGCTACGAAATTTCAACTGTGCAGTCCTAATAGTTTAGGAATAAAATTGCTGTGACATATAGATGGAAAGACAGACATGATGAATCTATAAGTTTCCGTTTTTTTGCTATTCGGCTACGGAACCTAAAAAATTGCCACCTGCTTAGTATTTTCCCATGTCTGGGTTGGTTTCCAGTGTAACCGGATGCAGCTGAGTAAAGCTGCGTATCCATTATGCGCTCCTGGCTCGCGTGCCATGAACACCCGCGCCGAGAGTGCGTTCCGCGGAACGCGCTCCAGATATTTAAATGATATCAAATAAGCGCGTATGGCGAGCGTGGCAACTGTTCCAGTGTTCGGTCTTCTTCCTTCTTCCTTTGATGCGCGGTAAAAAACCGACTCTAGATGGAACGGGCCGCTCTAAGGCTGAGATTCAGAGACAAGAACATAAGACGGGCGAAGACCGCTCTAAGCCAAGTCGTGGCTAAGCGCATCTTAGAAATTCGGATTCAGAGACACAGTCCCTGTCAAACTTACGTCGGTCTTAGCAAGGTCTTAGCTAAGCTTACACTATCTTCTCTATGGCCATTTTTAAAAGCAAAATGTTATAAATGTCAGTTATAAAAGCATTTTATGATGCTAATACCTAATTTTACAATCTAAAAGAGAAAAAAATACCACGCGCTCAAATAAAAATGTCAACTTTTTCATTGTCGAAATTAGTTACACCTTAGCCCACTTGGTGGCGCTAGTTCCGTCTTAAGTAGTCGATATTGACTACTTGGCTTATCTTAGTTCACGCTAAGTTTAAGACGTGTTCCGAACGTCTCTGAATACAAATTTAAGGGTAAGTCGTTGATTTTGACAGATGGAAGTGTAAGTTCAAGCTTAGACTCGTCTCTGAATCTCAGCCTAAGTTCGAGCGTTCCAACAAACTCATTGGCGCGCGTTCCAAAATAGTAGCCATTTATTTCGTGCGGCCGGAACGCACGCCAATGTTTGTCCTCTTGGAGCGCGAAGTCGATACGCGGCTTAACAGCACTTTACACGGAATGACTGCCTATCTGACATCCACAATTAAATGCGGAATGTCCAAGGAGTTTCTTGCATATTTTTCTAAAGAGGATTTATGTAATGGAACGTGCCACGGATGTTTAAGAGCCGGGGCACACGATGCGTTGCGGCGGGGGAGCGGCGCCGGAGCGGTGCCGCTGCGTCATCTTACATAGAAATATCTGTGGCATGCACACGATGCGCTCCGGCGCCGCACCGGACTTGCAACCACCAAGACGAGGCGGGGAGGGGTGAATGCGTTGCGACGTCGTAGCGGCACCGCTCAGTTGTTTTGCGTCACAAGGAAGGACACACGCTCGCTCGTTTCGATTGTCTGTCAAGACTGTCCAACGCTGTTACGGCGCCACTGCGACATAACAACGTTACGGCGCCGCACCGCTCGTGTGCCCACTGACACGGTGAAATCTTTGCGGTGCGGCGCCGCAACGCATTGTGTGCCCCCGCCCTTACTTGCTGCTTGTCGCTTTTGGTAGAACAGTCATATTTTTTACTTTTATTTTTCATAGAGAAGTAACAATGTAATATACAATAATTTATTCGTTTAGATATGAGAATATATGAAAGAAACAAATCAATGTGAATCGGGTGTGTTTAAATTATTGGTGTACAATAAAGAATATTGTTTTTCAGTTTTATTTGTTGATTCATTTTTGATTGAGCATTCAAATAAAGAACGTGTTTATGGAGCTAATCTATACCAAGTTTAAGTTTAAGCGTCAATAGCCTAATGGATACGGTGTTGGATTTGTGATCGAGAGGTCTCGAGTTCGAATCCCACCCATTACACTATTGCCGTGAACCCACTCCAGACTATTTAGAAGAATATGCTTGTGCATATTTAGCTTAGTTGGAGGGGTTAACAAGATTGCTGGTAATGTAAATTCTACCCACATTGCTACTTATCTTATGGAAAATACAGAAATTATATATAGAATGAAGATGAATGATAATACTGAAACAGTTTCCTTAAACATGATTCACTCATCTCTCAATTCAGCGCTAAAAGTAAGTTCCTATCGAATTTCTGTTTACAAACAGAAACATAAGACAACAAACTCTCTATTTATATATATTGGTGACGTCGTGAACGTCTACTTTGATTCTGTTAATGGACGGAAATTTAGTCCAGAATGTGCTCTGTTAATGCTATTGGAAGCCGCCTATCTTGACAAGATGAGTTGGTACCTGTTTGGTTAACATATATATATATTTAAACTTCCCGATTAGGTGTACACACCAAAGTTCGTATTGCGTAAAAAATTAAAAATCTTTCTAAGACAATATTTTTACGCACACACACGTAGACATTATTATACTTGTCATTTTTGCGTGCCTCACGATTTAAATAGTTGTAACATATCAGGGTACTTTGGTTTCTAGCCAGCCAGTTGTGATATGAAATCTTAGATACATTTCTAATATTACTTCATCTACCCTTCTAATGTGTTATGTAATTACTTTTTCCCATCTAATGCTTAAAACAATATTTATATCAAAATGTTGATATCAATTTATACACCCATACGCACGAAACGTTTTGGGAATTGTGCGCACAGCTAAGGAGTGGAATTCCCTGCCGGAGTCTGTGTTTCCTGATAGTTACAACCTGGGAGTCTTTAAGTCAAGAGTGAATAGGTTACTTCTAAGCAAGCGTGCTTCATCTTCGACCACATCATCGCTTAACATCAGGGGATATTATGGTTACGGCTTGCGTTTGACCATAATCTCACCTGATCAAACGTAAAAAAATGTAAAACAAAAAATGTGAATTCTACCCACAAAAAATGTAATTTACGTTTTATATTTTTTAGTAATTTGAAAATTTTTGTCGTCGAAGTAATAATTAAACAATCAAACATATCTCTAACAAGTGAACAGTTCAATGTTCTTTCGAGAAAATAAACATTTTTAAGCTAATATTTTTCGAAGTAATATAGTTAATGTCGTAATAACTATTTTGTTTATTCATTAAATCATGATAGCACTCTTAATACTGCGTCTAGATTAATTTGGCTGAATTGCTGCGAATACACGCTAACGTTTGTAGCAATTTCTATAGAAGTTCTGGTAGACATCCGTCCTATAAACACTAATCGATTTGGGAATACTTTCATTGTGCGTGCAGCGAGGAAGTGGAATTTACTGCCGGAGTCTATGTTTCCAGGTAGCTATTACGCCCCGACGTTATAGCTACCTGGAATTTCAGTCAAGAGTGAATTGGTTAATTCTTGGCAAACGTGCTTCATCTTCGACCACATCATCCATCAGGTGAGATTAGTGGCCATAAAATAAACAAAAAAATTGTTCAGCATATTTTAGTTAGATTCTAATTGCTATTTTTAAATCGTCCACCGTACAATAATTAGTCTTCACCGAAAACTTTTAGGAACTATTAGATTCTTTATTGAATACTTTTCAGTGAAGAATCTAATAGTAACTAAAATATACAACGTGTAACGGAAACCCCATATCTATCCAAAAGGGCTGAAGACAACATCTGGTATGGAGTCTCTATGCACAGTTTCAGCTCAAAATAACTGACTCAAAGAATTGATACCAAATTATCGGTTTCATATATTTCTTGAATACCAATCATAACAAACGTGTCACAGCACTACGAGGGTCAATAACTTTCCACTTAACTTGCCAATAACATGATAATTCTCTTCGTTCTTCTTAATTTGAAAAATTCGGTCTCTGGTATTGGTATTTGTAATAAGTTCTACACACGTAGACTTAGGATTACAAAACCCTTGCCATATCGTTTGTTATCATCCAAAAAAGGCAATCACTTGGTATGTATATACCCTTTAAATTACACGTTGTATATTCCTGACCGATTTTCGACCATGGTGTCCAAAATTACTGGAATTAGTCAAGTAAGCAGAAGATATTACAGTTCACAATGTATGATTGAATGTTGATGGATGCATGTGCACATGCAAGGTGCACTCACTTTTACTCTCATACTCAGATGGAACGGGAGCGCGATACGATTGGTGACAGCTCAGGTTCACAGGTACAACAGCTTTTTTTGCGGTGGGAATATCTTCACACAACCCCTTCCGCTCTGTATAGAGCGGAAGGAAGTGTCGGATTCCTATTAACTAAAACCCACCCTGTTCTCGTATCTCTTGTATCTCGTATGTTCTTGTATCTCGTTAGAACATTCCTGCAAACCCGTCATTAGTCCTATCGGGCCCCGTCAATAGTGCTGATTGCATTTTGAGGCGCGCGTGGTATGGCCGGGTCAACAGCATAATGGACTTACTGAGACACACAGCCAGCATTCAAGTATATTTGTTGGATTATAAAAGTTTATAATAGACTAAAATTAAGATAACGCTTACGCCCTATCGATTCCTATACCAGGTAGAAGTACCTGATCTGGGGATCGTAATCCCAGACCCCAAACATATCAATCCTACGCGCCAGTAAAAACAAAACAAAAATACTACAGCAATAAATGTGAATATATTCTCATCCCAACTAATTACAATCTTCTTTCGGAGTTTTTCCTTATATCTGTCAGTTATTCAAACAAAATCTCAAACAAAAATTACTTTCATTATACTTGTGTATCGCATTAAAAGCCAATCGAACTTTGACAAGTGATAAATGTCCAAAAGACCCCCAGTCTCCGTAAAGTTTGAGTGTGCAATTTAGATTTTAGCCTTTAATACTTTGATAATAAGGTCCATATCGGTTCTCGAAAGAAAATTGAGAGAAGACAGTTTTAAAGATTTATCGTTTTCGGAAATTTATGCCGATGGGATGGACAATTCTTCTTGTATGCTATCTACATTGCGAAAGCGATGAATTTATTTAGAATTTTAAATGAAGTTATATTAAAGAAAAAAGTTAGAATAAAAATAAATAGAAGATTATGAATCGAGGTTAAAGCAGCGTTTTATGTCACTGGCGTTATATTAAAACCCGAGCATAATGAAGAATTCCAGAGTTTGTTGCAGAGTGGAACGAGGGAGTGTAGAGTTTCACACACGAGCGTAACGACGGAGTTAATACTAGAATCCTGAATGCAGCGAGGGATTCAAACTAGCTCCAGGTAATACCTACTCTACTTTTCATACCTATGTATACAGTATGTTAATTAACAGAGCGTTCCCATTAACCTGCAATAGTATAGCATCCACACATGCTAAAAAAATATTACCATTCGTATATACAATTTTTTATCTTAACATAGTATAAAGCAAAGTCGCTTCCCTGTGTCTGTCCCTATGTTAAAACTACGCTACGGATTTTGATGCAGTTTCCTTCAATAGAAAGAGTGATTCAATAGAAAGGTTTTCAAGTATATAACATGCATAATATAGTAGAGGAACACTGATAATTTTTGAGGTTTCTAATGTGATGTCGCAAATAAACACATTTTTATGCGCTTGCTTTGCAAACGCTGGCTGAACCCTACGAGATAGATCAAAATAATGTACTATAGTATTGTACACCTTAAAAAGGTCAACAAAAAGTCCTCAATGGCATCCGTCTATCTCTTATAGATAACCCACAACAACCATTTTTATCCTTTACATTTTACGAGAAATACGAGCGTATTTTACGAAACAATTTTAAGCAATACAGCATTAATCCTTATCTAATTGAGTACCATAAATACATTATGCATTTAATATAAATCAATATTGCCCTTTACAGAATATAATATAAATAAATAGTTTCGAAGATATTACATATTTAAAATGCAAGGCCATAGCGGTTGCGGCGCGGTGCCGGCGGAGGCACCAATGTTTTTCCCATGGTAAATTATGTGTCGCACTTTCAAGAGTAATTACTAAAGAGAACATGGATGTCGAATGACAAAAAGGCTGTCAACGATGTATATAAAGACATTCTATACTATATTTAATATAAACATTGCACCCGTGCGAAGCCGGGGCGGGTCGCTAGTATTAAAATATTCTTAAAATGTTAAATTGATACGCAAAAGAAACACTCTTGACAGCGTTGTGTGAAAGTTGTGGAATATTATATTATTACTCTGTATACGCGTACTTGAAGGACGGCAACGCCGCAATTTATTTATGAATGACGGGCCGCGTGTGCGGCGATCTAATTGATGTGCTTATACTATTGCGGGTTAATGGGAACGCCCTCTGTTAGTTAACATACTGTATTATAATCCACCGCCAGGGCAATAATAATATTAAATGCCACGGCGTCCTCACCTTCCGCCTGACGCAGGTACTGACCGGACATAGCTGTTTCAGATACAGCGGGAGGACATGCCCGGGTGTTGTCATTGTGAGGACCACCCGGAGGGCACGGTGGAGCATACGGAGGTGTGCCCTGCTTAGGCGGAGCACCGCCGTGTCCTCGTTGAGCGGCTCGCGCCCGGCTTGGTTCAGACAATGGTGCGGAGCGAGAGGGAATGGGATGCAGATGCCTCCTTTTGCGAAGCAGTCATGCTAGCGAAGGAGGAAGCTAAACGCGTGAGGGAGAGGCAACTTTCTTTCTCACGCCCCAGCCGCCTTGGGAGACGCTCCGGGCGTAGGAGATCGCGAACCGATCTCCAGCCACCGTAAACGCGCCTGCGGACAGTGAACAGGGGTAGCTCACCGTCCGGTAAGGAACAGGCCCGATACAGACGCGCCGTGTTCCGCGCGCGCCTCAACGAGCAGTCATCAGTATTGGTGGGGCCAGATAGGGCCATAGCCTTACGGGGTTTTGGGAATATTCTAACGAGTTACCGCGGCCCCGGAACGCAAGGGCAACTGCAGGAGCAGGGTGGGTATTTAGCCAGTAGAAGGCTGACACTCGCTTCCCGCTTGATTTTCCCACTGAAAAGAAAAAAAAAAGACAATTATAACTATCTACTCAAGGATACATTTGCATGACATTTAGTAATACAGACATTTTCATGTAGGTAAAAATACCTAGTAGATTATATGCATGGAGTATTCAAAGCAGCGTTTTATGTTACAGGTGACATTGAATCCCAAAAGTAATGAATAATTCCAGTGTTTGCCTGGAATTATTCTGTGTAGCTCTAAACTGGCGAGGGAGTTCAGAGCTTAGAGAGACACACGAGCGTAGCGACGGAGTTGGAACTAGAATCCTAAATGCTGCGAGGGATTAAATCTAGACCAAGGTATATAAACCGTTCCCCAAGGAGCTTTTTTTTATTGATTAATGTATTATAATTACCTGCGATTGGGTGGTTTAGATTAATTGGCGATCTGCCTCATTGGTCGAGCGGTCAAGCTGTGGAATTCCCGCCGGCTTCTGTGATCGCTGCCACTTATGACCTTTCAGCCTTTAAAGCAAGAGTAAAGGCATCTTATGGGCTCGCTCGTCACATCGTAGACCTCATCTATCGCTTACCGTCAGGCGAGATCAGGCAATAGGTGCTATTGGGTTTTTCTGCAAGGAATTTCTCAGTAGTAGCCTGGAGTTTGGAAGTTGACGGTGTGATACCCCGTGTCTCGGAAAGCACGTCATTTGTACATCTTTGACAGTCGTTACGGTAGTCAGATGCCAGTAAATCTGACACTGGTATAGCCAAGGGGTATCGTGTTCCCAGTTACTGGGTTTTGGAGATCAGATATGCAGTGGTTCCTTGTTAAACACTAATACTCAGCTGCATCCGGTTAGACTCAAAGGTGACCCCAACATAGTTAGGAAAAAGCATATGATTAACCTGGCATTGGGTGGGTCTCGTCTGCCATATACATGAGCACTGCTGAATGGAGGAAGGAAGAGGTGGCGAGACGATCTGGATATGTTCTACGAGCGCTGGTTTGAAGCAACGCGAGTAGAGTTCATGGAAGGAATTGGGGGAGACCTTCGCCCAGCAGTGGAAGAGTATAGGCTGGAGAAAACATATCGACACTGGGAAGGAAAAATTATCCAAGCGACATTCTTGGCCATTTGGAGTTATATACATTGTTGGAATCGCCTGATTTTTCTGCGTTGTTTGGTCTTACTCACGTCCTTCTACGACGACTTTTGATGTCGCTTCGACATTTTGAAGTTCGCGAGAGTTCACTTATTTTTCCTTACTAAACGACAAAATTTTCGAGCATTTTTGAAAATTTGGTGGTTGTCGTAATTGTTAAATGCTAAATTTGCCTTTGGTCAAGTTTGACATTTCTGTTCGTACGGTAATTACTCCACTTAGTTAACTTTTCCAGTATCTGGCGATATAGTGTTAGGCGCTTACGTAATTTTGAGTTATTTGGTTTTTTTCCTACATGCATTGAGGTAATATAAAAAAATTATATTAAATTAATATTTAGGTTGTTTTGCCTCAACTTCCACATTTTTTTTTATTTTGGTAAGACAAATTTGGTGTAATTTGGTAAGGATAAATTCTAAAAAAGATATGTATTACATTTTACTGTACCTTCCTTAATCAAAGCTTGTCGGTTAGTCAATTTTTCCCGTTTCTACTTTTAGGGATACTTTTACTTAGCAACACTAACTTTAAAACTGAGCATTATTTTGAATAGTTACGTATACTATAATGTAGATAAAAAAATATCCAAATAAATTTCTAAGAATTAGGCTTTTTGGACCATAACAAGAATTTACAAGATTTTTTTCTGAAAATTCAAACTTTAAACTGCTCTACTGTAAAGTTAGTCTGATGTCGCTTGGATAATTTTTCCTTTCCAGCGTCGATATAGATAAACCGACGCTCGGAATTTATAATGACCTACTATAGGTTAGATTTTCATGACGTATGGCAATAAAAGTGTTTTCGTTTAGGTCAAAATACCTAGTTGATTGTGGTTTAAGGATTTAAAGCAACGTTTTATGTTACAGGTGCCATATTGAATTCCGAGATAAATGAACAATTCCAAAGTTAACTGCCGAGTGGAGCGAGGGAGTGTGGAAGTTCACAAACAAGAAAAGGAGTTAATAATAGAATCTTGAATGCAGCGAGGGATTCAAGCTAGCCCAAGGTAAATCAAACCTTATCCCCAAGGAGCTTTCATAATATGAACATGTATTTACGAACATTATAAAGCAGAAAAGTTAGTTTATTTCATTGTTTAACGCATTAATCTGCGAAAGTACTGCGTGGACTTGGGTGAAATTTAGTAGCTAGGAACTTTTGAGGAAGGTTAGTCTACTTTTTACCCAATTGCAAAAGGTTTTTGTAAATGTTTTTATCGTATCGTGATAAAATGATTGTAGCCCCGCGCACCTACTAGTGTAAAGTATAATTCACTGTTCGGGCAAAAATTACTATCTACTAAAGTTGACATTTTTGGTAATATAGACGTTTTCGTACAGGTAAATATACCTAATACATTATGCGTCCAGGATTTCAAGTGCGTTTCATGTTGCAGGTGCCAGATTCAATTCGGAGCCTAATGATGAATTCCAGAGTTAACTGCAGAGTGGAGAGTCGAACTTCACACACGAGCTTAGTAAGGGAGTAAATAATAGAATCCTGAATGCAGCGAGAGATTCAAGCTAGTCCCAGGTTAATAAACTCTTATACTAGTATAAATTAACATTATCATATAAGAGGTTACATTGACATAGGGTAATTGACACGTTTTCGTGCAGATAAAATACCTAGTAGATTATGCATCGAAGATTTTTAGCAGCGGATTTTTGCTCTGGCGGCAGATTATCCTTACTAATATTATAAATGCGAAAGTAACTCTGTCAGTCTGTGTGTTACTCAATCACGCCTAAACTACTGAACCGATTTAAATGAAATTTGGTACGAAGAAAGTCTAGACCCTGAGAAAGGACATAGGCTGCTTTTTAATACAAAAAAAGAGCTGTAAGCGGTTGAAATAGGGGATGAAAGTTTGTATGGAAATTACGTCATTTTTAAAGCTAGAAGCTTGAAACTTATTTTTTAGACTTTTGATTAGAAAAATGTACTCAAATAAGCTATTAGTAGTAAAATATTGTAAATAGCTTATTTATGTATGAGTTTTATTTTCAAAATAATTAGTTTAAAAAATTAAAAATGCTGCCGAAAGTCACTATTCCGCGCGGACGAAGTCGCGGGCACAGCTAGTATAATATAGATATGAAAAGGAGACTCTTTGGAGATAAAGGTGCATTTACCTTGAGCTAGTTTGAGTGCCTCACTGCATTCAGGATTCTTCAACTAACTCCCTCAATATTATGCTTGTGTAAAGAATTCAACTCCCTCGTATCACCTATATCTATATTACCAATATGTCATGCAAATCTAACCTTGAATAGGCAGTTTTAATTGGCTTTTTTTTGTCTTTTCTCCGGGTGGGAAAATCATCGAATGTCTTCTCCCGCTCTGGGTGAAGTGGAAGGGAGTGTCAGACTTCTACTGACTAAAAATCCACCCTGTTCTTTTAGCTGCCCTTAAATTCCGGGGCCGCGGTATCTCATTATAACATTCCCGCAACAATAGTTATAATTGGCCTGGTGATGGCGGTGTGTTATAATATACGACGTGTAATTTAAAGGGTATATACATACCAAGTGCAAGGCTTCTTTGGATGATAACAACCGATATATCAAGGGTTTTGTAATCCTATGTCTACATGTGTGGAACTTATTAGAAATTTCAATACATTGATACCAGAGACCGAATTTTGGTTATTATGACGAACGAACGTTGGTATAGTGGTCAGTGGCCCTGACTGCTATGCGCAAGGTCGTGGGTTCGATTCCCACCTAGGACAAATGTTTGTGTGATGAGCACGGTCATTTGTTCTTTGTCTGGGTGTAATTTATCTATAATATGTATGTATTTAGAAATATATATGTATGTTTATCAGTTGTCTAGTACCCATACCACAAGCTCTGCTTAGTTTGGGACTAGATGGCGTTGTGTGAAAAAGTTGTGGAATATTATTATATTGTGGAATATTGGCAAGTGACGTGGAAAGTGATGACCCTCATAGTGCTGTGACACGTTTGTTATTATTGGTATTCAAGAAACATATGAAACCGATAATTTGGGGTCAATTCTGTGAGCTGAAACTTTGCATAGAGACTCCATACCAGTTGTTGTCTTCAGTCCTTTTGGATAGATATGGGGTTTCCGTTACACGTTGTATACTTAAAAGCTGTAAAAAGGTTCTTTCGAAAGGTTCCCCTTGTCTAGCTTTAATATCTCGCTGCATTCAAGTATTAAATCTTTTATGTTACAGTAGACATATTGAATTCCGAGATAACTGAACAATACCAGAGTTAACTGCAGAGTGTAGTGAGGGAGAGTAGAGCTACACGCAAGACCATAGCGAGGGATATAGAACTAAAATCCTGAATCCTGCAGCGAGGGATTCAAGCCAGCCCAAGTTAATAAACCTTTATCGCCAAGGAGCTTTCATATCAACATCTATAGGTACTAATATTATCAAGTGAAAAAGTTTGTTTGCATAAACACGTTAATCTTTGAAAGTACCACCCGGTACTTTACCGGATTTGGATGAAATGTAGTAGGTATATAAGTAGCTTGAAGGTTATATGCTACTTTTTACCCGGCTGCAAAAGAGGAGGGTTATGTTTTTAATGTGATAAAGTCAACGGAGCGAAGCCACATGCGAATGTTAGTTATAAGGTTACATTTGCATGATACCTGGGATTTTATCCGTTTAAATACCTAGTAGATAATGCATCGAGATTTTTAAGCAGCGTTTTCCGTTGCAGGTGTCATACTGAAACCGGAGCATAATGAAGAATTCCAGAGTTTGCTGTTGATAGTGCGCGGGAGTGTAGACCTTCACACACGAACGTAGCGAGGGAGTTATTACTAGAATCCTAAATACAGCGAGGGATTCAACCTAGACCAAGGTAAATAAACCTTTATCCCCACGGAGCTTTCATATCAACATCTACACTAATATTTAATAAAAAGTTTGTTTGAACCCGCTAATCTTCGAAAGTACTGGGTGGGTTTGGATGAAAACATGAGTAGCTTGAAGCTTGAAGAAAGTTATGTGCTACTTTTACCCGGCTGCAAAAGAGGAGGGTTATGTTTTTATCATGATAAAGTCTATGGAAGTGATGCTCTGTGCGACCGCTAGTTATAATATAATGTTACATTTGCATGACACAGGGTAATTTTCGTTCAGCTAAAAATACCCAGACGATTATGCATCGAGGATTTTAAGCAGCATTTAACGTTACAAGTGTCATTTTCAATCCGAGTTGGTTGCCGAATGGTGCGCGGGAGTGTAGAGCTTGACACACGAACGTAACGAGGGAGTTCATACTAGAATCCTAAAATTAGCGAGGAATTGAAGCTAGGTCAGGGTAAATAAACCTAAGGTGCTTTTCATATTTATCTATATAACATAATACCCATAAAATGTCCGGCCACCGGCCGGGCAAATAATTGTCTGTTCAAGGTTAGATTTGATAAATACCTCGACGCCGGAGCGTAAGGGCAGTAGAAGGATCATTGTACGTATTTAGTCAGTAGAAGTCTGACACTCCCTTCCGCTCCAATCACAGCGGGAGGAGTCATCAGATGATTTTCCCACCGAAAAAAAATATTAATATTATAACTATCTCCTAAAGGATAGATTTGCATGACATATAAATGTTTTCATTGATTATGTATCGAGAATTTAAAGCAGCGTTTTATGTTACAGATGACATATTGAATCCCGAATGGTTGGAGTGAGTTTAAGGCTTCTCAAACGAGCGTAGCGACGGAGTTAGTACTAGAATTCTGAATGTAGCGAGGGATTCAAGCTCAAAAAAGTATCAAGGGATCATAACCCGCATGAAATATGAACTGCCGCCCGGGCAATTATAATGACCTAATCAAGGTTAGATTTGCATGACGTATGACAAATACAGGCGTTTTTGTACAGATAAAAATACCTAATAGATTATGGGTTGAGGTTTTAATACAATATCAATTTGATATTCACGTATTCACTTGAATTAAATTAATTGATATTATTATTTAATATTAAATAACAATAAAAGTAAACATTTAACAAAATTTATTTATTTTTACTTTTGATATACATGGTTTTTATGTAACAGTGCTATTCCAAGAATATTATTTGAAATTGTATATTGTAACTTATTTTATTTTGATTAGTTTGTGCTGTATTGTATAATAATTTTAGTTTTGTAGTTTATAGAGTAGAATTTCGACACAATGTTAAAATTGTTTGTGAAATAAATAAATGAAATATTTTACAGGTGCGATATTGAATTCCAAGATAAATGAATAATACCAGAGTTAACTGCAGAGTGGAGCGAGGGAGTGTAGAGCTTCATATACGAGTGTAGCGAGCGAGTTAGTACTAGAATTCTGAATGCAGCGAGGGATCCAAACAAGTCCAAATTAAATACAAGGAGCGTACCTCATTGCCCAGTCACAAATTGCATATGAATAGTGTCAAAAGTAAAATATATAAGTGATTACATTTATTTTATTTAGCGATTCAAATACTATTTGGAAAATGTCAATTTTATCATGTTACATGTCAAATTAGGTTATGATATTTATTAGTTAACTATAATTAATATTGACGTGTAGGTAATGTGAAAAGTTAGTTTATATGTTTGTTTACGGCTAGTAATCACTTGATTTTGTTGGTTTGCATTGTTTTTTTGAATCTTGATGATCATAAAGATTATCTTTGTATTGTAAATGTTTACTGTAAATAACTGCCATTTATAAACTGACCTTTGAACAATGTGTTTTGTTTGAATTGCCACAAGGAGACATTTTACTTTACCTCCGTCCATTCAGAACTACCGAAACAAAAAAGTTTCCTGAACTCTTTATTTACACACCTCTCACGTTCTTAAATAGATTTTTTTTTCACAAATTGTACATTTGCGAACCCTTTTGAAATATAAATGGCGGTTATAATATTTTAAGTGGGTTTTAAAGTGCTGTATTGTGTACTCTTTTAACAAATCCTTTTTTGTGAGTAGCGTTTATTTTTAAACGAATACTTTATGAGCGTCTATTATTATAATAGGTACTCAGTTACCTACCATAATATTATAATACATTCATGTATGTGATTCATTAAAAGGCTTATTTGAATACTGGGTTTCATTTCACCATATATTTTAACACATTCGAAATATTTTACATAGGTATGCTTTTAAGATTGGCTGCTACTCTGCGTAGCTCGGGTTCGATTCCCATACCAGAACAAATGTTTGTATGGCTTAAATGTAGTTGATCTGGTCTGGATGTTTGTAACGCATCCACGGTTCAAGAAAAATCCTAGTGTGAGGCAATCTTATTATATAGAAAGATCACTACTTCTAAGGCGTAGTCTTTAGTCAAATTTTATCAAGAGCTACTAATAAGAGAGATAGGTATCTTAAGTTGGATGCCTGAATCGAGAATTATTTTCTTCTGTTCTTCCATCTAGATTGTAGTAGCTCAGTTAGAATGCTTACTTAATAAACACTAGGTACCTCACAATTAGTATAACGGATAGTCTCCTATGCAGGTCATCGACACGGAGGAAAAAGTAAGACATGTGCTCCTTGAGTGCACAGAAATCATATAGCCCTCCCCATTTTAATTAAAGCTCATAAAGTCCTTCCAAAGGTTGTCTGGAAGATATCGCTCTCAGCGATAAGACCGCCATTGTAACCAATTTTTTTTACAATATTGTTATTTAAGTGTGATTCAATTATTGGTGTACAATAAAGTATATTCTATCTATCTAAACCTTTGGGTCATTAAATTCTCCTACAGACATTCTGAATATACCGAGGGACCTGATCTGCTCCTGGAGGGGGATTGTCTGGCTTGAGTGATGACCGTCATGGTTCACGTACAATGATCCCGTAAGTGCTCTGCTACATATTGAACTAATGTACAACTGCAACTCTGCTTAGCCTATAGGAGAATACCACCTTGATGTTATGCTTATTGGCTATCCCATTTCAAAACCTAATAAGGACGTGTGTGTTCCTGGCTTGCGCTTGTGGTCGAGAGTAGCGGGATCGAACCCCATCGTGAACCGTGAATCCACTCCAGACAAAAGCGTATTTAGCTTAGTTGGAGGGGTTAACAAGATTGCTAATTATGTGAAATCTACCCACATTGTTAGTTCTCTTTAAAAAAACATCTGAAATCTAAAACTCCCAGACTTGTTGTTGCTTTTTGGCTTTGTCTCCAACGTAGAATAATATGTAAAAATTATAAAATTTTGTGAATTTTTCAACAGATAATTCAAAATCTAGACCTTATAGACATATAGTTTCATGAAGGATTATAGACGCTATGCATAGTTCTTTATGAAATAATATTGTTTTGGAAGATACATTTTTTGTCGACCAGTGTTTTGATATTTGGTGACTAAATCTGGGTATGATTAGAATTCAGATACATGACCGTGGCCAAGCCAGGAGGTTCTACACTTGAAAGACTCCAGCACATAATTGCGTATCGATCACTTCTAGAGAAATGAATGCATTGGATGGGTTATTATCGTGTTATAGGTACTGATGACTGATCTTCTGTAATCTATTTATGTATGTTTTTAAGTATTTTTCTCAAGTTAGTGACTAATGTCTGTATTGAGAATAAACGAAACTTACAGGAGAGCTTATAAACGTTAAAAAAGGTATTTATTATGCTATAGGATAAATCTGAATTGGTTAAAGTGACTTGCTAAGTTTTAAAAGTAGTCACGAGGGAGTGAATGGTGCAATTACTTTTGCACTTACTTTTAGGTATCGATGCTTAAATATTAATACATTTATTTGCTTTCAAGTGTGTCCAAAGCGTCAATAGCTTAATGGCTAAAGTGTCGGGCTTGTGATCAAGAGGACGTGGGTTCCAAGTCCACCCATTACCTACACTACTGTCGTGAACCCACTACAGAAACAAGCATATGAATTGTGAATTGTAGGTAGGTACCTACACAGGTACATAATTTTATTTCAAGTTGCCTACGAGGTTAGCAAGATTATTTTTGTGAAGTGTCTCTCTAGGTTTTGAAAGGGAGAGCCGAATAAATACCGTATGGCCTCTTAACCCACCAATAAACCTCAAATCCACGGGCATTTGAATTTACCACTAAATAACATCCGCAATCTGTTAATTCCCTTCATCATTTGTATATTGAACTATTCTACAATCACCATTGTGATTTTGAAACTGCATTACTGTCTGTAATGCGGTTACATGCGTTAATGCTTTGTCGGTCATAAAGAGCACATTGTTCAGTTTATGTAGCTTCAGTATTATATTCAGTATCTCCTGCATGATGGTAACAGCTTGCAATGTTGTTGTCTGCAAATTGACGAAGTATTTTAGGGATATTTTTTAAACAGTGTAGCGTGTTTTGTTGCAACTCTCTTCTGGGAATAATTTGAATTATATGTCATATTCAGTGTTAGACGAATCTATCTAGCATCTGCATAATAAACATAAACAAATCTGAACTGATTAAAAAATGTTTTTACTTATAATAAAGCTACATTATCAGTTATATTATTTTGCAGCTTATTTTAATTTCGCTGAAAAACCTTTTCTCACCGAACAGAGACTGCGAGCAGAGGCAAGTGATAAACAAACGTGTTATTAGTAGCTAGCCGTCTATCGAAACACAAGGATAAGAATTTGGTCCATCAAAGTAGATTCTACATTAAAAATTTCATAGTATCTACATTATCTTTGCTCCATTTTTTATACCTAGTTTTTATACCTAAAGAATGACCAATTTCTAGAACAGCGTGTTCCATTACGAGTCGAGTGTTCGAAACCCAGGCAGACGTGTCTTTCTGTAATTTATTTCATGCCCACTACTCTTGAAATAGCGGTGAAAACCATCTTGAGGAAACTGGCTACTAGGACCATAAATATTCGAAAACGTGATAACGCGCACTTAATCCACGTGTTTTACGGCCCGCTCCTTCTAAGGGTTCTAATCACTAACCACAGCATATTTCTTTTTAATGTTTCTATAAACATTAAAAAAATATCCACCATCTCACGGTAATATTGTGCTTGAAGATGAAGCACGCTCACCTTTTGTTTTAAGGATGGGAAATTATCCAATGACTGTCTCCGTTCTGGGCGAAGCGGGAGGATGTGTCAGACTTTCCGTCATTTGCTGTCGTGTTCTGAGGCCGCGTTAACTCTTTCGAATGATTCCGGAACCCCGGCAGGTAGCGGCCCCTTAGTGGGCCCCGATAATTTTACTGACAACTCTTTCCGATGCACGTGGAACAAGACGCGCCGTCTACACGGGCCTGTCGAGCAGCGAGCTAAGCACGCTTACCTAGAAATAGGTAACCTATACACTCTTGACTTAGTTACCTAAAGGTTGTAGCTGTCAGGAAGTAGACTCTGGTAAGGAATTCCACTCCTTAGTTATACGTACCTGCGTACAATAAAAAAATCAATAAAACGATTTGTGGATGTCCACCACGTACCTAACGTTGGCGCATCGCCATTCGTCTCGTAGTTCGATAATGGAATGGGTTTGGTGGAACTAGATTGTGCAATTCTATCGCACACTCCCCGAAATGTAACTCATAGGAAAACGATTATATAAATAGGCTTACTCGCTACCGATGCTTAAGGCTCTGTAGCTTTGACAGAACCAAGCCTCGTTTAAAACTAGTTTTAACTAGGAAAAACGAGTTCTTCCAAAAAACGGGTTTTAACTGTAACATATATATTGAATATAGTCCAGAATAGGGAGAAGGAGAGTTTCTGCAATTGCAATCTTTGTGGAGATGGGAAGATAATTACGAAGGCGTCTCAAGGAGCCTGCATAAGCAAAACTTTACATTCTCTGTATCAACAGACAAAGTTCATGATTTATGTATGATGATTATGACCTACTGGTCATAATCATACTGGTCATGGACTTTAAACCCTCTGACTTAATTTTGGTATATTTTCAGGGTAGTGAGGTAAGGAAACCTGCCTTATTAACTTCGACTTATTTTGATTTTGTTTTATTGTGGTTTGTTTATTTCTTTTATTGTGTTGCATGGATGCAAGTCTGAAATTAACGTTTAATAATAATTAAGTTAATCAAACACTTTAACACCTTAATCTTTTTAATCAGTTTAGATAAAAAAAACTTTTTAACAAAAAATTAAACCGACTCCCAAAAAACACTGCAAAGTGAAAAATAACTTTAATTTCGGTAGTCGGTGTCTTTAGTTTTGTTTTTTCGTTTTTGGCACCGACTTCCGAAATTACAGTTATTTTTCACTTTGCAGTGTTTTTTGGGAGTCAGTTTAATTTTTTGTTGAAAAGTTTTTTTTTCACTCTTTTTAGTTGGATTATTTTTAATTTACCTAGTTACAAGAGCCTAAATGTCAACTACTTATAACCTTTTACAAAATATTGCTTTTCCCAATGCTGGGCCGTTAATTGTTGAGGAGTTCTCCTAGTACTTCACCATCAGCTCTACATCACCATATGCATTGTGACGAGCATAAAGTGCTTACAATCTATATTCAAGTAATCTAATCGCAATCCACTTAATACTTATTATTGAGTAGTTTCGGCGGCCATCTGTGGTCTTCATCATCAGTTCCACTTCCCCAAATGGTACTTTTTGAGAGCAACTGCACAAGTTACTATAAGAAATACCCAAAACGCTATAGGTGTGCCTATAATATTTGAAGAGTTTCCTCGATTTCTCCAGGATCCCATCATCAGATCCTGACTTTGGTGATAGTGGTACCAATTTCGAAGTATACCCATTCGAACAAAAAAAGAATTTTCCAAATCGGTTCAGCCGTCTTCGAGTACTCGATGATCATACATAAAAAAAAAAAAAAAATATATATATACGCGTCGAATTGATAACCTCCTCTTTTTGTCGTCGGTTGAAAAAAGGATGAAATTGTTAAAGTGTTAGTTTTAACCTAATAACTAAATAAATAACATTTATCACTTCATATTTATGCATTTTGATCCGAAATTATACATACGGGCCTTAAATTACCCATAGGTACATAGGTACCCATAATGTGACTAAAGTCTAACGACGACGCCGGGGCAGGCCCAGAAAAAGGTGATGAAAATTATAAACCTATATGATAGCTGGAGCTGAGGAAAAAGAATCCCTGGCAGTCTTTAGAGGGGACTTTGCTCAGAAGTTGGACATTATGGGCTAATATAAAAAAGTAATTAGACTAAAACGATCTATGTGGACGAAAAGTTGATATATACAGATATTCCATTTTCATAATCATAGTCACAAAGCATCTGAACCTATGTATTTGAAAATACATCTCTTTCAAAGATTTTTCAAAGTGCTTTGCGCGGTATATTTGTACCTAATCGTCCCATTGTAGTTTAAACTTAAATGTGCCATGTATCTAAAGAGCTGGGTTCACCACATGACTTCAAAAAGTTTATACAATTTAATGACTTTCCGATCGGAACGCGATATTGGAGCAAATGGACTATTTATTTATTAAAGTATTGAAAGCCTTTGTAGTATTAGATATCTCTTTGGGTTCATGTTCTTTTTTATTTTCTTTTTTTTTGGGATAAAACGGTTCTGTTGGTTTGTAGCGCTCGCAGGCTCAACTAGTGAGCGAAAGGCTTTGGAAAGGTTTGATTGACTTTTTCATCTAGAATTTTACCTTGATAGCTAGACGTGTAGATTTATAGGCACTTGGTTGATCGCAGTTGCGAATTTCCCAGATTGGAATAGACTTTTTAAAAAATCTTTTCTTTTTTCTTGTTAATCAGTGTCTCGTTTGTGTAGCGCTTGCAGGCTCTGTGAGTGGTGAGCAAAAAGCTAGTTTCAATTTACTTTTTATTTAGAATTCTATCGTGATAGGTGGACGTGTAGATTGGTACCTACTAGTTGACCACAGTTGAGTAGCGAACTTCCCAGATTACGACAGACTTAAAGCGCGTTTACACCTAACTGTGGTTCATACAAGCCTTCAAACCCTTAATCTTAGAAATCAAAGAACGGATTTTAATGAGACTCGGTACACTTACACAAGATACCTAAGGATACATAGTTACAAGTGTTTCAAAAAAAGTTCAGAAAGAAAGAAAGCAATTTTAAGTTGTGTATGGAAAGTGAAAAATCACTCTCTTCCTTGCCCTCAGCCCGGTTTGTCTCAAAAGTTATTTGAAAATTTGTATTAGACACCGTAAGGTGAGGACGCTCTTAAAAATTACTGGTTGAATAAAGCTGGTGAAATCAGTGGCGTACCTATGTCTGAAACATTCGCACTTTCTGGAAATACAGAGGTGAAGTTTGTTTTTAGATAGTGTGATACTGATACTTATCTTGTGATAACTCTGATACTTTCTTATCTTACCTGCGCAGAAGCGAATTTTGGGTATTTAATTGTATTTTGTCTTAGAGCGCAAAGCGATCCCCACCACGGTATCTATATCCTGCTACAGGAATATGTTGAAAATAAAAACAACAGAATATTATATATGAAACAATTTTTCGTTTATTTTTGCAAAAAGCATTTGATTACACGCACATATTAGGTAAATACCTAAAGGTTAAAGTTGCACCACGCATCATTATTTTTTTAAATAATTTAAACAATTTTATAATAGCAATAATAATACATTAATTAATTTAATTATATTTGTTCTATATATTATCACGTATGGCAATAAACAATATTTACAACTTTACATAAAATAAATTAATAATTATACCTTTAGTAAAATCTCGATAAAACTAGATTAAACGAATATCAAAACAACAAGATTTGGTGATGTAACATTTATTAAAAATCACGAATGATGATTTACTATCACAGCATCATAGGATACAACAGAAAAATCAGTAAAACGAGTTTAAAACTTCAACAAATCTGTAAATCAGCCAAAAACTTTAAATAATATCTTGCTAACACGCCACCATTTGCATTGAAACTCCATTAAATTATATTGATGAGATGCAAACGTTGAAGAAACTATCCTAAACACAGAGCTACTTATTATTAAATGTTATGATTTCTCTAAATTACATAATATTGCTGATTTTTTTATCTAGTTTACTGTAACTTCTAGTGGATTTCATCTATTTTGTAAAATAAATACTAATATATATTTTGTATAATATCTACACTTTAAAATCTGACAAACATTGAATTTTATGTACATATTCTCAGAAATTCCACATTGATATTCGTCTACAAATCTCTAACACATATTATTTTTCAAAATCACAACAAGCTAAACAGGCTTCAACTAGTGGAAAACAGATTAAAACGAAACAGAAAATAATGGACGGATCTCAAAAGAAAAGTAGATATAGAAAACTCGTAAACTAAACAGACATGATAGGTCCTTATGTTAGGTTTAAAAATATGGTTTCACAAAAATATGTACAGTCGAAATTATTTTTTCAGAATAGAACAGGGTGTTTTTTGGAAAAATAAGTTTATTCAGATATGATTAATATTGTTAGGAAGTTAGTTGTAATAGCTATCGAAGTCACAACCATTTATTATTACTTTTTTACAATTACAGTCCGTATGTGCTTTTTACAATGTTACACATACTATACACACTAGAATTGGCTACAATATTAGTATAATGGTGTACTAAAATTTTTACATGCTAATTTTCATCTAATATTTTTACATATACCTTGAGCCTCTATACTTATTCAAAAGGAAGACACATTGAATTTACAATAGCAAATATTGAAATTGTTGTTTGAATAAAATAATCTATCAACGAGTTTTCTTAAATTGAATATTATTTTATGTAATTTAGATAAAAAATTAAACCAGTCAAAAATGAATATCTGTAAAATACAGTATACGTAATCATATTTGCAGACAGACAATTATTTAATTGATAATAATATAATTCATCATAGTATTTTCTTTTTCAAACAACAATTCCTCGGTCATTTATGTGAATGCGGAAATACAAGCTAAATATGGTTAATCTGGACATTGACAAGACAGAAATGAATATAAGATATTCTTGTTCGCAAGAGGAAATTAAAAGTGCCCAATACTGACTTTATCAAAGCTGTCTTTGAAACTCAAACATAAATATTCATTGCATATACGTTGGATTAAATAAACGTAAAAATATCAGATGCTGTTTTCATTCTTTTTATTTGGTTAAATCAAAAAACTTTGACAAAGTCTGAAGTACTGAAAAGCCGACAGTGCCGTTATTAGTCAAGTAAGTAGTTCCATACAACTATAAATATTTAAAACGATGAGTTTTGACACAACACTGACACATCAAATCTAACAGGTTTGTTATTTACCGTAGCACATCAATAATAATTATTTTAAAAATCCTTTTTTTTTCTCTATTGAAGCGTTATTTGTCCCCATTATAGTATCTTCCTATTTTTAATATAAATAAAATCTTACTTATTAATACTAAGTGACTGATAAAACTAGATTAAAACTAAACTATCTACAAGACTGACTATTATTTAAAGTCTATTTACAAAAAATCTAGCTAGTTTTATTACAAATCTATATTACGTCCTGTTCTAATTAAATTATTTAAAATAAAACTTAATATTTATGTTTTTTATGGGTTACGAACGAAATTTTAATGTCATTTAATGAAATGAATGTGAGACATCTAGTTATTGACTTCGCATAAGTATCAAATATCCTTAAATAAAGTAAGCTTTAAATAGGTATAAAACTCAATTAAAAAAACTAAAATATTTTTGTATAAAATGAAGTAAATTCTAATCTTTACAATACCTACTTTTATTGAAGTCAATAATTAGCTGTTTTACAGTAACCTATTTTAATACTTTTATAGTTATTTTCTTAAAGTAACTAACTACTGACTACATATTTTTAAACTAAGAATAATTTACATTATTGTATTTACTAAATATTTACAACACTTTGGCCTCATTTAATTAGTAAAATCTTACACTTAGGCCCGTATATATAAAACAGCCTACATTATGTATGTATTTTAGAAAATGACTTTAGTTAAAATGTTCTATTATGGAATGATTTTATTATACAATATGTTAGTTATTATACGTAAAATAAGACAAAACATTGTGTTTTATGAAAAAAGCACAAAAACAAAATGATAATTTAATGATTTGTTCGACAAAAATTGTAAAATTAAATAATTTTAAGTAAAATACTATGTTACAGTTAAAGACATCACAAATTTGTTAATGCGATTTTTATGAGTTCAATAAATATTTACAACTCCATCCTATCGGTATTTTATATGAAGAACTAGTTGCAGTAATTTTCGTTTTACGATACGATTTTAGATAAAATAAGGCTTCAGACATAAAAATCATATATATACTTGATCATACGTATTTTATTACGTAGGTACTCAAAACCATTTATTACCTTTGAAGATTGTAGAATGAATTTTGAACAGACCTTAAAACCGAAACATATTATTTAAACGCTTTATAGGTAATTTGAATGAGTAATGAGAAATCATTTTATTTATGCACTCAATAAAAAATATAAAGGAAACATATCCGTTTGTGCTATAAAAGACTGTTCCTAAACCAGAGACATGTCAAAGGTATAAAAATAAACTTCTTTGGTTTAAAATTGATAATTATATTTATCAAAATTGTTTAATTAAAAATATCTACGTATCTTACATTTGCAAAAGTCAATCTAAAAACTGCTTTTGATGTGTATTTAAATACTAAATCTCTAAATTACTAGCAGTTTATTGATTCATTTCTGCAAGATATATATAGAAATTATTTCTAAATAAGACATTTACGTATATTTTCTATACAATTTATTATGTAACCCGATGATTCTAAATAAATCACATCAACTTTGGGAATAAGTACACAAATGTTCTTAAATACTTCGTTGAGAAATCACTAGGCCTCTCAAACTGATGTCACTTCGCACTTTGGCGATATTCAAAGTGATGCCAAGTCTGACGTTCTTCTAGAAGAGACTGGCACCCTTAGTTGAGCCGAGAACCGTCTCTCTGACCGTTCCAGAGCATCAAGGTCAGAAGCAGTTCTCCGACAGAAACTACAGAACGCACACGCAAGAGTGTTCTTGAACGCATTACGAAAGTCTCTATTGAAATACGCGTAAATTATCGGATTTAACGCAGAGTTGAAGTAACCAGTCCAGAACATGATCACTGTCACCACTTCGGGACAACTGCACGAGTCACACAACGATGTGGATACGTAGAACAAGAAGAATGGGAGCCAGCAGAGGATGAAGGCACCCATGATGATGCCAAGAGTTCTGGCTGCTTTGTGCTCTCTCTTCATTTTGAGGATATTTCTGTCCTTGGTTGGCGTTGTGGCATTTATGTGTAAGGCGCCATTTTTATCTCCTACTTCACGAGAATGTCTGTGCATAAGCATGGCGTTGCCAGCTCGGGCATGTAGATTTTTTTCCTGACGGTTTGCTTCTCTAAATATAGCATAGTATGTGAACAACATTATGGTGCAAGGTATCCAGAATGAGATTGAACTGGATATTACTGCGTAGGGTTTGTTGACTATGAACTCGCATTCGGTTTCTTTCATTGTTTTCAAGTGATCGCTAGTTGTGTACCAGCCCATGAATATTGGTACGTACGATATTGTGATTGGACTTAGCCATGTTGCTGCTAACATGACGAACGCCATCTGAAAAGAAAAAAACATTATTTAGTTTCTCAAATTTTTGTGTAAAGAAATTTTATCATCGTCGATGAGGGTTCTAAAGTACGACATATAAATTATGTTGATATTTAGTTTTTAGTTTTAACGATGCTGAACAGCTCTCAAAACGGTGAAGTAAAGAAAACATTTTGAGGATACCGATGATCCGAAGACATGCAACATCCACCAACCTATATACTAGGCCCACGTGATGGATTATTATAGCCTCTTATTTCCTCTTGTATGCCTCCGAGGCCTATAGTAGTGGGAAAGAGTGGCCTGATTATAATATTATGTTATGTATAGTTTCAACATAAACAACACATATGTATGAATGATTGACTCTTCCAATATTGTCGCGCTGTGAATTTCCAATCGTTATTAATTTTAGTGATATTATTTTCCCGTAGAATGAAGAGTTCATTAATGTATAATTTATCAGTGATTAAAAATTCATATTTGCATTTGCGACTGATTCTTCATTAGTCAGGTATTTAATGGTTATTCATATAGTAAATAGTTTATTCAGGAACAAAAACACAAGACTAGATACAACAAGTCAAACGATGTTAGCTGCAAAAGTATAAACTGTAGCGCAAAAACGCCCTTCTCCGGATACAGAAAACATGATATAATGCTCCATGCAAAAAGTTAATTAAGAAATAATTTAAACAGAAAAAAGCGATAATTTAAAAGATCAAAATAAACAACAAAAGACATCATGAAATTGGGATGTGTTTAGAAGTAGTAATGTAATGTAAGGTGAATGTGTTGATGTATGGGTGAGTGTAAAAGAGGTGTGTAAGGGGTGTATGTGGAATGTGAGTTGTGAAGTTTTGTTGGGCTGTGTGATGAATGAGTTACACTTCCACGAGCTTCTCAGTCTCAAAATATGGGTTATAATATAATTTATGTCTGCATTCATTTGGATGCTTTTGAGTTTTGAGGAGTTCTGGGCTTAATGATACCTGAATAAACTGTAAGCTGAACCCAACATAGTTGGGACAAGACTAAGCAGATTATGATGAACTATATTTTTTTTAATCGCGCTCGGTGCTTTAAAAACACAAATTGAAAAATAAAAGATTTATAAGATTATTTTCAGTAGTAAAATATATGTTTATTTGACAGCTAGTCATTGATAGTTCTATACGAGAAGAAATTTTCATATTTCTTTTGCTACGCATTTATTCCAAATTTAGTTTTTACTTAATCTTGGGCAATATGCAGATTAAATAAATAAAAATCAATACCAACCTTCTTCGTCATCTTAATAGGATACTTCAACGGCTTCACAATAGCATAATATCTATCGACTGATATGCAACACAGATGTAAAATCGATGTCGAAGTGAAGTAGACATCTGAGGAATTCCAGAGGTCGCAGATCGTTGGTCCGAAAACCCAGCGGTTGTAGAACTGGACGCTGAAGTTGAACGGCATGACCACCATAGCCACGAGAATGTCTGCGAACGCTAGGGACACCACGAAGTAGTTGGTTATGACTCGGAGTTTCCTGTGGAAGAGAGAAATATAAATCTTACTAATATTATAAATGCGAAAGTTTGCGAGGATGGATGTGTAGATGTATGACTGTTTTTTCATGCAAAAACTACAGAACGGATCTGAATAAAATTTGGTAAGTAGATAGTTGACATCCTGGAATAACACAGGCTACTTTTTATCACGAATTTCTCACGGACTTCGTTCGCGTGGGAGGATATATAAGTCTTTCCTAAAGTTGTCTGGAAGATATCGCTCTCAGCGATAAGACCGCCACTGTAACCATATTTTTTTTACAATAATGTTATTTAAGTGTGATTCAATTATTGGTAAACAATAAAGTATATTCTATCTATTTATCCTGCGTGGAAATATCCTCCCACAGGAACGAAGTGGCGAGTGGAAGAAGCTAGTTGGTTATAAATATTACATTTAAACGTAATTTTTTCATAAATTTAAACTAGATAAGGCGGGTGTTTCCTAGCTGACTACTCTGAGAAGAAACTCCGAAACAAGCTCGGAGGTCATCGTCTCTTTTGGAGTCTATACATTCCGTTCCGATCAAATCATATGAGAACCAAGTAGTGATGCTCTTAACGAAAACAGTACAAGCATTTTACAATTTATCGTGCAGCTAAACTAAGAAATGTATGTGTTCCATTTGATTGATGAATTGGAAAAAATAATTGAACGAAGCTCAAAAATCATTAATTCCAACGAGGTTGTAAATTTTGAAAAAAAAAATGGGTGATCACCAAGACATAGTAGTTTAGTTGGGAAGAAGTGTCTAAAAAAACTTCACAGTACCACAATTCGCACGCTTAATCCAATACTGTCACCCCAAAATTTTGCCAAATCGACTTTTTAATGCCATCTTTTGGGGAACGTGGAACTACGCGTAATCGCGTTTACACTAGTCTAAAAGTAACAGAAATAACCGCTATATGGCATTAGTCCGCTTTGTCACTAAACAAAAATATTCCCCTGCCCTCAGAGCGGTCAGTGTTGCTCTTTTTCTTCAACGAAAAAGTACGTGTCGTAAAGGATAAAATTGACGATTGTTTAGTGCATAAGTGTAATTTTAGTGATTAAACAGGTTTACTAATCGTACATATTTGGTTAGATGTTCATTATTTTAATTGAAATAGTGACATTTTACAAATGTAAAATGTCACTGTGAACCTTAGCGCAATTTTTTTGTCATATTTAGATCATTGGGTTGACGCCATAGTGAAATATTTTCCTTAGTGTCACGTTTGCATTAAAGTTAAGTACTAAATTAATGGTTTATTATTGACACTTTTTACTTTAATGCCAGTTTGAATTTAAAATAATGAAAGTAAAACTGACTAATATTTTACTGATTACTATTTTTTTTGTTCTCAAAATTGACATACATCATTTACCCATAATTTATATATAAAAACATATCTAAATTATGCATGGATTCTTTTCAGGAGAGGCAAACAACGTTTTTTGTTACTACAAAAAACGTTTTTTGCCTCTCCTGAAAAGATAACTTTTTTGGATAGTGACAGTATTGGTTAAGAACTTATACAATACAATTTATACCAAATGAAATTTTTATTTACGGCAGAAATTATATGAAATGAAAAGCCACAAATGAGCTGGCCAACAATACCAATAAAAGTAAATTCGGTCGTCATTTAGTTTCAAGTCAAGTGTTTATTCACATATTTAATCGAGCAGCTTTGAAACACCAAACAGTTCTCAAGTTTGTTTTTTATTGTTAATAGGCTCGCGTTTGACCATCATCTTATCAGGTAGTAAGCGATGGTGTGGTACATTTTTATTTTTAAGTTAACGGCAATGTGGGTAGAATTCACATTACTAGCAATTGGCAACGATGCACTGGTCGAGTCAAAGCTCCAGAGCCTTGAACATCGACAACGAGTTGCAAGTCTATCGGTTTTCTATCGGTTACATTTCGGGGAGTGTGCGATGGAATTACACAATTTAATTCCACCAAGCCCGTTCCATCATCGGACTACGAGACAAACGGCGAAGCGCCATCGTTACATGGTGGACATCCCACCCATACGCACAAAACATTTTGGGAATACCTTCATTATGCGTACGGCTAAGGAGTGGAATTCCCTGCCGGAGTCTGTGTTTCCCGATAGCTATAACCTAGGAGTCTTTAAGTCAAGAGTGAATAGGTTGCTTTTAGGTAAGCGTGCTCCATCTTCGACCACATCATCACTTACCATCAGGTGAGATGGTGGTCAAACGCGAACCTATTTTAAATAAAAATAAAAAAAAATCTTGTTAACCCCTCCAACTTAGCTAATATGGTTTATGTAAAAGGTTAGTGTAAAGGGTGGAGTTCGAACCCGCAACCTCTCGATCAACTGTCCGAAACCGTAGCCATTAGTTTATTGTCGCTTTTTACCATTACAATTACCATGGCGTGGTGGATCACGATCCATACCCACTCTTAGTTGTGTGGCCTATGTCCCAGAAGGAGGACTGTTCTAAGCTGATTATTATGTGCTTATTTTTAAGTAGACATTTAAAATAATTTTGACGCAATTCAAGGACCCGGAAATTCTAAATACAATTTGGAAAAACAGTAAAAATTTAGTTTCAGTGAGTAGTGAATGTAAGTTTTTAAAATATTTCCAATTCACCGCTGCATTATGATACCCTTGGGCGAAGATATATAACCGTCCTTGCTATACTCAAGGGGGCCATAAGAAGTATATAAAGGTTACGCAGCTGCTGCCTTTTCATGATACTTTCTTATGAGACCCACGAGGAGATTAACCAATTATTTATGAACGATGATCTACCATAATCTGTTGTATCATTTCTTTTGTTTGGTTTTCATCACCGGGTGGCGGGTCTGCTGCTTAGAAGTTGTGGAACATTCTATGGGAACGTACTACCTGGAAAAAGCAAAACCTATGTCCTAATTGGGAATGATCTTCCCTTGAGCCAAAGAGTGGGATTCCCTGCCAGTCAGTGTTTCCTAATAGCTACACTTCTGGACACATCTATTGGCCCACCTTAGAGTTTAGGTTTCGATGGCTCCTACCGAAATATGATTGCTAGATTGAACAAAAACTGTTGATGCAGTTTTAAACCTGATACATTTTACCATCTTTTTCGATCGTATAGTTTTAAATTTGAATTCAGAATACCATACGACATGGACCTACGCCTAACAAGTCGGATATGCGCCTTGTTAAAGGCAATTAATTTTTGAATAAAAAACATGTTTTATCAAATAAAGGTTTAATTTAATAACGCGTGTTGCCTCCATGGGCATCTACCACAGCTCTCATACGATTAGGCATAGAGTTTATCAACCGCTCTATGAAATTTTGAGGGATCATCTCCCATTCCTCTTCTATGGCAGTTTTCAACTCCTGCATCGTCTGGGCAACTGGCTGACGAGCCCTAACACGCCTTTTTAGCTCGTCCCACATGTGCTCAATGGGGTTCATGTCTGGGCTTCTGGCTGGCCAGTCCATAACTGTGATGTTCACATCCCGAAGATATTCCCTGACGATGCCGGCCGCATGGGCTCTTGCATTATCATGCATAAAAAGGAAATTTGGGCCCACATAGTCCGCGTATGGTATCACGTGAGGTTCTAAGCACTCACGAATGTATCTTTCAGCATTTAATGTTGGCAGCCGTGGTCCTGTAACAACCTCAAGTTGAGTTTTGCCGCTCGCGGATATACCGCCCCAGACAGTCCATGAGCCACCGCCATAAGCAACCCTCTCTTCAAAGCAGCATTGTGCGAAACGCTCTCCCTTACGCCGGTAGACCTTCTTCCTTCCATCATTGCCATGTAACATAATTTTAGACTCATCAGAAAAGAGTACACGGCTCCAATCTTGCTGTGTCCAATTTAAATGACTGCGTGCGAAATGAAGGCGCGCTGTTCGGTGGGCTCGCTTTAGTTTGGGCCCATTAGCTGGCTTGTATGGTACCATATCGCGTTCTTTTAACCTTCTCCGAACAGTTCGAGCGCTCACAGATACTCCGTGGAAGTCGCGAAGTTGGTTTTGTATCTCAATGGAGGTAAGGTGACGATTTCTCAAGCTGGTCGTCACGATGAATCGATCCTGCCTTTCAGTTGTGACCCGAGATCGTGGCCTTCCTTGGCGACGAACAAAGCCGCCAGTCTCTAGGTACCTCCGATAAACATTTCGGACCACAGATCGACTTAAATTAAGTAGAGCACTCACGTTTCTTTGGCTGTGTCCGGACTGAATAAGTGCCACAGCTTGGGCGGCGACTTCAGGTGAAGTATCCATAGATTATTGATAGAACCTCACCTTAATGTTAACAATAAGTAATGTTTGTTGCAAAAGCAAAGATATCAATCACTTTTTCAAGAATTAAATCCAAGTAAACCAATAAAACCAAGTTTTCTTAGTATTCGATTGTTTGATATCAACAAACAGGCTCCAAATTGTCTTTTGTTTCTTTAAATTCTGTGTTCGAAATTCAAAAAAAGACTATTGAATGAAATTGTGAATGTGCCAGGTTCAAAACTGCATAAAAACTTTTTGCTCGACCTAATATAAAATTTTAGCTAGGACCAAACGAAACTGAAAATACAAGGTGGGCCAATAGATGTGTCCAGAAGTGTATAACCTGGAGGTTTTTAAGTCAAGAGTGAATAAGTTGCTGTTCAGGCACGAAGTTCGGATATAATAAGATTAAGACCTTCTTAAGTATAGATCTTATATTGTCAGACAAAATCAGATATCGTTAACCATCAAGTGAGATAGTGGTCTAACGCAAGCCTATCAACAATTAAAAAAAAATCAACAATAACAAACGGATATTCATAGATAATTAATGTAAATTTTAACTGTCATAGTTTATTAGTACCCATTTTCAAGTTGAGGACACTGGTGTTAATAACTTCCTGATGAATTATACAAACAATAAATTCCTTCAACTGAAGACTTTCGGAGCAGACAACATAGAAAAGAATAAAAATATAAGTGTACCTACCTACTAGAAGATATCTTACTCCGAAAGCCTTGGGTCAAATGTCCGAGAATAATAAAGTCATTTGTCCAACCATTCTGTCGACTTGTACTTTATCAGAATAAACTGATGTTGAGGACAAAAAGGAACTTTTGATTGCTTGGACGAAAGTTCTAACAGGCTCTGTTCACACTCACGACGCGGGGGCGCTTGAAAGGTTTTGTTGATAGAATATTATTGAAGCTAGCTCCAGTAAGTATCTATACTCATGATTTAAATTGCATATCCATTGGTAAAATATACTATATATCTCCATTAAAATTGGTGGTTCAGCGTATCTTTAATTAATAATTTCTTACATTATATTTCATTTCTTTTTTTTTCAAAACGGTGAAGGAAAACATCAAGAGGGAATTGGCATTTCCTAGGACCGCAAAATAATTCACCAACACGCGCTGAGCTCTCCTGGTGGGTTTACGGCCCAGGCTGTTTAACAGAGAGGAGGACTGTGTTCAAGCCGTTTTAACGTTTTAGGTACATTATTTTATTTATTTATAACAAAATAATTATACACCTACTATCACAAAATCCCATATGATTGCCAGAAAGATATAACTGTAAGGATAAAAAACACTAACATACGAGAAACCTACACACTTCTAGTTAGCTAATTTGACACAAACAAACTCTCAAATAAAGACATGATATGTTCATGTGTTTTTTTCTTTACAAATTTAGTCTTAATGTTGTTCAATAAAGGAATTAACGAGACAACCCAAACACAAGCATTGTTAATTATCCGCAGGGGTTGCCATGGCTCATAATTGTAATAAGAATGTAGGTAACTATTTTGAGACACTAATTATTTTTTATTATTGAATACCTATACAAAAAAGTGGTCCAGTGCGAGTTGGACTCGACCATGTAGGATTCCGTAGCAGCAAGCATAGATAAGTGACAGAAAACTTTGTTTCAACTCTGTAGACCTAATAGTTTTGGAATAAAGTGGCTGTGATATACGGGCGGACAGAAATGACGATTCTATAATTATGGGTTCCGCTTTTTGCAGGTCGACTACGGAATCCTAAAAAGACTTACAAAATTATAATTCTATCTCCATCCAGTTTAGCATCTCAAGTATAAGATCATTATTTCTGTTCCCAGATATTCTTCAAAAAGTATTTCATCTCTAAAACATTAAATTTTACTGAAGTTTCAAAAACTAATAACAGTTTCCTCAAGCTGACACCAACATCGTAACTTCGTCCATCGTTTAGTAATATAGATTCAGTATATAGTCTTCAACAGAATTTACTCGTATACTACTGTTTATACAATGGATTGGTCAGGGATTTTAGATTGAACATTCAATTTTGGACATGCATTTTTTTAAAGTATAAAGCATGTTTATTGATAATAGCTCTTTATAGTTAAGTATGCTCATATAAGCAGATGCACATTCATTAAAAAAATTAAATTAATTGCGAAAACGTTTTAATAAATTGCAAATTCGAAGCACGTCGCCAGTATGAGATGACCCCACTTTGGTAAAGACTTTAAGAGTAACTTAATTATACTTTGATGGTTCAATTATTATGCCTAACAGACAGTTATCCTTAAATTAGACTTGTTAACTTAATTTGCGAAACTTTCGTTTAATAAAGGAATGTTAAATTATTCTTTAAATTAATGATAGAATTAAGCCGTCTGTCGTAATTTTTGAGGTCAATGGGCAGCAATAACCTTGGAGAACTTGTGCGGTTCAGATTTATATAATTAAGAACGCCGCCGCGTCGGTTTGTATAAAATTCTTGAGTCCACAGAACCTAAAAAATTTCATTTAATATTTAGTCAGATTTTTTTTAATTTTTTTTATTTGAGATCAATTCAAATAGAATATATTAATCAATAAATTCAAATAGAATTAGAACCTGTCTCTACTGAACAAAATATATTATAACATAAACGAATATTTAACCTACAAACTATAAACAAAATACAGCAAATAAACACATGTAATATTTAAGTATAATTTAATTATTTTAATTTTCTACATACTTTATAATACAATCGTATCTAATTGTTTTGTAACTCATGGCAATAACTATAAGTAAATATAGTTTTTTCTTTTCTCATATTTTTATCTTATATTCAAATAATAAATTTTTATTTATTTAATATTATTGCTGTGCCCCAACAGGGTTAATACTTATTGTTCCTTTTAAGACATTAAACATTGAGGAAAGCAATGAAATGAATTTGAATGAATGAATGAATATGAGAATCATGTTTTTGCTTATATAATTTATTTTATAATACGTTTTTAGTTTCGTTAAAATAGAAACGAAAATCCACATCTTCATTTAATACACCCTCGTGATATAATATTAAAGTTTCATCCTATAGTATAAAGGGTAAGTATAGTGAATATATACTTTCATGAATCGTAAAGTGAACTATAAGTACTGTTAGTTGGCAAAGGAAATATCTTTTATGTAGTGCCTGCTGGATCTATCTTTTGGTTTTGTTCGACTTGTATGAAATAATGTTATCGGGTTCTGATTTCGTTTATCACATTTTTAGAAGTAATGAATATGTGTTATTACTAAAATTTTTTAGCTTTTTTCATTATGAATATAATATGCTTGCTTTGTTTTTTTTTTTAATTTAAATTTTTCTATTTCTCTATTTTGGCAAAGCAAAAGATTGAATATTTTTAAATAAGTATCAGGAAAGAAAAAAAAAATAAGTTTGTTTGGTTAATAATGAATACTGGGTAGAAATTTTACATTGATATGTTAAAAGAGTGAAATCCAAAAAAGCTTTCTTGATTAATATTGGGTGCGTCTCATACCATACAAAGTTATTTGGTATATTTTAATTTCAATAACGTTCTTTTGATATAACATTTATAATACTCTAAAACTTATTTCGTATAACATTATTGGATATAACGTTTATTTAATCGAAAATCATTAGGTCTATCGTTTAAAACCTTTTTTTTTTGTAGTTGACATTTTGGCTTTTATAACTAGATTAATTATAAATTGACCCACTAAAAAGCGCGAAAATAAAACCTTTTTTGCAAAAAAATAAAACCGACTTCCATATCAATACACTACAAAGCCAAAAATAATTTTAATTTCGGTAGTCGGTGTTATTAGTTTTGTATTTTCTATTTTTTTTTCACACCGCCTTCCGAAATTAAAATTATTTTTGGCTTTGTAGTGTTTTGATATGGAAGTCGGTTTTATTTTTTTTGCAAAAAAGGTTTTATTTTCGCGCTTTTTAGTGGGTCAATTTATAATTAATCTAGTTATAAAAGCCAAAATGTCAACTACAAAAAAAAAAAAAAGCGCTCGAACAAAAAACACAATGCAGAGTAAACGAAAAGATCATCAATGTAAATATTTTCTTTAGAGTTTTGTTGATTTTTCAGAAACGGCTTGTCCGATTACGATAAAAAATTTTTCCTTTTCAACTAAAAAGAATTTTTCAAATCGGTTGGCGAGCGACGGAGATATGCCCGAACAAACATAAAAAAAAAAAAACAAACAAACATCCGAATTGAGAACCTCCTCCTTTTTCAGAAGTCGGTTAAAAATATATAATATTATTTAATAGAGAGTGCTGCGGGAGCTGCGTGACAGAAACGAATCGCTGCAAAAACGACTCCACGTAGTATTGTTTGTCCTACTCCTAGAGTGTTATTTAAAATCGCGGAGGCGCAGAAGGGCAAGGCGGGCCGCGAGCTGAGACAAGCCGAAGCTGCGGTGGTGAGCGTGAAATACATCTGCGACGATAAGCTCGCTCCGGGGCTCCGGCGGTCCCAAACCGCCGGAGCCCTGAAGCGCCGGTGCCGTGACTGAAACCATGCCTGCTGCATGTTGCGTGCTTGCTTGCATGCTGCATGCTTGCTTGCACGCTGCATGTATGAGTATGGTGTACGTTTGTTTGCACGCCTGCTGCATGCATGGTGTATCCTTGTTTGCATGTTTTATAGAGGGAAATAAAAACTAGGCATTTTATCATATTATACAAAATAGGTTTTATGTGTTTTGAGTGGTATATCAAACGATTTTATATTCAATGTATGTTATGTTTATAACAATTAGTTGCTTTAAAATGTGTTTAATTTCAAAATAATATACATGTACTTGATTTTGGATCAATTTAACTTAAGTATTTCTATACTTAATAAAAATATATACAGACGAAAATAAAAATAAATTATAAGGCATCGAAAAATTCGTCAACATCGCTATCAATGGGAAAAGTGCCCAGAACACTGGCCGCATTGCCACGTTGAATGGCAATGCTGATTCTCTGTCCCAAGAAAAGGCCTATTAATCGTTTATTATATTAACTGATCATGATATCAAATAAAATTATAGATTCAGTTGTTATATCTTGTAAATATTAGAGTTTTTGTAATTATATCATATATTATAACCCAAGTTAATTAATCAACTAAATAATTACAAAATCCAGACTATATTAGCTATGCTCTTCGGAAATCCAAGACATGAATTTTATCACCGGCCTGCATGTACAAATACGTGCAAGTGCAAGCGGGAGGGTGGTACTGAAAACAGCATTAAAGCACGAACACTTGTTCTAAAATTATTTTTATATTTATATGAAGCAAGAACTTAATACTCCTTTTTGCGAAAATTACACGTTCGGAGGAGCACAGTTAGCACAGTTAAAATTTATATTACTAATATTATAAATGCGAAAATTGAAAAACAGATCTGAATAAAATTTGGTAAGTAGATAGCTGAATTCTTGGCATAAAAAATTGGCTTTCCCACGGGACCGGGATTTACACGGCAAAAACCTCCCATGCAAGTGCGGGGAATACCTGGTATTTGTATATAATATATTTTTTTATTTCGACTACTGGCAACCTCTAGTGTTAATAAATGTTTGACGTACCTGTGCCTCATAACACTGACGATGACCAGCATGTTGCCGAGCACTGCCATGATCACGATGAGCAGCAACACCGACATTCTCAGCTTGAAGAATATGCTCTGTGTCAGGTCATCGTCGGCAGCCCCCGCGACCGTGCCATTGCCAGTCGCGTTGACTGTCGCGTTCAGAGCCGCGTGGTGGGTTGAATTTTCGCGATCCATATGGGGTGGCCTGAGGACAAAGTTCCTTCTTGTATTGTAGTTTGCTGATCTAATAGATGGACATGCGGTTGTGAGTCTTAAATATGATAAGCAATATCTTAAAATATGTTTGAGAATGGGAATGAACGAGCTTGACTCTTAAAAGAAATGGCGCAGCGCGGCGTTGCAAGAGGCAAAATTATAAGCAAACATTAAAGGAAGGCGATGATATAAGGGCTAGTTAATTAAAGATCTATAACATCTACTATATTAGTACCTAAAATTATAAAGTAAATCTATATGTCTACGCCTGCATTTAAACGGAAGAAGACGATTAGTGTAACCTTTGTACTGGATTAGGAATTTAGGATATGATACTTTTTGTGTTTGAAGTATATTTTCGATCCCCACCCAGTACAAATGTTTGTGTGATGAGCACGATCATTTGTTCATTGTCTGGGTGTAATTTATTTATCTATAATATGTATGTATTTAGAAATATATATGTATGTTTATCAGTTGTCTAGTACTCATAGCACAAGCTCTGCTCAGTTTGGGACTAGATGGCGTTGTGTGAAAGTAGTGGAATATTATTATTACTGTTCGTTTACGGAGTAAATGCCTCTTTTGCATGAGTGAGTAGAAGAGTAGGGATTAACCAAATATGTTGGGGTTGGCTTAAAGGTTGACAGTATGTAGCAGGGCCACACTCCAGTAACTGGATTATACGATACCCCCAAAGCAACACTTTTGTCAGACTATCTTGCTTTGATAATCCTTAAACATTTTTAGTTGTCAAAGCTGCACAAATTACAGCCGGGTCCAATGGTTTAACGTGCTTTTCGGGGCACGTTCATATAAGTATATCGTTAGTAGTAAGTTAATATACTTAGAAGCAAATAACAATCTCATTTAATTTAATTACACGATTGGCTTTTCCTACATAAAAAGTTTCTACTAATAATTGTACGTTACGAGTTACAAAACATTATTCTGTTCTCTTGAATATCATTTTATTCAATTGGATGTGAAAGAGAATGTATTCAATGAAACGTGGATCGTAAGCGGTACGTAATTTTTGTAATTAAACATTGGGACCGTTATTGTGTGACTGTGAATGATTGATGATGGCGAAGACAGCCCGCAGCAAGAAAAATTTTATTAAATACTCCCAAATATTCTGTAGCTTTTGTATATATACGAATAAATAAGAGGAGGAAATATTTGCAAAAAGACAGTTGTCGACGGGCTCGAAAGAAATTAAATGTACGATGAAATATTACGCTCTCTCAGATTACCACTCTCTCAGATTTTTGATACAAATGTATCTATATTTAAAACCTAAACGCGACAGTGAAAATTGACTTTCGTCAGATTTCGTTTCCCGATTTGAATAGTTAGTAGAGTAGTAGTACCTTGGTTTCGAGCTGGTCAGCTATGATATGAACTCTTAGATACACCTACCCTTGTGGTTTGTAATTGTTTTTTTTTTTTACCATCTAATGATTCAATGTTGTTTTATATTTTTTTTATGTTTTACCTACGCTCTATGTCATTAAAAAATCTCTAAATCGTTTACATTCAAATCTCATACAAGTGAGGTGTACAATGTTCTTTTGATAAGTAAAGCCGTTAATTTGATAAGTATTTAAGTCAAGAGTGAAGAGGTTACTTCTATGCAAGCGTGCGATAAGACCGCCCATTGTAACACCCTTTGTAATTTTTAAGTCCTCATTTAATTCTGTTATGGTGTACAATAAAGAGTATATTTACCTATCTATCTATCTATCATCGCTTATCATCAGGTGAGATTGTAGTCAAATGCAAACCTATCCGTAATAACAGAAACATATACAAATTAGGCTAAGGTGCTGAACAGTTTGTATGATTTTGCATACAAACTGTTCAGCACCTTAGCCTAATTTGTTAGATACACACGTGAAAACTATTATAGAGTAAATTGATTTTTTTTTTCACCCAAATAAATATATTCTATTGTGAACTCACTCCTACTTTTCACAGCTAAGACTTTCTTTGATCTCAAAATTTATGACTCTAGACAGACTCATAAATTCTAGGATCGATACGCGTGTTGAATTATTTCAGCCTACTCTTTCTGTAGAAGTTAAAAAAACCTAATGCTTTTTACCATAAAAAAGGGTTTCTTTTACCACATTTACTTTTATAACAATGGCACTTTGAGCTTGGCTTTTTAAAGCGACCAGTTTTCACAGTGTTTCAGAAAAGCGTGTTCATATTGGGTCCGTCTTGTAGGTATTTGTAATATGGTAAAAAAATAAAAGCCAATCAACAAAAAATCTGAGTATTAGATATAAACAATACTTTTTACGCAGTCTGATGCACGTAGATGCGTTTTATAAGAGTTATTATACTGACCTTGTTAGTTTGTTCGTTGGTATGTCAATCATGCAACTGAATTTTAAAACAGTTATTCTCAACCGATTAAGCTTAAAAGCAAACACGTTTTGTTTGGATCGCAATGCACGGTTAATTAAGTTACGTCATTTTAAATCTTATTAGATTTAAGCTAGTCCGCCATCTTGTATTTTCCGCCATATTTGGCGGAAAATACAAGATGGCGGACTAGCTTTTTCTTTTATTATTTTTAGTCGTTTTTGTTTTGTCACTGTGTCTTTACTAGGTGTATCAGGAGCAGAATGTCACCTTTGTACGTGACAATGCACGTCTATTTGTTTTCTGTATATGAGAATTAATAATGGACCAATTTCGTGGAGCCATTATTTAATTGATAATTACACTGGCCAATGAAAAAGTAGAGGAAGTAAGTATAAAGCAAATATACAAAAGAATTTATTTGCAAAGCAAATTGATCTGGATGAAAAACTTGGAGGTAACCTGTATAATTATTTACATTTAATACGCTAAGTCTTTATCCTCTTAAAATAGAAAAGCAAGAGGAAAGCAAAATACGAACAAACCGGGAAATTAAAAATGACGACGAAATAAAAAGTGAATATTTACTCGGCTGCTCATAATTTTCTCGTAAAATCTTCGCTTCTTTTAGACAAAACTGGGGAATTACGTGATGTTCTTTAGTCGAAAAGTGAAATGCTAGATTATAAATAATACAAAACTGGAGGGATCTTAAGTTTACGATTAGATTTTCTTGGGTTTTATGGTTCATCCTTTTAAAATGTAATTTTTATTCTTTCTGTAGTAAAAAACCTGGGATTATTATGGGTTTTAACAATGACTTATCTAGTGGCCTATATTTCTGACGTATTTCACATACATATGTTATTTTATTTTGATGATATGAAGAAGTATCTATCTGGTTACGACAGACCGAGGAGAAGATTGCGGGTCACCTTATTTCGATTCTTAATTAATTGACGTGAAGAACCCCTAAAAGGAAGCTTATGCCCAGGAGTGGGACAATTCAGGCTATATAAATCCAAATGAAATAGTAGCTGTGATATTTATGAATATTACCTGTACAGCTACTTTTTGATTTGTTTACTTTTCCAATTAATATTAGTAATATTAGTTACGCTTTTACGGCTAAACCACGGAGCCGATTTAAATGAAATTTGACATGAAGATAAAAAAAAAACATTAAAAAAAAATCACAACATAGCTGAAATAGAGGATAAAATTGTTTGGAGTATCGTGCGAACAAAGTCGCAAGCAACCTATTCCTTCAGTGTGTGCAATATCTAACATTATATTACACCATTTTTCATTCTTACCTTTATCTCGCTTGTTTTATCTCCGTTTCACTGACAATCCGGCCGCGTACCTTATACGCGGTGTATTCCACTGTCTTTTTATGGCCGCACATTATTACAATTCTTTTATAAACTCTCTTAAATAACACATTTCAGTGAAGTGTTCTCGTTCATTTTCTTTCTCACCGCCTCGTCTCTGAATTTTTGAAGCGAAATTTCATTACGCATCTTCGATTGTACTCTTGTAGTTCTTCATTTTCTAAAAGGGTTTCGTTCCGTTCATCGTTTCTCTGAAACAATGGAGAGAAAGTTAAAAAAAAAGAAACTCAATTGTATCATTCTGAAAAGAATCTGTGATATTCGTAAAATCTATCGAAATACATTTTTGCCCACGGATTGTTGCTCTGATACAGCATCGCTCGTCCGTAGCGGACCGCGAAGGAGATAGTGGGGCGACTGGGCTTCCGTCAGAATTATTAGGGAGAGTCACAGTGTCGTGACCATTAGAAGGAATGGAGGGAGGCTTTTTGCCTAGTAAGATAATAATATTACTATTTTATAATAGTTATAGATATTAATAAGGTGAGATATTAGACTTCTAATGACATAAGATAATGCTGAGTGGGAGCTTATTTGGAGTCGTTTCTGTAACAATAAATCCTTTTTTTTCTTGTCTTTCTAATAATAGTAACAACGTATTTGGTAAATAAAATATTTTTAAACGTTTTAAACTTTGTCCATGGGTTATAACAATTAAGTATTATTTTACACCAAAAGGAAGGTCATTGAACATTCATCACTAAGTAACGAATGCGAATTACATTTTCACAATCAAAACAGCTCATGAAAAGTAACAGCACCATTTATTTAAACAACTCCATTAATACTAAAAACATTTGTTATTCGACTCAACTGACAACAAAAATACTTTTGTATTAGTTTTGATCATTAATATTATGAAAATATTACATTGGGATGAATAATTTCAAATCGTTGAATGAGTTTTAAGATAATATTGGTCGAATACTTTTCACGCTCCATCTGATCATTCAAAAGTATTCATAAATTAATAGTTATAGAAAATTATAATAGGTTGAATCATCAATCAACAGACTGCGGTAGAATTTTAATATATCCCATACATGCCGTTTTGAGAATACTTTCATTGTGCGTACGGCTAAGGACTAGAATTCTGGCCGAAATCTGTGTTTACTGATAGCAAAAAGGGGGGTCTTTAAGTTATGAGTGAATAGGTTACTTCTTGGTAAGCGTGCTTCATCTTTACCATCACCACATTGCTTACCATTAGGTAAGATGCAACAAAAACAAAATATTTGGGTGGAGCAGATTAACTGTTTTTTTTTTTTAATAATAGAAACACATCCAGTGACTTAAAGAGACGCAGATGGGACTTATTATGTCGGACCCTAGTGAATGTCCAGCTTTAAAATTTATAAAAACTATACTTATATTATTAAGCTAAAGAAGAAGTTCGGTTAAACGCGCTGATCTTAGGATCTACTGATTGAAAGAATATTTTTATGTTGGATAGTCCATTTATCGAGGATGAAACCGCGGAAAAAACATTTATACGATAGCACATTTAGTACATAGTTACAATATAAAGCAGGTATCTACTATCTATTAATGGGATCCTTTTATTTCTCTGGGTGGGAAAATCATCAAAAAACTCCCATTTTGGATTGGATGGAGCGGAAGGGAGTGTCAGACTTCTACTGACTAAAAACCCACGCTGCACCTTCAATTGCCCTTGCATTCCGGGGCCGCGGTATCTCGTTAGAATATTAACACAGCCCCGGATAACTGAGACCATAGAGTATACTATCGTAATCTATGTCCCGCGGCGGTTGACACGCAAAACAGAGAATCATCACTTACGTATAATCTTACTCACAACAAACAAAGGTGCATTATTGACTTAAGTATTAAAACATGTAATGGTCCATCTAAAATGCATTCCTATATTTCCTATATGCACAAGACGTTACGTCATGCTTTTTTCAATTTCTAGGGTTAGTAGGTAAGTAGGTATTTTCACAGAAAAAAAATTATAACCTAAATAAAGTACATGGTTCCGGGTCTAGTTGTTTCTGTATGTGTGTTAATAATGTTAGTTATTGCACCCCTACAAAACAGGCAACACCCTAGTGTATCGCAAAGATTTTTAAAACTTCAAAAAGGGAAAGACCCGGTCTCAAAATAAAAACCCTGAAACTTCAAAAAAGCCCGTGCATGTAAACAAACTACTAGAAGCTACTCTATATATTCCAACAATATTATATTCTCGTATATTGTGTACCAAATGTTCCATAGTATCCATTAATTTCATATTTCACAAGCTATGCTCCCGTTTCATTCGGGAGCTTAAACGAAACTATATTGCTAGTTTAGGGTAGTACAATGTCATCAAATTCGTGTAGAATATCGTCGTTTCTGAAGCATCTGATGCTTCAATTTACGATGGTCTTTCTGACTTTAAAATACTATTACCACTTGATTACTTTAGTGGTGGTTTAGGTCATCATTATTTGCTTAGACTTTTCCAATTATGACGGGGTTGGCTTCTACTTTAACTAGTTGTAGCTGAGAACCATTGTTTTAGATGCAGCGACTGTATATTTGAGCCCCACATTCCAGTAACTGAGTAACACGAAACCTTAATAGCCTAACCATTAAGGTGTCGGACACTTTTGCCGTGAACGCACTCCAGCAACAAGCATATTTTGCTTAGTTGGAGGGGTTAACAAGATTGCTAGTAACGTGACTTCTACCCACATTGCTTGTTCTCTTGTAAATAAAACGATATCCCTAGGACTGATGTCCTCTGGCTGCTGGATTTTCTGGCTTCTTAACACCCAAACGACTGTCAAACATGTACAAATGACAGCTGGGACCTATGGCTTAACGTGCATTCTTGATATGTTGGTATAATATGAACTGTGTGGCTATTGATGTAGGTAATTTTTTTTTTTAATTTCTATCTTTGCTTATATCAAAACTGTTTTAATCTTGTACTACTAGTTGATATTTTTGTGTCTCTATCTCTCTGGTGGTCCCTCATATCTGAGGATCGTGGTCAGTATCAAGGTTGCACCTGGAACGGATGATCTGCATCCACCGGTTCCTAACCAGCGCGTCTCTGACGACCGTGTAAAACGACCGCCCTCGCTTTCTTTCATAGGCTGTTTTTTTTAGAGGAACTTTAAATTGAAATACATAACAGAAAATTGTTTATAATATGCGTTAAATTGGATTTATTTGACATATTTTATCACATTAATTACGAGCATTTGGCCGCCGCGGCTCGTGCGTACGTGGCGTAATCTGGATATCCAATTTTCACATACTTTTCTCAGTATTTCAGCAATAACGTGTTGAATGTTGGCTCATCCGTAATAAAAAAATCTTTTCTTTATTTCAATTTAAAGTTCTCCGCCTCTAAAAAATAACACCCGTTATAATCATATTTAAAAATCATGAGAAATCTTTCGAATAAAAGTTAGACATACTTTAAAAAGTAAAATCAAATCATAAAATCCTACAAACAAAAAAAAAACTCACGTAAGTGTCTTTTGCTCGCCCGAAAATTCAATACCGTCTGACAAAAAGTATAATCTAAGTAGTTAACTTATCTAAGCCGATCCATTAGGGCTGTGTGATTTATAACTTAATCTTCTGATGGTACACGATACTGTTCTAGACATTCGTACTTTATTGCCTAATTTAGCTTGAAAAAAAAACTCGAATAAAACCGTTTAATAGAGAACAATAAATTGCCAAGAGTATTATGTTCGCTGGCAGAAATTGACAATTGTATTGGAAAGGATTTGGATCGTGGATTTAATTGTATGAAGGGTTACTACATAATTATGTATATTATTATTGCGTATGTGTGTTTGTTTGCTTGTCCTTTATGTGATTTTTGGTGTGGATATAATTGAAGAGCTGAAGATTAACAAAGGTTACATAGTTTTTTTTTTATCGATGATAGGCTCGCGTTTCATCTCAGCTGATGGTAAGTGAATGTATAGCGAAAGCTTAATATTCACTGTAGTTGTTATAAAAATTGCTAACTATTTATAGATACATATAAAATAAATGAATATTTTCTTTTTGCTTAAAAGCTCACGTCAATCCCACCTACCTACTGGATAAAATAACTCAAATAAAATTAGAGCTTGACTTTGACAGTCTTGAACGTAGTACCCACCAAATTTTTACTTGACAAGTTAAAGCATCAAAGAAAATAAAACCATAAACAATTTCCTTTAAAACTTGTCAGCCGCAGCTGCGCAATTTTCAATTAATTTTTGAAGATACTTTTGTACAATATTTAATGAATATTTGGATAAAAATAATTCAACATCTCAAGAATAAAAATATTATTTTATTCATGGAAAATCTTGGAAAAACTAGTAAACTTTAATGAAGAGAAAAAAACGTCAACATAATCATATCGCTCTTATAACTCAACAACTATACAACAGCAATTTATTAAACGACAGTCCACTACAGAAACAAGAAAACAAACTTCTGTAATAATCTTCAGAGAATAATTGAACTTCTGAACAACAACTTTCTAGGCGAAATTTCGTAACTTGCGTTAAACTGCTAAAGAGCAAATTCCCTTGAAAAGGTTATACATGGTATGGCATTTTGAGGAACCGCTCCCTACGGGACTGTGATGGCTTGTCTGGTAAAAACGTCTACTTTAGTTCATGGACGATCCAATCACCTATTATGAAAAATAAGCATGTGATGGATTATTCAAATAATTTCAGTTGGTTTATTACATTAACTCAAGTTTATTTCTTTAATTGAACACAAATTAAAATATCACTATAATAATTATAACCTTTTTATCATGTGATACACAACATTTAACTATTTATTATCATAACCTTGTAAACACTATTACGAAACCTATTTATAAGATAGTTTAAATTGTTCTTTCATTGTTGTCTTGTATAACAGCATACTTGAACGTTATTTAAAAAATAACGTTGTTTGTTTACTAACTCTAAGACTAATATGTAATTGAACTAATTAATTTGAACATATTTACTGTATTTTTATATCATTTAATCATAGTTTAATGTTAAAATACAAAGGTTAACAAATCTGTTTTAAAATCGTACGATATGACGTCACTTGTTTACCACTGTGTATAAAAGCCGCCGCTCAGTCGTTCTAGACACAGCCATTCCGCTTCCGACGCTCGCCCGCGACGGTCGTACCGCTCCGCGCTCTCGATCGTTCCGTGCCTGAGTCATCGCTACGCTTCGTCACGCCCGCCGTGACGTCACTCGTAGTCGCCGACTACGACGCCTGGTCCGGATCCGCCTTTTTCGAGGCGGTGAAGGATATCCTGTTTCTATAACAGAGTATCGTCAAAAACAATTTGGTTTGGCCCCTTCAGGGTAAAACCACAGTTTCGTGGTCCTTGGTTGGAAACCTCACGGTGTCAACAATACCAAGGGGGTGCTGACCCGACGCACCCGCTGATCCCCTTCAGGGTGAAGCAGTCAATTGGAGTCGAGTGCTAGGTTTTGGCCTTGGGGGATCTCCTAGTCAAACCTAGTTACTGAGTTTATTTTTCAGCTACACACCTAGTGTCGGTTGGGTGTGTCTACCCCTTCGCACTAGACCCAATAGGGCCCGGTTCGCACAATAAGACTGGCGACCGGTTACAAGCTTAGGGCTCACCATTAGGTACTCACCTCCCAGTCTCTACCCGACTGGGAGGGTTACACATCCCCGGACCCATCCATCCGGGGAGTTAGGCCAGTTAGGCTTTAAATAGGCCCCCCGCGGGAGAAAAATCTCCAAAATTTCCCAATTAAATTTTTAATCCATTCGCCAATCATGGCAAACTCCAATATTTTGGAGATACTGTTAGAAATCCTTAGGGAAAACCCTGCTATTTCCGCCAAATATGGCGGAAAAATCCAGCGTGAAATCGCTAATTGTCCCCCGGCTACCGAAGCCCACGTCGCTGATTTTAGTGACGCGCTTGACAGCCCATTATCTCCCCCGCTTGCTGATCAAGGCATTCCGGTTGGTCAATTCACGGAAGTATTTATTAACTCCGATCCCATTGTTCGTCAAACAACGAACGACTTCCGGGTAGATAGCCCTTTATTGCCCCCGCCCGCTGACAAAGTCGTGCCGGTCGCCCGATTCCCGAAATCACCCATTGTTTCCGGCCCACCTAGTAATCCCATTGTTCATAGAACAATGGACGCCGCGCAGGTGTGCGCTGCACCTGAATTCCTTGAAATGGACACCACCGAACCTGTGTCCAATAACAACTCCGACAATGATTTGTCATCATGCCCCTCGTCCTCGGAAGACGACTTTCAAGTCGTCACCGGCGGCAAAAGGAAGAAAGGGAAAACCTCCCAGGCCAGCAAGGCCAAAAAGACCACCGCGTTGCCCCCGTCCCCAACTCAAACGCCCGTACGACCCGCTAGCCCCGTCCCAACTACCTCTACTCACGCGCAGAATAGTCGTCCCCCCAGCCCGATAGCCCAAACTTCCTCAGCCCAAAGGAAGCAACGCCCTCCGCCCCCCTTTTACATCCAAGACAAGGGGAAATGGACTGATGTGTCCAAGATGTGTGTTGTTCGAAAGATCAACTACACAAACGCCCGTGCCTGCCAAAATGGCATTAAAGTCACCGTCCCTACGTCGAACGACTATAGGGAACTATATCGCGCCCTCCGTGAAAGGAATATTTCCTTTCACACTTTCTCCTTCCCCGAGGACACGCCCACTCGTGTTATTATTAAACGTATCCCCAAAGAAATCCTAGTACAGGATATTAAAGACGACCTTGCCGATCAAGGTATACCAGTGATCGCCGTCCATCGCTTACATAAAGCGAGAGGCGGTGAATTGTACGACATGGTTCTTGTCATTTGTGAACCAACCGAAGGTCATCACCCGATTTTCAAGATTAAGTCCATTTGCTCCCTATCCGGTATCTCAATTGAAAAGCCCTACAAAACCGCAACAGTGGGACAATGCCACCGTTGCCAACTGTATGGCCATGCGCAGAGCAACTGCTATGCGACTCCCAGATGCGTCAAGTGTCTGGGCGAGCACAGCACTGCGGACTGCCCTCGGCCCAAAGACCGAACCCTCTGTTCGGAACCACCCAGCTGCGTTCTCTGCGGCCAGACCGGTCACCCGGCAAACTACCGCGGCTGTCCCAAAGCCCCCAAACTCGCTCCTAAATTAGCGAAGCGCGCCAACACCCGCCAACAAAGAGAGGCACCTTCCTCTCAAATTCCCCAACGTCTCGCTCCTCAGAGACCATCCCCGTGGAACAGGCTAAACCACGAAAAAGCCTTTCCCTCCTTGGCCCCTGCCAAACCTTTGCAGGCACTGATGGATATACCCATCGCAGCGCAGATCCTGCCTATAGCCGTGGCTACAGAGCCCACAGCCAGTCACAAACCCGCGCCTCAAACCACTGCTGCTCCTGCAGTCAAACAACCGCCCAATCCCTCACCCGTCGCGCACGGCGAGGCTTGCGCCCAGACTATACTGCGCCATTATAGGTTATTTATGACCCGCCAAGCCAGATCTCTCCGCGATGCCCTTCTGGCTGCCGAACAGCAGAATAACGGCAAAATTACGACGGCAATGTACAGCCAAATATTCAGCACACACAGTGATGTGGTGCTAGGTCTCGACCAGATGGATGCGATGGACTGATCCAATGGATTCCCAACGCACAAACCACACTAGGCCTCGATCCCTCAAATTAGGTTTTTTCAACGCCAATGGCATTTTCAACCAACGCGCCGAAATAACTAAATTCCTCCGCGACCACCAATTAGACGTCCTCCTTATACAGGAGACCCTTTTGAAACCCCACCGCGCTGATCCCAAAATTGCGAATTACCGTCTAGTTCGCAATGACAGAACACGTTGCCACGGCGGCGGTACCCTTATTTATTATAGAAAGGAGTTATACTGCATCCCTCTGACCCCACCCGCGCCTCTCTCTCACCTAGAGTACTCTGCCTGTCGACTAGGCATGACTGGTCATCCTCCGATAACCATCATCTCTGCCTACCATCCCCCACCATCGGTCGCGTCTCTTGCTTCAGACGATCCTATCGCGCTCACCAGCGATCTCACGACTCTCTTCGGCCTGAGTGACTCCGTCTTACTAGCGGGCGATCTCAACGCCAAACACCCCGCTTGGAACAGCAACACGACAAATGCCAGAGGCAGAATCGTGTATAACCTAGGCGCGACCCTAAACTACGACGTCATCGCTCCGATGACTCCCACCCACTACCCACACGACCCCAACCATAACCCCGATGTCCTCGATGTGGCGCTCCTAAAGAATGTAAACCTCCGTTTACACTCCATAGAAGCGCTTCACGAGCTCAACTCGGATCACCGTCCCGTTATCCTACACCTAGGTTCCCGCTCGGGTAACCATGATCCTACCCAACCTCCTCCGACCCAATTGATCACCGACTGGAGGAAAGTAAGTGAAAAACTGAAATCCACCACGTCGCCTCAATTGGACACCATTCCTGACCACATAGTCTCAGTCGCTGACACGACGGCGGCGATCGACTCGCTTACAAATCACGTACAATCCGTTCTGAACGATTGTTCAAGGGAAGTTCCTGTAGTGGAAGACCACCGCTGGAAACTCCCGGACGATGTACGGAATCTGATAACCGAGAAGAACGCAGCCATCCGTGCGTACAGCGCTTTTCCCTGCGCCGCAAACAAAGCTCACATGCGCAACTTACAGCGTGCTGTAAGGAAACGCATTACCGAGCAGCGTAATGCGAGCTGGGACAAGATGCTGAGCGAACTTGAGCCCACCCATCTTGCCTTCTGGCAGCTTCAGAGGAAGTTACGATCCACTGAAGAGGCCACAATGCCTCATCTCATTCGTCCCGATAAGAGTGTCGCCTTCGATAACTCTGAAAAAGCAGAATGCCTAGCCGACAGCCTAGAGTCCCAGTGTTCTCCCAGCTCTCAACCAGTAGACCAAGCCCACCTCGATATGGTGAACGCCGAAGTCGAACGTAGAACTTCCCTTCCGCCCGTCGAAGATCCCGATAATCCACTGGCCCCCATCACCCCTGATGAGGTCCAGGATATCATTAAAAGTCTCCAACCGCGAAAAGCCCCTGGCTCCGACGGCATCACCAATAGGGTTTTCAAACTTTTCCCCGCCCAGCTTATAGTGCTAATGACTGCCATCTTCAATGGCGCATTGAGCAATAATATGTTCCCCGCAACCTGGAAACAGGCCACCGTCATAGGTATTCCCAAACCAGGCAAGCCCAAGTCTGACCCGTCTAGCTACCGTCCCATTAGCTTACTCAACGTCCTCGGTAAAATCTATGAAAGGCTTATATATAAGCGGCTCAAAGATTTTGCCGAAGCAAAGAGTCTAATACCCAATGAGCAGTTCGGATTTAGAACCGAACACTCATGTATCCAACAAGTCCACCGCATCGTAGAACACGTCAGCGCCGGCTTCCAACGGGGCGCAATAACGGGAGCCTTATTCTTCGACATAGCGAAAGCGTTCGACAAAGTCTGGCACAATGGCTTAATCTATAAGCTATACCAACTCGGCGTGCCTGACCGTCTCGTGCTCATCCTACGGGACTTTTTATCGAATCGCACCTTTCGTTATCGAATTGAGGGGGAGCTCTCCTCCCCCCATCCCATTCGCGCAGGAGTTCCTCAAGGCTCCGTACTATCCCCCCTCGTTTTCACGCTATTCACTAGTGATATTCCCAAGCATAAAAATACCCAGCTAGCCCTATTCGCCGACGATACGGCTATCTATTATACCGGTCTTAAACCCGATGCCATCGCTCGCACTCTCCAAACTTCCGCAAACACTCTGGCCAAGTGGTTCCGGAAATGGAGAATCGAAGTCAACCCAGACAAAAGCCAGGCAGTCCTCTTTTCTAAACCGCGGATAAACCCACCCTCCCCCCGTCCGATTACCATGTACGGCAAGCCGATCCCTTGGGAAAAGCAAGCCAAATACTTAGGCGTGGTCCTCGATAGACACCTCTCCTTCGCTGAGCACATAAAGCAGGCACGTTCGCGCGCCGCTTTCGCTCTAGGTAGGCTCCACTTCATTCTTAGCTCTCGCAGCAAGTTATCACTCAGGTGCAAGCTGCGTATTTTCACCGCGGTCATCCGTCCCATCATGACCTACGCCTGCGTTGTTTTCGCACACGCAAAGCCCTACCTCCTCCATAAGATGCAGACCCTCCAAAACCGATTCCTCCGTAGAGTCACGGGAGCCCCCTTTTATGTTCGAAATGAGCTTCTTCACGTAGACCTCAAGATGCCCACCATCCAGCAGTTCATGAAACGCGTCTCCAAGCGTTTCTTTGAAACTTCAATCCAACATAGGAATCCCCTTATCGTATCGGCCGCCCAATACGAACCCTCGCGTATCTCTAAGATTCGCCGACCAAGGCATACCCTAGTCACTCCCGATGACGCAATCACCCTGCTCCAAGAGAGCCGTAGGGAAACAAGTACAGTGGCACACAAACACAAAAACCGACCGTCCTTCCGTCCTCGCCGCCGAGGCCCGCCGCGACGTCCCCGTAATAGTCCACCCCGACCCTTGCCAGAGCCAGCCCGCGACGCTGAGCCAGTAGCTTTAAATTCCCTTATTAATAATAATAATGATATGATCCAGCCTGTCCCTAGCTGCCCTCCCCTGCGACGCCCTAAGCCGAGGTCCGTACCCCACAGGGGGTGCCCTTAGCGTGTAGTCGCCTAGTTTGTAAGTTTTTTAATAAGCCCTGGCTGGAGGCTTTAATTAATTTATTAATTAAGGCAACCACAGGCAAGCCCGGTTAAGCAGCCGACAACCTCAGAGGTTGACCTGCGAGATGCCACACACAAAAAAAAAAAAAAAAAAAAAAAAAAAAGTTCTAGACACAGTCAGTCACTCAGTCGCTCTGGAGCAGTCACACCGAACGGACCTAAGTTAAGTGAACTTGTGTTGTTTCTAACTTTTATTAATATTTTTATGTGTAGAATTGGTATAAAAATCCTATCGTATTGCTATTGTATTTGAATATAAATTAATTACTTTGTATTTGTTACTTTAATGTGACAGTGTTATTAATTGATAATTGTGTGATAATTTAATGAACATTTGGTATTAATTCTATAAATAACTTTACTTATATAATATGTAATAGAATAATGAAATAATAGATACACAAGTAAAGCTATAAGTTATAACGATAGTAATCACATTGTGGTAATATTGTAAAGTACATATAGTGAATTGATGTTTATGTGAAAATGAATTATGTTTTGAAAAGAGTAACTGTGGAGTTTCTTGCCGGTTCTTCTCCACAGAAAACAACCCTTTCCGAACCGGTGGTAAATGAATAAATTGATATTGCTATACAAATGGCTAAATTATTTCTATAATATACCTGACAATCATGGTAATATCGATTAATTGATAATTAATCGGTAAATACATATAAATTGATATTGATAATTAATTACTTTTAAAAAATAACAACATTCTTTATACATATACTATATATATACATCACATTTTATATACTTGATCTCACACATGCATCCCTGTCGTTACATAATTAGTTTCATTTATAAAGCTTTCATTCAGTTTTACGTTGAGCAAAAACCTAATATTGATTTTGGAAGCCAGGTACAAAGTTTTCAGACTCATATTTTTGCTTTCAAATACAAACTTTTAAGTAATACATCCCAATTAAAAATGTATGTTTACATAGCACTAATAATAATAATAAATAAATATACAGACGTATATAAAAATAATTTACTGTGCATTGACAAATTTAATAAGAATAATATTGCTGTCAATGGCGAGTGCACACAACACTGGCTGCATTGTAACATTGAATAGCAATACTGAATCTTAGACCAACAAAAAGGCCTTTTGTCACGTGAAGAGTATAATTAAGCAAATAAATTGATAATTAATAATAAAATAATAAAAAATAATTGATAATGTAAGCAAATTTTCTATGTGATTTTTTCATTACACACCGTTGCATTGCAAGTGACTACACGAGTAGGTACTAAACATTCTTCAACATAACTTAGACCCATTTTTCCTGTCCGTAACACATAGGTATCTACTCAATACATGGTATTACTAGTTTAAGCCTGCGTCTTCGCTCAGTACAGTATGAGCGAAGACGCAGGCTAAAGTACACAAATGTAAAAAGCGATAAAAATATACTTTTAGGTCGTTAGCAATATCTAAGTAAAATTTCAGTCACATCCATTTATCGTGAAAATGGTACAGTCAGCTCTTTGTACCATTTTCACGCTCTTACTGAAACAAATTAACCGTCTATTTGAACAGATAAATTGACTTAAGCATTTGTAATGTATATTAATATGTAGGTATATAGAACAAAAAACAACATATGTACTTACATGAAAACACTAAACGAACACGTTTTCAACGCTAACAAGCCAGCAAGTAAGTGGTAACAACATGTTAACATGACACGACATGTAGAACAAACGGGCTTTAAATGTCAACAGATGAGAATGTTCGGATTGAGTACAATTTTCTGCGACAGCAATTTTTCGTGTTGAAAAATAGTAGATAGATTCATGTCGTCGAGCAAGCGAGGTAACATCAAAAAACGTATTATGTAAATAGATGCATCACATGCACCTCATTTTTTTACAAAAAGAAAAATAATCAGTCGAAGGAATCAGTATGAAATTTAGTACAGGAAAACTTCGATCAACAATTAATTGATCGAAGCAGGTAAAGTTTATATTTAGAAAGAATGCAGCAAGTAATACTTTTTTATGCAGAGAACTGACAATGTGGTTAGAATTCATACTAGAAACAATCTTGATACCCCCTCCAACTAAACTAAATATGCTTGTGTGTCTGCGACCTCTCGATCACAAGTCTGACCCATTAGGCTATGGAACATATTAAATTATTTCTATTACGGTTAAATTTCGTCCACTTAGCTACTACTATTTCTTATTAATAACTAACTAACATGTAACACTAATATCGGGCTTATTGTACAAAGGTTAAGGCAGTAAGTATCTTTAATGGGTAAGGCCGCCAAAATTGTGAAATTTTTGTGTGACATTTTTGTAGTTTTTTGTTTCAGTATCTTATGGTTAAATATTCAATAAATTGTGGAGTGTATTTGACTTATATGTATACCGTCGAAGAATTACATGATAGTGTTATAATAATAATATTTTTGCGAAAATTCTGTTTTGAATTGAATTATTTTATCGATAGTTTAAAATAAAACAATGGCTTAACTTTTGTGTTACGATTTATTTGTGTGACGAATTTTTACCCCAAAGCTACTATTTAAAGAGAAAAAGTGCAAAATGCAGTATTAATATGGCAACACTGTTATCGAAAAAAATTAAAAACAAAAAGGCAGCTATATTGTTTCTACTCCTATAGCACTGCACTGCAGTCCGTCCAATCTAATTTTTTTATCTTTTGTTATCTTAGGTTTATTTAACCATTATTAAAGCATCTTATCTTTACCCAAAACATTTGTGTTACTTTTTGTGTAACGGTAACACAAAATCTGTTGTGTTACTTTTGTGTTATATTTGACAATTTTGGCGGCCTTACCCTAATACAGCAATTTAAACGCTAGTTACTTTTCATTCTCATGTAATGAGGCAAGCTTGCCTATAATCCGGCACAAATCCGAACCTAAGACTGCTAATGAGAAACTTCAAAATGAAAAATCTCAGTATATTTTCGTTAGACCCGGGAATCAAGTCAAGAGACTAAACTAAATTGACATTTTGTTGGCGGTAGCGTGGCAAGAATGATTATAGGTATACGGGATTGACAAAATATACTGTCGAAATGTTTTGTCATGAATTCGATACATTTTAGCACTTGGAAAATCGTATTGGCTCAGTAGTAGTATTAGCCACTTCTAGACCAACAAAGCAAGTCTATCTCAATAGATGTCACCAAGTGTACGCGTCAATAAAGGTGTTGGAATTGTGACCGAGAGGTCGCTGGTTCAGACTATTGCCATGAATCCACTCCAGACACAAGCATATTTAGCTTAGTTGGACGGGTTAACAAGATTGCTCGTAATGTGAATTATACCCACATTGCTAGCTCTCTTTTCAAAATAATCTAACTTTAACAAGAATGTAGTGCAGTGCAAACTCAACAAACCAGACCGGGTTCTAGTTTGACATTCGTTAAGTCAAATTATGACGATCAGTGTTTGTATTTTTATACAGAGTTGATACGACTGAGGGGCTTTAAACTGCGTATACTAGGTACCATTTTCAAAGTTTGTACCAAAAATCAATTAAATAGGAGAAGTAGTTTAGTCGCAAATGATTTTTATGATATGCACCTTGAAGCGCTAAATCTGACCAAGACAAGAGATAACACACGCCGCGCTACGTTGCCACTTTGTTACCTAGGTATTTAAGGTCAGTCACATTTATTTACAAAGGGTCGTTGCGTTTTACTCTGATTTGTAAGCTATTTCCTACGTTTGAAAAAAAAAATTGGGTCTTTTTATTTTTTAACTGTATCAAATTAACACTAAACACGTATAGTATACGTAGTGTAATTTAATGCTCCTCTGTCGTATCAACTCTGTATATATTTACAAACAATTGAATTGATATTCTTCTTTATATAGAAAGTCAGTCTCCACTCATAATCTCCACTGTAATCTAAACTAATCAAGTCTAAAAACTAAACTGTCTAAAACTGTATTTAGTTCAGACAATACAGGCGTTATGTAGGTGCCCGTCTATTATAGGCACTGTACAATATAGAACAATACATTACTGACAGGAAAAGCCTATTTAAACTTGTGCCGCAGGTCACCAGCTGTGTCGAGATATACCCACCTACGTAGGTTGCTACTGGAAGTGATGTCTTTGTTGTGCTCGGAATTTTGGTGTACCGGTAGGGTTTTGTTAGCCATTTTGAGGTATAAACTGCCTTTTCTAGTAAGCATAGTGTATTAAAATGTAGACATTTGTGTTTATTTGGTCTATTGTCTTGACTTTCTCGAAAAAGTATCTTTAGTGATTTTTTTATCATACGGACAAACTTATATGAAATAGGACTAGTACCGTGTTTATAGTAAGAAATCGCATATTTTATTGGACTCAAATAAAACTGAGAACGGGAGGTGAGAGTGTGTCCTCTTCGACTGTGAAGCAGTTTGTGCGGACGGTGATGGGTACTCACACTAGATAATAAGCTATTAGTCATAAGCAGTGATCGGAAAAGGCTGAGTATATTTACCTTAAGTTTAAAGAACAGAGACGGAAATCGGAGACTTCCTTATGACAATTTTTTTTACCGGTATTTTACCGGAACTGTAATTATGTAACTTTCATTATCTTATTTTATCATTAACATTATAAATTATTTAATAAATCGTAATCAATGTTTTGATAAATAAAATAACCAATATTAAAAATATATATATGTTTAATTTTTTATGTTGGTTGAAAATTTCAATATAACATGAATATAATATATAATGACTTTGAAATTCTTTTTATATATTTATTTTAAAGATACATATTGTAGAAACAAAAGAATACGAACCTTTACGAGCAAATAAGTTATAAATTAAAGCGTTTATATTTGTTTGTTGGTTGAACAAATATTAACACAATCAATACAAAATGCAAGAACCTCTCCTTCGCCGCGGTACTGTCACTATTCGAATAATTAAAATATTAAATAATACATATTTTCATGATTAATGTTATTGATTTCACATGTAGATATAGTTATGTACCAATTTATATTTCACGGTTGTATAAGAATTTGAATAATTGAAGCAATATAATAATTTGAACTTGTAATGTCACCAATGTTATTTTCTTACAAATGTTTTTACAAAAATAAATAAAAATCTTAGTAGTACCACGGGCAACTAACGATAATATTAATATAAAGACATATGCATGTCTATATATTAATATTATAAAGTGGAAGAGTTTGTTTGTTTGCTTGAACACGCTAATCTCTGAAACTACCAGTTCGAATTGATAAAATATTTTTGTGTTGGATAGTCTATTTAATTCGATCGATCGATCTAATATTCGATTCGATTGATAAGAGCAAATTATCAATGAAAATTGTTGCATAATCGGGAAATTATCTTTTGAGAGTTACGCCACGAGTTATATCCACACGGACGGAGCCACGAGCAACAACTAGTCAATCTATTAATTTGAAATAAATTGAATAAATATTAAGTTATAGCTATTGACTATGATCTTTACTATGAAACAAAAAGTATCGTCAAAATCGTTACCTGAGAAATGATGCAACATATGTGTATTTTTAATTTAGTTGAAAATAAAAAAAATATATGCAAAATGTTCTAAGGAAGAATGTATAGCTAATAGAAGCTTTAATTGTAATAATTTGATGTAAAAATTTACATAGTTAAAGGTTCCAGCAAATTTACCGTTAAAAAAATAATGTCCTAAGAAATTCTCCGATTTTCGTTTCTGTTCTTTAAATTTTAGGTGAATATACTCAGCCTATTCCGATCACTGGTCATAAGCTACTACCCGCCGGGGTTGCGGAAATGTTCCAACAAGATACCGCGGCCCCGGAACTTCAGGGCAGCTGAAGGAACAGGGTGGGTTTTTAGTCAGTAGAAGTCTGACACACCCTTCTGTTTAACCCAGAGCGGGAGAAGTCATTCGATGATTTTCCCACCCAGAAAAAAAAAGTCATAAGCTACTAACACTATGGATTGTATGGTCAGAAACAAAAAGTTTTATTTAATTTATTATTTTGTTTGCCAATGAGATCTAGTTTTTGTCATAACGATTAAATACTCTAAAAAACCAATTTAAATGTGTGGAAAAACTCTGATCACAACCGAACTAAAGTAAACTGCCACATCCAGCAATTTGTTTTAGCTCCACTGCAATGCCCGCGCGCCGGACACAGCGTAATATTTAATTTCCTCTGATATTTCGACCAATCGAAACGTATTATTAAATAGCGGGAAAACTATAAAAACGCGGCCATTTTGAGTAGCATGTGTGTTATTACAATGATTTATGGTCACCGTAAAATACAGTGGGCTGATAAACGACCCAGATTGGAAACTATTAATATTATATCGTCAAATATAAGCCGTCTTTGAAGTTAAACTGGGATGTGTTTTATAGCTACCTGCTTTAATATTATTCTGGACTAGAAATCTAGATCTTATAATGTTGAAGGAATAGGTTTAATTTCGATTACTTTTAATCGGCCACCTATTAGATACGGCCTACTGGCAGGAAAACGGACAATGGAGCCTCCATTGTCCGTTTTCCTGTCAGTAGGGTAGTAATATGGTTCTGTAAGGTTTTCTTGGTTAACAAAACCTTTGAAATCAACCACGTTTTTCACACTACGAATCTACACTAAAATAATATGAAATGAAATATTTATTTTGTGAATTGGTTATAAATGACACTTATCGACGTCGTTTTTTCAGACGTGTTAAGTTTAGCTAGTATAAGGCTGCGTTTCCACCAGAGATGTGCGATGGAAATGTGTCGTGCGAGGATGTCTAGCTGTGCTGTGAAAATGTGTGGGGGTTTCCACCAAAGCTGTGCGATGAAAATGTGCCTACGAGGATGTGTAGCGGAGCTGTGAAAATAATAATAATAATAATAAAAAATTCATTTATTTTCTCACCACAATATTTAAAGAGATTACATGGTAATATTGTTTAGCAATTATATTAAACTGCAATATTGTGGGAGACTGCGCATTAATGTGTGGTGCGAGGATGCACAAACCTCGCAACATATCCTACTCAACACGCGTTCCTCGCAACACATCCCTCGCAACACATCTCTCACACACATCCCTCGTACACATCCCTCGCTTGTTTTGTATGCGCAAAAATGTAGCTCCGCTGAGCCGTTTCCACCAGAGCTGTGCTGACCGAGGCGAGGTAAATGAAGCGATTCTATTGGTTCTTTACAAACACATCCCTCGCTACGCATCCTCGCACATCTCTGGTGGAAACGCAGCCTTAGGCCGTGTTTCCTAACTGACTACTCTGAGAAGATACACCGAAACAAACTCAGAGGTCAAAGTCTATTTTAAAATCCATACAATTAGTATTGGAGTCCAAACGATTCCTATTAAAAGGAAACTTTTGTTTGGATATAATGAATAAACCCAAAAACTAATGATCCAATTTCTAAAATTATTTCACCAACATAAAGTTACTTCATCAGCAAGTAATATAGGCTACAATTTCGGTACTCTGGTTCTTTTCATGTGAGTGACGTTGCGGACAAAAGCAAGTCTTTTACATAGAAAAGAAAATCAATTTATGAAATGTCTACAATGCACACTTGCGAAGCCGTGGCGGGTCGCTGGCTCAAATATAAGATGAGATGATTATTTATAATATAAGTAAAGTTGCGGGAATGTTCTAACGAGATACCGCGGCCCCGGAACTTAAGGGCAGCAGAAGGAACAGGGTGGGTTTTAGTCAGTAGAAGTCTGACACTCCCGCCCCAGAGCGGGAGAAGTCATTCGATGATTTTCCTACCCAGAGGAAAAAAAAGTGTTCCCTACATAGTCCGTATTGCAAGTAGACCGTAAAACGTCGGGTTTTCAATTTTCCTTTACAATATCCATGTCGGACGCTGAGTTTCAAACTGAGCTCATACACAATTTTAGAGCAGCATTGAAAAATAATTTAACTTGCTCTACTTTATAAGCGTTTTGTTACAAAATTCTGCTTTTAGCTTTTGTAGAAAATTGTACAGTGATGTCTATTGAGGTATATCTAAACTAATATTATAAAGAGGTAAAATTTAGTTTGTAAGTTTGTATCTTCGGAACGAATGATCCAATTCTAAAAATCTTTCTTCTATAGTAAGCTGATTTATTGGAGAGTGCTATAGACTATAAATTATTTGGAAATTCACGCAGACAAACTCGCGGGTCGAAGTGCTAGTATTCTATACAAATAAAAACATATGTACATGTAAATAAATTAAAGTTTCTGTTTGTGATTTCATAATGACTGTGTTTTCTATTATATGTAGTTACTAGTACTCACGCAGGGCTTCGCTCCCGTGGATTCTATCACGGTAAAAACATAACTCTGCTTTTTTGCAGTCGCGTAAAAAGTAGCCTATAACCTTTTTCAAGCTTCCGAAGACTAGCGCGTTCAAGCAAACAAACAAACAAACTTTTCCGCTTTATAATATTAGTATAGATAGGACTTAGATTTCAACTTACTTAATAGTAATTTTTCTACTTCGCCTATATTAGATAGGGCCACTAAAGCTGCTACTCTAAATTATCTTTCAAACCTTCCGGTACCTGATTATTCTCCTTTTGTCGTAAGTCAATTCACTGCTTGTGATGTTAAAAAGAGTATTATGTCTATTACGTCCGACGCTGTTGGTAGTGACTGTGTCAGTCGTAAAATGATCATTCCTATCCTTGACCACATTGTTTCGGCCATCCTTTATATCCTTAACTGCTCCATTTCTAGTAGTATCTTTCCACAAGCCTGGAAAGACGCTCAAGTTATTCCGTTACCAAAGAAATCGCATCCTGCATCCTTTTCTGACTACCGGCCCATTTCTATTCTCCCTTTTCTATCCAAAGTCCTTGAAAAACTTGTACATCAACAACTCAGCGCATTCCTTTCTAAACATAATATTTTAAATCCCTTCCAATCTGGTTTTCGACCTGGTCACAGCACTACCTCAGCACTCGTTCATATTACAGATGATATAAGGTCAGGCATGGAGATGGGGAAGTTAACTGTACTCGCACTACTTGACTTCAGCAATGCTTTTAATACAGTTGACTTCGACATTTTGCTTGGCATTCTATGCTCTTTTAACATATCTCCTTCGGTAATTGACTGGTTTCGTAGTTACCTGTTCGGTCGCCGGCAGCGTATTTGCACTGAGGATTCTTTCTCTTCTTGGTGTGACACCTCTGCCGGTGTGCCGCAGGGTGGCGTTTTACCTCCTTTACTTTTCGTACTTTTTATTAATGCTATCACTCAACGACTATCTTCCTTCTACCACTTGTATGCTGATGATTTGCAAATTTACACGCAAGCCCCCCTCGTACATTTATCTGATGCCATTGAGACTATTAATGTGGACCTTGCTCGAATTAGTGATTGGAGCACTGAGTTTGGACTTAAAATCAATCCTGCCAAAACCCAAGTCATTATTGTTGGTAGTTCCCGGACTATCTCTAAGATCGATTGGTCGACACTTCCCCAAGTTTCCTTTAATAACACCGTTATTCCGTTCAGTCACGCCGTGAAAAACTTGGGGATATACATCGACAAAACTCTGTCTTGGACGAAGCAACTGCAGGAAGTCAGTCGTAAACTGTTTGCCTCTGCAGGCTCCCTGAGACGCCTGCGTAACTTTCTTCCCATCACCACTAAAATTGCAATTGCACAATCTCTTCTTCTTCCTATTTTGGACTATGCTGATGCCAGCTATCTTGATTTGACCCAAGACCAATTCGACAAGCTAGAGCGACTTCAAAATCTCTGTATTAGGTTTATATTTGGCTTGCGCAAATATGACCATGTTTCTGAATTTCGTACTAAGCTCAAATGGCTTCCTATTAGGTTTCGCCGGAATTTTCATTTACTTTCTCTGCTTTATAATGTGCTATTTAATCCTTTCACTCCTTTTTATCTTAAAGATCGTTTTCGGTTTCTCTGTGACACACATTCAAGGTCCTTGAGATCATCGGAAAATTTAGAGTTAAGTATCCGTATGCATTCCACTTCTTTCTTCGATAAGTCTTTCACTATACAAGCGGCCCGCTTGTGGAATGCATTACCCATAGATGTGAGGCGTGCTCAAACATTATCTACGTTCAAAAGAATGGTAAAGGAGCATTACCTCTCACTATAATTTTTTTCCCCTTCTTTCTTTATTATGAATTTGATATGTATTTGTATATATTTATATATTATATTTTTTGGTATGTTTTTCTATATTATGATGTTTGGTTAGTATGATGTTGTACACTGAGAGCCCTAAATCTATCTCTTATAATTCTGTCCATCCAAAGGTTGTCTGTAAGAGATTGCCCTGTGCGATAAGACCGCCCATTGTACACTAGTTTTATTATTTTTATCCTTAAGTGTATTGTAAGGTGTACAATAAAGTATATAATAAATAAATAATAATAGATTTACATTTACACACTACTAAAACACAAAAAATCCATTTTTTTTATATCTGTGTCTGTCTTTCTTTTTGTTCGCGCTTATCTCTGGTATAACAGTACCGGTTTTAATGTAGCGTTTACAGGAAGATAGAGGAGGCTACGGGACAATATATAGGCCTTAACTCAGAATTCGCATGGGATCAGGTTTTACGCGGGAAAACCGCGTAGGTAATATCGTCTCCCACGTGAACTCAAACTCAAAATATTTTATTTCACATAGGCCTACATGGCCACTTACAAAACGTCAGAAGTTAGTGCATGGTTTGAAATTGGTAATTTTCTATGGAGAAGAACTGGCAAGAAACTCCATAGTTAATCCTTTATCCAGCTCGCAACTGAGTAGCCATCTAAACAAGCGTTTTCAGTTATGAATAATCACTACTACAAATAAATATAGATATGATATATTGTGCAGTCTTGAAAACCAGTAACCTACAAGCTATTTTACGACTAACATAAAATTTTAAAGCGTCATTAAAACCACGAGGCTTAACCAAAAGTTTTGTTGATTTTGTGTATCTTATATCTATCTCCAAACAAAAAAAAAGATATAATTAATATTAGTATGGATTATCATTGTTGGGCAAAAGATTTTATTTTATGACACTATTAAACGAAATTTTCCTGTCTGTACTGTTATAAGTTGAGAAGTTGCTACGTCTGTAGCAAATCAGGTCACAGAAAATTAATTGTTTTAGGAACTGAAATGACAAGTAAAATTTCAAGTCAAGAAAATAAGGTGTTTTTTATTGTTTATTGTCTCGTGTTTTTCCACCATCCTATCTGATGGTAAGCGATAAAGTGGACGAAGATGAGGCTCATTTATCTCGCAGTAACGTATTAACTCTTAACATAAATACCCTCAGGTTATAGCTATCAGGAAACTCAAGACTCCGCCATAGAATTCCACTCCTTAACTGTACGCACAATGAAAGTATTCCCAAAACGTTTTGTTGTACTAATTCAGCATGCAAAATTCGGCCAAAACAAATTCTTTACTATTCATCATCAGCTGTTCGGTTTTCAGTTTAAACGAGTGAAGGTGAGTACCAGTGCTGATCTGTACACACAACGATTCAGTCTTCAGAATGTTCAAAGTTGTCAAAGTTCGTCAGAATCAATCATAGTTCCCCTTCCCCAACACAGAAACTGGGTAACACGATACCTCTTGGCAAGACAGCTTTCATAATTACTGATTTCTGACTACTCGTAACGACTTGACGTGCTTTTCAAGGCACAACGGAATCTCGAAATAGTTTAAGAGAGTCACCCACACACACCCATCCCGACAACTATTACATCTTATTTATTTTGTAAATAGGTTGAAAATAATCCCTAAACCTTAATATTTGTGGTCAGTGGAATAAGGCCAGTGTTTCATAGCTGGCTAACCTGTGAAAAAGCACCGAAATAAACTTAGAGGTCAAAGCCAAGGACTGACCTTGGTTAGCGTTGCTTGCTTAACCTCGGAGGTCGACCCTTGAGGCTATTATTATTTAGCCAAAAACCGCATTACAAATTGAATAAAAGTCGCTAAAGAGTTAGGTAAATCTTCATCTGCTTTCGATGCCTCCCCATTAATTAAGCCTGGCCAGTCATCTAGATTCTGGCCTTGTCCTTTGCAAGGTGAAAATAATAACAAAATCACTCAGTTAATTACAGAAGTACAATAAGAGGCACATGTTTAAGCGACTCACTGATACAATAAAGATGATATATCAGCTCAGACCGGCCCCTAATATGAAATGACGCAACATGTGGGACAGAACATATTAAATTAATCAATAAGGTCATGAGTCACTTGAACCTTTCTGCCAATAATTTGTCTAAGAGCCAAACTGAAAAGGGTCAATATAGCGTTAACTTATTAAATTGGGCCCTTGTTAGTCGTAGTTGTAAATGCTTGCGATTTTGTTACAGTTTGTAAACTTTAGAAGCATGGAGGCGATATATTATGGGAAATAATGCTGTGGTATTTAGTAAAAAGATAATCATATAAATGATGTCCTTAAGACTTGCTGTATGCATATTAAATACTGTCTTTATTTATTATAATTTCAATAATATACCATAATTATCATATAACGTATATAACTATAACTACTCTCCATAAGAAGGAATACGCTGTAATCCACCGCGCAAGTTGGTGGATGTCGCATGTCTCCGGATTTTCGCTCCTAGAATACGCCGAGTTCCTTTAGATGGTTTCTTTCATTTTGAGGGTATACATTTTAAATATGATATGTATAAATTCAAATTCCAGTTACTAATATACCAATTCAGCTCAGCTGATTTCAGTTTGATGGGAAGCTGTTCTCAATATCGTTGACCGAGGCAAAGCGAATCGAAAACGCGTATTGCATACGTAGGCAGAAATTACTGACCATATTGAAATGAAACTGGGCAAGCCAAATCTGCTGCATATCACAGCAGTCTAATATTGTGACAATATCGTTCAGACGGGATACGTGTTTAGAAACACTCGTGATTAAAAAATAACAACCCCTCGGGCCGATCTTCAAGACTAGTGTTGTAAAAATACCGTATAATACCAAAAGGCTATGTATTAAACAGGTATTTTATTATAACTTACGGTATTATTGGTATTTTATGTATTTTATATTTTGATTCACTTTTTAAGATCTTGCAATATTACGAAGAGTTTTAGTTTAATAAATTAAATATATTTTAAGTTTCGATTGTATTCTATATTTTAGAATGACTAATTCTAATTTAATGTTTACTTAGTAATTAAACTTCACAGATATTCGTCGCCGTCGACACCACCGCGCTGCGTTAGCGCCGTGTTAATGTCGTCGCATTGACGTGATTTTCTAATTGGCTTCTTCTTTTTCCTTTAATATTTTCATTTTTTCTGTGCTTTTCCACCGTAATCAGTACTTAGGTATTTTAATGATTACTCAGATAATTTACATAAAAAATATAGAAACAATCGATTTATACATAAAATACCGTAGCAAATGGTATAATACCGTATTATACGGTATTTTTCGTTTAATACATTTCAATACAAATGGTATAATACAGCACTTACATCTCTATTCAAGACGCTTGCCAAAGTCGGCCCGTGAATAGGTGACTATAATTATAAACATGTCGACATTAAACCGTGCCTTAGAAAGCACATTAAGCCATTCGTTCTTTCTGGCTGTCATTAATTTATACAGACGCCAGCACATGAAGCTACACGAAACTGTCAAATTTTTCCAATCAACCTTGAACCTAATTCCTTTAAGAATAAAGTTGAAAATCTATTAAAGAAATTTGAGAGATTGTTGTAGCTTGATGTACTGGCGTCCGTACATCTCTGACAGTCGTTACGGAATGTCTGGAGCAAGGAAAGCTCTACGCCTTGACTGATTCCATAACACAGTAACTGAGTTCAGTTACTGTGTTGTGGGAGTCAGATAGGCAGTCGCTCTATGTAACACACTAATACTCAGCTGCATTTGGTTAGAAGCCAACCAACATAGTTGGGAAAAGGCAGCAGATGTTAGATAGATAGATATATTCCTTATTGTACACCATAACAATGAAACAAATAAGGACTTAACAACTAAAAGGGCGATACAATGGGCGGTCTTATCGCAAGAAGTCTATGCGGAGGTGGGTAACAAGATAGGATCCCTACCTATAATGTTGTTCGGATAATGCAATAAACCTTGGGAACAAAAGAGAGACTGTTTCACTGCAGCGACTTTTATAATGACAAAGACATTGAACTAAAGTAAGGACGCTTATGAAACATAAAATTAGTCAACACTAATTTTAAAATTAGCATTTATAAAAACAGAATTTTACAAATTATAATGTGAGCGCATAGCACTGGTAAGTGACATAGTGGAGAAGCAACAAATTGGCTGAATTATGAAATATTGCCAGTTTATTATATTGGACATTATTGTTTTAATTAAAGCGATACACAATACTACGAGTACAGCTACGTGTTTTGTTTAGTAATTAGTAATTAAAGTTAATGAATTCTATGACAGGGTAGTGTTTTGTTTCCTATTGTTTACAACATCGTGCTTTGTTTTTGAATAGATTAAGGTACCGTTGCCTAATTTGGTGTTCCAAACGTTTTATATTCAAGAGTACCTTCGAAATTGGGAGATTTCAGAGGTACAACATAAATACGAATTCAGAATAAATTGTATAATTATTCGCTCGTTCGCATAATTCCCTGAAACGTAAATACTCCGCATCTATTCACTGAAACAAAATTATCGGACAGATGCTTTTATAATAACATAAGCATTAAATAAACAGACAGACAAACGGAAAACAAAATGATCCTATAAGAATTCGGTTTTTTTTGCGTTCAAACAAATTCGAAACCCTGTGACTGTTATTTAATTGGAATAATAAATATAATAATAATTGATTAATAATCATATTTTTTGGATACTTAAAAAGGACCTTCTTATAAGTTAAATAGTTTCTTTTGGCTGAGAAAATACAAAGGTACTTGTTTCGTCAGCCTATACAATTTTATACGAAATATTATTTTTAGGTGGCATAATTGAAATGTTCTAACAGGATGCTGCGGCTCCGGTGATTTTCCCATCCAGAAAAAAAAGGTGTTTGAACTACCAATTGCCGCACACTTGGCGGAACACTGACCTATTTCAACTTTGATCGGAGAAATATTTGTGATTGGGAATTTTTTTAGCTTGTACTGCTCGACAAAGACTTTTCCAATTGCTATCTAGAACCTTCACCGGTAGCATGACAAACTAACCCTCATTATATTCATCCAGTTCATCTATCTATCCGTTTTATCTAGGATCCTATTTATACTTTAGGTTCAAACTTCAAATATTTTTATTTGAAAATCTCATTAATTAACCCAGTCTTGTTGTTTGAAGCTTCAAGAGAATATTCATATTAAAACCCACATCCTGCCTAAATCTTTATCCCAAACATAACTTATAATTACATGTTACAGCAGCAGAAGTTTATCTAATTAAAATGATTAATATGTTTGTTGGTTCCCAACAAATGTACTCATACAATTAACATAATTATAGTGAAGTTCCGGCTATTTTAAATTAGTTATTTTGTTTCGGGTTCAACCAATCTCCGGCTATAACCAGGCCCGGGTCGACGGCGCGTCGTGTTCCACACGCGCCTCAAAGAGCAGTCAACAGCAACAACGGGACCTGATAAGGCCTTTGCTTGACGTGTTGCGGGAACGTTTTAACGAGATACCGCGGACCCAATCGTAAGGGCAACTGAAGGAACAAGGTGGGTTTTTGTCAGTAGAAGTCTGATACTCCCTTCTGTAAAATAAAGGGCTTCGGGTTCAAGGAACGGTCTATGATTTTAGAAACAAAAGAAATAGTTGTTAAAAACAACAGCTACATTAAATGTAGACAGAGACATATCGTCCACATTTCTCCGTTAAAATATTTGTGTTGTATGTCCTTCAAGGTCAAAATTTGAGTTTTAGCCTAAATAATAAAATTCCACGTTTCATGAACTCAGTCTCATTATAGCTATTATGTTCATATAATATTATATCTTCACGCCATTCCAGCCGCTAAAGAACAGACAATGAATACAAAAGATTCATACAAACAAAACCCAAGAGAACTATCATTTCGACCTTAATAAAAATATACGAAGTGGTCCATTTAAGCCGACCTTCCCCTCAAGGGCGGAATGTTCCTATTGTTATGTGGGGAGCACTGGGGATTTATGAGATATGCCAACGGTCTGGAAGGGTAGAATGGGGACACTACGGGAGCGAGGATTGATTGCTGACTCGCTTTTGAAAGATTACGAATGTTTTTTGTCACCGAAACGTGAATAAAAATTTTTGCTTTCGTCCCGTTTTGATTCCGTTTCGGAATTGATAGAACGGAACTTTTGTGAAAACTGTCCGCAAAAGTCAGGATCAGAGACTGAGACTTTTAAGGTAAACAATTGACATAGTTTTGCTATAGATTATATATATCGATGTCTTTTAAAATTTCCAATCAATAATTGTAGAGATTTGTCTCCGTACAAACAAGTTCTTTTACTTTCGCTTATAGTTTCCTATTAAGATCGTTTTAGGACTATGAAATTACAATTTAAAAGATCTTCCTGCCATATTAAAATATACCCACTTGATTGGTAAAATAAAAATAAAATATTCAATACTTCAACAGTACTTTTAGCTAATTACTGCTCTATTTTACATTGTACAGACATTAATCTTCATCACCACTAGATTTGTTTTAATATAATGTTAATCTTTTTAAAATACGAACATTTTAAAATCACATTTGCAAAATCTATTATTGACAATGCATATGAATTTTAGACCAATATTATACACTAGCTTGTGCCAGCGGCTTCGCCCGCGTGGGAAGTTTTTTCCGGGTAAATCCCGATCCCGTGGGAATTTCGCAAAATCCTTTCTTAGCGGATGCCTACGTCATAACATCTACCTGCATGCCAAATTTCAGCCCAATCCGTCCAGTGGTTTGGGCTGTGCGTTGATAGATCACCATATCAGTCAGTCAGTCAGTCAGTCACCTTTGAGTTATATATATTTAGATATAGATAACAAAACTTTATACATTATAATACCGATGCCAAGAAATCTATCCTAAAATTAAACTAAATTATAAAGAGGAAAGATTTGTATTTTTTAATGTTTGTAACAAATAAACTCAAAAACTACTGACTAACTTCAAAAATTCTTTCACCCTTAACAACACTATCACTGAGTGACATAGGCTACTTTTCGCTGAAAAGGAACTTTTCACGCGAGCAAAGCTACGAGCAGAAACTAGTATGTTATAATTTAGTGGCTTGTTTACGTTTTTGTCAAATAATCTTATTTTAATGGCCATTTGCACATTGTCTCCGTATAATCGGCCCCAGTGTGTGTCGGCGAACAAAAGAAATTAATAATGCATTTAACACTATTGAAAGGGGACTCGCGTATTGGTACCACAAGCTTGGGAGTCAAAGTTCAAGACTTCTAAGTATAGTCTAACCTAAGCTAACCATCACGTGAACACCATTGGTGCCGCTAAGTCTACGACTGAATTAATTAAGATTATAACTTCTACGTTGTTATGCCAGAGATAGCGCCAGGTCGTACCCTGAATGACCTAAATACATAGTGTTTAAATAACATTTAATGAGGAGACGACAACGTAACCGTATGCCTAGACTCAAACAAGCCTACAAAGTTTAACGTCAGGACCTAATGTGGGTTTGATTTAGAATCCGTCGGAAAACTCGAGTTTCGTAAGAGGCTTTTCGATAACTTTAATTGTAATAACTTTGTAAAGGCTTTGTTACTATAGGGATTAATTTCTGCTGTCTAAGCATATCTTGATTTCTATGCTAACTTTCGAATGAGGATTATAACAGAGAACGGAGGGTCTCGACGCGATATTTATTTATTTATTAATTCGTTTACACTTCATGCACATAGGTAAAAGGGCGGATTTAATGCCGTAGGCATTCTCTCCCTGTCAACCAAGGGTGGTGTAGAAATAGCGTGGTGCAATAATTAAATATGAGTATAAAATATGTTCTTTTAACTATCGTTCTTTTAAAAGTAGTGTAAAATGTTATTTTGCGCTTTTCATTCATATTGATTTGATTGACGGTCTGTGTAAAATAACTTTACGTGAAAAACGACTACATCGCATCCCAGGATAAGTTAAAAATTCTAAGATATACCAGTGTAAGTTTAGCAACATCGCAAAAGAGTACTTGCAATAAAAGTAAAGTAGTGTTACATAATTTATGAACTACTTACTAGCTGTTGCCCGCGTTTTCGTTCAGGTGGAAATTTTTCCCGTGGGAATTGTAATATTTTAAATTTTCCTGGGATAAAAGTAGTATATGTGTATAATATGTACCTATGTGTATTTTACTTTTATAATTTCATTAATTGTGAATGTGAAGACGTTGTGGATTGACAATTGTCTGGTGGTTTAAGGTTTTACATGGCAAACATGTATGTATGTTTGTCTTCTCGATCTCGATACGTACTATAATAGCATTTACCAATTTACTACCGCGCCTTTAGATTGAACTATTTCTCACCAGCGAACACAAAATTAGAAATATCCTAAGCAACTATTTTAAAAGTAGTCACGAATAACTTAACTATATGTATCTGCAATGTGTTGTTATTAAATTATAATTTTCACCACTCCAAAATTTTTAATCTTCATCATACAAAGTCTTTTCCCTCTCTCTTAGTTTACCAATTGTGGTATAATTTTATAATTAGTCCACGCAAATTACGGACGTAACATAATTATTAATTAACAAGAAATTTAAATATTGGAGCTTGAATTAGCAATTTTAGAAACCTAGGAATACTTGCTATGTTTGTTTTTAGTCAATAAGCTCTATTAAATAAAACAAATACATGTGAAATCTCATCATCGGCGTTGGGCATCGTCATTGAGGCAACAATTAACTGTTGGCTTATTTCTCGCTCAAGAAACGTACAAACGTGATTCCTGAAAGTATTTGGTTCAGAATCAGCTTTTGAATTGATTTCCGTCATAAAAAATAGGTGTTAAATTTTGATGGAAAAATCTTTCATTTAACTTAAAATGGAAACACAGTATTTTTATTCAAGGAAATTGTGTGCGTGTCGCTTCGGCCGCTAACATTGCATGAGTGTATGCGTCTGCGTAAGGATATTGTATGACGCACATACGTTTTGCGTTTAGTAAGGATCTTAAAAATAAATGATAGGAGATAAAATTGTGAATGCAATAGTAAAGTTAATTAATGCGAGTATTCAACAAGCCGAATATCCGACAGAATTAAAAACAGGTATAGTTAGGCCCATTCATAAAAAAGGTAAATTCAATGACTTAGCAAATTACAGACCCATAACGATATTGCCTGCCATAAATAAAATAGTTGAAAAATTTATATGCGATCAAATACACAGCTTCTATCGGGACAATAATATAATTTCCAAATCTCAGTATGGCTTCCAAAGTAAGAAATCTACAGCTCAGCTACTTTCCAATTTTACTGATGAAGTTAACAACTACCTAGATGAGAAGCAGCATGTTGTACTCATATTTATTGATTTCAGCACGGTTTTTGACACACTTAGGCACAATACACTACTAAAAGCACTCGAAAATTCAGGTATAAGGGGGAAATTACTTGACTGGTGCAGAGACTACCTTCGTAACCGAAGTTATCGCGTCAAAGTTGGTCCTAGCCTCAGCAGACCATTAAACGTGACCAAGGGCACAGCACAAGGTTCAGTTTCTGGTCCACTCCCCTATCTGGCATACGTTAATGACCTAGAAAATATTATAACACACTGTTCCCTCTATCAATACGCAGATGACATCTGTTTACTTTCTGCTAATAAAATCCTTACTATAGCCGCAGAATGTTTGCAGAAAGATTTTACGTCTATGTCTAAATGGGCCCATGATATGGGACTTGTTCTGAATCTACAAAAAACGAAAGTCATACACGTACATTCAAGTCACATAAATACCTCCCATACCTTTCAAATCATAGCTCACAGTCATGACTGTCTGCATAAACAGGTATCGGATTGCCACTGCTCGCCGATAGAGCAAGTCCCATATCATACTTATCTTGGACTAGCTTGTGCCAGCGGCTTCGCCCGCGTGGGAAGTTTTTCCCATGTAAATCCCGATCCCGTGGGAATTTCGCAAAATCCTTTCTTAGCGGATGCCTACGTCATAACATCAACCTGCATGCCAAATTTCAGCCCGATCCGTCCAGTGGTTTGGGCTGTGCGTTGATAGATCACTATGTCAGTCAGTCAGTCACCTTTGAGTTATATATATTTAGATTAATAATTGACAACCGATTCAACTGGAGTCACCAGGTGGAATCTGTTTGTGGCAAGTTACGTGCGATACTCACCAAGTTTTCCATTATAAAGCGTAATATACCGTATATAACCCTCCTTCAAATGTACACAGCTCTTGCTGAGTCCATAATCACCTATGGACTCACCAGTTATGGACGCACATTTAAAACTTACCTAGATAAAATACATAATTTGCAAACACGTTTACTAAAACTTGTAGTACCAAACTATGTAAAAAATAAATACCAAGACAATTACACCGGGTTATTTAAACATTGCAAAGTTTTACCTGTTCTAGCGCGCGCTGAGTATTTGTTCCTCATAGAACATTTTGATAATAGTGAGATTCAAATCCCAGTTCAATACGAAGTTAATACACGACAAACCAAATTAAAATCACTTTAAGTGCCACGCAAAAATAACTTTTATGGCAGACGTACCGCTTCTTTCACAATACCCAGTTTACTAAACCAAATACCTGTAGACATTAGAGACTCAATGAATAGTAAAAACATAAAGCTTAAGCTGAAAGAACATTACATCAACTCAATTAATAGTTATTAATGGCGCGTTGATCAAATCTCAGTTCATGGCATGGTAAGACAGACCCCAGAGGTCTAATTGTGTGCTTTGTTTAAGTATGTTTATAAGGAACTTGTAACCTACAAATAAATAAATAAATAATAATAAAAAATTCTAGGTTTGGTTTCAATTTATTATGATGTTGTTTTAGACTTATAATTTAATATTCTAATTGGGGTGTCTGAGGTATTGCACTTAAACTGTTACACCTTGTATTAATAGTAGATCGCTGACTGTTCACACTGCCGGCGACGAGTACTCGTTTCACTAGTTCCGTCGCTGAGCGACAAGAGCTATATAGATAATACTCACTCATAGTTCACTTGGCGGTCAGAACTCACGCTGAGAGACAATCCAGATGACATCTCAGCAACTAAACTATCGGAACCACACACTCTATGCTCGCCAACTCATTTTCAGATGCTAGTTCTACTCACTACTCGTTCATCGTCGGTGGTGCGACAACTGCCTCGCGCAACAGTTTCGTCCCGCTCATCACTGAGTCTATCTCTTTCTCTCACGATGTTAGGTGAAATAGCATGCGAATTAGCCACGCCCACCAACGAGTTCGCGTCTCTAAACTGTGTACTCTTAAGTGTGCGTGGCTAAATAATAAAAGTCGCACGGGTTGATCTTCAAGGTTAAGCAACGCTTGCCGAGGTTTGTCTGTGGATGGCTCACCATCTTAACATATAATTATCGAGATTTCTCTGTATCTCGGAAAGCACGTTAAGCCATTGGTCCCAGCTGTCATATATACATCTTTAACAATCGCTATAGTTAGTCAGAAGCCAGAAAATCTTACCCTGGTTTTGCCAAGGGGTATCATGTTACTACTAGATTGTAGAGGTCAGATAGGCAGACGATCCATGCAAGACACTTCTATTCAGCTGCATACTAGGGCTTATATCTAACTTATTATCTTATTATACGGACTCTGTCGATTAACAATTTATTAATTAATTTAACCATATTATTATAATATCACGTGCAACTGCAATAAATAATATTACCGTCTCTAAATCCTATTAATAACATCGAAGTGGACGCACAAACGTTAATAGATTTCCAAACAAGCGTACTAATATAACAAGTTAATTAAGTAAGGGCTGTTACCAATTATGAAGCTGACGTATCGAGTCGTGAAATATCTAAGTTATATACACGTTGGTACTATGGGATATTTTTGGGGAGAAGTAGGTTAGTATTTGTATCTGGAATGGTTCTTACAAAAGATAATATACTAACGAAATTGTTTTTGCTTTTTTTTCTTTAAGGGTGCGTTTCCACCAGAGATGTGTGATGGAAATGTGTCGTGCGAGGATGTCTAGCTGTGCTGTGAAAATTTGTGGGCGTTTCCACCAAAGCTGTGCGATGAAAATGTGCCTACGAGGATGTGTAGCGGAGCTGTGAAAATGCGCATTAATGTGTGGTACGAGGATGCGCAAACCTCGCAACACATCCTTCTCAACACACATTCCTCGCAACACATCCCTCGCAACACATCTCTCGCACACATCCCTCGCACACATCCCTCGCTTGTTTTGTATGCGCAAAAATCTAGCTCCGATGAGCCGTTTCCACCAGAGCTACGCTGACCGAGGCGAGGTAAATGAAGCGATTCTATTGGTTCTTTACAAACACATCCCTCGCTACGCATCCTCGCACATCTCTGGTGGAAAAGCAGCCTCAATGGGTGAATAGTAAGTAGAGATAAGGATTATCAGACTGGTATGCTAAGTTTATCACAATTAATAAAGAACATGAAAACTGCTTGGTGCTTTTGAAGAAAAGCTGAAAAGTTTTACTGTTAACCATTACATTAATGAAATGCTCATTGTTTTCTTCAAAGCCCGCTTTTGTTAGAAAAATAATGACTAGAGATTGCAAGAAACTTCTATTCTGTCTCAAAAAAAAACAAACAATAATTTAAATTAACTTTCATAAAGTCTTAGGAAGAAACACAAATGTGCCCAATTTGAAAATTTGACTCCTCAATATGCAAATCTCAAACTTAATACAAAATCCTGCAAGTTTTGGGAAATAAGAAAAAAGGAAATCAGTCTAAATGAAAACTCTGTGAGGTAATAAACGAGGGTAGGCAGTGAGGTATTTAATGAAATGAACAATAATAAAGGAGAGACGGACGACAAAATTGTAGGTACGGAATCCCACTTGCAAACGGAATTTTGAGGAGTTTTACCTTTTTAATCCATTAGGAACGCTTGGGAGGTGAAAATATTTTAAATTAGGACATTAGATCTGATAAATGAGTTTTCAGTGAAAAATAATATATCGTTTGGAAAACGTTGGCTATTAATTTTGAGGGGTATAGTCGCAGATTTAGATAGGTGCGTTCGTTTTGGTTATAAATGGAGCTGATTGCTTTAAAGCACCATCGTTAATTTTCTTTGTTTTTAAATTAGGACGGTGTCTATTTGGGCTTTGCATTTCAAAGCTACTTTTCATAATTAACTAACTTCTAGTTTCTATAACACGGTTGTCACAGTGTTTGAATGGTGCTGTGCTGGTTGCCACAGGTTCAATTGCTACACAGAAAAAAAATTTTGTTTCGGCTCTGTTTGTTTCAGTTCGTGTCTAAAGGAGTAAGTCCTAGTAAAGGGCAACGTATCATCGATACTTTATTATTTATTTAAAATGAACCCGGTCTTGACCTCAATTACGCCTGTTGGTAACCAATAGATGAGATCTACGATGAAACGAGCGGGCCCAGGAGATGACTGTTCACTCTTACTTTAAAGGCTGATGGGTCATATGTGGTAGGGAACACAGAAACCGGCAGAGAGTTCCACACCTCGGCTGTGCTCACAATAAATGTAGAGGATAAAATCAAATCCAGTCTTTATCAGAACCTTGCATCCTTCAACCAACTTACAAATTTAAGTTGATAAATCAGCTCATTTAGCAACTTCAATCTCTCAATCTCAAGCAAATAAATCACGGCTTCCACCTCTCCACTATCTAAACGCATCGAGAACAGAATAGTAAACTTGCAAGCCATTAATGCTGCCATAAAACAGTGTTCAAGAGCCAAGATTTGACACCGCCGTTTAGCCTCGACCGACGATTTGGTCGTCCGGCATACATTATAGTAGTTTATGAGCTAAGAGTAATGATGGTGTAACATGAAAGCAGTTTATTTTAGGCGTATGAGGTAACAAGAAAGTTTGACTTGTTTGTCGGTGTGTAATTATTTTACTTGATGTCTCAAAATTGTAGCCAAAGTCAATTCATTTGTTGATAAGACACTTTTAGACATCAAAATCTACGATAAAATGATATTAAAAATAATAAAATGACATTAACGTCCATTCGAAAAAGTATCCGAATAAGTTTTTCGTGATAATTTGCACACTTTGAAATACGTAACATTGATTTTCCTTAATTCTATAATAAACTCTGCCGGGGGTAGGGAGAATATTCTAACGACATACTGCGGCCCCAGAGTTCAAGGTGAACTAAAAAAAGGTTGGATTTTTATTCAGTAGGAAACTGACACTCCACCCACCCAGAACGGGAGCAGTCATTTGATGATTTCCCCCGAATCGATATTCAAATATAGACCTTATCTATACTAATATTATAAAGCTGAAGAGTTTGTTTGTTTGTTTGTTTGCTTGAACGCGCTAATCTCAGGAACTGCGGCTCTGATTTGAAAAATTCTTTCAGTGTTAGATAGCCCATTTATCGAGGAAGGCTATAGGCTATATATCATCACGCTAAGACCAACAGGAGCGGAGCACTAATGAAGAATGTTTCAAAATCGGGGAATTTTTTTCCACGCGGACGAAGTCGCGGGCGGAAGCTAGTTGCCTATACACGACCAGATTTATTTATAAAGGGAGAACACTTCCATATGTAAAGGTTTATTTCCTGCCCCTCATACTGTCTTTATCGTTCCTACAACCTCTTATTTCCATTGACCTGGTTACTGAAGTAAATACAAATTGAATTCGAGTCTCTTTAGCTCTGGACTTTGACTATCGAATTCAATTTGTTGATGAACAACTCGAGGAAAGGAATGATAAGATATTTTCTACACCACAGAGTGTAATCAGATTGAGATAATATTATTTTTAAATTCTGTTGGTCGTAGTGAAATGAAAAAGTTGACGTTAAAAGTTGATTTAAATGTAAATTATGAAAAACGTGTGGCATTTTGAGGTAATTTAGAAAAGGCTTGCATTGTTGCTATCACGCTTCGGTAGCGCATCAGGGATGTGTGCTGAAGCTCACGTCGATTGTTTTTATGCGACTATGCGACAACGATGGTGCGCAAGGTACGTACCCGTCCCAAAATAATCCTACGTTGAATGGCGAGCAGGTGTGGTGTACCTTGTTTTTTAGAAATTAATTACCAACCACATGAGTAGTACTTGAAAATAAAATAAATTGAATTGAATTTTTCAATTCGCTTTCTTTTCAGTCATTAAAAATCATATGTCAGAAAATACGACAAATAATCCAGCAGCTCACACTAGTCCCGCGTTCTGGATTACGGCGATACGATTATTATTTCCCTGTCATAAAGAGTAAGCCTGTGGCCCAGAAGTGGGAACTTTATAGGTTAATTATGATTATAATGATTACAAACAATTACACGCTCATAAAAGTAAGAACTTATAGATTTGCCTTCTATTAATATCTTCATAAAAACTAAGGTTGCTAAGATAGACTTACCTAAGAAAACAACATCGATAAAAGATGTTCACAAAATGTTTATTCGAAAAGGGTTCAATAAACAAGGAATGGTTCATCTTAGAAGGTAGTCATTACAAATATATGTATGAAGTTGGACAAATAGAACTCTTTTACGATGGGGAAGGTTAGGGATGTTAAAGGTAAATAGGAATGTTATACCCTAAAATGTTACAACATACTTCTGAAATATGCTCTGTTTACCTACGTTACAGGCTTATTCATTCAAAAATAACTAACCATTTGCTTATTTTTAATATTGATTATCATATACGTAATTCAAACTGTAGAAAATTTTAACAAAGTTTCAGCAATTTAGTTTTTTTTTTACAGTACCTACCCCACTTGATTTTTTCCTGTATCTTATAAACTCATATACACAAACACTCAGACAGGCGTCAGCCAATTCCTTAACCACTGCGCCAACCGTGTCGTCAAAGTCGTCAGTGTTTAACGTAAGCAATTAAAAAAAGTTTAAATCTTAAATAGGCCTTTTTATGTTTATAAAATAAATAAATAAATAAATAAAATTCATTTATTTCAGGTCCAAGACCCATATAAAATAAAATAAAAATACACAAATTCAAACAATTGCTCGGCTTCCTAATTTAAAATGCAATTGGAGAATTTCACATACAAAAAGATTCAAAGATATATTAAAAGTCAAATAAATTAATAAAAAAAAAACATGTCAAATTATCAAATTAAATACAAAATAAAAGTCAAATTAAATTCCAAATTAAAAGTAACATTAAATTACCAAAAGTACAGCTATTACATAAAAAATGTCAGGTTATTTTTCTTTTATTCACCTTAACAATAAGCCGGTCACAACAGTGCCTCACATGATTTTTAATTACGGACAATCAAGCCTCCCCGCTATCATTGCCAGGACAGAGTTGGAGCTGTCTCGCACCCTGCGCACCAAGGACAAAATATCATCTGCATAGCAAAAAAGCTTTCTGACCTTCACAACTCAATAGCTTGGTAACACGATACCCCTTTCTGACCATCGACTACGACTGTCAAAGATGTATAAATGACAACTAGGATGAACGGCTTTACGAGTTACGAGGAATCTCCACAGACCGGACTCAGAATTGCCTAACCTGGCCGATCGAACCGCGCGGCTATTAATTAGCCAAAAAAAAACTTCAATACGTATTTCCAATCCAAGTAAATTAGTACGCATTAAAAACAGTTAAAAAGCATGCCAACCCTGACTCGTTTTATTTTTATTTCGTGTCACATAATGAGGGTCGGTATTCTAAAATACTAAAGTTACATACCTACATAACTTCGATTAGACCTTTAAAATTCTGAAGCTTTCAATATAACTAGTTGCTTGTAATTTGTGCTAAAATACTGTAAAATTATATTTATAACTAGCTTCCGCCCGCGACTTCGTCCCCGTGGAAAAAAAATCCCCCGATTTTGAAACATTCTTCATTACTGCTCCGCTCCTATTGGTGTTAGCGTGATGATATATAGCCTATAGCCTTCCTCGATAAATGGGCTATCTAACACTGAAAGAATTTTTCAAATCAGAACGGTAGTTCCTGAGATTAGCGCGTTCAAGCAAACAAACAAACAAACAAACAAACAAACAAACAAACAAACAAACAAACTCTTCAGCTTTATAATATTAGTATAGATTTTCTTGAAACATTTAAAATTATCCTTCACATTAACTGCGCTATTTTTGCCATCCCATTAACATTTCCCTTTAACCTTTTGATTTTCATTCACAAAACCATAAGCAAAACTTGTCGTCGAATATTTTATATTCAGCCTGGTCATTCGTATTTCAAAAGAAGTCGTGGGATCCATCTATTATTGATACCATTGTCCTTCCCACCCTTTCGATAAGGAAATCCCTTTAAAAACTCAAGGAACGAATAAATATAGAGATTTATCAAAGTGTAAAGGGATGTTTCTGAGCCAAAGCTCTGTTATTTTATGAGCTTTTCAGAGAAGATGGAATATAAAGATCCCAACTTTTCACAACTAATAAAACTTCATAGATAAAAGCTTGACCAATTTTTTTTTATCTATTATTGTTACATGGTGGACATCCCACACATACGCACAAAACGTTTTGGGAATACTTTCATTGTTCGTATGCTTTCATTGTTCGTATGGCTAAGGAGTGAAATTTCCTGCCGGAGTCTGTGTTTCCTAAAAGCTATAAGGTGGGGGTCTATAATTCAAGAATGAAAACGTTACTTCTATTTACATAGAAGTAACGTTCTCCATCTTCGACCACATCATCACTTACATCAGGTGAGATGGTGGTCAAACGAGAGCCTAATACCAATTAAAGAAATCTTCTTCCTCGTCGTTTTCCTTATTGCTGAAGGTCGTGTCTTTTATGAATAATTCGTGATATAGCTGATGCGACAACATTCTTACACACCACTCTGTCTGGCTTTACGTAGGGGTATTATTTAAATTAAATTTATGATGTCAAAATTTAAGTGTCTATCAGTGAGTTAATAGTACATTATGGTACAAGTGTGTAATGTTGGTGATTACCGCTGAGGCGCCATTGAGACCCGAGCCGTTGGTGAGGGTCTTAAGAGAGCCGAGGACGGTAATCATCAATACACACGTGTGTCATACGACGTTTTTCAACACACTTGTGAAGAAAATAATACTAAAAAGCCATTTTATTTAGTGAGTAAAAAGTTTATTTAGAGAAACAATTAGTAAATGTGCAGTTGGTAAAATTATAATTAACTGTTTTTGATGGCATAGCGGTCTCATCAGACAGATTATTTACTGAAATACTTTCATGTTGTATTGTTATTTAAGATGGTTCATTATTCGTGTAGGTAGGTGAAATCCAATCATTGGATGTACTTGGTGTTTCGCCAGTAGTACGCGCCTCAAAATCAATTCTAATTCTTTTTGTGATTTTTGCACAAATTTCTTTCTTGTGTTGTATGGAATCTTCTACGTATGATTCTGCTACATTGTTAGATCGCCATCCACCATGACGCTTCAAAGTCATTATATCAGCTCCTGAATTAGCCAGCAATGTAGCTGAAGTTCTTCTGAAACTATGTCCAGTGTAGCTCTCAGCATCTGCTAAATCTAAAAACTTAGCGATTTTTTAGGCATAGAACCTATGTTTATACCTATTGGCTGACAGGTACATTTACCATTCTGGTAATTTAGAAAGAAACGGTAATTTTCGCTTTTGGTGAACGAAAACTTTCATACTTCTTAACAATTTCATAGAATGGACCGTCTATGGTGAATGACCTAGGTATTTTATTTTTCGTGATAGGTATTTTCACTAAAAGCATCTGACCATGGTTCTCTATGTCTTTTATAGTTATATTTGTTAATTCTTGTATCCTACATGCACCAGTTACACAAAATATTAAAGCAACAATAGAAACAATAATTAAGTTCAACACACAACACAGTCTGAAGTCACGTAAATATATAAAATTAGAAAATTTAACTAACCTTAGTAGCCAGATATTGGTTATCTGGAGCATCTTTTATAAATTTTTCAACATTGTTAGACGATCAAACCTTTGATTTCTTGCTTCTAAATCCATCGGATAGTCTCTTTAGATAAGCTGACAAATTAGAGTATGTTTTTAAGACCACTACATTCTTTGTTCGGGCTGTGCTTTTTAACATTGAGTATAAACACCACAAAGAGCTAGATTTGTACTTAGAAGATAATTCTTTAAAGTACGCCATGAACACATTTTCTGAAAAAGACTGCGTACTCTTGTTGTTTTGCCATTGTATGAAATTTTGTTACGCTAATAGATATTTGGCCTTGGAGTTTCCAGGTAGTAAACTTTCCATAACGTTAAGGGCTTCACATCTTATATCGGGTGGTGTACAACATAAATAATTTTCTTCATAGAAACTTCAGAAAGACTTGTAGACATTTTAATTAATAAATAACTATAATTTCAACAGTGAAAACGAGTTGTGAAAATATTTTCGCAATGGCGGGAAAAATTAATCAGTTTTCCTATGCGCGCGCATCTAATAGATCGGCCATAGACTAAAAGAATGAGGTATCTTTTTTTTGACTTTTCTCGGATAGCGTTTTAGCCACGTACAAAATGGGTAATTCAAAGTTTTCTTTATCACAGAAAAAAAAAACAATTGAGTGAAAGTTGTATTTATTAAAAACGTACAAGTTGAAATTTATCTATTTAATACGAAGTTGCATGAAACTAGCAAGCAATAGGTAGGTACATTAATTTATTTGTACTATTGAACACGATCTTTTTTGTTTCGAAACTTTTTAAAAACTAAGCAACTCAACCAATTTAAAAAAAAAACCTCTAACTCACTTGTGAATAATAATAGTAAAGAAAAAGTCACAGTTTGATTACAGGTATAATTATGTGCCTAATTGCGGTGAAATTAGAGCCATTTTATGAGCAAGTGTGTTGAAAAAATAATTGTGTTTTCTCAAGTATTTGTTAGTTATTACACCATACTAAAACACAAACTTTTTTTCTGTCATCTTATACTTGTCTTTCTGTTCATCCGGACTTAATGAGACTTTCACTGGAAGATAAACGAGGTAAAAGGGGAATATTTTGGACCATTTATCTGAAAATTCCCGTGAGGTTTGGATTGACGCGGGAAAAACTACCACACTAACGAAGTCGCGGGCACGGCTAGAAGGAAATAAACTTCGAAGAAGTATAGTTGTAATTTTATGAAACAAACAATTTTGCTTATTTAACCAGGAGCAGAAAAACTAGCATTTTGTGTGCCGCTAAAAGCCTGAATATCGAAAATTTCAATAAAACAAAAAGTAAACTAAACCAATAAATGTCGATAACAAACACAGTACCTATCAAACAAATCACTGTATCAGTCAACAATAACACTAACTCGAATATTAAATAGGTACTATATGAATCATAAAAAATGTAAGTAAAATTAATGCATGGACTGAAACAGAAGGTCAGCTCTGCACAGCGAGTGAAAACAGGCAGTGAAATGATGTAGGTACCATGTACTTACCATACATGGTAAGGAGAATACACACAGACACACAGCTAACTGGATAGCCAGCTTGACTTCGGTCGCTTTTTCCGTGTATAGCACTGAAAAACTAGATTATTACTTTATAGAGGAGAAAAGGGGTACTCTACGCAGTTAGCGAAAGAACGTTTGGGTTGTACCTAGTTTCTGTTTTTTTTTCTGATGACGTCTGAAAAATTCAAATTGAATATTTAAAGGAAGCATGCTATGAAGCCAGAATATTAAATTTGAATTTTTGAAAAAGAGTTGGCTAACAGCCGAATGCGTTCACATAAATATCTTCCATATTTTTTTTGGTACTTTTAAGAACGCGTTACATACCCGTCTAAATGTACTGCGATCTCAAACAAATGACTGTCGTAAATCTGCTCCCACTCAATATAACTATGTGTGCTAAACGTTTCATTGTAAGCAAGCTTTTTCATTTGTGGTATGAAATCCACCTTCTGTACTAACTTTTCATTGGATACATCGTGTTAGCGTGCGATGCAAATGTTTCCAGTCACGCATGTAATGATGGGTTTTGATCCACTTTCACGACATTGCAAATTAGGTTCGTGATTAATTTAAGGATAATGTTTGTGTGTCCGTTGTTACAAAGGATATGCTTTATTAATATAATTGTAGTAAGATTATGTGGCAATAGGAGTAATGTTTTAGTTTATTTTCTATAGTGTAGTAAACTGCAGTGATATCGCGCCCCTTAGATGTTGAAGTACCTATAGACAAAGTTATCTAATTCTGGGTAAAGATAATGAACAAAAATCATTAAATGAAAATTACGACTAAAACTTAAACTCATAAAAATTATTAAGATCATAGTATTCGATAGACTTAAAAAAAAACATACATATATACACGCAGTATGATAGATAAAGCCGTGATATGGTTATATCCCTAGGGATATAATTATATACCGTAACATAGATAAACGGAAGCGATTCATTACTATCTTACTAGGAATATAATTATAATACAATTCAAGTTTAGTGTTATAATTATATTACTGGATTAAGTTTAGTGAAATAATTGTAGCAGTGTAGTGCGGGGGTGCGGCGGAGGTTAACACCCCGACTCGGATAGGTTAGGTTAGAAGGCTAAGGCGGGAGCGAAGCGGAGCGGAGCCTTAGCCTTCGTGGTTATTTTTTTTATAAACCACCCAGAAATAGGAGCCCGCGAAGCGGGGCTCCGTCGATTTTGCGTAAACACCATAAAATCACTGCCAACTACGTATTATTGCTAAAAAGTATTGTAACTAATTGCAGGTTGCAAAAAGTTGATTTTGTAATAAAAATAAAAACCAATATATTATTTTATTTGATTTTGTGGTAAATTTATAACTATTTAACTAGATTAGTTTAGTCAGATAAACATATTACTAGATTGCGACCGTAAGATAGTAATGAATCGCTTTCGTATAACTATGTTACGGTATATAATTATATCCCTATGGATATAACCATATTACGGCTTTATCTACCTTACTGCGACATAAATACATATCAACTGAGCTCCTTTAAGTTTTAAGTTGAGCTACATGATACCTGACAAACACTTGAACTGCCTGGTCAAGTCCACTCAAATGTGTGTGCCACTTTCCTCAAATTATCACCTCAGACATCTTTACATAGTATAAAACAAAGTCGCTTCCGCAGTCTGTATGCTTATATCTTTTAATATATTCAAAAGGAACGTTTATATGCATAATACATACCTATTGTTAGTACACTGCACCCGTGCGAAACCGGGGTGCTTCGGTAGTTACTAGGTATATGTTTCTCATACGATTAGACCAGTATGGATTGTATAGACATTTAAAAGAGACTTCTACCCCTAAATTTGTTTCAGTATTTCTTCTCTTCAAATAGCAAAAAACCAAAACTTTATGAAGATAAAAATAATAAAAGACTAAAGGATTATGAAAAGAAAACCACACGTGGGAGGACTAACATCTGATCACAGGTGCTTTATATCTCACGCAAACTATAAAACTGGCTCGAAGGATTTATTACGTGTCATAGCAATCGTTTCATTATTTATTGACACTTAACACGCCGTTATTGCAACATGCAACTGCTATAGTGCATCGTAACGATTAGAGTTATGCATGCTGATACCTAATTTGGACTCAACACACACTAATTGCAACTACGCAGATTCCTTCTATAAGTTTGTAAAATGGTCAAGGTTTTTATGGGCTATTGTTTTGAAAAGACGTACCTATGTTATTTACTTTACTGAGTATCAAAATACATAGATCGCTTAATTTTATACTTCTACCTATTGCTCATTGGCATTGACATTTGCTACGCCAGTGATTTTGGATTTGTATAGCCACTGTTAGTCAATTCGAAATCTCGTTTGCAAACATTTAAAATCACATTCGTAGAATCTTTATTTAAAAAAAAAAAAAAACCAGATAACTTCCCAGTCGTTTATTTCCCAATAAAAGAAAGTACGAAATAAGAAAATATCCCAGACGTTGTTATTAAAAGACTATTTATTTTTTATAATATGTAGTCTTTTCAATAAACAACTAAAAGCTCAAGAGTGCGCCATAATCAATTTGATGTGACGTCACAGACTTTCAGTAGCAGAGAATCAAGATCCTTCTGTCGATAACTTTTGGGGAGTGACCCCTTCCACACTGGGTGGAGCTGAAGGAAGTGCCAGACTTCTACTGTATAAAAACTACCCTGTTCCTTCAGTTGCCTTTGTGTTCCGGTGCTGCGGTACCTCGTTAGAACATTCCCGCAACCTCGACAGATAATGGCCCTGTCGGGCCTCATCAATGGTGCTGATTGCTCTTTAAATGTGAACCACGTTGCGCCGTCGATCCATGGTCTATCGATACTTCAATAGTAAATAACTGGAAAACCACTGCCTTCTTTGCACTCTGGTGCGAGAAAGTCTTTGAAAGTGATATTTTCAACTACCTCTTCAAAAGATGCTTTCACAAACATTTAAAACAAACATTGCGTTGAGAGACATCCAACTTAAATCTACTGGTTAGTGTATTTAAGACGAAGATTAATCGCTCTCAATGGCAAATTTAATAGAAGCGTTTATCATTCTTCTGGAAACACTAATAGCTTCAACGTTTCTAGCTTGAATTTCGTCTGCTGCAGAATTGACGTGACCCTAGACGTCTTAAGTAAGTTGAAAGAGGATGAAAAACATAATTGCATATTGCGAACTTGCTAACTATCTATACTAAACTTTTCCGCTTTATAGTATTAATAAAGCGGAAAAGTTTGTTTGTTTGAACGCGTTAATCTTTTAAAGTATTGGGTGGATTTAGATGAAATTTTGTATGGAAGTAGCTTGAAGCTTGAATGATTTAGCGTGACAGACGGACAGGCATACTTTAATGAAAGTATATGTGTAATTATATTTTATGCTTAACGTTACACACAATTAAAGATTAATGTATTATTATAAGGTGCATATTTAAGATAATATTGGCACATATCGCCTAAAACACAGGTTTGCCTAGTTCAGGCACATGTATTTAATTACTTTAAGCTAAGCATGACTTTAAGTATACATCTAGTTGTAAGAAAATTTAAATAAATGATTTGATTTGATTTGAGTATGGATTAATCGTGTGACCTTTCGACAGTGTTTGTCATTTTTAAAGTTTTTACGTTTTCGCCACATAGCTGCTAACTTACTTGTATAGATCTTTGGATCAGGGATTCAAGTTTTTATTCTTCTATTACTTTTGGAAATAGAAGCATTCTGTGAAACTTAAAACGATAAAAATTACTACGAAATATGTTTAAGAGTGCTTGTGACTCCATCATATTAAAAAAATATTACATATTTTCTGAATTTTGCTCTGAACTCCACACTGGGACCTGTGTCAAAGGCACACTGCGACGTAATCTCAAATAAAGCATTTCTTCAAAAATTATGTCTGAATAAGTACGTTTCATTATTTAAAAGTAAATCGTCAGACTAAACAACAGTCTCTTTGTGTTCCTATTGAAAATAATTTGCTCAACGTTAATTCAGTTTGCGATACTGAGAGCAGAATAAACAAGAACGCTAAGAGTTAAACATTTTTCATCTTTAATGCGAAACAATTGCAGTTTATTTTAGAAGATCCTGAATAAAATTTACACTAATTGAATTCAGTTAAAGTGTTTTATCAGAAAAAACAACGGAGCGTTGAAATTTTACTAATTAAATTAGTTTCATTTTAAATGTAGCTGTTGAAATTTAAATTTTTGATACGGAAATGGATAAAAATATCAGAGGCGCAGCTTTTCGGATTTTTTGCTTCGAATAATGGCAATTACTTAGTTTTTTACGCGGACTGAAATTTTTTTTAAAGAATATTTTTTATTTTTGACGAAGGATTGCAACGATTGCAGTACTATTTTCGTATTTCGATAACACGATCTATACCTATGAACAAAATTAGAGTGTTTGTGTGCGACTTAAATAGGTACATATAACTGTGTTAACTCAAGTGCCTGCTGTCAGTGTTTCTGTTATCCCGAGATAATTTCTGGAATGGCTGAATGGAATTTAATAGGACTTTAAGACACTTTATTGAGGTTATAGGACAACATAAATAGGCTACTTTTTATCCCGAAATTCCCACATATCGGGATTTACACGGGATAATCTGCACGAGATAATCCCGTAATAAAAACTCGCAAGCGAATGAAGTCACGGTCACACCTTGTAGTTGTATACATTTATAACAATAAATGTGTCTTTCAAAACTTGTAACAAGTTTAAAAAAGATGCGAGCTTATTTTCAGCACCAAATTTTCATAAAACCTTTTAACCTGGCCAAAGTAAATGCTTTAATTAAATCTCATAATGCTAATTAACAACCTTGCATTAGCATTTCGTGGGAAAAAGGATTAGATTTATTATGCGACTGTACAAAATTTTATAAGCGAATCGCTCAACCCGGTTTTGATAAATGAGATATTGAGTGGGTCCATATCAATCATATGAGGACGGACGGGTAGATTCGAAAACAATTTTGCTTGTAATCTTATTTGACCCTGTTCCATTGAGGCATCATGTAAATTTTAATTGAATATTTTAGCGCGAAATTGTATTAGTTGAGTATTTTGAATAACCTATTGGAAAACGATTAAGTTGACCCTTTATTTTTTTTAACTAGCTTGTGCCAGCGGCTTCGCCCGCGTGGGAAGTTTTTCCCGTGTAAATCCCGATCCCGTTAGAATTTCGCAAAATCCTTTCTTAGCGGATGCCTACGTCATCACATCTACCTGCATGCTAAATTTCAGCCCAATCCGTCCAGTTGTTTGGGCTGTGCGTTGATAGATGACTATGTCAGTCAGTCAGTTAGTCACCTTTGAGTTATATATATTTAGATGTCTCTCGTAAAGGCTCATCTGAGTAAGGTTTGTTTGTGTAAAGTTAATTCGTTCGGTGGCAATACTTTATGAAGTATTTGCACTACTTCGTCAATAATAATTTTGCCGCGGCAAAAGCCTCATGCCACACATCACTATTGCCGTGAAACCACTCCAGACACAAGCATATTTAGCTTAGTGGGATAAGTTAACAACATTCGTAGTAATGTGAATTCTGCTCATATTGCTAGTTTTTTTCTTCAAAAAATCATTAATAAATATATTAGTCAGACAAAAAGGAAACGGTGGTCGTTTCTTATATTTTCTTACATAAGGAGAAGGATGTACCGAGTCGACTGCATGTCGTGTTCGACGCGCGCTTTGAGGAGCCGTCAGCAGCATTGGTGGGGCCCTGTGTCGGAGTTGCGCGGGCACCAGAAAGGCCAGGGTGGCTTACTCAGTAAAATCAGACGTGTTATATCAAAAACGTGTTATTTGGTACGCATTTCATTATGAAATCATCTAAAAGTTATTCAGTCATAAACAGGAAAGATAATATTGTTTCCAATGTCAAAATGTATTTTAATATGGAATACAATCCAAAATCATTGTTTATAATAATACTGGGTGTTAAATATCCTACAAGAAGATTATTGTAAAATAACTTATATTATTTTTTATATTTAAGAGTTCTGAAGTAAAATAACAAACCCTTATAGCTTTTGACTGACGTATAATTTTATACAAATATTTACAAACGATTTATTTATTGATAATAGGTTCGCGTTTGACCACCATCCCTGATGGTAAGTGATGATGTCGCTGCTTCAATTCAAAAGTACCACAAATAAAAAAAATGCAAAAATGTTTTTATTGTAAAAATGCAATCGTAAGTCTTCACATTTTTATATTTAAAAAAGACACCCATTGATTTTGTATTTTAAAGTACAAAAACAACGCAACCGTTTCTTTTGAATTTTTGTTTTGAACGCGCGAAATATGATCTAAACTGCCATATTGTCAGTTGCGCGTTGACAACCGAACTGAAAGCAAGTTTCTTTTGTGCAAAAGAGCCATATCTCGAAATTTCATCTATGTTACTCATTAATTTTATACAGAAAACGACCATATTTCGGAATACTTCAGTTTTGAATAAAGGATTCACGTAAGTATAACACTATTTTTAATTCATAAGAACCATATTTCAAAACTGGTTGTTTTGCACAGAAAATATACCTAAATGAACTTTAATTTTTTGATCAAAATAAACTTATGATATGATGTGTTCGTTTTGCATTTAAGTTATTTAATATGAAGTGCGGTATTTCAAAATAGTTTATTTTAAATAGTCGTTTTGCTGTTATTTTAACTGAGTTGTTTTAATACATAGGCTAATCGATAAGGTCACGTTTTGAGATACATTAGCATTTTTTGTGCAAGGCATTGCAATCATTGTAATTATAAAATTTTTGGTAATTTTTTACGTATTATATTACTATTATTCCGTAGGTGTTAACGTTAAATAAATTTTAAATGAGGTGATTGATTTAATTTTCTTTGTTAACTAGGTATTCTATTTATGCTATTTTAAAATGACCATCATGTCGGCATGATTGTTCAAAAAGAGCCGGCGGCTTAGGTCTGTGGGTGGGAGTAGCTTTGGTATAACATTATTTATTGCTTTTTTTTACAGAATGAGTAGAAGAGTACATAGAATACTCAACATGGTAAGAGGTAACAGTAAAAGTAATGGCGAAAATGTTCAAGACTTGGAAAAACATCCGCAAATTGACTATCCAATGTTGGAAGATTTCAGATACAGTAATTAGAACTGTTGTTAAAAAATACCAATCTAACCCCAAAGTCATCCAGTTCAAAAAACAAAGAGGAAAACATAACAATCATTATCAGCTTGAACTATCTCTAAAATGCAGAGTCAGGGCCCATATAAATTCCATCCCACGAATCGAAAGCCACTACTGTCGTAGTCAATCAAAACACGAATATATTGAAGACGGCCTTACCCTAGCTGCTTTACATCGCGATTATATTGAAAAGTGCGTGTCTGAAAATAAACAGCACGTTTCTTATCAAATATATTATGATATTTTCATGAACGAATTCAATATCTCCTTTTGGCAGCCAAAATAAGACCAATGTGAAGAATGTACTGCTTTCAAAAATCGATAAGATAAGAAGAAGTCCACATGGGAAGAGAAACACGAAGAACACCTAAAAGAGAAAGGTCCTGCAAGAGCCGAAAAAGAGAAGGATAAAGAAAATGTTAGCGAGAATCTGATAGTAGCTGTGCATGATTTACCTTGTCTACGGGGCGAAGTATCGAGTTTTTACTATGTATAAAAATTAAATGTACTTAATTTTACTATTACTGAACTGGGCTCTAAAAAGACTACTTGTTTTGTATGGCACGAAGGAAAAGGGACTCGAAGAGTAAATAAAATCGAATCATGTGTGCTTATGTATTTAGAAGATATGATATGATGAATTTGATGTGATATTTTACAGTGATAATTGTTGCGGCCAGCAGAAAAATAAGTTTATGGTATCGATGTACCAATATGCCACAAATACATTACCAAAACTAAGAAGTGTTACGCATAAGTTTTTAATTAAAGGCCACACACAAAACGAAGGAGATGCCGTTCATTCCACTATCCAAAAAAATATAACTCGAGCTTTAAAATCATCGCGCATTAAATGTACCTGATCAATATATTACGCTAATTAAAACTGCAAAAATAAAAGGCTCGCCTTACATAGTCAAAGAAGTTGCCCAATAATAGTTTTGTTGATTTAAAACCTTTATCTTGCGGTAATTATACTTACTACTAATGAAGATAGAGAGAAGGTTAAATGGTCTGATATAAAAGTAATAAAGATAGAAAATACATGAAGAACAAGTTCCTATATAAGACTTCATATCAAGACAATACATTAAAATCAATGTCCACGCTAAATAAGGGCAGGCAGCAGAAAACGAATCAATCTGAAAACATTAGTAAACCAAAAAAACTTTATACCCGAAAACTAAATGTTACGCAAGTAAAAAAACAGGGTATTCTTAATCTTATTAACAGAAATATTATTCCAAAATATTATGAATCGTTCTTTGCAAATCTGTAAGGTTAAATTAAGAGAAACGCAGTGAGCCTCAGTAGGTTAAGTAAGTTAATGTACTTATGCGTTTTAACAAATTTTATATTTAAAAAATGTTATATTTTGTGATCTCATAACTACTTATAAGTGTTTCTAATTGCATTATGTTCCTGTAATAGTTATAAGATAACATTTAAACAGTTATTGTTGATTTAAAAGTTAAAAGTATAATAATAAAGAATTTTGTTCAAAAGTTTTGAATTTTTTCTTCATATTTATAAAGGCTTTGTTTTATTTTGAGTTATGAAAAACTTACGTTATTTTTGCTAATTAGCCTGGCCAATTTTATTACTTTACTTTTATGTTTTGACTGTTTGAATAGAACTTAAAAAATAATTTATGATTATTTTACAACATTGTCGAAGATTTTTATTTGTTATTTTGAAGAAAACTTTGATTTGTTTTAAGTTTTAGATAGCATTTTAGTTATTTTATTAAATTGCTTGGCGATTTATATTGCGTTCCTGAAAAGTTTTATAGATAAAAATAAATAATACAATATTTTTTTTTTACTTATGGTTGTCTTATTCCATAATTAGTATATTTCAATCATATTTTTTATATTCAAAAGTAACTTATATGCTTCTAACTCCTCTAGCATTCAGTTTAATATAAAATTACTTAAACCATTTTATGCTACTAAAAAAACTTTTTTTGCAAAAAACAAAACCGACTTCCATATCAAAACACTCCAAAGCCAAAAATAATTTTAATTTCGGTAGTCGGTGTTATTGGTTTTGTATTTTCTTTTTTTTTTCACACCGCCTTCCGAAATTAAAATTATTTTTGGCTTTGGAGTGTTTTGATATGGAAGTCGGTTTTGTTTTTTGCAAAAAAAGTATTTATTTTCGCGCTTTTTAGTGGGTCAGTGAATTTTCCAAATCGATTCGTAAATGACGGAGTTATGCGCGAACAAAAAACGCAATGCAGAGTAAACGAAAAGATCATCAAGGTAAATTATTTTTTTCGACTTTTTTTGATTTTTCAGAAACGGCTCGTCCGATTTTGATAAAATTTTCATGGGACCATTTGGGAAGTATACCCTTTCCAACAAAAAAAGAATTTTTCAAATCGGTTGGCAAGCGACGGAGTTATGCGTGGACAAACATAAAATACAAACATCCGAATTGAGAACCTCCTCCTTTTTTAGAAGTCGGTTAAAAATACGCTTCGAACGATGTATGATATGCATATATTTGACATAAAATAAGAAAACATTAGACAAAAAGTCGTTTCTTTTTTCTTTGATTAGCTCTCCTGTAAAAAAGTGTAATTTTGATTTGTGATAGTTTTGAATTGAAGCAGCGATGTGTGATTTAATTAAATTTTTAAGCTTTACAGATTAACCAGTATCTATTTATAAAATGTTCATAAAAAAGTAAAAAGTTCGTAAAAAATAGACTCAAAATCGAAGATAACGTATTGTTTAGAATTTTATTCTCAAAATATCGCTGTTTTTCAATTCTTCATCTGTTTATAGACAACACATTTGAAATTTGCTATCAGAAACTTTCTACGTGCTTTCCTAATTCAAAAGTTCAATCATTGTTAAAGAAAACCAGCACTTATTTCAACTATCTATACCCCGGTGGGTACTTAATTAATTTCAAACTAGACAACAGCAAACATTGTAAAGGCGAGACTTTCAACTAAAGCGGTATAAAAACCTGTTATTAACTGTAATAAACACTGCGAGGGGTTTTATTCAATTCTCTAATTAGCCGGGATTTTGTTTTCTGTTTTATTTTTTACTCGCTTGTACTGTATTTTAATTATCACGTAGATTTATTACCTACACTTTTAACAAATTGAAAATATAATAAAGACTCCAGTATTGTCAACGGGTGTTGTGTGATTCAGGTACTGGGTTGTGGAGGCAGTCACTCCACGTAAAACACTAGTACTCAGCTCGTTCTGGTTAGACTGGAAGCAGACAGAAGAGGCTAAGCAAATTGTATGATGTAACATTTATAATATTACAACATACAAATGAAAATATCAAATACTAAGGTTCAAAAAGCGAATCCTAAAGAAATCTGGCAACGTTGCTTCAACTATTCAAGCAAATCTTAAGTCAAATACCGTATTCAACAGGAACAAAGTCTTTTCATACAATCTTGAGTTACAATAAAACTTTTAAAAAACCATTCGTTGTCTGTGGCGAGCTAAAAGCCTTTTCAGAAAATACTTGTCTGTGAATACCGCTGTCTTTCTCTACTAAGCTTTTGACTTTAAAACATACAAAAATGTTATTTTCTTTTGCGCCATCTTTTAGATATAATATCCCTCTCATTATTTGCGTCTTTCATTTTGTTGTTCTTAAGATCTTCTTTTGATTGTTTCTAATTTAATGAGAAGATAGGTAGTATCTTGTTATTATGTCTTTAATTAAGGCCCGCATTTAAGTTTTTCAAATACCTACTATCAATGTCATTTAAATTTGATGTCCTGTATCTGATATACAGAAAATACAAAAGATATAGTAATAAAAAATATTTGCGGAAATTTAACATAACATAATCAACCAGCATAAAGTTTCCACTGCTCACACAAGCCTCCTATCTATGATAGGACATATATCATACAAGTTAAATGTGTAAGCAATATCGACAATGTCAATTCAATAATATTTGTACGCCTCTGGGCAAAAAATAGAGAATCTACCTGTCTGTAAGTCATACATCTCGCACGCTGTGGTAATTTGAATTATGTTTACAAGTAAAGCATTCTGATTCTGATTTTGATGCATGTTTTAGAATTGTTCGGTCTTAGGACATGGCCGTTTCATTACTTTTTCCTTCAGTATCATGAGAGCTGTAGTGATGATGAAAATTATTCAAAGTAATTACACATAGAAATACTTTATGGACATTCAACAGTGATAATTTCACCAAAAACTAATTATCTGAGCTTGAATGAAGTATCCCGCAATCAACTCGCGCCTACAAAAACTATTCAGCATGAACATAACGCATATTTATTTATTTGCAAAAATAAACTATTGAAAACGGTCACAAATCTTTTTTATATCATTTGTATGTGTATATTTTATCAGATATAGAATACTAAGTGGAATACATTGGTAAAAAAATATTGCTAGGGATTAGGTCGATTTTCTAAAGACAAAGGCAAGTCTAATGGCTAAGGCGTCGGACTTGTGATCAAGTGGTCGCAAGTTCGAACCTTACCCATTACACAATTGCCGTTAATCCACACCAGACCCAAGCATATTTAGCTTAGTTGGAGGGGTTAACAGGATTGCTAGTAATGTGCATTCTACCCACATTGCAAGTAATCTTAAAAAAACGTGCCACTTTACACGTGCACGTTTTCGACTTTCGCTCAGCCAGTGGTAGGTATTTTATAAGCAAATGGAAAAACTATGGAATGTAATAGCCTCCCTTTCATTTTAAATAGGAGGCTTACAGAGGCTCGCAGTTAATTAGCATTACAAGCGACTGGCGTGGTATCTAGGCCATCTGCGCTATCTTTGCTTTATAGGGCAAGCTCTTCAAGTGGAATAAGAGTGAGTTTGTTACTGCCACTTGTCATAGCTCCATTTGAGATTTTATGTTCTTGTATGAAACACAGTTGGGTTTAGAAGTTTTATATCGAATTTATGCGTTACTAGCTTCTGCTCGATCTCGTGGGAATTACGGTATAAAAAGGAGCCTAGGTCTTATCCAAGGATTTCAGCTATCTACTTATCAAATTTCATTCGGATCCGTTTAGTAGTTTTTACGTGAAAGAGTAAGAAACATCCATACACATTGGCTTTTGTTAGGCATACTGGTTATTGTTTGCCGGAGTTGCGCGAATTTTCTCACGAAATACCGCAGCCTCGGAATGTAAGCGCAATTGAAGAAAATTTGATGGGTTTTTAGCCAGTAAAGATCATAATTATAAAGTAATATTTGCCCACGTATCAACCCATACTGGGTATTGTGTTAGCCAGTTACTGGTTATTGGAAGTCAGTAGTAATCAGCTGTATCTGGTTAGACTTGAAGCCGACCCTAACAAAGCTGCGAAAAGACTAGGTAGAAGATAATGAACTTGTACTGAGCGCGCGCTATAATCTACCATAGATTATAAGCTAGAAAAGAGTTCCAAAGAGGTTTGTGTCCTTAGGCAGATTATACTAATGTAAACTTTAGTCAAATATAATGATTTAAATAACAACATTTTTGTTCAAGCGAATTCGATGTAGAAAGTGTAGACTATTTTCTACTATAGAAACAAATTTAGGAGCAAAATTAAACTCTAGAAAAATATGCCGCCTTTTACGAGTAAACAAGACTTTGCGGTTTTCATTTCCGCAAGTGACATAAATATTTGCTATCTCTAGGCACTGTGTTTGTTGCCTTTATTTTTACGTTTAATGGATATAAAAGATCAGATCAGAGAGAGAAGACTATCCAGATTCATGACTTAACCATTTCTTCTGTTCACAGCACAATAATTACGTGCTCTGCTCAATTTCTGAATCAACTCAACATTTAATCAAAACAAAAACATTTAATATAAAATTTGGAAATTTTTCTTTGTTTGAACGTGCTAATCTTTGAAAGTACTGGGAGGATTTGGATGAAATTTGGTATGGTACTTCCAGAAACTTTTCCAAATTTTATATTAAATGTTTTTGTATTGATTAAATGTTGAGTTGATTGAGGAGGAGGGAACTATAAGGCCCAACCGCAAAAAAGGAGAGTTACGTTTTTATCGTGATAGTTTATAATCGATTATCACAGGAGTGAAGCCCCGAGTGATTGCTATAAACTGAGAATAGCAAAAGGGAAAGGGATAGAGAGGAATTTTGACCTGCAATGGAAAACAAATGACACATAATAATAATGATGATGCTGATACGGTTCGTTGTTAATTAAGAGAAAAAAGTAAGAGATCATTCAATAAATCAGAAAGTTAATGAAAGAGGAGAGTGGCGAAACAATCAACCAAGTAGTTTGCTCACGTTTTTTTTTTCACCGATTTGAGAGCAGTGGTACAAAGAATTGTGCTGGACTAGGTTCGAACCCACTACAACTCGCAAGTCGGGCCCGTAACCACTGGGCGAGGTATATGTATACGTTTAGAAAAATAATTCGATAAGCTTTTAGTTTATTTTTAAATGTTATTTCAGCGAAATGGACGACAGAATGGACTGCTATGGGGGAAACACTCTGTCAGTAAAGAAAACAGTAATTAGTTACTTGAAACAAATAACGAGCAAACAGTACCGAGCCCGACTTTAATTTTACTCCCGAAATTAATAACTTAACATCTTTTACAACGTTTTTAATTAACGCTTTACCCGAAAATTAATAAATGAGTCACATTACATAGAAATTGGACATTTTGTTAAAACAGTTTTTACGAGAGTGAAATGTTTAAAATATTTTTAAGCTATTTGTCCTGTTCTACCGAACCACCGCCGCAGGCCCGGAACACAAAGGCAACTGAAGAAACCGGGTGGGGTTTTAGCCACTAGGAGTCTGAGTCTCCCTACTGCTCCAACCAGACCAGAATAGCCTGGTACCCTGTCACTGGATTGTGGAGTTTCGTTAGAAAGTCACTCCATGTACAATACTGTTAAATAGTCAGCTTCCGGTAAGACTAAAAGTGAACTCAAACATGGTGTGGAAAGGACTTTTCTTTACCAAGTAACATCTTAATTCAATTGAGCATTAAAATAGACTTGGAAAAGTTTGTGCTTCGTGATTTGTACGTGTTAAAACGTACGTGTTTTCATGGTTTTAACGATTCAATATTTTAATCTCTCAGTATTATATTGTAAAAGTACGGAATGATATCATACCCGTGTTTAAATACCAATACTTAAAGCAAAAATGAGCATTTGTCAGGAGTAATACAAATAAAAAAGTAATAAAAAAATCTAAAAACCCGAAGAATGTACCGAAACGCAAGAAAAAACAATATTTTTGTTTTCAAAATTGACACGTTTAGCAGTCGGGTTTTTTAATTTCATAAATAACTTTTTTATTTTCTACTTTTGAGTTTAAATATGGCAAAGATTTCGCAGATTATATAATGCTTGCTAGGAATTTAGGTCGTGTAGGCTATTTAGAAGCTAATTTGGATCAACTGCAAAAATCGCTGAGCCTTCTAGTGCCTTTACACTGCTCAATGCAACATATAGGCTTGACTTTTGGCAAATAATTTTGAACTTGAATCCATCACAGCTAAGGTCTTCCCTTGCAGTTAAAGTATTATTACGGCCCAGCACAATAGGTATATGCGACAGCATCATAAAATAAATATTTTATTTAAATTTTCTGCTATGTCGAATCCTGCAACAACCTGTTCCAAGACGTGAATCACCGATGTGAGCAACAAGGCTCCCAGCCTGATGTAGGATTGGATGTGGGAAGGCCATATATGTAGAATGCATCATGAAAGATGGGCTACCGCTAGAGTCATTACGTAAAGGGCATTCGGAGTTAGCCAGAGGACAGGCGTCATCGCAGAGGAAGGCTAGAAAGTGCATGAGTGATGACTTAGAAGCGTTGATGACGGACTGATCGGAGAGGGCAGTGCACCGGGAAGAATGGAAAACTATGAAGGAGACTTTTGGCTAGCAGTGGGATACTATGGCTTATTTTTTTAAAATTCTGGATGACTTCACTCTTGATAGACGAGGCGATAGATGCGGTCTACGATGGAACGAGCGAGCCCAGAAGATGCCCGTTCACTCTTGCTTTAAAAGCTGAAAGATCATAAGTGCCAGGGAACACAGAAGCCAGCAGAGAGTACCACAATTTAATATGAAATAAATACCTTTAAATTTTGAATATCGAAATAGTAGAAAATTATCTACGCCCTCTTTGAATATCGAATTAAAACAATGAAACACAGTTTAAACATTGCCAAGACAAAGGACACTCTAAAATCAAAAGGCTCATTCAACGATAAAGCTGTTTATTAACTTATAAAGTACTTTGCAAAATACTGATAGAAAATTCGTAACAAACAGGAAAATAAAATGAACAAAATACTTCGAAAAAGACAGTTGACAGTCTTTATGAGCGTTTAGATCAGAAGCCAGAATTTTTATAGAGGCAATTTAGCCTTAGGGCTACGTTATTCAGAAAGCGGTTTGGGGTGTGTGGGATCAAGGCTTCTTCATTTTTTGAATGAAAAATGAACTTGCGAAATGTACACGTTTTAAACTTTCCAGTCTTATTAAAGCTTGCTATAGCCCTAGAATGCTATAATTATAATTTTCAGGGTATGAAACGTCAATATGAAATGAAGATCGGAACCCTTGATCGTATCAATCCGTCGCTGGTATTTACTCCGAATACGATATAGTACGAATTATTCGTGATTAAAATACTTACGCGTAAGGTAAAAAGATTCATACTCAAAATGTATTCGTATACTAGTTAATTGCCCGTAATTTCGATCATATGAACGCTTTGCACATTTTCTCGGGTCTATGTGTATTTCTATCAGATAATAATGATTCGTTTGGAACCTTCTACGTGCGATACAAAATCACACTTGACCGGATTTTTTCAATATACTGTGAGTCTCAACATATCTCTCATATAATTTGTTCCGAAGCGGGAAGAGCCAATCGTGTCGACTAATAGTAATTCACAATGTATAGAATTGACATGAACTTTAGTGAATCATATTCGCAAAACTAATCCAGACTCCAGACGATCGTTAGCGGAGACAGATTGTCTCTTAATCCAGAAACAAAAACCGATACTGACAGCTATAATTATTTTAATGGCTATAAGAGGTGATTTATGATTAGCCCGTGACTGAATAATATCCGCATGGTTTTAACTTTGAGGTCAAGTTCGTCAAGGTTAGTTCGTGGATTGCTAACCCTCCTCCGTACTTCGACAAGAACGCCTAAGGCTTCGGCTGAGACTTTACAAACTTTGAAAGTCATTACGGATAGTCACATTTCCAGGAAGTCTGAAATTAGTCTTGCCAATGGGTAACGTATAACCTTCGTATATTTTCCCCTTTATTATTTAATTACCTAACGGTTTAATATTATAATAAGTGGTTATCAAATTCAGTATAATATTGTATTGTTTATGGAAGAGCGAAGTCTCCTTATACAGGTATTCATTCATTTATTTATTTCAATCACCTTTGGATCATACAATTTAAATTTAAATTAAAACAAAAAGTAAACTTTATTGTTAAAAAGCTTACATATTATACAAAATATAATAATATTTTAACATTACTCAGCATGTGAACCATGCAGCAATGGTTCACGTACTGACAGTCAAAATGTTCTGCAAAGGCGTCCAGGATGCTATTGCGGCTGCCCCGCACCCTACGCAACACGCAAGCTACGCAAGCGGTGATATGGCGTATGATTGCCTATTATTTGCCTACAATGAGGCTTCAATAACTTATATATTTTAACACGAAACACTGCTTTCCAAAAAAAAACTTACTATGATATGAAGGTCAGATCGGTCCATGTAAAATCCTCATCAGTATAGTTGGGAAAAGGCATAAATGATAATTATTATAGTTTAAATGGTGATTTATGACGTCATAAGGGAATTATGAAAAACAAAATAGGAAAAATATTTATACCTATTCAAAGTATTTCAATACTAGTTCGAAACTCGCTTCTGCTTACATCCTATACCGCTTTCTATAAAGCCAAGCTTTTATGTGCACGAGAAAAAGTTTTATCTCACAAACACTGTGGATGAAAGCGCTATGAAATGACATGGCATTTCCAACTTTTGGTGTATCCAGATAAGGAATGTTAGGAATGGTAATAACGATGGATTTGATAAATATTTGTATTTTTTACTATTCCAACGTTATTTTACTAATATACTAGCTTCTGCCCGCGACTTCGTTCGCGTGGAAAGGTTTTCCCGCGTAAATCCCGACGCCGTGAGAATTCCGGGGAAAGTATCCTATGTCCGTCTCCTGGTTCAAAGCTACCTCCCTACCAATTTTCAGCCAAATCGGTTCAGCCGTTCTTGAGTTATAAATAATGTAACTAACGCGACTTTATTTTATATATATATATAATATATTTATATAGCTTAAATATATAATATGCAGAAACTAATACTCATAAAGTCATTTTTTTTTTTCATATACACTTAACAGTTTACCCTAAGACATTAAAAAAGAAAATAAACAAAAAAAAATCAAATCTAAATTAACAACTACTTACTTGGCACCCTTTTTTTCTGGGTGGGAAAATCATCAAATGACCCCTCCTGCTGTGGGTGGAGCGGAAGGGAGTGTCAGAATTCTACTGACTAAAAACTCACCCTACCTTAATGTTATTGTTGTGTTTTTAAGTCTATTAATTATATGCATAAGTTAAATAATATATATAATAATTTGATCCCATAGTCAAACTGTCTGTTCAGTTTTGTGGGACATCGTTGTACATTAAAAGAACCATAATATGGTACCTTAGAAACAATAAATAAATAATAATAATCGAATACGAGCTAACGACCGAGTGTAATTGTGACATTAAAATGAGAATTCTGTTTTAAAAACGAAGGTTTGTTAATCATACATTCGAACTTAGAATAACAACAAAAGTAACATAGACATTTTTTTTTTTACGTGGTAAAATTATCAAATAAGTCCTCCCACCCCGGGCAGGGCCGGAAGGACTGTCAGACTTGTACTGACTAAAATCCACGGTGTTCCTTCAATAGCCCTTTACGTTCCGGGGTCACGGTAATGGGATAAGTCCCACGACCCCGGCAGGCTTCGGCCCTCTACAGGGGGGGCCTCGTCATATTGCTGACGCTCTTTGAGGCGCGCGTGGAACACAACGCGCCGTCGACCCGGGCATGGTCCATGGTCGGACAGCGAGTTGCCCTTTACTCGCTGTCCATGCGGGACATCGGGATGCCCGCGCCTACGGTGGCCGGAGATCGTCGGCTGACGTCCGACGCCGTGGGCGTCTACCACTGTGGCTGGGCTGGAGGGAGGACGCCATCCTCTCCCTCACGCGGCCCACCTCCTCCTTCGGTAGCATGACTGCTTCGCAGAAGGAGGCGACCGCTTCCCACTCCGTCTCGCCCCGCAGCATGGCCTCGACCAATGCCGGGCGCGAGAGGTCTCCGCCTATCGCCGCCGTGAGGACACGTCGGTGCTCTGCCCAAGCGGGGCAGTCTTGCACCGTATGCTCTACTGTGTCCTCAGGGCGATCCTCGCAATGGTGACACCCAGGCGTTTCTTCCTTCCCCATCAGACACAGGTACCTCCCGAAACTTCCGTGTCCGGTGAGGACCTGTGTCATGCGGTAGGTCAGGACGCCGTGACGCCGATCTAGCCACTCCTCAAAGAGGGGTCTTACCGCCGCAATTGCGGCGTGCCCGAACATAGATATAATAGGACTTTATGTTCCAATTAATAAACAAAGTTTGTGGGTACTCCCAGAAGAATAGTGGCGGCGTTTAGTCAAAACTACCCTACTTGGAGAAAATGAGCGCGGTCTCGATGTTGTAATGCGGTAACTCATTCAGTAGTGTCACTTATGTTTTCAGTTGCTTGTTTGAAAATATTTATTCATCGTAAATATTTTTTGTTATTAATTTGTCATGTTTACGTTACACTTATGATTTGAAGAAAATATTTTTATTTTGTTATAAAATATATAGGATGTTCTCGCACTTTTTTTTGGGTTTTTCGATACTTCTTACTTTTGAAACGAGCACAAAGCCACCATTGTTACTAGTCAAATTTGTCTGCATTAAAAGGCTACTAACTGCATTTTAAACTAGAATTGTTTCTTTTATACCTTAAACATGTAAATATACAAATAAACCGTATGCATATATTGATACTCTTACACATAGGCATTATGTTACTCGCCTCATGGACGTGCAGACAAAAAGTCTGAGTCGTAAACAAAGAATGGCGAAGGAGAGATCCATTCATCTTGACTGCCCTTAACTAAATAACCAATCCAATTCATTACTATCTCTGAATAAACCAATTCTGATCTATCAAAATCATTAATCATAACCATCTATCTTCGGGTTCTCATGAATATGTAAGACCACGTACGTAAATAACTAAGTAATATAAGACAAGACCAAAATCTATACATATATATTAATACGTGAAGCTAAATTTTAGTAGCTACCCCTTTTTTACGAATATTACGCGGACGCTGAAGTATGACATTTGGCACAGTTACAGTTTATATGGAGAAGCAATGCAGAAAACAAATCTATATTATTATAATAAACGAGGAAAGTTTGTAGGAGGCAATTTCTGGATCTATGGAACCGAGTTTGTAAATTTCTTTCACCAATACGCTGCTACGTTATGAAAAAGCACGCGAGCCAATCAGAAATAAGTATTTTCTAGACCACTAGTCCTGTAAAATCCGAAACTAATTTTGATTAAGTCTTTAAATACTAATTTTAAAAACTCTTCAAATACTAGCAAAAATATGTGTTATAGTGCGCAAGTGTGAGTGAAAACATGTGCAATTGTGCAAATAGTCTGTCATCCGATAACACAATATTTATTTAGTTATTTATAACAATCTTACCTACACTATCATTACAGATCTATGATCCAATGCGACAGAGTGGCCTTACTAACTAAATCCTAAATCTACACCTTATAACTAGTTAAAAAATATCTTAATCTGAATAACTTATTACATTTGCGAATTCACTCAAGTTGCACCACAATACATCAACCCTCCCGTGAACCTCATTCACCACGCGTATGGCGGCTCTAGTGAGAAGAGTTCTCGTCAGTAGGTTGGTCCTGGATGCAGGCACAGCGAGCAGGGGCGGGCGGTGCCGCTTCCACACGTACCGGTCGGGCACACACAGCTGTAGGTGTCGCAGCACTCCCAGGTTATGCGCCATGCCACGTAGTAGTTTCACTACATACGCTACGAGCGAAAACTCCCGTCGTACTGTTAGAGTGTTATACCCTACCATACCCAGAACAAATAGTGTAGGGTACATCAAACGGTACATCCGTTACGGCGGCGGCTAGAGATCCAACACAAGACTTTCAGGGCTATATTTATTTATTCTTATTTATTATATACTTTATTTTCTGGCTTTCTGAAAAACAGAGCGATGTCGATGTTAAGGAGTATTCCCGTTTGAGCACAAATAAACAGCTGCTCAAAAATAGGTGCTCAAACGGGAATACTCCGATATTAAAAATACCTGCACCGAACTTAACTTGCTAGATTTATCGATCCAAGTAGCTGATACTTGGTTACAGGAATGTTCGATAAACCGCAACCTTGTATCACAAGGGCATCTGAAGAAACCAGGTGGGTTTTTAGTAAGTAGAAGCCTGAAACTCCCTTACGCTTTACCCAGAGGTGGAGGAGCCATTTGATAATTTTCCCCCCAAAAAAGTTGCAATTACTTAGTGACGAGCAACTCAATCCAATATGGAGTATGTCAATACCTGTTTCTACTAAATATAAGGGAGGTTATGTCGGATGAAACTTTTTTAATTTGGATCACTGCCAATACTTTCGGTGTTCTATCTTGGATGACACGTAGATGAGTTTGGATATTCAGTTGAGATTAACTGGTTGAATCATTTATGAGGGACAAGTTGGTTCGTAGTTTTTTGGAAGGGTCTGAATTTGTACATGGAAAGCATATCGACTACAGGATGAACAACAATATAAATTTTGTTATGCAAAGGTAGTTTTCTTTAGTATATTATCTTAGTGATTTATTGACTTGCATGCTCTTAGTTTAATTTTACAATATTTTACTCACATAATGTAATTATATGAAGTAGCTCATGCATACACAATACATATTGAAAATATACAATTCAAGTCGCTCGTTTGCGGAATGAAGTGAGGCGTGCTCAAACGTTGCCAAATTTGAAGGAAAAAGGAAGGTGTTCAATTATACATTTGATATTTATTAGTATATTCCTTTTATATTGTATTGTATTCTATATCGTAATGTTTAATGAATACTATTCATGATGTTTGTAAACTGACAGCCCTAAATATCTTTTCTTTGATTCTATTCATTCTGATTAATCCAGTGAGATAATATCGCCTTTTTTTCTCAAAACAGGTACCTCCCGAAACAGCCATGTCCGGTTAGCACCTGCGTCAGGCGGAAGGTGAGGACGCCGTGGCGTCTCTCAAGTTATTCCTCAAAGAGGGGGAGATAATATCACCTATTGTATACATTCATTTAATTTTTCTTACTGAGTATTTATGAAGTATAGGTTATTTAATAATAAATAATAATAATAATTATTATTATTTATTGGCATAAACTAAATTACAAAGATGTGAGACCCTGCCTCCAGAGCTAGGTTTGAAAACCTGTATTTCAGGAGCCAGTGACTTCTTCCAATGATGTTACAATATAGTAAGTTTTATGCAACATGGATACATTTAGAATTTATTGGTTAAAAAATTATACAAAATAAAAAAGATAAAATAGATGCGTTAAAACAAATCAAAATAAAATAAAAACTAAATGAGGATTAGGTTATATTAACATTATTTTGAAACCAAAATTATGTACATAAAATTGAATTAATTAAAATTAAATTTAAAATCCGAATATTATATTTAATACATAATTAAGTGTAGATACAAAGCTGTACTGGAAATTCTTAGAATAAATATATCACGTGAAAGGTTATTCTACCCTAAGACTGACAGGTCGTCCATACCCACTGAAGTTCTGCTTTGCATGAATAAGCGATGCTTCTAACCGTGACATTTAGACTTGGCTGCATCACGCAAATAGAACTATTAATCGATCACCTTATGTGCTGAGTCCCACACTCATAAGGCATTCTCGGGGTTCTATAGCAAATCTCTATATGCATATTGTGGCCTAGTTTCTTATGTAAGGCTTTTTCAGACACTCTTACACACGCGTGACACTCACTCCCACGCTTATTCACATTTTACCTCTTATTCCCTTATTTTTTTTGTGTTTATATTCAACATGTACAATATTTCTCTGCGCAGATCTAGCGATTGTACTGTTAATACTAAGGGTTAAGAACAAGCAATAGCAGAACACCGCCTCCTAAGATACAGGGTATCCTAGTTAAGGAGGCAGAGTCGTAATATATATTATTTATTTTCACAAAATGTGAAATAAGCTAGATTTAAGAAATTTGTAAGGTTTAGTCCAATAAAGATATATTGTATTATATGAGGAATCAGTTTTTGGGCACATTTAAAGTGTTCACCGATGCGTTCCAATTACTCGACGTCATAATTTTAGATTTATTTTTTACTTTATAATAGAACAATCGTTTTATAGATTGTTTAACAAAAACGAAATAATGATGATTTAGATAAACACAGTTATTTCCTATCTGAAACAAAGCCAAAAACAGTCATTAAACATAACTTAACTGAAATGCTATTCGTGACAAATTGACAGAAAAGTTTGGTTCAACTTTAACTATGGCTGCGATTAAAAAGTGATCAGGGCATTTCATTACAGATTTAAACTAATGTGTATTTTTAAGTTGACTTTAATTAATGGATATATTAACTTTAATGTATTGAAAAGGAACGGTAATGCTTGGACATTTAACAATGTCCACGGTTTTAATCGATTCAATTAGAGTAAAAATAATTATAATCTAATTAGTCTGCTACGAAGAGGATAGGAATATTTCGCTTTTTTTTTGGGGGGGGGGGGACATAAAATTACCTCTCCCGCTCAGGGTGGACCAGCGGGAGTGTCAGTTGACTAAAAACCTACCCTATTACTTCAGTTGCCTTTGCGTTGATTTTTACATCAAAATTTAACATCTAATTTTTATGACGGAAATCGATTCAGAAACCGATTCTGAACCAACTACTTTTTTTTTATTGATAATAGGCTCGCCTTTGACCACCATCTCACCAGATGGTAAGTGACGAAACTTTCAGAAATTGCGTTTATTCTGTTACACGTTGTATATGTAGCTTGACATTTTTGATTATCCACACAGATCCGAAGGTGTTTTTGTTGTTTGCCCTCCTTTCAAGTCAAAATGGAGCAACGGATCGTGATTTTTGTTATTGAGATAGTTGAAGGGTCTTTTTAACATCTGTCAAAATAACATTTTCGCGTCTGCGAATCCGAGGATAAAAGCTAGTTTAAAATCAAAATAAATTAATAGTTTAAAAATCACTAGAAAAACACGCTTTTATAAATGCACGTAAAAACAAAAAATATTGTTCGCGCTTTTCCTTATTTTTTGTAGTTTCCGTTTTCTTTGTGTTGCTGTTTCTTTTTCTGTAGTTTTTGCCATATTATTCCCACGAGTAGTGAACAATTAAACGGTCGATCACCCAGAGGATTTGAAAGTGACATCTCTAAAAAAATAAATCTATAGATTACGCGGTAATTCAAAAAGGTTAAGAAAACCGATAACGGATTTTCTTTAGGTTTGTTACTTATAACTTACTTACTTTTACTTTTTACCTTGTTACTTCAAACCTGATCGTGATCCATTAGGTGGCTTTTATTACAAGTGCAAACACGACTATGATACGATATTCCGTCATGGAATGCCAGTGCCTATCTTCCGGCTTCATCATCAGACCTTGAAACCTAATCGTGGTCAAAGTTCATTATAAGACTTTTCTAAGAAATTCAAAACAGCTATTATACGATTTTCCATCATGAAGTTCCAGTTCATATCTTCCGGCTCTATCATCAGATCAGTTCGACAGTACCATATTATTATATTGTCATCAAAACTACATACAGCTGCCAATTTTTATTACGCTACGACCCTTGGAAGATGGTTGAATTAGTTACCTTAGATTCCATTACATTGTTAGTTATATACAGGTTGACCTAACAAAAGCGTGTTAATTAGAATGCTACAGTTTACTGGAAATTTACAAAAGGATGCTGTGGCTACCTATGTAATCAACATGTTACTCACTGTACAAGTTCGAACTATGGTTTGCCTAGGATATACCAGTTAACTCGAAGATTTACCAAGCCTTACTGGTTTCTACTGAGTCCAAACTATTCTATGACAATCACTGATTTCTGACTTTCGGTTTTTTGTTGCATGCATTTGGTTAATCATGGGTTTTATTTCAGAGACACGAATATTTTGAAAACCTACATACCTAATACTTATCTATCCATTAGATGTTTTTGGAATTAATTATTTGACGTTTGCAGCGTTTAGGTGTCTATGAGCCTCATCTCAATTTACAGTACAGGTTAAAATTACGCCAGGTTCTCGTACTTGATAAATATTAGGTTTCACTGGAAATTATTAGTACGTATTCACCGGTTGCCTTGCCGGTTTTTCTCCATAGAAAACGACCAATTTTGAGCCGTGCCCGAAAGTTTGAGCTTGATACCAAAAATAAAAATATTGACTTTAAAACAAAAACCAGCGTTATAATTTCGGCACCATATTGGATCAAACAACCTAACCAGATTATCAATTAGCCGCTAACCACATGCTGATGTAACCACGTGGACCACTCACCAATAAATATACCATAATACTACATCACGCCTGCATTCCCCGAAGGGTTAGGCATGTAACATAATTAATGCACATCCTGAAATTAGTTTCTTCAGAATCGTTTTTGTAAAAAAATCTAACTTTTTATCCCGAAGCAATTAAATCTACGTAAATTACAAATTACACTTTCGCTGTATAGTAAAAACAAACTAACTATGGACCGGAAATTAAAGTAGTAACTTTTTAAATGCAGAGTTATATAAATTCCGTCATTCGGTACACATTACAGAAAAATTAAACTCATTTAAAGGAAGTTAAAGTATTAAAAAAACTGTTTAAACAAGTAAAACTAAAAAATCTGAGTATGTATTATGATAATAACATATTTTTCTAATTGGGATGTTTGAGGATGTGCGTTAATTACGATACATGTATATGTCACCGAATAATTGCAAAATTATTAAATTATAATAATTATAATTATTTAATTAGGATCTCCAACTAAAGCTACTTAAATTAAGTATTTTGTAGGTGTACTCTTTTACATATAAGAAACCACAGCATGCACGATGAAATTAATAACTAAGCTAACAAATTAAAAACTTTTAAAAAATTAGTAGAGAATAATGTTAAAATAATGTTCAAGATTGTTTCATTGTATGTTTAATTTCGTTTAAAATAAGGTTAGGTTAGTTCTTCTGTTTGAATTCAAGAGATGGGACCCGCAGAGGCGGGCCGGCACTAATCAGCGGCCATGTTGAAGAATACTTGTGTTCCCGCAGCCTCCAACGCATGTGTGCGGGGAAACACGGTGTGGTTTTAGTTAGTCTGGTTGAAGTTGGTGCCAAGCCAAATTAAAAGGTTTGATGACATTCACCTGCCTCAGAATGCGGCATTATGTAGTCTATCAAAACTATTCATTCGATGGGCACTGACTTCAACCAGACGAACGTACCTCATAATACACCAACCACACCTATAATCTCCTAAAATCACGCAAGTGTAAAAAGTTATGGGTAGTCATGCATCCAAATTCACGCGGGACCACCTCCGTGTAAACATTATCCAGTACAAAAAGAATTATTAAAACTTTTTACCAAAAAATTAAACCGATTCTCAAATAACACTACAAAGTGAAAAATAACTTTAATTTCGGTAGTCGGTTTCTTTAGTTTTTATATTCGTTTTTGGCACCGACTTCCGAAATTAAAGATATTTCTCACTTTGTAGTGTTTTTTGGGAGTCGGTTTAATTTTTTGGTATAAAGTTTTTATTTCACTCTTTTTAGTTGGTCAATTTTTAATTTACCTAGTTACAAGAGCCTAAATGTCAACTACTTATAACCTTTTACAAAATATTGCTTTTCCCAATGCTGAGCCGTTAAATGTTGAGGAGTTCTCCTGGTACTTCACCATCAGCTCTACATCACCATATGCATTGTGACGAGCATAAAGTGCTTAACATCCATATTCAAGTAATCGAATCGCAATCCACTCGATACTTATTATTGAGTAGTTTCGGCGGCCATCTGTGGTCTTCATTATCAGTTCCACTTCTTCAAATTGTACTTTTTGAGAGCAACTGCACAAGTTACTATAAGAAATACCCAAAACGCCATAGGTGTGCCTATAATATTTGAAGAGTTCCCTCGATTTCTCCAGGATCCCATCATCAGATCCTGACTTGATGACAATGAGACCAATTTCGAAGTATACCCTTTCAATCAAAAAAAGAATTTTCCAAATCGGTTTAGCCGTCTACGAGTAATCGGTGATCTTACATAAAAAAAAAACGCGCCTAATTGATAACCTCCTCTTTTTGTCGTCAGTTGAAAATCAAACTACCCAGAAAAAAGTAAGGCCTGATTACTCGTACATGTTTTTTTAAATGTGCGTACGGCTAAGACGTGGAATTCCCTACCGGAGTCTGTGTTTCCTGATTGTTATAACCTGGGGGTATTTAACTCAAGAGTGAATAGGTTCCTTCTAAGTAAGCGTGCTTCATCTTCGACCACATCATCACTTACGATCAAGTGAGATAGTGGTCAAACGTGACCCTAACAACAATAACATATATATACGCTTTAACTAGAGAACCGTTTTTTATTCATTAAAAAAGTTGTATGATATTTGGTAATTTATTAACCATTTGGGTGATTCAATTCACCTGTCGATGCCATTCATATTTTCGTATATCGTAAACCACATTGAATTTAAGCATACGTGGGCGGGAATTAATTTATGCGATGAAAGTATTCCAATTAGTTACGATAGAAGCTATAACTTTCGGTAACCGACAAAACCGACATAATTCATCGCTTATCTATAAAACTGTTCAAGTAGAAAATAGTTTATTTTTGCACCGTCTTGTAAGGAAAGTTCTACGATTTTAATTAAATCAAGTTTTCTTCTATCTATCAGTAATAATTTATAGACTCTTACGTATTTAAATGATTTGTTACATTTTCTTTGAAGCAATTTTTAATTAAAACCAGCTATGAAAGTTTCTTAATTTCCATTTTATGATTGTTATGGTTTAGAATTTTCTAGATAAATTAAAAAGTTGAGATAGTCAACCGATAATGAATTACAATCCCTACTCATATTATAAATGCTAAAGACACTGTATCTGTTTATTTGTTACACTTTAACATCTAAATAACTCAACCGATATTGATGAAATTTAGGGCATATATATATTTAAACTTGGGGAAAGACATAGGCTACATCTTTTTTCGCAGTATAAAATGTTTCACGCGAGCAAAGTCGCGGGCAAAAGCTAGTAATCTATACTAGCAAAAACTTTGCACCCTTCTTTTTTTCCGAAAATTATGCGGACGAAGAAGTTTATATGGAGAAGAAGTCCAGAAAGACTATTCGTTTTCACGTTTCTCTTGCTGTGACACAGGCCTCTTCTCGACGGGAGAGAAGGCCTGTAATCGTCATCCTCACCAAAACCCAGGTCCAGTGGGTTGGTAGTTGTCGCACGTCTTCGGATTGTTCGGTCCTAGGACTTGGCGGTTTCCTCAAGATATTTTTCTTTACAATTTGAAAGTAATGGCGATGGTAGAAATTACACAAAGTAATGCCTTCCTGGTTTCGAACTCAAAATCTACAACTCGTAAGTTTACTCTGTGCGGCCACTGGGCCACCAGTGCTTTCAAATTTAAGTAAAACATATCTAAAAGACACATGTGTAGTCTGTGGGCTCATTATACTAAAAGCATACAGCGCCCTTCGAGTCCAATACAACAATGCCTTTAGGGGGCTGATGGGGTTGTCCCGTTTCTGTAGTGCTTCAGGGAAGTTTGCAGAAGCCCGCCTTAATTGCTTTTACACAGCAATGCGTAACAGATGCACATTCCTGGTAAACAGGGTACGGAGCAGCACCAACAGCGTCCTAAAGATGATCTCCAGCCGACTCAATGCCGCGATCGTGAACCACTACTACAAACTTTCTACTAGACTTGCAGCAGTGCAGATTTGATGCTATGTGATTGTGATATGAGAGATTTAATTCATAATTTTTATACTATTCAGTTTACTAACAAAGACAAGTTAAATTATTGCCAACACAATGAGTTTTGTTACTTTAATAAATGAAATTGATTGTTATTATACTCAAATGTTGAGGTGTGTAAATAAAAAGGAAGAGAAGAGCTCTGCACATTCGGTCATAGAACCGTGTAATACATACTTTTTTTTGTTGCGTCATGGTGTTAATCCGTCAGTTGGAACAGCCATTCACATGATACAGACGAAAAGCCATAAACGTAATGGCTTGAGAGTCGTAAACATTACGAATTGGACAAATTGACGACCCGGCCGCTCGTAATTGGACAATTATAAGGCCTGGAAAGCTATGAATTTTATACCGACAATCATTTTGATTGACAATTTACGCGGCGGCTTTACAAACGGATTTGAGGAATTGCTATCTATCTTTCTCATTATTGAGGCCAATACAATTTATTGGCACAAGTAAAAAACTTGTCCATATTAATAATAATAAAAATAACGTTTATTTGGCTAAAATAAATTATTGTAATAATATGAACACTGTCACTTAAACTAGGTATTAAGCAACAGTAACATTTCGTGGTTGATCTAGTATTATAATATAATTATGAAGTATTGCGCAACCATCCATCAAAATCATTTAAAATAAAGTTAAAATTTGGTAATGAAAACTAGAATGTTTGTATGAGACGCGTATTCGTATGTGTGTATCTTTATGTGTGCGTATGATTTGTAATAAAATTTATATACTTGATTAAGTAGATATATGGGTACATAACGTGTAAATGAAGTGGTTGTTTGTACTTTAGGTTACCCCGATCAATTAATAGATTTCAATTAGTGATGCAACGAATACTACTTTTACGAATACGAATACGAATATCAAACCTACTATTCGGCGAATACGAATACGAATATCTCGCCATGGTAATAAAAGACTTATTTATTTGATGAATGTTTACTCTTCTAATAATTAAAATTTACAACAGGCAAATTTTCATTTAAAAAACATAAAATTTGTAGATTTTCTGGTTTTAGGCGATTTCTTTTATCAGTCTGGGTGTTTCCAGCCGTTGAAAAAAGTCTTTCCGAGGCGACTGTACATGGCTTCAGTGAAAAATATTTTTGGGCGAGTTTTTTCAGACATGGATTTTTTTCAAATCTGCACTAGATAGAGTTGCGTACAAAAATATTAGTTTTTAAATATTCGTATTAGTAATCGCCGAATACGAATATTCGGTAAATGTCTACTATTCAGCGAATACGAATATTCGTATTCGTATTCGTTGCATCACTAATTTCAATCTCTTGGTATTGGTTCAGTGGACCACACACTATGAACTGCAATAATCCATCTGACATCACAAAAATTAAAAAAAAAAAAAGGCTATCAAATGCTAACGTATACATACATCAGCTCATCAAAAACCATCGGATAGTCATCTGTTGCTCATCACACTCTTCATTTGAATGTTTACGTTGACGACTCCAGTAACTTTTGTATTACGCAACTAGACTGCCGGTCGTGAACTGCAATGGTACGTAGTTATTGAAACATTGAATTTGCCTAGGCCTACATACATTTGTTGTGGTAATCAAATCCACGACACGAAGTACAGCAACTAAACAACAACCACTGCGCTGTTAGTCAGTGTCTGTCGCATCATAAGTATACAGTAACTTTAAAATAAATAGTTAATAATATAATATGTTAATTAATGATCGAGTGCTTTTCACTATACAGCTTAGTCTAAACGTGTACTCATGTGACAATTGTTCTCAAGTTGAATATTCATATTTTCACTAGTACACTAAATACTGTTCCAAGTTTATATTCAGTCAAAATATTGTCATCTGTGACTATCAATGTCAAAGACTTGTCAAATAGTTGCGCAATTCGACAGTGTGATATCATTAAAAAATAGAGAATACGGGGTACCTAGGTTCTACATAATCGTGTATTGCAACCATTTGGCATTTGTTCAGCCATCTGTCAATTTTAATTGATGCAAAATCAAAATATTTACAAATCTGTGTGTTTCAATGTATTACACAAACAGTTTGATGTCAATCAAAATCTAAACTGGGTATCTATTGAAATTTTTGTATCTATTTAATTAATCTAGTACCTATGATATTACTTTAGCTTACGCTTAGATTACATAGAAAAACGTGTTTTCGGCACGAGCCTTTAACATAGAAAAGCACACAACACGAAAAAGTTAAAAAGTAATATAGGTATTCAAGGCCAAATACGCTTCGATACGCTAGACCATACGAGTAGAAATACTGAAGCACATTGTACTACCTGACCTTGATTGGCTCATGGTATGGTATAAATTGTATCGTGGATCGACCGATGTACAAGGTTGCACTTTTCATGGCCCACTCAAAGTAGACTCCTAATCTATGTAGGTAAAGCATACGTCTTTAGCATCGATTTTGCTCAGTAGGTATACGAAAATTTACGGCTATCTTACACTAAATATATATTTTTTCTTTTTCTTTTCTTTTTAAAGAGAACTAGCAATGTGGGTAGAATTACTAGCAATCTTGTTAACCCCTCCAACTAAGTTAAATATGCTTGTGTCTGGAGTGAGTTCACGGCAACAGTGTAATTGGTGGGGTACGAACCTGCGACCTCTCGATCACAAGTCTAACACCTTACCTATTAGGCTATTCACGATTATTAAAAAAAGATATCAATATACTACTAATCAGTATATTGATCTATACTATTAATACGTGTTCAATAAATTATAATAATTTATAAGTTTTAAGATAAGATGACGATCGAACAAGTATTCATAGCATTTTTCTGATGACCTTGAGGATTTTGAGTGCGGCTCCCAAGTCATTACAACGCGAGTTTTCATTTAATTATTTTTCAGTAATTTTTCTGACTGAAATACAGATGACATGAGAGCAGTTTAAAGATTTGAAATTACACGTTGTATATTTGGCTAGTTAGTTTAAAAACGAAGTGGAAGGAGTATAATTATATATAAGGTTGATAGTATGCGAAATTATACTATAGTACCCGCGTATATACCCGTGTATATGGGAGCGAGCCTCAAAGGCAGCAATGGTTGGGGACCAATAGAAACACTGCATGCTAGGTTTGCGGGATCACTATAAATCTGACACTCTCTTTCACTCCACCCAGAGCAGAAGGAGTCATTCGATGATTTTCCCCGCGAAAAAATAAAGACACGTGGATTTATTTTATATAATGTAGATCATCAATACCTACAGTATAAATAACGTTTCTTCTGAATCTGGTTATCATTGAAATTTCATCGTAATCAAGTACCATAAACGTTCTTGAAATGTAGCAAACGGAATCAAATGGTTCCGCAGGTAACCTCGATTCCTAGAATATCCATTACCCCATACCTGCTACAAATTCTAATGAATAATTCCTTTTTTTTATTACAGATGAGCCCTCTCTTGACCTCGATCTCGCCTGATGGTAAGGTAGTAATGAGGTCTACGATGTGACCTTTTAGAGTCCACAGATAGACCAAGACTAAGTTTAAACATCTGCCACCCGCTATTATTTGGTTTCTCAAGATTGGCAGTCCATCTAGTCAAGACATCTGATGTTTTCTCGCTTTTTGTGGTGAGCTCTTAAGAACTAACTAACTAGGTAAATTACAAACCGACTCACTAAAAAACGAGAAAAAAACTTTTTAACAAAAAATAAAACCGATAACACAATTATGTTTTGTTAAAAAGTTTTTTGTATGAAGATGTTAATAGCAAACTAATCTATTTTACCAATGGTACCCCTACGATTTTATCGTACCAACGGTATGGCGAATCCGGTTCCTAGTTCATGGCTACGTGGGTAGTAAACACCAATGTATATCGAAAATTTCCATAAATACTTTATGGGCTGTTAAACATGCTATTATCACGTGGGAATATATTTAATGGGCACATTAAGATATTTTAGGAGGTAATTTATGCTATGCTTGGATTGGTCCACCATTGTTCTCAAGACACACGTACCCATAACCCATATGATGCCTATAATCCAGATGGGAAGGCAGCAAAGTATGTATCTCTTTAATTACATTTTAATAATAAACAATAGTCCTAAAGCCACGTTTCATACTCTGAGATCCGTTTCTTTAAAAAAAAATACCTTTAAAACATTTAATAATTAATAAAACCTTTTTTCATTGAAAATTGCATCGAAATCGTCCAGTCTAAGATTCTGATACATCATCTGCACATGATTAAGTGCAAATCCTCATGGATGACCTCCACCCTAGGGCGGGTGAAGAGGTGTGTAAGACTGACTTAACTCTCATCTTGCACACTTGCGTCGTGGGTTGTGGAAGCACTTAAATACTTTTAACGACAGGTGTTAGCCTCGTCTGGAGAAGTAGAGGGAGTGAGAGATCTTAGACCCCGTAGCGATTTCTAATAGCGGTATGGAATGAATACAATATGGGATATAGCCAGATTAGCCAGTTACCTCGGTATCTGCCAATCCCTAACCCAACTATGCACTTATTAAGTTGGCATCGGTTTCCAGTATAGCAGGATGCAGCTGAATACCAGTAATTTACATGAAGCCACTATCAGATCACTAATGAAATGAAACGAAATATTTATTTTGTAAATTGGTTATAAATAACACTGATCAGGACTACAATTGGCCAGTGTAACGATACTGGTATGTCTGAACTGTCCACGGTTCGTGGAGCTTAACGTTGCTTTCAACAACAAAAGTACTTACACAATAATCTACAGGCTCTCCGGCTGACAACAATCTATAGCCTCTGAGGCTTTATAAATACCACTAACCTTCTGTGCTGGGTTCGCCAACTTCGACCTTCCTAGGTCACGCTCAAGTGTAGTATGTATGTAATATGAGGTGAGTAATTGAAAGTGTGATGTAAGTCAAGTGTTCTGAACGTTCACAAGGCGTCAGTCTCCAGATGGCGCGGTTCAGATTAGCATCACAGCCCTAACTCGTTTCCAGCAAATGCGCGTGCCACGCGATGGCATCAACCCGGCGATAAATCCAAAAATATCCCGGGGTTTTCGTCAAATGGGGATTACAACTTCAAACAATAGTTAACTCGCGACCCAATTATCGATTTCAAACGGCGATTCCAAACGATATTTTATCAATTACAATTAAATCAAAGTCCCAAGAACGGACATTTTCCAACAAGGAACCAAAATCTATCTGTCAAGAGAAAAAGTTATGTCAAGCCCACAGATAATCGATGTTGCCAACCAAAGGTGCGTTCTGTTTCACGTCGGACCGAACAAACACTTTTACACGTCATGTTTTTTTGCGTCTTAAGTTTAGTTTAGCTAGATGAGGCCGGTGTTTCCTAACTGACTACTTTGAGAAGAAACACTGAAACAAACTCAGAGGTAAGGCAAATACAGAGCTAAACTTCCTTTAGGACGCGTTGACAAATATCTCAAACTATTGCAGCTTCCAAACAAAAACAACGCAACACGAAGAGATGTCATGTTTTAAGCAGGAACGCCCGCACGCCGTATCGACTGCGCTTTTGAATAGACTTAAGTAATGAACATTGGACAGAGCTTGCACAGCGTTAGTTAGCTTTGTTTGAGTCTCGTCCTCATTCTGTGAAAGTTTTCAAAGGATATTTTCCGATCCTTTTTTAAACGTAACGCTCGCAGCTTGGTTTGTGTTCATTTGTGAATTTTGATATACCTTGTGCAGTTTACCGTGAATATTAGTGTGCTGATTGGCTGGAATATTAGAAGTTTGTGACTTAATAATAACAGCTACGGGTCGATCTACCAGTAACGCTAGCGGAGGTCCGTACATTGATGGGAGCTTCGGAAAGCACGTTAAGCTGATAGTCCCGGCTGTATTTTGTAGATCTTTGACGGTCATTTATACGGGTAGTCAGAAGCCAGACATCAGATCATATGATCAGATCTGACATCAGTTTTGCCATGCCCAGCTCGTAGTTTGACGATGGCAGATAAACAGTCACTCGTTATACAACGTGTAATTTAAAGGGTATATACATACCAAGTGCACGGCTTCTTTGGATGATATCAAACGATATTGGCAAGGGTTTTGTAATCCTATGTCTACATGTGTGGAACTTATTAGAAATTTCAATACATTGATACCGGAGACCGAATTTTCCAAATTAAGAAGAACGCAGATACTTATCGTGTTATTGGCAAGTGACGTGGAAAGTTATTGACCCTCGTAGTGCTGTAACACGTTTGTTATGATTGGTATTCAAGAAACATAAGAAATCGATAATTTGGTACCAATTCTTTGAGTCACTTATTTTAAGCTGAAACTGTGCATAGAGACTCCATACCAGATGTTGTCTTCAGCCCTTTTGTATAGATATGGGGTTTCCGTTACACGTTGTATAAGACTAGTACTCAGCTGGATCCAAGACGATGACCCTAACATTTATTTTGGAAAAGGCTCACTGGTGATGATGGTGTCCGAAAATCCAGTTGGCCAGCTATGATATTTTGAAATGTTTGACACACCTACCCTTGTAATTGTTTTTCAAATTAATTATGTTTAATTAATTATTTCAATGTAATTTATGTTTTTTTTTTACTGCATGCTTCGTGATTATCGACTAGATTATTCTTTAAATTTAAACTCTTACATTTCTACAAGTAAACTACAATTTTGTTTTGAGACTAAAGTTTATTTAAAGTTAAACTCTAAAATGCTAGCATGCTAGTTTAAGACTCGTCTGCGTTGAAACAAATGCACTAAAGAATTGCAAAGTTTACTTGTAGAAAGCACTAAATCCGGGCACCGGGTGTTGAACAGAGCTAAGTACCCGACATTAACGAGGAAATCGTTTCATCCTTGCGTTTAATGAGCTGAGTTTCAGTATGGATAGTGGAAATTTTAGCAACAACACTAAAGTTTTGTGTTGCAGTTTAAAGTATTCTGTATATTTTCACTCAAACTCAAAATGTTTTAATTTCACATAGGCCTACGTCATACTTGAGCTCTTACAAAACGTCAGAAGTTAGTGCACGGTTCGAAATTGGTCATTTTCTATGGATAAGAACCGGCTGCACCAAAACACAATAGCCTTCATGGGTAGTCGATTACAGGCACGACTTAGGATTCGTAGGCTATGAGTTCGTAAAGGAATACATTGCTAGTTAATCGCCATGGCTAGTACTAGCTAGTACCAAAAATTCGAAGACATGTGACATCCACCAACCCACACTCGGCCCGCGTGTAGGATTACGGCCCATTCTCACTCATAGAGAAGAAGCCTGTGTTACAGTACAGTGCAAAGCGAACTTTATAGCCTGCTAAGGTGTGTAATTAAACTGAAACCTTGGGTGGTCCTGTAGTCACTTGTTCGTATAAAGGCCAACTCTCATCAAACATTAGAATCTATGGTGGAAAGAACCTAAAATCGCTGCCTGCATTGACGTGATGCCAGTAAAACCATGTATGATCATATTATCTCGACTTTCTTTGATGATTTTCTTAAGTGATAAAAAACAGTGATGTAGCAATTTGCAATAACGTGCAGTTGGTTGCAATCAATTTAGGGCAACCTCATAGTTCCCATTACCACCAACTGCCTGGAACTCCTTGAAAATTGTCGTGTTTGGAATATTTAATTGGTTTTTATCTATTAGGTTTTATAATACCTGTCAGTATATTTTTCAAAAACCTTAATTTGAAGTTATTTCGCCCATGTGATATACCCTCACCTGTGTTTATATACATCTACGTGTGCAATGTTAAATTTGGAATGCAATAAGTTATTAAGAGTATGGTACATGATTTATTTATATTTCTACTCCCGTACAGAATTTCCAGCAGTTTAAGATAGTTCCAGGCTTGTGGGAGTAACGTAAGACCATAAAAGCTATCCTGGTGTTTAGATCTTGGTAAGGCACTCCGGAACCACAGAACTGCGGTCAACGTCACTGAAAGCAACATGCGTTTGCCAGCCTCTATGTGGTATATTTGGTTGGTTTGTTTCTACCTTATAATTTGGGTAAATACAGTATGTTAACTAACAGAGGATGTTCCCGTTAACCCGCAATAGTATAAGCACATCAATTAGGTCGCCGTACACGCGGCCCGCCATTCATAAATAAATTGCGACGTTGCCGTCCTTCAAGTACGCGTGTACAGAGTGTTTCTTTTACGTATCAATTTAACATTTTAGTCAATATTTTAATATAAAAAAAAAAACATTTTGTTTTCGTAATAAGTAAAGTAAAAGGTAATTCTTTTAGCATGTATGGATGCTTTACTATTGCGGGTTAACGGGAAGGCCCTCTGTTAGTTAGCATACTGTATATAAAGAACAAACGGTTTTTACCATTTAAATAATTTACATACTATGGACCGTAGTATTATCATCCGCTTAGCCTTTTCCCAACTACGTTGGGGTCGGATTTCAGTCTAACTGGATGCAGCTAGTACTAGTGTTGGACATGGAGAAACTGTCTATCAGCCACCCAAGAATCAGGTATCTGGATAACAAGACTTGGCAAGACTACCCGTAAGGACTTTCAACCACCGGCCTAGCGTGCTTGCTCAGGTGCAGAGAAATCTCGGTGTCTTAGGAGGGTCACCAGGCGAATTCACGGACCGACTTTGGCAAGTGTTGATCCACTCTGCGGCTGGTATTATTTATCCACGACATAAATTAAGAAAATAACAGACCAGAGCGGCCCTTTAGGTCATATTGCGTAGAAAATGAATACGTTGAAACTTACCTTCTGTATTGGTAGTCTTGGTACACTGGTGTAATAATATTATTATCGTCTGTGGTCAGCGACGCTGCAAGCAGCATGCGTTGCCAGCTTCCCTGTGGTAATGAGGTTCATTTGTTTGATGTAGTTATAACTAACATGTACACAAATACGGTAAGTTCTATTAACCGACTTCAAAAAAAGGAGGAGGTTCTCAGTTCGTCTCGAACTTTTTTTATGTATGTTGTTACCTCATAACTCGGAGACGGCTGGACCGATTTGGAAAATTCTTTTTGCGTTTGAGAGGGTATACTTTTAGTTGGTCCCATTGTTACGAAATTAGGATGTGACGATGGGATCCTGGAGAAATTGAGGGAACTCTTCAAATATTATAGGCACACCTATAGCGTTTTGGGTATTTCTTACAGTACCTTAAGCAGTTGCTTTCGAAAAGTACCATTTTGGGAAGTTGAGCTGATGATGAAGACCACAGATGGCCACTGAAACTACTCAATAATAAGTATTTCGTGGATTGCGATTCGATTACTTGAGTACGGATGATAAGCACTTTATGCTTGTCACAATGCATATGGTGTGGTGATGTAGAGCTGATAGTCAAGTACCAGGACAACTCCTCAAAAATTAACGGCTATGCATCGGAAAAAGCAATATTTTGTAAAACGTGATAAGTTGTTGACATTATGGCTTTTGTAACTAATAAACATGATAAATTACAAACCAACCCACTAAAAAGCGTGAAAAAAAAAACGAGGGAAAACCTTCCCCCGCGGATGAAGTCGCGGGCCGAATCTAGTCTTCCATAACCAAGGTATCATTTAGATTTAATAAAAGCTATGGCCGATGATAATCCATACTAATGTTAATATTATATTATGAATCCGTTTATTTCTTTCCAATTCATGTCTCAATAGCTAGACTATGACGTGGAGTATATAACTGAACACATTCTAATCGATCCATTTTTGCTTCCAAATAAAATAGGTTTTGGCGTTCAATGACCAAGTCTAGCTATAGCTAAGTATTTATGAAATTATGACCACTACGAAAACTCAAGAGAATACCTTGAAATAAAATAAATGTATTCGCACGTTTCATGTAGTTTACCAGAAAAATATTCGCACGTTAATCCCAAAAAGTTATTGGCAAATGCTCCTAGCTTCGAGGTATTCGTGCGTGCCGAGAATTTTTCTTATCTTTGAGTAGCCGTAAGATATAATATTATTGCCATAAACAGGTTGGGCAGTAGGTAGAACGTGTTGTGGAGAAAAATTAGAAATGAAAATAATAGTAATAGATGATGACGATAAATTATGAAGATCTCCGGCGACATCGCGGCATACCTAGGCAGAGCTTGGTGCTTATAGATAGGACTGGTCTGCACTTATGCAAAGCCTGGAGGAGCTGAAGGAAGGAAGGGAAGTCTTTGCCCTGGGTGCCCCAATGGAACAAAACATGGCTGGTGATGATAAAATAATTGGGATAAAATTCAGATTGGTGAGCAATTTCTTAAGCCTCATGTCATGTTCAGAAGAAAAAGGATCTTATATGTGAATACAATAATACTCAGAAGAGCTCGTAGCTAAATAATAACAGCCACACGAGTCCATCTTCAACGTTCAACAACGCTTTCCAAGGTTGAGGTATTCCTCGAAGCGCTACCATTTTGAAGCGCACCTAATGAAGTGCTCCTTTTTTATTCCTCGGGGCGCACCTTTTGGTAGCGCTCTCGATAGCAATTGAAAATATTAAAATTTTATTCCTTGAAGCGCACCCACGTTTAAAAATAGGGAAGACCATGAAATAAACGTAATAATTATATTTTTTAAAACTCATCATCATCATCGAAGTTGCTTAACCATAAGTATGAAATTGACAGAAAAATATGTTTTTTGCAAAGAGGATGTTACACACAGGTATAATATAAATGATATGCGTATAATAATCACATTGCAGCAGGACCTACATAATAATTACAAGATTACTGTGTGTGGTGTTATCGTAAATACAGTTTTATACACGTATCATTAAAGGAAAATATAAATGAATTTAACGTTATGAAAATGTAATATGACATAGTAAAAACACCCGTCAACATAACGACTTACATTATAGCAATCCGATCCAAAAACGAGTAAGTAAGCGAGAAGGCACATTACCATAATGTAAGGCGACATCTAGCTTGCTTAGTCAATGATTCTATATAAGACTTTGTTGCTGATTAATTTATATTATATCTGTGCGTTTTATTTATTAAAAACATCCTCTTTGAATACACATTATAGTGCCGAAAGCAAAAACATATTTTTCTGTCAATTTCATACTTTTGGTTAAGCAGCTTCGATGATGATGATGAGTTTTTAAAAATATAATTTATTACGTTTACCTCATGCTCTTCCCTATTATTAACGTGGGTGCACTTCAAGGAATAAAATTTTAATATTTTTAATTGCTATTGGGAGCACTACTAAAAGGTGCGCTCCGAGGAATAAAAAGGAGCGCTTCATTAGGTGCGCTTCAATATGGTAGCGCTTCGAGGAATACCTCCCAAGGTTGATTCGTGGATGGGTGACCATCTTAGCATGCTAATATTCCACCGTGCCTCGGAAAGCATGAGGTGTTAGTCTCGGCTGTTATTTGTATATCCTTGATAGTCGTTACATGCGGTTAGAACCCAGAAAATCTAAAACTGGTCTTGCCAAGGGATATTTCCGAGCTACTGGGTTACGGAGATTACAGAGACAGTCGCTCCATATAAAATACTAGTACTTAGCTGCGTCCGCTTAGACTGGAAGCCTACCCAACATAGTTGGATAAAAGCTGAGCAGATAATGATATGCATACTATAATACTCAGCTTGTATCTCGGCTCTATCTGACAAGCCTTTCAAAGGAATACTGAAACCTAAACTTATAAGGCCATTATAAAGTGTAACAAATGCTCCGAGCATTTGTTACACTTTATATCATCGCCAGGTAAAAGCTTTAAAATGAAAAGTTAAAGTAATTTCTATTTACAATTAAACCGGCTTTTATGGAATATGTTTTTTTTTTTAAATTATTATTCCTGATGAGCCCGCTCTTGACCTCGATCTCGCCTGATGGTAAGCGATAGATGAGGTCTACGATGTGACGAGCGAGCCCTGAAGATGCCTATTTACTCTTGCTTTAAAGGCTGAAAGGTCATAAGTGGCAGGGAACACAGAAGCCGATAGAAAATTCCACAACTTGACCGTGCGCACAATAAATGTGGAGGAGAAGCGCTTGGTACGACAAGACGAAATACCAACCAAGTGTGGATGGTATCCAGCCGTGCATCTGGTAGACTGGTAGTGAAATGGAGATGGAGTAATCAGGTCATGGAGCTCCTGCGGCACAGAAATCTTAATAATAAGCCTTATTATTAAGATTTCTGTGTCCAGCGCACACTCCCCGAAGTACTATCTTTAAAATGTTTAAAATTTTCATATTTATTTTTTCGTAAGTATTTTGTTTTAAGATATTTCAATGTAATATTTGAATATTTATGCAAATAAGAAGGCGCAAAATCGTGACCGCTGGAAGAAATTGAGGCCTTTGCTCAGCAGTACTACCCTACAGGCTTATATAATAATTATTATTTAATATTCGGATACCAAATTATTACAGATATTTGTTGTTTGTATTGTAACTAATGGAAACGTCATTATCCTATCGTACTAATATTATAAATGCGAAAGTTTGCGAGGACGTATGTATGTTTGTTGCTCTTTCACGCAAAAACTACTGAACGGATCTCAATGAAATTTGGTAAGTAGATAGTTGACATCCTGAAATAACATATAGGCTTTTTATCCCAGAATTCTCACGGGATCGGGACTTATGTGGGAAAAACTTCCCACGCGAACAAATTCGCAGGCAAAAGCTAGTAATTTAATAATGATTTCGTTATTGAACATAAATAATAAATAACTCACCATTCGGGCGTCACCATCAAAATCTGAAACAATGGGTAATTTAATTAATATAATGGTTGCTTGATTATACTTGCTACACTGTGTGTTAGGGATAATAATTTTTGCTAATAGGAGGAGGGATAAAACGTAAGTATGTAGGTGGATAGATGGAGCGAGAGAAAGAAACCAAATGGACTCATAAAGTTATAAAGTGAAATCATTTACTTTATGTACTAAAATATTTCTTATAAGAAAATAATATTTTGTCCGTTTTTTAGGTTTCCGTAGCCGAATGGCAAAAAACGGAACGCTTATAGTTTCGTCATGTCTGTCTGTCTGTCCGTCCGTCCGTATGTCACAGCCATTTTATTCCAAAACTATTAGCACAACACATGTGAACTTGGTAGGTAGAGATCCATACATTTATCTTATTAATAACTTGCTGTGTCCTGGAACGCGTCGTAATAAATATGATCTGAGTTTGTTCGTTATTAGTTAAGACGCGAAAGTCCCATCAAATTTTTTTCAGCTCTTTCAGAGATAAGCCCGGTCAGAAAGACAGACAAAAATTTAAAAAGAAGTTGATTTATATTTGATTATTATCTTGTAAATAACAATAAGCACTTGAGCAAACCATTTATTTTAAACTTACTGTCAGACACTTCAATTTTATTGTATCGATATGATACGTATATCAGAGATTAATAATAGTAGTTATATCGGTAATATATTATATTCAATAACTCGTCGCAAAACATCGCAGTTATTTCACCGATATAAAAAATTGTATACTACACCAATCGAACATATTATAAAAAAGGAAAATGAAAATTTTAATTGAAAGTAAGTATTTCAATTAAAATTTTCCTTTAAAAAGAAATCTATCTCATTTTCCTAAAGGCTCAAGTAAAACAATTTTGTTAATTAATTAAAGGCGAGGCGAGTATAAAATAAAACAAGTAAAATCAGACAGCGCTACATTCCATACGTCAAGGAATCGAATCAAAATTAAACAGTGTCTCGAAGTTCACTGTATAAATGAATGCAGAAGACCTAGTCCGAACATTTAATGAAACAGGTTAAGTAAAATTTTTATGATTTTTTCTTTGCGGTGAGGTCTATGCAAATTCAAATCTACTAATCGTTGCGTGTTTAATATAATAACGCATTCATATGCATGCTGGGGCTACCTTGGCGGTGTAGTGCATCCGGCATGTTTGCGGAAATAGGGTTGATGACTAGAAGTCATCATCATCGCAGTATTAAAGAAAAGCACAGGCCTCCTTTATGAACGGAATACAGGATTATTTTAATGGAATATATACGAGGTAAATTACTTCTTCGTATATGACAATGAATATTCCAGATACAATTTTAAATGAACGAATTATAATATTTTAAGTATTTTTGTAATTATTGATTTTTTATGTAATTTATTATTTTTATATGGGATGTATTGATTACTGAAATAAATAATTCATACACCATAATTATTGTTATTTTAAATGCGAAACTCTCTGTGTGTTATTATAGTTTCATACGAATCTGTTCAGAGGTGTAACGACACCTTTGAACAGATTCGTATGAAACTTGGGTAGACAATATTATTTTCCTAGATTGAGGAATAATATATTATTATTCCGGTACGTTGTATTTTAATAGAGTTAGTTAATTATGGCTCCACAAACTGAATATTCAACATTGGCAAACTTTCCACGGGAATTGCAGTTTAGGACTTTTATAGATAGCATTAATTAATAGAATGAGGAAGTACTAATCACACGGGTGGACTGCGGGCGGAAACTAGTTATTAAAAAAATAATGTTACTCTGTTTGGAATTTAACCTCCTGCGGTTTTTGAATTTGTGTTCTGTTGAGAATTTGAAGCGACAATAGCCTAATGGCTAAACGGTGGGCCTTCTGATCGAGAGGTCGCGGGTTCAAACCCCAACCATTACACTATTGCCGTGAACCCATTCTAGACTCAAGCATATTTAGCTTAGTTGGAGGGATTAACGGGATAGCTAGTAATGTGGATTCCACCCACATTGCCAAGAGGAAAAAAAAAGTAATAGTAATAAGAGTACAGCAGTTATATTGAAATAAAAATGCATTTGTATCCGCAGGTATTCTTAACAAAATGTATTTCGAGCAACATCATTTTTCAATTATGTCACAGAATACCGAAATTGTTTCTTATATAAACATGGACTTCCTAAAGTACTTCTTTCTTATTTCTCTTTACAGCGCTGATGTGATATTAAATTATAGGTACCTATAATGTTTAATAAGTGTTATCATTGTGACAGTTGAGAAAGTCTGTTCTACTGTGAAACTGTACCGAAACAGTGATCCGCAAGAACGGAGGATAGTGTTGAGAATAAAATAAATGCTAATAATATAATAAATGTCTATGCCTAGCTATCTGCTGCTCTGGGTGGAGTGGAAGTAAGTGTCAGATATCTACTGACTAAAAACCTACCCTGTTCATCAGTTACACTTGTGTTCCCGGACTGCAATATCTCGTGAAAACATTCTAGCAAACCCCGGAAGGTATTGGTCCAATCGAGCCCCGTCATTATTGACCACGCGAGAAACACAACGTTCCGACAACACTGGAACTTCTGTACCTTTAACTTTATTGTATATATCTATGCATGTATTACTAATGAATTTTTATTCAATTCTAATTAGTTAAGAGGTCAATGGAACCCACGTCCCAATCACGGTGTAGAACAATTTTTGTTTAAATTAAACAACGGTCAAATGTATTCTCATTCCTAATTTGTAATTTCAAAATGGGTGTTGCGAATATGAATGAAATTTTGTATTCAGTATTCAGGGGTTAATGTGATTTCGTGTGTGGGGTAACACAACCTTGTAACCACGAAAAGTAATTCAGACTAAATATATTTATTACGTGGGTACTCATGAAGAAATTTACATATCTCTTTTAAAATGAGAACACATGTTTAAAACATTATTTATAATGGTCACTATAAACATGTCATGATGAATATAACTGTACAATATGTATAATGTGTAATATTGAAAATAAAGCATTTTGTTTTTTATTAATAATATTATTAAAATTCATTGCGATCGAATTCTTTGACATAGGTTATGGGCTTTTTTAATCATCGAATAAAATCTCCAACTGCCTCGTTTGGATCGAGTGGTCGTAAGCGCGACTGCTGAGCACGAGGTCTCGATTCCAGGGTTGGGAAAAATTGCTATTGTATTTTACTTTACCAAATTTCTCAGTAGTAACCCGGAGTTTGGAAGTTAGTGGTGTGATACCCCCGTTCCTCAGAAAGTACGTTAAGCTGTTGGTCCCGGCTGTTATTTGAACATCTTTGACAGTCATTACGGGTAGAAGCCAGTAAATCTGACACTGGTATAGCCAATAGGTACCTGCTACTGGGTTGTGGAGGTCAGACAGGCAGTTGCTCCATGTAAAACACTAATACTCTGCTGCATCAGGTTAGACTGGAAGCTGACCACAACATAGTTGGGAAAAGGCTAAGCAGATGATGATGATCGAATACTTCTCCCGAAAGGAAGGAAAGAGGTGAACGCGGAAGGGAGCGTCAGACTTCTACTGACTAAAAACCCATCCAACTGGACTGGAGTTCCTACAGTTGCTGTAGGAACTCCTACAGCAACTGTAGGAACTGGATGAGTGCGTCCTTGCGTGCTGGGGCCAAGGTGTCTCGTTGAACGTTCCCGCAACCTTAGCAGGCAATGGCTCTCTACATAAAAATAAAGCAACAAGGGGCCTAAATAAACCAAGCAAATATTTAATTTCATAATTTAAAGAACAAATTTATTTACAAGCTCGTTCATTATTTGTTCTCTGGGTTCATTATTCGTCTGACTTTACACAAAATATTTCACCAAAAAAATATAAACGAAATCTTATTTTTACATGGAGCGTAAAAAAATTAAAATACCCTCTGATTCCCCTATAAACCGCTTTGCGAAGCTTAAAAGCCTGCCAATATGTTTTATAAAAGCTGACAAAATAGAATGTCATTTTGTTTAGGCGCTTGCAAAGTTATTGATAATATTATCGGATGATATGAAATTGAAAATATTTGGTCAACCTGTTATAGTTTTATATTATTATTATCCCAAAAACGTTTTTTACTCGATTTTGCTATAATAATTGAAATAACGGGGTTTTTATTGAGTTTTTTTTTATCTACATACTAATATTATTATGAACAGGTAAAATTTGTTTGTAAGTTTGTATGTAGGGGTTATCTCCGGAACTCATGGTCCAATTCAATTTTTTTTTTCATTGGTAGTAAGGTGCATTATTTGTGAGTGTTATAAGCTATAAATTATTTTGAAATCGACGTGAATGAAGTTGCAAGCAAAGTGCTAGTTGAGAATAAGCTTGCTTTTGACAAACATCTTACCTGATGGTGAGAAATAATGTGGTCGAAGATGAAGTACGCTTGCCTAGAAGTAACCTCTTTACCCTGAATTAAAGATGATAGCTGTCCGAAAACGTTTTCTGATACCGCCTTTTTAACCGACTTCAAAAAAGGAGGAGGTTCTCAATTCGTCTTGAACTTTTTTTATGTATTTTACCTCATAACTCGGAGACGGTTGGACCGATTTGGAAAATTATTTTTGCTTTGGAAACGGTATACTTTCTAGTTGATCCCATTGTTACGAAATGATGGGGTCCTGGATAAATCGAGGGAACTCTTCAAATATTATAGGCACACCTATTATAGGCGTTTTGGGTATTTCTTACAGTACCTTGAGCAGTTGCTTTCGAAAAGTACCATTTGGGGAACTCCTCAAAAATTATCGGCTATGCATCGGGAAAAGCAATATTTTGTAAAAGGTAACCTTTTACAAAATATTTTTTTTACGAGATAAATTACAAAACGACCCACAAAAAGCGTGAAAAAAATTTTTTTGCAAAAAATACAACCGACTTCCATATCAAAACACTACAAAGCCAAAAATAACTTTAATTTCGGGAGGCAGTGTGAAAAAAAGAAAATCCAAAACCAATAACACCGACTACCGAAATTAAAGTTATTTTTGGCTTTGTAGTGTTTTCATATGGAAGTCGGTTCTATTTTTTGCAAAAAAATTTTTTCTATACGAAAAGATTAAGATGAATACATGATACAATTCATATTTTTATTTACTATTTTGTGAAAAGAGTTTAGAGGATTCTCAGCTGAATCCAGTTATTTTTGGAGATTGGAAGCCGGCCCCAACAAAGTGAGAAAAGGCTACGCAGATGATGATTTAGTGAAAATGACATAAACAAAACTCATGGATATGCAACATCCCCTGTATGGTATGGCATTGCATGGCATGGCAACGGGGCACGCATGGTATGTACAGACGCCAGCACATGAAATTATCCAAAACTGTCTAATTTTCCCAATCAACCTTGAACCTAATTTCTTTAACCATAAAGTTGAAAATCTATTTAAAAAATTTGACAGATTGTTGTTATGTGCTGGCGTCTGTACAACACAACAAAGGCTAATGGGCTGTAATATACCATGCGTGTGTAGTTTGGGGTAACTAAATTACGGCCCATTCTCTATCTCAGAAAGGTGGTGTGTCCCAGGAATAGTCACAGTAAATGCCAGTTATCCGTTGCTGTCAAGATTCTGTGGTAGCATCAACTTTATTTCGAACTTGCATTGAATAATTTTATCATGTATTTTTTACGCAAAGTAAGCGCATGGTCGTGGAGTTGCGGATACCTGCCCGACAAAGAAAGGCTGAAATTCAATACCAATCTACCAATATTCTTTCAGCGCCAGCAGAAAGTCAGACGGAAAGGTATTTTCTATTTCATGTGTAATGCGTAGTGCCGTATACGAGAAATGTACCACATTCTTGAATAAAATATTGAAGTCTTGAGCGACAGACTTTCATTCGTGCACCGAAAAATATTTGATTGAATCTTCAAAGATGTGAGGTGCAGCAATCATTTTAGTGATGCTTTATATTTCAAAATTCGGAATAATTTTTTGGAAAAATCGTATATTTCTACCTGCTTATTTATTAAAGCAAAGCTCGTGCCTATAAAGGAGGTGGACCGGAGTGATGACGGCTTTGTGACGGTGCAATAGAAGAAGCGTCGTCAGACTAGCTGTAAGAATCTCAGTGGCAAGCAAGGCTCGCACGGAGTCCAAAGAGAAACTACGAGCCGCAAAACCGAAAATTTAGATTTTTCTGCCGGAGTCTGTGTTTCCTAATATCATCTATAAGCTGAAAGTCTTTAAGTCAAGAGTGGTGATTATCTGGCGAAACGGTGGACAAACGCGAGCCTTCTAAAAAAAACAACAAAAATAATATTTCAATTAATAATGCGTAAACGTAAACCGCGTAAACCCGTCTAACGACAATTTATTTCTGTTACGCGGGCAACTGTTGCTTTAAATAAGTATCAGACTGACTCTACAAAGCGCAAAGGGCGATATCGCGTGCAAACTCCACTATAGATAATAACCCTGTCAATACCCAAACCAGAAACTCCCCTATAATTCCCACCACCAAACTAAATAAACACGGGTACAAAGTATATAAATTTAATATCTGCGGATCCCCATTTCCTCGTATTCATCAAACCACACGCAAACGATTGCGTGTCATTTCCCTCTGCCCGTAGTATAATGACGTACCGATATTGCTATTATTTCCCAAATTGAAGGTTCCGTCACAGCATAGTACAGAAGGTTTGAATTTAACAACAATCGAAAGAAATCTTTGCTTAGCGCACAGTACAACCGCTATCGATAACTGACATAGAGATGAGATAGACTATTGAAACCATAGGATTGACTTTATATGTATAACTTACTCGCGACCCGCTTCGGCTTTGCACGGGTGCAACGTAGATACGAGTGTGGTGAACGTACGACGGTACGACCCGACGACCACTCTACCCCAATATTTTAAATCTCTGTTATGTTCTTAGATATCTTTTCTTTTGGGAAGCAGTAAAGGGAAATTCTGATCTACAACATAAAAAATACACTACTTATTAAATTGGGTATGAAATTAAGCTGTAATCGTTTGAAATAGCTTCGTAGATGGCTATTTTTTGTAATAATATGTAAAAAAAATATAATTCTAGGTTACCCTTAAGAATAAATTAAGCAATATTGTTAAATAGGTGTGTTTAATTTTTAGTGTACAATAATGTATATTCTATCTATGTAGGATATCCAAGATAGACATAGCATTCTGAACTTGATTTGTAAATCTTATGAAGATATAAAATTACGTAGTACATATAATTGTGATCTGAGTATCTCGTAAAGTTTAGCTAGAGTATTCAATGTAAGCGCAAAACAATATGTCTTTATGATATCACATTACAAAAATGTTTGAATTCTCGGCTTTTATGTTCTTTAATATGCTCGTAATACATATAATCTTTCCTCTTGAATCTCTCTCTGATGATGAAAACCGCATTAAGACCGTTGCGTTGTTCGAAAGATTTACGCGTACAAAGAGGGAGGGGTCTTTGTTTTATACTATGTAATGATGTCATAAGAATAATCTCCATACTCTTGTCAAGTGAGCTCATTGCGTGTGTATGGTGATTGCATGGCAATCAAGTTGAATTACGATTGTCAAAGTTGTCAAAACGGAACAGAAAAGTGGCCATCTTTAGTCGCGGTTGTCACAGATCTGATGACTAGTGTTGGTTTAAATATACATATGAGCGCTTGTCTTCATTATTGGTATGCATTCTAACTTTTATACTTTTTCAGTGCCATTCTGATGTCTTTTTTTTTAAAACCAATGCTTTGATTTTGAGCCTTCATTTGTTAAATGAGCTATGAATTCGGACGGTCGGTTTTACCCTGAAAGCTGAGATTAACTGTTAAAGCGCTGGCTTAGAGAAGATTGAAGTCTGTAAAAAAATACCGCTGTTAATAAGGATTTTCTTAGAAATATTTTGTCGGAATTAAGAAGCTGAATTGTAAAGACTGAATTTACAGTACAAAACTGAACTCTAGATTAAGTTGAGTGTACCGAGAAATAAGGGTGATTGAAAGACTTAAGCAGTTAAGATAAAGTTTAAAAAAAAAACAGGATTTCAATTATAGATGGGTTTTTCTTGTTAGCCTGTACTATTTTACTGCTCGGCAAAGGCCTCCTACATATTTTTCTAGTCAATCCGTCAGGAATGCGTCAGACCTTTGCTACCACGTACGTTAAAAACCCAGTCTTTGAATAAAAAGTAAGTGAATTAAAATTGCATCTTTACATCTATTTATTTAATTGACAAGCTAGACTATAAAACATTTACTAACAATGCTAACGAAATCATATCAAATTACACAAAAGAACACTTCAGTAAGCAGAATTAGAATTCACCGGCTTGAATTTGGAATAATTCAAGTCCCTAAACACAATAACCACCTGAACCAAAAATACCACCTACGCTCACCTTAAATTACAATAGAATAAATAACAATACGCCTGGTAATAAACAAAAACGAATACACATAATCAGAATTTATTTCGTTAATAACGACGCCCGAATAAAGCCGTTGTGAATTTTGACACTCCACCTAGAAAGTTTTGGTACAATTTATGTGCTACGTGGTGTAATTAGCAAATGAGACGAGGAGTGATGAGGGATTTCATGTATTAAATTTTAGTATGACTGGAGATATTGGTAAGGAAATCTGTTAGCACCTGTGAAGCATGAAGAGTATACAAACGCAAGTACAGTTACACCTGGTACCAATCATTCTGATGGATTCGGCTACTTCAGTAAGATAGAAGAAAATTAACTGAAGTGACTGAAAGTGAAAGATATATGCTAAAATATATAGCGAACAAAACGATGATACGGACAAGATCTCAATAAATATGATACCGAAAACCAAATCAGTTACTTTGCATATTCAAGGATTATACCAATAAAAAGACTGAACGAGCTAGTCTAAGCGAAACTAAGAATTTCTCTATATTCTATTTTCGTAAAAACATCATCTGCCTAAACTTTTCTTGACAATGCCATGGTCGTTTTCCAGTCTAACTGGATGCAAAGTATATTAAAGTAATTACTGATCTCATTCAAATATTTAATAATTGAATTATCTTTAATGATATTATAATTTATTTCTTTGTTATTTTTATAATTCTTTTTTATATGTTTTTGCTCGCTGAAATTCCAATGTTATTTTTAATTCGTTTCAATGCAATTTAGCTTACTTTTAATGTTATATCTTTTTATTACTGTTTACAGTAGTGCTGTGCACACCTATTAGTGTCAAATTAACCACAAACTATTACATTTTTGTACCCCTGCTTATTTGCTGGAGATCTAGTGAATATGTCATTGGTGCTTCAATAAATAAATGTTGTATTTACTATTTCTAAGACAGGAGGATAAAATACAGTCTAGGAATGTTTTGCTCCTAAAGAGGACCAAGTGTGTACGTAGTAATGATCTTCCTGCGATTGAAATTCCATTCATCGGAAATCAAATAACAGTGTCTATTGAATTGTACCAGGAAGCAACCATCAATGCGTTGTTACGACCATATAATAGAACTCTAAATGTACACAAATCGCTAGAGTGATTTCTAACAACGAGGCTAAGCGTGGCATTCATGATTACTTTTCAAGTACAGCGTTATTGCAATTTGTGTGAGCCAAGATATTACGGGAAATATTACGATGATATTATCTAAGAATTTGATTCACAATATTGAAGTAAGTACTGGCAATGCTGATCTAATCATGTTATGCAAATTATTCTAATACATTTGTATATACATAATTACGAAAATAATATGTTTAAGAATGTTTATAAAAATAATAATTATGTTGTTTTTTTTTTATAGTTGATAGGCTTGCGTTTGACCATAATCTCACCTGATGTTAAGCGATGATGTGGTTGAAGATGAAGCACGCTTGCCTAGAAGTAACCTATTCACTCTTGACTTAAAGACTCCCAGGTTAGAACTATCAGGAAACACAGACTCCAGCAGGGAATTCCACTCCTTAGCCGTACGCACAATGAAAGTATTCCCAAAACGCCTTCAAGTAAAAAGCATGTCAAAAGATGCATTGGGTTAATACATATGATTAGTATGAGTTGCAAAGCAATTAAATAAGTAAGAAGCTCGTGGCTAAATATTAACAGATGTGGTTCCGTGGATTGGTAACCACCTCAACATATCGTGATTCGTCCATGCGTCGTTCTGACACCATTCTTGTCGAGGGATATGATATTACCCAGCTATTTGATTGTGGAGATCAGATACTCTCACGAGACACTAGTACTCTACAGCATTCAGTTAGACTGGAAGCCGACCCTAACATAGTTGATAAAAGGCTAAGGCTAAGCAACAGGCACAACCATCAAACTAAGTCTCAACGGAATGCTCAAGGAACTAAATTGGATGACGTGGCAACGCTTAAAAAGAATTAAAGTTCTTGGACAAAAATTACTGAAAATATCACAAACAAAATACTATCTTTGTGAGCAATATCACATTTCCCGCAGTGCTCCGATCGAACAACAAAATACGCATAGATAAAATAAAAGACAAAACATTTTCTGTGCTAGTAGCACCTAATAACCGTCGCATAATTCTACCAAACATTCACTATCATCCGCTGTGTGGCGATAAAAATACAGCAACATAAAAGCAAGCTCCCAGTAATGACAGGGTAGTTGTCACAGAGCACAGAATCGCCAAGCAAACAGAGAAGGCGATATTCCTCAAATTAGTGTCATCATAAGTGTATTTTCTTTTAAACCATAGACAGACCACGATCCAGATGAAACAATGTAGCAGATGAGGGAACAAGGGCTTTGCAGTGATAGGTGTAGATATATCGGGGCCCCTTCTATGTGCTGATGGTGACCATCGGGGTAATTTTAGTGATGTAAAAAGCCTACACTCCCCGATTTTTTCCGCAAGTGTCCAAGCACCTTTTGAAGGAAAATAGCGAAAGCGGACACTCGGGACCGAGCTAAATTAAATGTTAGAGCATACATTCAGTATTGTGTCGATACCAGTGGATAAGAGACAAGATGGAAAATACGTTCAGCTCAAAACATCTACCGTCTTTTTCATTTAAAGCCGTCAGTTTCTAAATGTCGTTAGAGTAATAGTGTGAGAAGACTCTATGGAGTTTCTTGTCCGTTCTTTTGCATAAGAATCTTCCTTTGCGAATAGACGTTACAGTCCACTTTTTAGTTGTTAAGTTCTTATTTAATTCTATTATGGTGTACCATACAGAGTATATCTGTCTATCTAATTTCTTTTTTAACTATTTATCTCGATGTTCAAAAGTGTAAACACACTTTAATAGTAACATTGAAAAAAAATTCGAAATGACTTTTATTTTGCGGAGGCCAATGCCGCGCTTCCGTGGTCTGTGGTATTAGTAATTTCTTCAATAAATATTCCCCTGGCGCCCGGTAAAGTTGGCCATTTGTACCATAATAACACGACATCAACCAAGCTTGTCCCACAGGAGGTATTCACGTTGAAAAACAATAAACGTTAAACCTATCCCTTGGCAGTTCGTCGTTTACGTACGTGGTTTGTATGATCAATTGTCTTTGCTTGAATTTAAATTGCTTTTGTTTTGCGGACGTCGTCATTTGTCAAGATAAGTCTGAATGTGTGGAGTGTGGTTTTGACGATAAATAAGTGATGTGTTTCATTTTTGTTTAGTAGCTACTGGGTGTATAAACGAATGTTGACATTAATGTAACTTCTGTTTTTTTTTAATCAAGACTTTTTGTATCAGTACGATTTAAAAATCCAATAAATAGGTCTGAAACTGCCTCTTGCTTGCTTTCCTACATAATAACTTTTTTATTCGGGGTGAATATCACAAATGTGTTCTCCCATTCTGGGTGAAGCTGGGAAGCGGTTGCCTCCTTCTGCAAAGCAGTCATGCTTCCTAAGGAGGAGGCGGGCCGCGTGAGGGAGAGGATGGCGTCCTCCCTCCAGCTCAGCCGCAGTGGTAGACGCCCACGGCGTCGGACGTCGGCCGACGATCTCCGGCCACCGTAGGCGCGGGCATGCGGACAGCGAGTAAAGGGCAACTCGCTGTCCGACCATGGACCATGCCCGGGTCGACGGCGCGTCGTGTTCCACGCGCGCCTCAAAGTGCGTCAGCAACATGACGAGGCCCCCTCTGCAGAGGGCCGAAGCCTGCCGGGGTCGTGGGACTCATCCCGTTACCGTGGCCCCGGTACGCAAAGGGCTATTGAAGGAACACCGTGGATTTTAGTCAGTAAAAGTCTGACAGTCCCTCCCACCCTGCCCGGAGTGGAAGGACTTATTTGATAATTTTACCACGTTAAAAAAAAAAAAAGCTCTTCAGTAACGCCTATTTTGCCTTCTGCTTACATTTAGATAATCCCAAAGACGACTAAACTAGATACAAGCTTTCTTCATTCTATCTAAGTTTTCTTACAAAGTAGGCACTTACTCTGAAGCCTTATAAATGCTTAAATTAATTTAATTTGCCTGTAAATTAAATGTTTTCAAATTCAATTTAGTTTATTTGTCGCTCCGTAAGGATTCCCGTAACAATTTCATTTTGATTAAAATATATTTACTTATCTTCATGTTTACTTTTAAGGCAGCTTGCTGTGATGATTCTTATTCAAAACTCTTCGCTCTTTTTAACTAGCTGTTGCTCGCGACTTTCTCCGCTTGCCTAAAAAGTTGTTTAATAACACTATTCCACACTATTTCCCATTTTTACGTGAGAGAGATAATCTAATCTTTAGCATTTATAATAATATTATAAATGCTAAAAATATAGTTTCACGATTATAACTAAGTATTTTTTGTAATACAATGAAAACAAAAGAAGGGTTACTATCTTTCGAACGAGGCAGAAAGATGGTGACCCTGCTTTTGTCACCAGGCAATGAGCATACTAGCATAATTACACATTGCAGGACATGATCAAAATTTCTACACATTTTACCTCGGTTGCCTGCAATACCAGCTTAAAAATAGAATCGTTGTCTAACCCAAAAGCGTATTGAACTATTGATCCGATGGAAAAAAAATATTGATAAAACATTTTAGTTCTTGTGAGTGTGTTTTGACGACACGGTTGGCGCAGTTGGTTAAGCGATTGACAGTTGCACTGCGTGTCGCGGGTTTGATTCCCGCACTGGGACAAATGTTTGAATAGCCCAAAAGTATTTGTTCTGGGCTTGGGTGTTTGTAAAAATGCACACACGATACAGGAGAAATTCCTAGTGTGGGGCCAATGTTTTTTTTTTAATTCCCGTCTCTAGTCCGAGTATTACGTTTACTCGTCACGGTATTACATAACAACTCGTAAATTCTTATTCTTAGAAATGAAAATTGAATGAATTTATTCATAGTAAAGCCCTATTGAATGGAAATCAAAAACAAATGAAGTTCATTCCGTATTTAAACCGATAGAATATTTATTTCGTCGTGTATTGTACGGTTTTCGTCGCGTCGCGTCGTTCAAACATCTTGTTTCTTTTTTACAAGAAATGTTTTTGCTTTTTTTCCTCGACATGATCTTTCACTCAATGTGTTTGAGAAAACTCATGTTGTCATGACTTCTTTGTCGCCTACAATTAGTAGGCGACAAAGAGGTATTCAATATAAGCAGTATTGATATAGTGACATAATCTTATATATTCTTTCTTCTACAGTTACAACAAAATAAAAAGGTTTTTTGTTTGTTTGTAGATAATAAACTCAAAAAGTACTGGTCCGATTTTAAAATTCTTTCACCGGTATAAAGCTATGTTATCACACAAAATGAAGTTGGGAAGTTAAATAGGCTGCCTATATTTTCACGCGAGCGAAACCGCGAGTTTTCGAGTCAACGGATACTGCAATAGATATTATATCTATTGCAGTATCCGTTATTGAACATATTACACATATTGAACTTAATTTGTATATCTAATAAAGTAACTAATATCTTCGTTCCTTGCTTAATTTGAAGAGGAGCTCGTAGCTACATAAAAACAGCTGCACGGTAAGATATTTAAGGTTAAGCAACTCTTGTAGAGAATGTTTCGTTCTCCGTGTCTCAGAAAGCACGTTGAGGAATTGGTTCTGGCTGCAGTTTGTACGTGACTAACAGTTGGCATAGATATTCAGAGGCGACAGTCCTGTCAGAAGGTAATTAGAACCCAGTAACTGGATTGTAGGATGTTAGGAAGGCCTTCGCTCAATGGGAAAAATATGGTACCTAAACTGACCCCAAATAAGTTCAAACTTTTTTACTATTTACTCATAATGCCACAATGTAATTTCGTGGACAATAGTTTGGGCTATACGTTTTTTACCTCTTAAGACAGCCACTTTTTGTAAAAAAAAAAAGGAAATCATTTTGGGCTCAGTTTTCAGTCTAAAAGCTAGGCAAATCATATTTATGAATTTATTTCCAAAGAAATTACTAAAAACTCTCTCTAAAAGATTTAGTTACAATGAAACTAAGTCATATTAAAACCGTATATTTTCCATAAACGAAAGCCATTTTACAACTTTAATTGCTACACACAGGACAATGTATGTGCCCGCTTGCCGCCATTTTGCCAAACTTCCTTTTTTTTCTGTTTATTTCGGCGCGCAAAAGTATTTGTGTATTCAGCCAATTTTCAGGGAGAGGTCTCGGCGAGATGTATGAGGATAGTAGGTTCATTGTCTTTTTTTATTGTCGCGTTGCAAAAGCAACGTGTATTTATTTTTGGTAGTAACGTTTTTAAATTTACGTAGTTAGGTGTAAAATTTTTATTTTTGCTTTTGGGTTTCTGTTTTCTGACGCATGATGGTTAACGATACATACTTTTTAACATGTTAACCTACAAAAAACATCCTAGGACAATCTGAGTCTAAATGGTCATGATTGCAGGCTTCTGTGTTCCCTATTCAGGTCCGGCACCTATTACATATGCAAGTGAGAACAGGTAGCAGGTGTCAAAAATAAATATTAAAAAAATAAGAAGTTTTTGAAAAAGGGCAGAAACCTAATAACGTGCTACACATTTGTTATATTTCGTACTCTATAAGGTTACAATTGTATATTTTTATGTTATTGACTCTTGTTCATGCCGCTCTATGTTCTCCACATTAACGTTCCTGTGGAATATTCTCCGTAATCCATGAGGGCAAAGCCGCGAGTAAAAGCTAGTAATTAATACGTACACTACCTTGCGACATCTCATCGCAAAATTCAATTCTCAAAAGTCTCTTTAAATCTTTGAAATGAACCCTAAATAACGTCTTTGTCATAAAAGTATAATATTTCATCAGGTCACCACTTAAAAACAGGATGACGACGTTAAAACGATGAAAACACCTAATTATAGCTTATAAATATTATTTTTTATTCGAAAGTGACAGACAATATGGGATGACAAACGACTTCGGACGAACAAACGAACTAAAATAAATCTTACAATTTGTGTAGGGTTTTAAAGTTACCACCTGGGGCGTGCATGAGGACATACACGTTGTCAGGACGGTCGAGTGTAGGGTTTTATAGATTTTAATAGTAATTTCTTATTTATGGGAAGTGGTAACACTGGCGAACTGTCACTTCAGAAGTGGGATCAGACAGGTAATTTGAATTTATTTTCTCTTAACATTAACATGTGATTGCCTTGGGTTCGCTGTCCTATTTGGTCGGGGTACACCCCGATAATAAGACAATGAAGACTGGGTTTGTTACATATTGTATAGCCTTGTGGTGTGATCATATTCGGTCGGGGCACTCCCCGATAATATGATTGCTAAATAAGGTTAGGTTTTCTTACATGTCTTATAGCCTTGTGGTGTGATTATATTCGGTCGGGGTACTCCCCGATAATATGATTGCTAAATAAGGTTATGTTTTCTGACATGTTTTATAGCCTTGTGGTGTAGTTCTATTCGGTCGGGGCACTCCCTGATAATGGAATTGCTAAATAAGGTTATGATTTCTTACTTATTTTAAAGCCTTATGGTGTAGTTCTATTTGGTCGGGGCACTCCCTGATAATATGATTACAAAATAAGGTTATGTTTTCTTACATATTTTATAGCCTTGTGGTGTAGTTCTATTCGGTCAGGGCACTCCCTGATAATATGATTGCAAAACAAGGTTATGATTATTGTGATTTATTATGAATCTTTCAAAATAGATTAGAATTAAGCAAGGTTTGTTATCATTTGGTCGGGGCACTCCCCGACAGTGATAATATACTTTTGCCGTGACCTTTAGTTACAGTTTTGTTTGGTTAGGGTACTCCCTAATAATATAATTGTTTATTAAGGGTTACTTTTAGTATTTTAATTAGGAACAACCGTTGCGAAGGGCATAGTTTGCTATCATTTGGTCAGGGCACCCCCTGATAATATGATTACAAAATAAGGTTATGTTTACTTACATATTTTATAGCCTTGTGGTGTAGTTCTATTCGGTCAGGGCACTCCCTGATAATATGATTGCAAAACAAGGTTATGATTATTGTGATTTATTATGAATCTTTCAAAATAGATTAGAATTAAGCAAGGTTTGTTATCATTTGGTCGGGGCACTCCCCGACAGTGATAATATACTTTTGCCGTGACCTTTAGTTGCAGTTTTGTTTGGTTAGGGTACTCCCTAATAATAAAATTGTTTATTAAGGGTTACTTTTAGTATTTTAAACAACCGTTGCGAAGGGCATAGTTTGCTATCATTTGGTCAGGGCACCCCCTGACCATGATGATAAATAGCCCGAAAGCCTAGTTGTGGGTACTCCCTGAGTGACAGGACCACAGGGATTTAAAAAAAAAAAATCACTGTAATTGTATTTAGGTTATGCAATTTATTTTATCGAACATTTATGTCCCTGATGTGATCTATTCCAGTTTCACAATGGAAAAAGATAACGTCGATGCTCGTTTGTTGGATGCGTCTTTTCGTGATCGGCAAGAGAGTCAACGACGCCTGTTAACTCCAGTAAGGTGCTCGACGCATCATCAACGTGATATTTCTGGCGCACGCTCCAGTGGCACTCGTAGTCGTAGCAGGTCACGTAGGCGAAGTTTTCGTGAGAAAGAGCTTGAAGTTGAGCAAGAACGAGAACGACTACGAGTACTTGAACAGGAACTACGCCAGGAACGTGAGAAGATAACGAAGGAGCGTGGAAATCAATCTGGTGGCAGGCATAAGAGGAATGCGAGCCATCATCATTCTGAGAGTCGGCAGCGCAGCTGCAGTCCAAGCCGGTCACGTCAACGCGAACAACGAGCCAAGCGGAGACGAGGTTCACGTGAGCAGAGCAACGATAGTCTGCATGGCGACCATGCACTACAGGATATAAGGTCACGTACACCTTCTTTTACCGTCAAAGATGTTATGGACTTGGTGCATTCTATTAAACATGGTTTTACATCTCAGCCGTCTACAAGTGCATCAATTTCCAAAAACATTGATCATAAAAACATTCTCCCCAATTTTGACCCCTCAACGAAAAACCAGCGCATTGACATTTGGCTACGTAAAGTAAATGAATGTGCTACCGTATACGGCTGGGATGATAAAACAACGATACATTTTGCAATGCAAAAGCTTCAGGGTTTGGCCAAAGTTTGGTATGAGGGGCTAAACACAATTTTGCATACATGGACAGAATGGCAAGATAAATTGATGAGTGCTTTTCCTTGCGAGCAAAACTATGGCCAAATCTTAGAAGATATGCTTAAGAGAAAAAGTAAGTTTGGCGAACCAATTGAGGTATATTATTATGAAAAACTTGCATTGTTAACTCAATGCGATATTACGGGTAAACGCGCTGTAGATTGTATTATCCACGGTATCTCCGATAGGACTACGAAATCTAGTGCATTGGCGCTTCGTTGTTCTCAGCCTGATCAGCTTCTCCAATTCCTAATGAGCAACAAAGAAAGCCAAACCTTGGATCGTAATTTTGGTAAAAACAACTCTAACCAATCTAGTTCTAAAATAAATCAAAATAAATCCATTCAGCCTCAGGGTCTGTTCTGCTTTAATTGTAAGGAACGAGGTCATCCCTTTTTGCAATGTCCGAAGCCGCTAATTAAATGCAATAAATGCAACAAAATTGGTCACAAAGGCGATAATTGCAGGCAAGATTCTAGGTCCGATAATATGATAGGTAAAACTGGAGCGCCATCCAAAACGATGTGCATTTCAAGCTCTAGTCCCAGTTCAAAATTCATAAAGCTAGTTACGATTAATGGTAGGACTGTAGAAGCATTTATTGATTTCGGTAGCGAAGTGACGTTGGTTAAAAAGTCAATAGTTTCAAGTCTTGGTCTGGTGCATGATCAAGTCCCGTCAGTTATGAAAGGATTCGGGAATCAGGTGGTCTCATCGTTAGATAATGTGTTGCTTGATATAGTGGTAGATGGAGTTGATGCGAGGGTAGCTAGCAGAGTTGTTGAAGATAATCTGTTAGATAAACCTATACTAATAGGTCAATCATACACAGAGCAACCACATATTCTTGTGTTCAAAAATACACAGACCTTGCAATTTAGTAAGTTGCACACTGAAATCCCAATGATTTGTTCTGAGCCGAATAATGCTCTACTTGCTGAAATAATAATCGCTTCTGATGTTGAACTTCACGGACCTGCATCTATAAAAGCTCGCGTAGGTTCCGAATTTAGTGGCTGTTTAATGCTGAGCAGCAACATCGTAGGGGGTCCATATCAAGAGGTTGTGGTTTATGGTGGCGTTTACCAGGTCTTGCGCGGGAATTTAGACATTGTTGTTTATCCATTTTCCATACCGTGTAGATTACGCAAGGGATTTGTTGCTAGTAGAGGAGAAAAGGTAGATTTTGTTCAGAGAATAGTAATGCAACCTCCAGGATTCGCAGAGTCGGGAAATATCCCAGATAAAAGCGGTGATCATGATATTCGGGAGAAAGACGTACGCATAGGTGATTCTGTATCAAGGGACGATAGACAAAGGCTTATGACCATACTTAAACAATATAATCATTGTTTTGCCTCGAATTTGAAGGATTTGGGTTGTACAAAGGTTACGCAAATGACAATTGAGTTAAATAGTCAACGTCCTATTGTTTATCGCCCCTACAGGTTATCTCATCATGAACGTGAGAAAGTGCAGTCTATGTTAAGTGAAATGTTGGACGCAGGGATCGTTAGAGAATCGGTATCGGAGTATGCAAGTCCTATTATTTTAGTTCGTAAAAAAGATGGCAGTTTTCGAATGTGCGTTGACTATAGAATGTTGAACTCAGTAACAGTAAAGGAAAGATATCCGATGCCGATTATAGACGATGAAATAGCAAGATTGTCTGGGCAAGCGTGTTTCATAACTCTTGATTTAGCATCTGGGTATTATCAGGTGCCTATTTCAGAACCATGCAAACATCTGACTGCGTTTGTGACTCCAGATGGATTATACGAATTCAATCGTATGCCATTTGGTTTGGCAAACGCACCAGCAATTTTTCAGAGATTGATTAATAAGGTCCTAGGGTCGGCTCGATTCACTCATGCTACAGCATACATGGATGATGTGCTTATTTTTGGTAAAAATGCTTCGGAATGTCTTGATAAGCTCGAACAAATTCTGAAGCTGTTAGAAGATGCAAATCTTAGGTTAAATTTGTCAAAATGTAATTTTTTACACGATACTATTGATTATCTTGGGTATGAGATTAGCTCGTCAGGAATTCGACCAGGTGAAAAGAAAATTCAGTCGGTTATGAATTTTCCACGACCAGTTAATATTCATGGTGTTAGGCAATTCCTTGGGCTTGCAAGTTATTTTCGAAAATTTATAAAAAATTTTGCTCAGTTAGCATCGCCTATAATGAAATTATTAAAGAAGGACTCCGCGTGGTTGTGGGGCAAGGAACAAGAAAATGCATTCCAAGTGCTTAAATCTCAATTAATAGACAGACCAGTTTTAGCCATTTACGATTGTGACGCAGAGACGGAATTGCATACCGACGCCAGCAAGGATGGCGTTGGAGGCATTCTCTTGCAGCGATGTAAGGATAGTGGTTTTCTTCGACCAATTGCTTATTGTAGTAGGCGAACGTCACCGGAGGAAAAATATTATCACTCCTACGAATTGGAAACGCTGGCTGTTGTTCGTTCATTAGACAAATTCCGGGTCTATTTATTAGGTAAGGAATTCAAAATAGTCACAGATTGTAGTGCTCTTCGTTCCACTTTCATGAAATGCGATCTCATACCTAGGATAGCACGTTGGTGGCTTTTGCTGCAAGAATTTAATTGTTCCATTGAATACCGACCAGGCACTAAAATGTCTCATGTGGATGCGTTATCTCGTAATCCTATTTCAAACGATTCTACTATTGATTCCTCTAGTCTTGGTGCTCAAGTTATGGTTATTAGTAGCGAAGACTGGTTACATACCCTTCAGCTAGGAGACTCTGAATTAGAACGTATTAAGCAGGTTTTAGAAAAAGATTTAGATCCCAAGAATCTCCAATATATCAAAGATAACTATGTTATTCGAGATAATAAATTATATAGATATGTTAACAGCAATAAGGAAAACGTTCGCTGGGTAGTTCCAAAAGGAGCGAGGTGGCAAATATGCAGGATGAATCACGACGATATTGGTCATCTAGGATTAGAAAAAACTGTGGAAAGAATCAAAAGTAATTATTGGTTTCCAAAAATGTCACGGTTTATCAAAAAGTATGTATCCGCTTGTGTTGATTGTGCTTACACTAAGAAGACGTCGACTTCGAAGGACGGGTTATTGCACCCAATTGAAAAGGTAGAGTCACCGTTCCACACCCTGCATATTGACCACCTGGGCCCCTTTGTTAGATCCAAACGAGGAAACTCCTATCTTCTAGTAGTGGTAGACTCTTTTACGAAATTTGTTTTTATAAAGCCAGTTCGAAACACGAATACACAAAATGTAATTCGTGCCTTGGATGACATATTTTATACATTTAGAATGCCTGACCGCTTGATCAGTGACCGTGGCAGTTGCTACACGTCTAACTTATTTAAAAGATACTGTTATGATAAAGGTATAAAACATATATTGAACGCTGTCGCGAGTCCCAAGTCAAACGGCCAGGTAGAACGATACAACCGAACAATCCTAAATTCATTGAAAGCGTTAAACCTGAGACACGATGAGAAGGAATGGGACAATCAGTTAGGGAAAATACAATGGGGGCTGAATAACACTGTCCAAAAGACAACCGCTAGAAGACCATCCGAAGTCATGTTCGGTACGGTTATGAACAGTGAAATCAACCCTAATCTAAATGAGATAGCAGACGTGACTAGGGAAAATATAGACGTGACCACCATCCGAAATCAAGTCAAAAAAAGAATTGACATTGAACAAGCAAAACAGAAGCTACGTTACGATCAGAACAGACGTCCAGCCAAAGTATACAATAAGGGAGATTTAGTTAAAATTACTAAGGTTACTTTTGGTAATGATGGAAAAAGTAAGAAACTTCTCCCATCTTACATAGGACCATACCGAGTCACTAAGGTTTTAGGCCAAGATAGATATAAAATCGCAGCTATTCCCGGTTTCAGTAATACTACAAATACACGCACAACCACTGTAGCAGCTGATCGAATGCTGCCGTGGGTCCATGTAGCTGCATTACAACTAAATAAATCGGAATCCAGCGAATCTAGCGATGAGGGCGAACATAGTGATACATGTTATTAGAGTAGGATTCTTCAGAATAATTATTACAGAATGTTTTTATATAATTGTTTCAGACCGAACGTGAGAATTGATTGGTTCACGTCATCGGTTATTACACTATTGGAGACTTGACGTGAGAATTGATTGGTTCACGTCAAGAGTAAGAATACAATTGGAGACTGAGCGTGAGAATTGATTGGTTCACGTCATCGGTTATTACCAAATTGGAGGCAAGAATTGATTGGTTTGCCAAGGTTTTGGGTCACTGATCAGACGTGAGAATTGATTGGTTCACGTCAGGAGTAAGAATACAATTGGAGACTGAGCGTGAGAATTGATTGGTTCACGTCATCGGTTATTACCAAATTGGAGGCAAGAATTGATTGGTTTGCCAAGGTTTTGGGTCACTGATCAGGTGTGAGAATTGATTGGTTCACAACTTGATAGAGTACGTAAGTTCAGTAGCGAGAATTGATTGGTTCGCCTAGCATAAGCATTAGTTCTGAACGATTGACAAATAGTTCATAATCCAAGATTTAACAAGTCCTTTAGATCTACGCATTGTTGGTGAGAATTGATTAATTTGCTAAAATTGTGAAAAATTCCCTTTATTTTTGTAAGACTGATAGTATCAAAATGTATAGTACCTACTATGATCCTCATAAATGCATTCATAATATTTATGATAACTATTGTAACAAAATAAGTACTTTCTTAGTTTTTAAGTCTTGTTTTATTATTTATTTATACAAAATTGATAATCATGATTTTGTTTGTTTTTTTTGTGAATGGGTAATTTAAATACTATGCCATAATCGTTTTACTTTCGTAAATATATAAAATTAACAATTTAATATGAAAATCAGTTTGGAAGTCCTTTTATACACTAAAATTATTATAATTTTTTTTTTTGTTTCTCGTTTGTTATGAGTTCTCTGGGCCAAGAGTGTAGGGTTTTAAAGTTACCACCTGGGGCGTGCATGAGGACATACACGTTGTCAGGACGGTCGAGTGTAGGGTTTTATAGATTTTAATAGTAATTTCTTATTTATGGGAAGTGGTAACACTGGCGAACTGTCATTTTAGTGGTGGTAGCAATCGTTTATAAAAAGGCGTACTTGGCCGAGAGAGCTCAATTTTAGAAAAGCAAGCAGTGTGATCATATTGTAAACAAGTGAAGTGAAGATTAAAGTATCAGTATCTACATTTCAGTGAGTTTTATTACATTTGTTATTGGAAACATTTTCGTATATAATATGTGATATTTTCGTGTGTCACATATTCAGCATTTAAGCCGACTTGCTAGACGGTCTGGCTACAAATATAATCTGAAGTTACCATTTATGCATATTTTTGTAAATAGGGGTACAAAGTTTTTGCTTCACACATTAACACGTTAATTTTTTAGTCGGTTTAAACTAGATATAAGTTCCATATCTCCCATTGAAGTTTCAAGCTCCCTGTGAAGAAACACCAAGATTTAATTACGTTCTATGTATATTATATAATAGCAATTGCAGAAACAAGGCAAGACATAAAGAATGATTTTCAATGAGGTACACTTTATTATAAACTGCTTACTTTTGGTAACTATGAACCACAGGCATTTCAGTAAAAACGATGCTTTTCATATCTATAGGTTATTCAATTTTGTGTTTAAAATGTTTATTGCGAAAAATATCATTTCAATGTTTTAGTCATCACCATAGAGACTAATCTAATATCTCTGAAAAATTCCATAAATTAAAACATCTTATCTTTACTACATACAAAATCTCGACGTTTTATTAAGAAGTTCCATATTTATGGATGAGACCCTATTCTATTCGGGAATAATAAAACAGAAATCCCGAATCTTGGGATTACTTTTAATGAAAAACTGGAAGGTTTCCGAGGGAGTCCCCATTGGCATATTTCTGTTCGTTTTGTTCATTGATAGTCGGGCGGACGGATTCCTTAAATATACCCGCTATTAGATTGTGTCCTGTGTGTTAATGAGAAGCGATTACAAGACTAACTTATTTATAAGAAGAACGATATACAAACATTACATTATATAAAACATGTTCAGCCTAAACCGTTCCCACAACCGGGATAAAGCCTTACTTTAACGGTAAAAAATAATAGACCTTGAGGGAAAATATGCATCATAAATGCATTGAAAACGGCCATCGCGAGTATAATGCTGTGCTACCATGCGAGGCAATGATACAGCGTTAATTTTCAGCGAACAGTCGGCGCCGAAGTGATGACGTCAGCTGGTGTTCTATAGTATGTTACAGAATTATAATGACAAGACAAAAAATAAATAACGAATTAGTAGGTATAATAAAATATAATAAAAACACATTATTTAAATATTTTTCAACTCTACAAGCTAACGCTTACGCACTTGTAATGCTCTATGTTAGTTTTTTATATTTTATTTTATTATTCAACAGTCAATAATGTCTGTATTTTTTAAATGATAATATGATAATTTGCAATGTGGGTAGAACTAACATTACTAGCAATCTTGTTAACTCTTCCAACTAAGCTATATATACTTGTGACTGGAATGGGTTCACGGCAATTGCGTAATGGGTGGGAAACCTCTTAGCCATTAGGGTATTGCCACTTATTAGAACTATGTGTATGATTTATTAATACTTTAACTACATGTATCTGTCTAGCCTTTTCCCAGGTATGTTGCGGTCGGCTACCAGTCTATTCAGATGTAGCTGAGTATTAGTGTTTTACATGGAGCGACTGCCTATCTGACCCCCACAACCCAGTAGCTGGGGTAACTTGATACCCCTGGCCCCTGGCCAGACCAGTGTCATATTTTCTGGCTTCTGACTACCCGTAACAACTGCCAAAGATGTCCAAATAACAGCCGGGACCAACGGCTTAACGTCTTTTCCAAGGCACCTTTCAAAGCTTCGGGCTACTACTGGGATATTAATTTCTTATAGATAAACCCAGTAACATATTTTGTTAGACCCGTGACTCAAACCAAAGACCTCGTGTAGTCCATGGATTATACAATATGTAACAAAAACCCTGTTCAATCCAATAAAGGCATATTATATAATAATAATAATAATACCGGTGGGCTACTATATTTTTATATTTTTAAATGTGTTTTTTTAGAAAATATTTAAAAATGTAATTTATATGTATATAATTAGAAATAAAGGAAATAATAAGAGGCTTACTATAAGGCGCAATATTTACTGGAAAAAAATGTCTTAAAAATTTAACTCATAAAAACCAAAAGTTATTGATTTTTTGAATTTTATAATCCATGCAAAATTTAACACTGAATATGGCAAATTTTCATAAGTTGACAACACTCCACCCGCTCAGGCGGATTCTTTGATACAAAACTGTAGGACGTCGAGCGATCAGTGTTGCCTTTGATCAGTTTTTACGATGCCGAATAATACTCTTAAGGATCGGACAGGGTTTTTGTTCCGTGCTGTATTACTTTAACATAAATGTCTATTTTTCCATATTAGTCCCGCATCCGCTCCTCGCTAGCACCTACAACAAACCCTAATGCGAATTATTAAAGAAAGCCACGCAAAGACCGAATAAAAATGTACCTATCGCGAATACGAATGAAATGTCCGTAATATATGGAGAAAAATTGGTTTTTACGCTCATCGTTTCATAGCCTTCAGATCCTACTATATAATGTTATAAATGAATGTTTAGAAGTGTGTTTGTTGATCATGCGTCTAGAATTAAACGGATTATTAGTAAATTGGTTTCCGTCAGCGGCTTTCCTTGCAAGCCAGAAGTTAACCTTACAGACACATGCTCGTGTTACATACACTGTTTAAAAATCAAGGTAACAAACTACATGTGTTCAAAACATCCAAATCCGTTCAGACGTTGAAGAGTTAATCAATTGTACCTCACAATATTTATGACTACCGTAAAACGCTGCAACTTTGCCAACTAAGCCCAAATTTGCCTATTTCGTTTAATTAACGATATTTCGCGTTTGCTTCGTTTTTTCTTATTTTCTACCATTTGGTAGTGATTTTACATTATTAGGGTAACATATTTTTCATTTTTTGTAATGGTAAATTCATTATTATTCCGTTAGTTGTACGACAAATACCGGTGCGACTGAGTGAAAATTTTTAGTGTCTTGTAACTTTTGAAGTTTTAGCTAAAGAAAAGGTGTTTTCGTGCAGCTATAACATTCCAGGGTAAGAAAATACTATCTACTTTCCGTATTACTCGATATTTTTGTTAAAAGGACACGATTTCAATAAAATAACTTAGCAGGAAATGTTGTGCACTGTTTTGAAAACTTGAGTGACACAACTTTGCCTGGGTCTAGGGATGTCACTAGTCGGATTTTAATAATTATATATTTTTACTATGTAAATGTTGTATTAGCATGAAATTTACACAGCTTCGAACCCGGTCAAATCGACACGTAAGCGCTTGCATGCACTAAATTCCCTTCGTTTTACGATATTTTATTGCATAAATTGTTAAAGTTCCGAAGTCGGGTGAAGACACTGACTACTGTATAAACTCAAATATTCTGTGGAAAAGCCACTTTTTTAATTTTTTTATTAGTAATTACGAGTCAGTATTGCTAAAAAAGCATTATATTTGTGATTTTTACTCATAAGTGGAATTTGGTTTTATTTAAAAAAAAAATGAATAAAAGTTTGAGAAAATTATCCGTATTTTTTTGGACAACCCTTGTTTCAACGACATTTTTGTATGAAAAGTTTGTGGTACCTGCTACAACATTGCCTATCAGCAGTAAAAAAATATTCAATACCGTCATGGCAATAATATAACTGCCGGGGACAAGCACGTGTCTCTTGTACACGGAAAAAAAAATACTAAAAAGATCAACAATATATTTATTGAGATATTCTTCTAGGCAAAGTTGTGTCTTTTACCTACAACTTTGCCTACGACTTTGAGTGTTTGTAATTCTGAAAAACGGCGTGATTTAAATAGATTTGGGTTCTACCTGTTAAGGCATAAGGTCTGTTTTCCATCTGGAAGTCTGTAAAAGCCGCAATAATAAACAGGTTCAGAGATACGAACAAAAAACGTCAAAATCCGGGCAAAGTTACAGCATTTTACGGTATTACTAGTAAGCAGAACTTTCCACACGTTTTTGTCACCAGGAATATGTTTCAGCATAGAATAGATATTTATTCACTTGTGAAAACTTTTTACTCTGGTAATAAACTCTGTACATAAGAGATCTTTTATAAGTATTATTCGTAGTATTTTCTACAAGTCGACTCTACTTACTGCTTTCTTAAGTTGACTTTATGTGCTGGGACAAAACATGGGAGTTGCAATTTCATGTAAAAACTAGTAGACAAAAAACACAAATATAACTAAAATTGGAAATTTTAAAGAGAAAATCACAAACTGTCAAATCATTATTGGGAAGTTTCTACCAATTTTTTTGCGAATGTCTTTAAGTACCGTCATCTTTAAGATAAACTGACATTAATTTTATATCATTGATGGTGCCGCGTTTGACCACCACCTCACCTGATAACTAGTAAGTAAATTGTCTTTTCATATGAAGAGGTAGTGAGAAAAGAGATGGTCGATACAAAAAAAAGAGGAGTAGATATTCTCGGAGCGGCGGTGTGATGGATATCGTGGAAGATATTTGATGGTAGAAATATTTATATTCATCCAAGCAAAGTCACTGGCAAAAGTTAGTAATATAATATCTGTGACTCTGGGGATAATCGTGACTTGAAGGGTTTTTACGGCGCGTGTTATGTCATTTGAAAATCTTGTAAGATGTTACAAGGTTTTTTAATAAATAAATGGCGATGAGATATGAGACAGAATGAAAAATTGTATTCATGTCATGTGAATTCGGCTTTTATTTTGAAATATGAAAATTATACGTGTATGTGAGGGTTTTTTAGGATTCTCATATGAGCATAAACATAAATTCTTTATTTCGGACTAATAAAATATAAAGTAAACATAAGTTGAAAAAGGTAAAGCAGATGATAATGATAATAATCTAGCTTCTAGCCCCTTCTAAAGTCCAAAAAGACTTCGCACTTAATGAAAATAGTAAGAATAGGACATTAGGGGACAGTTGCGATCATTGGACTAGCTCTTTCATTGGACCACCATGGTATTTCCAAAACTATCCAAGCTAGCAACGGCGTAACTAGTCGAAACGAGTCCGTGCCGGCTCAGTTGCATTCCCCTCTTACCTCAGTGACACTGCGGCACGTGGCGAGGAGTGACACGTGTGGTTGTCTTTGCGGCGGTCAAAATCTTATTATTTGACTCGGAACAATTTGATGTAAGTATCATTCTATTCATATTTGTTTGTGTGCACTGGTATGAAATATAAGTTAATTTAATTGTCATTCCATGAGTGTTATTAAATTTTGTCTAATCATGTCCATGTATATTTTAGATTTTCTTTTCTTAACGAGTACCTTGTTGCCATCAATGGACCTCACGAGTGTTCCACCGTTGGACCGGTCCAATCATGGCAACTTTTTATTGTATTTTTTTTTTTTGTCATAATTATGGGAGTAGGCTCCGAGTATTTCACTAATTATGGAAAAAACTTTTGAAAAATCATTATAAATTTATAGTTTCAGAACGTTGCTGAATAAAAGAAAATACTTTACTTGGAATGAAACTAGCATGAACCTTGCTGTAGAATCAGTAAGAAAACAAAAAACTGGTTTAGATCTCATTAAATGTGCCCAATGTAAAATTTAATTAGTAACTAAGTAACCTATAACTATAGTTTGTGGACTTGTCGTAAGTATATAAGTATTGTTTGTCTCTCCTCGTATGCCATAATTTAATAATATTGATAATTGTAATAAGTTACCTTGATTGGACCTCTAGAACAAATTTCCCGAAGTCCATTGATGGCAACCTGGTGGTTCAATGAAGGTGCCCATGGTCCAAAGAAGGTAACAGCCCAAGATTTAGTTTTCTTCGTTTATACCAAAAAGTGTAAGCCCAAATTGTTTGTGCGTTTGATTATTATAAATAAAGGTCCTACGATATAAAAATAATAAACTACTTTCATTTTATCACTTATATTTTTTAAGATATCGCACCCTTCCTGTAAGAAAGCGGTAAGTGAATTCGGACAACTTTTCAGGAGCTTAAAAAATAGTGTCCAACATTGTTAAAAAAATCCCAGGAGTACCTTATAAAGAACAAAAGATGGCATTTAGCAGCGGCGAAATGATAAAGTTTCCGATTTTTAATTGTGTTATGTATACTGTGAGATAAAGTTGAATTATACGGTTACCTAAATAATCCCCGAAACTGTTACAAAAGATGGCCGGTGTAAAAATGAATATTGCTTTGTTATGATCTTTGGTGTACCGCATCGGCTGCGTTAAGTGTAGTTATTCCATTATTCATGTTACAATTTTAGGCTAGTCTGAAAGTGTAAGTATGAATTACGTAGTTTTTACACGAAAAATTCATTTAAGTAAACAGAAATACATACTTTATGCATGCGAAAGTATCTACGTTTTGCTGGAGCTTCTGAATAAACTTGTTTATTTATTGGAAAAATATTCAAATAATGAAGTGTGTCATCATAAACTTCTATTTTTAACCGACTTCTAAAAAAGGAGGAGGTTCTCAATTCGGATGTTTGTATTTTTTTTTTTTTTTTTTTTTTTTTTTTTTTTATGTTTGTCCACGCATAACTCCGTCGCTTGCCAACCGATTTGAAAAATTCTTTTTTTGTTGGAAAGGGTATACTTCCCAAATGGTCCCATGAAAATTTTATCGAAATCGGACGAGCCGTTTCTGAAAAATCAAAAAAAGTCGAAAAAAATAATTTACCTTGATGATCTTTTCGTTTACTCTGCATTGCGTTTTTTGTTCGCGCATAACTCCGTCATTTACGAATCGATTTGGAAAATTCACTGACCCACTAAAAAGCGCGAAAATAAAAACTTTTTTGCAAAAAATAAAACCGACTTCCATATCAAAACACTACAAAGCCAAAAATAATTTTAATTTCGGAAGGCGGTGTGAAAAAAAAGAAAATACAAAACAAATAACACCGACTACCGAAATTAAAATTATTTTTGGCTTTGTAGTGTTTTGATATGGAAGTCGGTTTTATTTTTTGCAAAAAAGTTTTTATATAGTTACCATTAGTGTTTACTATTAAATTGGGAGGGTTTGTTTTTTCTTTTGATAATGTTGGATCAGGTTACAGCTTGGAGAGTCTATGGTTATGGGTGATTTTGGTTTTTTTAAGTGTCAAATCAATGTGAGGTTTAAACATTTTAAGCTTTAAATCGTTTATCTTCTATCTCTGTTTACCATAAATTACTTTGCAAACTATCAATGAACAATTAACAGTTATTCGTCATATTTTTTCGTTAAAGATTGATACTAGATGAGATTGAAACACAGGTCGGTGTTTCCTAGCTGATTTTGCTCAGAAGAAACAAACTTCCTTCGAGTTTGTTTCGGTAGTCAACGTCTCTTATGACGTCTAGGCAATCCGTGCTAACCAAATCATATGAGAAATATGTACATATAATATAGGTTTATGTCTGTGGTGCTTTTTGTTTATTTTATCGCAAGGTGGTAATCCTCGTGGATGTCTTCCGTCCAGGTGTGGGCGAAGTTGTCCAGTATGATTAGCATAATTTGTAAAATTACACTTTTTTGTGTAGTACGCAATTTGTGCGACGTAAATGAATGCGCCCTATGAGTATAAAGTACGTATCTCAACGGGTTATATATATTTTATTAATCGTAATATCTCATAAATAATAACACTTAGGTAGGTAGTTATAAATAAATAGTACAGAGTGAGTATTTATTACATAAACAAACATTGAACATACATATTATGATAAAAAATTTGCAAGTACGTTTAAAATATGGTTTTCCAAAATCTTTGGTCACTTTAACTAGATTAGGCCGGTATTTTCTAGCGGGCCCTGAGAAGAAACACAAAAACAAACTGATAGGGAAAAGTTTTTTTTTAATTCCACAATTTGTATGATCAATGATACCTACAATATAACATTACGAGTCTTTTATGAGGCACGAGGCTTAATTTTTTGGGTTTCGTAGCCAAACGGCAAAAAACAAAACCCTTACTTATATGTATATTATGTTTGTCTGTCCGTCTGTACCTATGTCGCAGCCAAGTCGCAGTTATATTATTCCTATAATATTAGGCCTACACTGTTGAAACTTGGTAGGTGGATATATTCGTGAACCACTTAACGATTTTTGTACAAAAATAAAAAAATAAGGGTGGCTTCCCATTCATGAAACTGGAACTAAAAAAAGTTCATTTTCATTAATCCCATACGTACAGGATGTCTACAGATAGGTCTTTAAAAAGACGTTGAGGTTTCTAAAAGCCATTTTTTTCTTCAAGTCAATCGTTTGAAAGATAGACCCTTCCAAAGTGGTAAAATGTGTGTCCCTTCTCTAACATTTAAAATAATACCATGAAAAATTGTAATATATATAATGGTGTAGATCTTAATAAAAACTTTCAATAAGAATTGGTTTGAACGAGATATAGTCAGCAATTTTTGAGATATATTACATTTTTTTAAACCGAAAATCAACGAACTAGGAATTAATTCGTTGCCGAAAATATAGTTTTTGTATTTCATGCAAACACTATTAAAAACAAAGTTATTTTGCGTAGTTACTATGGAATTCTTCATGGGCGAGTCTGATTCGCACTTCGCCATTTTTTTTAGCTTTGTACTACGGAACTCTTTGCGAGAGAGATATTGGATTTTCACTAGGCTGGTATCTTAAGAGTGGCGTGCCTGCTTCTTACAATTAAAAAACGCTACGATTCCATTCAAAACTTCCACCCGTATATGTCCAGTTCAACACTTTATCCTCAAGTAATGGTACGTCAGTTCGGCGTGTAGGCGCCGTCAATAATGTTAGTTCGTTTGTCCCTCGCTATATCGAAAACAGTGGGCGGTACGATTGAAAGACTGCGTGATTTGATTTGAAATCACGGTAGCTTATGGTTAGGTGATGGCTTCTCACTTATGGTGTGCGAGAGCATGGGAAACGAAATTGTTTGTGTATGGTGTTTGTACGGGAATTGTTTATTATAGTTTTTTTTTCCATGCGTCGCGCGTCGTTTGCCTTGTTAGATTAGGCGGAAAAAACTGCTATATTAAAAGGTTTTCAGTAGTATCCCGGAGTTTGGAGTTTGACGGTGTGATACCCCTATGCCTCGGACATAGGGTTGCCATCCGTCCGGGTTTTCCCGGATTTGTCCTAGTTTGGAGAGCGTCCGGGGGCGTCCGGGGGGTTTTTCCAATAAGTGTCCAGGTAAAACCCGGACACACATTGGTCTTACGGGTGCCAAAAATCACGATCTCTATTATTATTTTCCTATGGTATTTCATCTCTTTGTTTATGTTACGTTAATTAAATGAAAAGGAAGAGACTGTTATTAAAAAGTTCTCACTTTATCAGTAAATAAAAACCATAATTACCCATCGTTGTTTTTAGTTTGAAGTTCAAAAATATATTTTTCTACGGTGTCCGCGGAAAAACTGTGATTTTACCCAAATGTCCGGGGTTTATAAGTCTTTATCTGGGGCTGGCAAATTTGGTGATGGCAACCCTACTCGGACAGGATGTTAAGAATGGAATAGAGAATCCACCTTTACACTGTGCGTATACTTGTCCATTATAATGTCTGCTGAGATTGGCCGCTATAGCCGAAAGCGAGGACTATTATTTTGATTAAGTTTTTGCAGATTTATAAATACGCTAGTTATGCTGATATTGATGAATATCAGATACAGTACAAGACCTTTAAATATGTTCATGCAGTTGTCAAATACCTTGGACACATAGGTGTCCACATAGGTGTCTGATACAAAAACAAAACTTACTCTATTTCAGCCTAGACTTGCTGCTAATCCATTGTAATAAATCTGTTTATCATAATCTAAATCACATGCCAATTCATCTGCAATTAAACCAACAGAATCTTCACCTGTACCAATAAACGAGTCTCCCCGACAAGACCCGATCTCGCCCGAAGGCTCCCGATCTTAATCGAGGGCCGTTCGGAACGTTTTACGTTGCGTCCGCGCCGTTTATCAGTAACCTGATACTTTTACATTGAACCTAAGACTTTTATATGTCGTAAGAACCTTTTAGTTACGGAATTGAAATGTTTAACGTGATTTTTCATTGTGTACGTGGGTTTTTGGGGTCCGTCGGCCGTTTGGAGAATTTTTTGGTTTCATTGTCTTGATGTAAAAGTTATAAGAAAGTCTTAGTAGATATTATCATCTTAAAGGAACGAAAATAAGGTCTTAGCTTAATAACCATGCTTTTATAAAGTCTCGCCAATTCGAGCCACAGATAGAATCAAAACTAGTGGCATCATTTGGTGGCGGGGTGAGGGGAAGGTACCTAAAGTAAAACCAAAAGTGAACAAGAATTAAGCCATTAAGTTTGAATTGACAAATTCCCGATAAATATAACCCCAATTAGAATTTTTGACTACAGAAAAACCAGGAGTAAAAACCCAAACTCTTCTACTAGATCCAAACGAAAAATCCAACTCCAACCTTTTTTATTTCTCTTCGAATAACACAAACCCCTTTTACACAAAACTCAACACATGCTTTATTTCACCTGTTGGAAAGCACGTGTTAGATTGAGTTATCCTCTCATACCAATGTACGGAACCTGTGAATTATGTGAGACGCGTCCAGTGACACATACATGGGGCCAGTTTTTTATTTATATTTGTTGTTATGGGAATTAATTTGAATACCGTGGCTGGCAATTGTTTTGGAGTACAAAAAACTTACCAACCAAGATATGCTGTAGAGCTCGTGGCTACGTTATTTTCTTTTTTAAAGATAGCTAGCAATGTAGGTGGAAATCACATTACCAGCAATCTTGTTAACCGCTTCAAATAAGCTAAATATAGCGTCTGTAGTGGTTTCACGTCAATAGTGTAATGGGTGGGGTTCGAACCTGCGACCTCTCGATTACAAGTCCGACACCTTAGCCATTAGATAGACAGATAGATAAAACTTTTATTGGTCAACAGAAGACACAACACACAAAAGCACATTAAATATAACACATAAATTACAGAAAAAAAAAGGAACAGAACAAACGTATACATACAATCAAAAATATTATAAACGAAAAAAGAAACAAACAACCTTTAAAAATGTAACATGGAAAGCCGGTGCGGTGTGTGTCTCCAAATTGCACCAAATGGGAGTCCAGCTCAGCATGTGCCAGGCAAATATGCCTGACGCTGGTATTCTGCTGGATCCCAGTAGCCGTACCTACGGACGTCGAGCAGGTGGCGTAGGTACAATTAAATAATAAAAAGAACATGAGAGTAGGAGTAGTGCTATGCGAAATGGTTTGTGCAATATTGATAGGGGCAGCATTTCCGATACCGATATATTAGTGTTTAGTTCATAATTTTACTAACATTGTGTAAGATGTTTAGGCTAAGTCCGACTTCTTAGCCTTAGCTTAGGCTATAAACGCTTCATTATAACACTATTGCCGTGAACCCACTCCAGATACAAGCATATTTAATTTAGTTGGAGAGGTTAACAAGATTGCTAAAGTAATGTGCATTCTACCCAAATGTTTGGTCTCTTTAACAAAAAACATAGTATGGTCCAATTCCCACCACTAGGCGACGACCAGTTAAACATAACTAGAAAAAACTTATTTGCAACAAATAAAACCGACTTCCATATCAAAACACTACAAAGCCAAAAATAATTTTAATTTCGGTAGTCGGTGTTATTGGTTTTGTATTTTCTTTTTTTCACACCGCCTTCCGAAAGTAAAATTATTTTTGGCTTTGTAGTGTTTTGATATGGAAGTCGGTTTTAGTTTTTGCAATTTTTTTTTTTATACTGTTCACAGCTTGTCATGTACAAAAATTGTATGTCAATACTATACAGATTTATAGTAATTAAAGAAAAAGTTAAATTGCTGTGTTTCAATCATATTAATCGATTTAGATTATGTTTGTATGTGTACTAAGAAAAAACGTGCTGTAGAAGTGTAGAAGTATGTGAAATGAAGTGCCCAAAAGTTAAAAAATCGGAAACCTTCTATCAATTACTCAAACACAGAAAAAATTACCTTTGTTAATGTTAAAACATTTTGACTCGACACTGAGAAAAAAAAAAACAACCAGATTTCACGTTGCTTCAACAAGTTTTCGGGTTAAAATAGCGCCTACGTGCTGTTTGGTTGAAACTACAAGTTTGATCTTGTAACCGTGCATCCACACCGCTGTTACTTTTTGTAGATCAACGTTTCCAAATGTTACTCAGCAACATCCGACAGCAAAAAGTTATTTATTGTTAATATGTGTTGCTGTTTTAGTATAAGTCAAGCAACGTTGCTCTACAATCGATAATATTGTTAGATAAAGTTACCTCAAAAATGCAACAAAAAATATCACTGTCGATTAGTGTCGAAAGTAATTCTGTGTTATATATATATATGTCGCAGGTTTTTCATAAAATTGGGTTTTTGGTCAAAAACCTAGGTTTTTGATGAAAAACCGGAAGATGACACATTTTAAACTCAATTTCATCATAAACCTGCAACAATCCAGATTTTTGATCAAAAACCTGAACTACTTTGGGTTTATGATAAAGTTCTTGTCAAAATCACGGGTTTGCTTTGTTTTATGACAAATAAATTAATTTAAAAGAGCATATAAAGTCGGTTCACTCGCGGTGCACACAGCAAGCTCTCCCTAAAATGTAAACTACGCATTTTTACCACGTGCATACGCCATATTCTGACATACGCCTGTCCGGTGTTTGATCATGCTAGTCCGGCTCAGATCCATAGGATGCAAGTTATCCAAAACCGATTTCTCCGAAAGGCCACGGGCGCGCCCTGGTACTTGAGGAACGAGGATCTCCACGTAGACCTCAAAATCCCGACTATAAAGCAAGTGTTGAAACGCCATTCAGTGCGTTACTTCGCCTCTGCTGAAAACACACACAAACCCCCTGATTGTATCGGCCGCCCGATACACACCCTCAAAAATTCCTCGGGTTCGTCATCCGCGTCGACAAGAGAGCCGTAGGGAAACTAGCATTCTAAAGAAATACATAAACAAAATACGTTCCGTATTCCGGCCTCACCGACGAGGCCCATCGCGACGTCCGCGTACTTGTAACGTCAACCTTCCCCGACCTTTGCCAAACGAGCCAGCCCGCGATGCTGAGCCAGTAGCAATAAATAACCCCATTAATAATAATATGACCCAGCCTGACCCTTTGCTGCCCTCCACCAACGACTCCGCAATGCCGAGGCCCGTACTCCACACACTTGATTTTCTTCTGATAATATCTTCCTGCAAATTTGATGAACTGGGTTGTTGAAGGGATCAAAGATTCTGTGTGATTTATGTCAAAAAAAACAAAACATAATTATTTAATGAGAACATGCCGTTGAAAATTTATTAATGTCAGCAAAAAGAAAAATGAAAGCAGCTTTTTCGGAAAATTTTGGAGAAATCGATATTGGTGCTACAAATTTAGTTGATGTGCCGAAAATATATTTATTTATTTCATGTAAATGGATTTATATGTCATAAAACAAAGCAAACCCGTGATTTTTAAAAGAACTTTATCATAAACCCAGACTAGTTCAGGTTTTTGATCAAAAATCTGGATTGTTACAGGTTTATGATGAAATTGAGTTTAAAATGTGTCATCTTCCGGTTTTTCATCAAAAACCTAGGTTTTTGATCAAAAACCTAATTTTATGAAAATCCTGCGACATATATATTATTATTATATAATGTTACCGTGTTGCATTTTGTTGCTCCACAAATTTAACTGCGGTGTGGATGCACGGTAAAGTGTAACTTGTTGATCCTACAAGCTACGTATCATGTTATTTCTACGTTACATCAGGTCAAATTTACGTTAACATTTTCCGATTGTTTTTACAAGTTTAGCAAGTAGATTTAACATGCTCAGCACGTTGTTGTGTCATGACTAGCTTGTTGAATCTACAAGCAGCTTGTTAATTCATCTTGTTACTCTTACGTGCTGGGCATATAGTTCCAACATGCTCGCCTTGTTGTTTCAACATGCTTGACATGTTGTTGTGACATGACTAGCTTCTTGAATCTACAAGCAGCTTGTTAATTTATCTTGTTACTCCTACGTGTTGGGCATATAGTTCTAACATGCTCGCCTGGTTGTTTTTTTTTTATTTTCATTAAAAAATAGGTTCGCGTTTGACTACCATCTCACCTGATGGTAAGTGATGATGTGGTCGAAGATGGAGCACGCTTACCTAAAAGTAACCTGTTCACTCTTGACTTAAAGACTCCTAGGTTATAGCTATCGGGAAACACTGACTCCGGCAGGGAATTCCACTCCTTAGCCGTACGCACAATGAAGGTATTCCCAAAATGTTTTGTGCGTATGGGTGGGATGTCCACCATGTAACAATGGCGCTTCGCCGTTTCTCTCGTAGTCCGATGATGGAACGGGCTTGGCGGAATTTGACTGTGTAATTTCATCGCGCACTCCTCGAAATGTAACCGAAAGAAAACCGATAGACTTGCAACTCGTCGTCGATATTCAAGGCTCTGGACCCCGGCATTCATTGCCAATTGGCCAAACGAGCAGCCATCAATGACCACTCGAATGTACCGATCTCTTAGGAAATCTTCAATCCAAACGCAAAGTTGAGTGGGTAAACCGAAGGAAGGAAGCTTAGCAATAAGGCTATCGTGCCAGACCCTGTCAAAGGCTTTGGAGATGTCAAGGGAAACAGCAAGTACTTCCCCGTGCTTCTCAATGGCCTCACTACAGGTATGAATGGCATACGCTAGAAGGTCCCCAGTTGACCGGTTTTTGCGAAAGCCGTATTGTCGGTCGCTGAGGATGTCGTTGGCTTCTAGGTATGACAAGAGCTTACTATTAAGTACACGCTCCATACTCTTACAGAGTATGGACGTGACTGAAATAGGTCTGTAGTTGGCCGGGTCAGCACGACTGCCCTTTTTGGGTACAGGCTGTATGTTAGCCAGCTTCCATGCTTTCGGCACCTTTCCAGTCTCTAGCGAAAGGCGAAACAGGCGTGTCGTGCGCGTAAAGAAGTAAGTGCAGCTACGGGTCAGGTATTTATGACAACTGCTTGGAGAAACTACGTAACGATAGTAACGCAAAACAATCCCGCAACAAGTTTTGTGCAATAAGTAAGTAAGTGGACTTGCAAGACACGCCTTTGCAATAGTATCCAAGAACAAATGCCTATGTTTATTTACTTTTATAAAGTTATGTTAATTCTTCGTGTTAGTTATGGGTATGTGTATTTATGGCTTTATACCCAGGGAAATTTGTAAAATAAATAAATGGATGTATGTTTACATCTATATAAGAATGTAAAACTATTTTATTTTTTGTCGCAAAAATACACAATTTTTGTGACAGTACCCTTATTTTTAGCGCTAGCTTCATGAAAATTTGTGAGAAGGTGTATTAGAGTACGCTCGATTTTTTGCAATAATAAAAAAAATATGACGCAAGTTGAGTTACGCGACTCTTCCAGGAAGGGTGCGATATGCTGTCGTAAAGTTAAGGGGTCCATTCATAGCAACCTTCCCCTATATTTTATTTCGAACCAACAATACATAAAGTAAAAAACTTTTTTGCAAAAAATAAAACCTACTTCCATATCAAAACACTACAAAGCCAAAAATAATTTTAATTTCGGTAGTCGGTGTTATTGGTTTTGTATTTTCTTTATTTTTTTCACACCGCCTTCCGAAATTAAAATTATTTTTGGTTTTGTAGTGTTTTGATATGGAAGTCCGTTTTATTTTTTGCAAAAAAGTTTTTATTTTCGCACTTTTTAGTGGGTCAGTGAATTTTCCAAATCGGTTCGTAAATGACAGAGTTATACGCGAACAAAAAACGCAATGCAGAGTAAACGAAAAGATCATCAACGTAAATATTTTTTTAGACATTTGTTGATTTTTCAGAAACGGCTAGTCCGATTTCGATAAAATGGTCATGGCACTATTTGGAAAGTATACCCTTTTCAACAAAAAAAGAATTTTTCAATTCGGTTGGCAAGCGACGGAGCTATGCCCGAACAAACATAAAAAAAAAAACAAACAAACATCCGAATTGAGAACCTCCTCCTTTTTTAGAAGTCGGTAAAAAATAAGTTGGGAAAAGGTTAAGCATGTTGTTGATAATCCAGTTGCTAACTATGTCTACAATTTTTGGACTTGAGACGGGGTTAGCAAGGCATCGCAGTTTATTAAGATAGTCTAGTAAGAATAGAACATCTTCGCCATGGAGTAAGTCATTTCTTGATAAAATCAATACTTAATAGCAGCTGATATAGATTGATTTACTTAGTAACCCAATTTTCCTAATTGACTAAATTGGAAAAAAATATTTTATGATAATAGTACAATAATCTGATGGAGCTCACGAAATTGTCCCTTGAGAGCAGTTTGGCGAACAACTAAGTTCAAGGGCTTTTTTTAGGTATTTACCGTTTTCATTTAATTTTTGTACATGTCATTTCTATATAACAATGTTGTATGTTAATATTATCTGTGGCGTGTCAATGGGAATAATTAGACTGTTTTTTTATGTGATTGGCTCTTGGACAAGTTATAGTTTTTCAGCAATTATGATTTTTAAAGCATAAGATGTTTTGGGTAGATTGAATATACTAGAAAGTTTTTTTTCATACAAAAGTTGACCTAGGTGTTTCTTTTTCTGTTAAAAGATAGTTGCTGCTAATCGAAGAACATTTCTCATCTTATAAATGAGATTTTATCTGAGATAATGAGGTCTTTAAATAGGACCCGTGTACCTCAAAAACTTTTTCTTTCGGGGCAAATTCATCAAATGACGTGGTATTATAATACAGTGTATAATTAATCATCAAAAGAAAAACTTCACAGCCCTAATTCTTTGAATATACACATTCTAATAACTCATTTGCCACTGCAAAATTAGAGTATCAATAATTATATCACTATATAATTATTGATACTTAATCAAAATTAATTGCAGCTGATACAGATTGATATACTTAGTAACCCAATTTTCCTAATTGACTAAATTGGAAAAAAAAGGTTTATGATAATAGCACAATAATCTGATGGGGCTCACGATATTGTCCCTTGAGAGCAGTTTGGCGAACGACTAAGTTCAAGGACTTTCTTTAGGTATTTACCATTTTTCATTTACTTTAATTCTCATATTATAAATGAGATTTTATCTGAAATAATGAGCATCATCTTTAAATAGGACCGTGTATCTCAGAAACTTTTTCTTCCGGGGGAAAATCATCAAATGACGTGTTATTATAATATAGTATAAAATTAATCATCAAAAGAAAAAACTTCACAGCCCTAATTCTTTGAATATATGCATTCTAATAACTCATTTGCAATGATATAATTATTAATAATCAAATCACGATTCAATACTTAGTTTCATAAAAATAATTTATGTGCCATTCAAACTATATTGGAATGACAAAATCAAAATATCACTTTCAATATACACACAGTTAAGCCGGCGCTTGAACTTGTGTTCGAGCCAAATTTACAAAAGACTGCCATATTAATGACGCGCATTAAATTGCATATTGAATGAATATATTAGGTACACCGAGCACGGACAAGTCATAATTATTGTAAATTATTACGAACCGTCAAATTTAACAGTAAACGGTTATACTCACTGACACGCTTGGCATGTATCGAAAGTTTTCAGATTCCATTGTTTACCATTTTAGTTAATGCGAAATGTGTTCCGAGTTCAGGTAAGTTAGAATATTTACGGGCTTTATCTGCTAATTAACATAAAACCTTATTAAATTATTCACTAACCTTACTTATGAAACTCTCTATCCGCTGGTGAAAACTGGCAAATCTGTTTAGTAGTTTTTGAGTTTATCGTGAACAGACAGACAGATGGAGCGGAAAACTAGATTGTAGAAGGTGACAACACTGTTGGCGCAGTCAATGGTTGCTGCAGTGCGTGTTACGGGTACGATTCCTATACACGTACAAACGTTTAATGTCCAACAGATAGCTTTTCCGAGTCTCAGTGTTTGTGCAAATAAAATTAGAAGCTTTTAAATGCACACATAATAAGAAGAAATTCCTAGTGTCGTTCCAAATAAAAAATAAAAATCATCTCAAGTGACTGCTACACGCTGTGACGTTTCCATGCAGAGGTAATCTACATATTATATTCTAATGTGTCCAGCCTATCCCAAAATACATGTGAACTATGTAAACAAAATGACGATCAAAATAGAGTTCTGTTTTTAAATTATGTTTTTTTTTTAACGTATAATGTCATATTTTATTTTTATAGCAGTCAAAACTAACGATAATTTCAGTAGTGTGTGCTTTTATATTTATTGCCAGTGTCAATTATTGTGAATTCAATTTCGAATAAAATAAACATAGGCAATTATGAATTTGAAAAGCTTATTCCTTGATACTTTAAATGTTACACTCAACTCAGATGACTCTCTCACTCAACAGAATTGTGTGGTTTTCTTTTTCAAACTCTGAAGAAAAACTCATTTAATTTTATTTATTAGAGAATTCTTAGTAGTCGGTGAAGTGGTGATTTGCATTTATCTGCGCATAACTATAGCTTTTTTTATAAGCTTTGCATCATTTTTACCCGACTGCGGTGAAGCAAGGAGGAGGGTTATGTTTTTACCGCATATGTACCTATGTATGTATGTATTTGTGTATATCCGTTCCTTTGTTCCCTCATTAAACCCGTGAACGGATTTTGATAATTGATATGGGATTTGTCTTGATGGCGCGAGTTTTTTTGGATAGATTAAAATAAAAACAAATCACCACAACGGCAACCAGGCGCCATATTGTCAAAAATAAAATAAAAATAAAATCGACAAACGAAACTATGTCAACTAGGGTATCATTAAATAGATCTGTAAAATGATTTTGAGATTTCTTTAACCATTTTTCATTTTTAGCAACCGTTTAGGAAATATAACGTTTTAAGACGGAATTAAATACTAAAAAGCTGAAAATAAAAAAATAAACTCATCTAAAAACCCGACTGCTCAACTGAAATGGAAGAAACAAGCACATTTTTATTTTAAAAAGTGACAAGCAGGCGGGACCCATCCAATTTTTTTAAATTAAAATTATATTAGGTTCAATTGGGGCCCGCCTGCTTGTCACAAAAAAAAATATATTACTTGAAAAAGAAAATAATATTGTCACCTGTACAAAGAAAATTAAATGATATTGAAAAAGTAAATCATATTTTCATGTCAAAGTGTATATGAAATAATCATTATAATAACAAAAACAGAAATGAGTAATAAAAAAAATCAAATACAACAGATGTAATTGGAGCAGCTCAATCCCAAGATAGATAGATAGATAGATAGATTATAGTTTATTGTACACCAAAATTTTAACACACTTATTTAACAATATTGCTTATTCTATGGTAATAATGGCGGTCTTTCAAGCATTTTTGTCCGCAAGATAGTCTTTAACAGAATAAAAAACTTTCTGGCAAAGTTTCTGCTTCACAAATGATTTCAATTTATTGAGGCATATGACTGGGAAGTTTATTGTAAAAGCGTACACATTGACATCTCAATGAGCCCCCAATTTTCTCGAGCCTAGTTGAAGGAACAATAAATGCGTGCTTATTTCTAGTATTTATATTGTGGATATCACTGTATTTTTAAACTAATTTTTATTTTTATGAGTTTCCAAAATATTTTCATAAATATATTGACAGGGCAGTCATTATATTAATATCTTTAAACGTATCTCTGAGGGAGCATCTAGGTCTTAATTTATAAATTGAACGAATAGCCCTTTTTTGTTAAACAAAGACTGTATATCGGCGGCATTTCCCCACAAAAGAATACCGTACGACATTACACTATGAACATAACTAAAGTAAACTAAACGAGCCGTCTCTAGACCAGTTAAATTTCGGATTTTTCTAACTGCATAAGCGGCAGAACTCAGTTTTTTGGATATTTTATCTATATGTTAACTACACTGAAGCTTAACATCTAGAGTAATGCCCAATAACACTGTTGCATCCTCGGATAGAAGTTGTATATGAACCTTGTTACAATTAATAAATAATTCCACTTCTAAATCTTTAACTGACTCCTAAGTCACAGGTTTCCGCTAGTTTAGAAGGCAGAGTTTGCATTGTTTAAGACACCTTTTATATTTAAAACTGTACTGTAAACCTAACTTATAAGTTATTATAAAAAGTTATAATAAAAGTGTTTCTCGTTAAGTCAAATTACGAAAACGGCTGCAATGTTTCTTTTACTCTAGTCTAAATAGACTGAGATTGTCTCTCAACGACTTTTATTCTAGTAAAACTATTCTAAGTGTTTGCGTAGTACTAATGATTTTAGCCTACAACCACAGTAACGTGCGTTCCCACGCTACAATATAGAGGCGGCCATAACTTGGAGATATCCGCTGCGCTGTCCATCACTAACAAAGATTAGATAAATACTCTCTGATCATTAATCACGGAAGATCTATCTCTCTCATGTGAATATCACATGGCTTAGCGTTCTTTATGCATTTATTATTGCATGTTTTAATTGTATTTGATCTTCAAATACCGAACGGAATCAAATTTTCCTTTGTGAAAATACCAGTCAAATCAAAGCAATATTTATTTTACTGATATAAGAATTCAAGCAATAGTTTTTGCTTGAATTCTATTGAAAAAGTAAATTCGTTTCATTTCGATAACATAACCAGCTTATAATGTCCAGGTCTTCTCAGTATGAGAGGGAATAGTAATAGTAATTTATTTCTCCAAAAACATAAATACAGAACTATAGTTTGGCAGTGTATACCATTGTAAAATGTATGTAGCTTTTCTAACCGAACTAGGCAATGCCTGTGTTTCAGTTATCAATGCCATTTCTCAGGAGTTTTAATAAAATCGCCAACAAAGTGTTTACAATAGCATGGAGTACTTATTAGCTAAGATTAGAATTTAACACTAATTACAAAGATTAATGGGATGGGCCGTAATCCACCACCTGAGTGGTGGACCTGTGCCCAGTGCGGGTTTGTGGATGTCGTATGTGTTCGGATTTTAGATTCGTTTTCTGGTTCCCTTATGATGTTTCCTTTCAACTTTTTGAGATCAGTTCGCCCAACAAACAATATTATACACATAAATTTTATTTTATACATACCCTATCTATTCTATGCAACTTCATAAATATGTGAATGTATTAAAAGAAAATCGACTAATAATGTAAGCAATTACTTAAAAACCATTTTATCATAGTTAAGATCTGAATGAATAAAAAAAATCCTTGCACTGTCTAGAATATCCATGCATTACACAAAAATGTAACGTTTATTGTTTCCGCTGTTGGGACAGAGGTGAGACAACGTGGACCCAGTGCGGGCAGGCAAAAACGCATTGCAGTTTTAGGTCATTCTATTTTTCTCAAGATGTTTTCCTTAACCGTTTTTAAATCAGTGAAGATTATAATTAAATTATTACAGTACCTACGTGAAGTTGTTGTCTTGGTTCGTTCTTACGACCTTCAACTTGCCAAGTCAGGGCCACCCGTGTTCAGCGAACCGAACCAAACAACACATCATCGTTAGTAGCGATAGCGCGCACTTGTGATTTTTGTCACCGTGACTGTTTCGTCACTGTCACCGCGTCAATGAAAAATGCCAATTGTCACGTATCCAAATGCGCGCACCTTCATTAGGGTGCGTTTCCACCAGATATGTGCGATGGAAATGTGTCGTGCGAGGATGTCTAGCTGTGCTGTGAAAATGTGTGGGTGTTTCCACCAAAGCTGTGCGATGAAAATGTGCCTACGAGGATGTGTAGCAGAGCTGTGAAAATGTGTGGGTGTTTCCACCAAAGCTGTGCGATGAAAATGTGCCTACGAGGATGTGTAGCAGAGCTGTGAAAATGCGCATTAATGTGTGGTGCGAGGATGCGCAAACCTCGCAACACATCCTTCTCAACACACATTCCTCGCAACACATCCCTCGCAACACATCTCTCGCACACATCCCTCGCACACATCCCTCGCACACATCCCTCGCACACATTCCTCGCTTGTTTTGTATGCGCAAAAATCTAGTTCCGCTGAGCCGTTTCCACCAGAGCTGTGCTGACCGAGGCGAGGTAAATGAAACGATTCTATTGGTTCTTTACAAACACATCCCTCGCTACGCATCCTCGCACATCTCTGGTGGAAACGCAGCCTTAGGGATGATGTACGCGGTAACAGTGACGCAACAGTCACGTGATTTTTGTCACTTTTTTTATTGAAAATAGGTTCGCGTTTGAACATCATCTCACCTGATGGTCAGTGATGATGTGGTCGAAGATGGAGCACGCTTACCTAAAAGTAACCTATTCACTCATGACTTAAAGACTAGGTTATAGCTATCGGAAAACACAGACTCCGGCAGGGAATTACACTCGTTAGCCGCACGCACAATGAAGGTATTCCCAAAACGTTTTCTGCGTATGGGTGGGATGTCCACCATGTAACGATGGCGCTTCGCCGTGTGTCTCGTAGTCCGATGATGGAACGGGCTTGGTGAAATTAGATTGTGTAATTCCATAGCACACTCCCCGAAATGTAACCGATAGAAAACTGATAGACTTGCAACTCGTCGTCGATGTTAAAGGCTCTGGAGCTTTGATTCGACCAGTGAATCGTTGCCAATGAGTCTCTTGGCCCGTTTTTCGATCTCAAGTGCGCCCAGTTGGTATTTGGCAGATCCATCCCAAAGATAAGAGCAATATTCCATAACTAATTGTATTGGGTCCGCCTTCCAGTCTAACAGAATGTAGCTACCCGTAATTGCAACTGTTTATCTTACCTACGTAACCTAGTAACTGGGTAACACGATACACCTACTTTTTTATTTAAAACCCACCCTGTTCCTTCAGTTTTCCGTTATGGTCCGGGGCTTTGGAATTTTGTTAGAACATTCCACCAACCCAAGCAGGCAGTGGCCCTGTCTGGTCCCGCCAATGCTGCTGGCTGCTCTTTGAGACGTGCGTGGAAAACGACGCACCGCTGACGCGAGTCTAGTCCTAATACAATACACTTTAACAAGACTAGTGTCAGACTTTCTGTCTTCTGTACCGTACCTATGGTCAAAGATATAAAAATGACAGCCAAGATCAACATGCCTTCCGAAGAATGGAGGAATCTCGATATGTTAATAAGATGGTCACTCATCCACAGACAGATCTCGGCAAGGCTCGGAAGACCCGTGCAGCTGTTATTAGTTACCCAGAAACTTCTTTGAATAACCAAAATATACAATGGTTAATAATTAAAATAATAAACACTAAGTCTGGAAACAGTGCTCGACCGACGCGACGGTCAACACTGACCGTACGTCTTGACCGTCAGCGCTGACTGTCGGTTGTGAAAATGCATTCAGTGCTACGCCGAAGGCGAACTGCGACGCGTGTGTACAGTTCACAAAACGACGTACGGTCGGTCGCTCCGTCAGCGAAGCATTGGACGCATCCATACAATCTCATAGCTCGTCGGTCGACCGACCGTACGCGCGGACCGAATCACGCGCGTACGTCAGCGTAGCTGAGTGCGCATTCATAGGCTTGCATAGATATAGCTACGCCGACTGACGGTCAGCGCTGACCGTCGGTCGAGCACTGTTTCCAGCCTAAGCGTCAAATAGCCTAATCGCTAAGGTGTCAGAATTGTGATTGATAAGATTGAGGTACGCGGGTTCGAACCCACCCATTACACTATTGCCGTGAACCCACTCCAGACACAAGCATATTTAGCTTAGTTGGAGGGATTAAAAAGATTAATAAATAATAGTCTTCCTAACCGATTTCCGCCACGGCGGCTTATCTCATAACTGATTTAGCAATCTGCGCAGGAGATATTATAGTGCACAAGTATGTGCGCAGGTACAGGTACATTCTCTGATTGTTTACTCTCATAGTCCGATGGGACAACAATCCGACATGACCGGAGAGAGATCAGGCGCAGGACCTACGGCTTAAAGTGCTTTCCGGGGCACGAGGGTCATCACCAGTGATCGGAATAGGTAGAGCTATTTAGGTTCATTGACCGCAAACATTGATGTTAATATGGATATTCTACGGGATTCCGACTGATACAACGGGATTTTATTGAATTTCATTATTTTTGTCAATATGTATAGAAACGGTTTATGTAAGTCAATAAGCGCATGAGCGACTCTATTGATTATTTTAATTAAGATTTTATTGTAAATACAAATTGTTCTATTTGATAATGTTTTGATTTTCTGAGGAACAAATAATTTGTATGGTAATATGTTTTTGTACAACTTTAGAATAAAAATGTTTAAATGATTGTTGATTCTTGAATAAGAAATTGTTACTTAAAAAAATATATGTGGTTTAATGAATCAAGTTTATCTATTTATTATACTATCCTTAATCCTATCCTTCTTATATTTACCCGTCAGAAAGGAAGTGTAATCTTTCACTAGTCCCGAAAGCAAGAATAGTTTTTTTATGATTTTACTACTTAAAAATCAAATTCCTGGACTCGGGGAATATCCATATTATTCTAACCTATGGCAAGTACATAAAACAGCTCTACCTATTCCGATCTATGCCACAAACATCCAAACTCTGTGCTACTATTGAGAAATTTCTTACAGAAAAACCCAATAGCACTTTTTGCCCGACCCGGGAATCGAACCCGAGACCTCTTGCTCAGTATACGTGCTAAACCACTAAGCCACCAACATTTTTAGTAGGTACCTAATGTGTATACTAATGAGTAATGTGTTTTTTTTTATATATTAGACATGTACTAAAAGAATTCCTAACATCCAAATGTATCCTGTATTAAATTAATTTATAACTACTCTGTCAGTTATCCTTTGTCCACACAATGGGACCGGTGGCGGTCATTACGCGGATATATCCGCTCGTGGACCGCTAAACATGTGCTGATGTGAATAACTAATTGTATATTGTGTCTGTTGTGGACTGAGAGTAATTGTGTTTTGTGAGTCATAATAACAGCATTCTAGTAATTTTTTAGTTACATAATTATGATCATAGATGACGTGATCTTCAGAATCTTGTGTGACCCTATATTCGGGTCGATTTTCAAGGTTAAGCAAGACTTGCCGAAGTAGGTCCAGAGATGGGTCACCAACTTAATATATCGAAATCCTACATGCTTCGGAAAGCATGGCTGTTGGTATAGTGATAGACAAATAACTTGGCAAGTCGTTCGATGCGCAGAAGTCGATTTTTAGGTATCGGCGGTTGTCAGCGGGACGCGGGGTATGACGTAGCGCTGCTCCGAGCGCGCGATTGGTGCGTCAGTAGTTCTCGTTCCATTTGCTCCCGAATACACTTGCGTACACGAAAGTTGTACCATTTGTTTTTGTTACGAGTTGTTGTTTTTAATTTAGTTTTTGTTACGTTGATTCTAATGCCAGGACCAAATACCGTTTTACGCAGACTATTAAAATGTCGGAAAGAACAGTTAGACACTATAGTTAAGGTAGGTTGAAATTCCGCATTCGTCACTGTCTTTAGGACACCGGGAAAAAAGAAGAATAAAAGGCGTAGCAGTTTTATTAACTAATTGTGAAGACGAGAGCATATTAGTTTTAATAATTTTTTTTAAATATTTTTTTCACTTTTAAATGTATTTATGTATTATATCTATTTTATTTATAATACCGAATTAACTAATGAATTCTTCTTCTTTCTTTAACATTCTTCTGAACAGACATTATTAAAAATAAATGATGGCAATAACTATAGAATAATGGCAAGCAGTAAAAGTGTCCACTTTTTGGTTCCACTAAGTGCACGAAGCGCGAACTTACCCCCACTACACCAAAACCTTGCCAACTTACGCGCCGAGGACTATACAGGCTATCATTTATAAATTTTGACTTTCGTTACACGTAGTCAGAAAACAACAAATCTGAAAACAGTCTTCCAAGGGGTATTGTGCTTCCTAGCTACTGGGTTATGGAGGTCAGATAGGCAGTCGCTCCATGTAAAACACTAGTATTCAGCTGCATCCGGTAAGATTGGAAAACGACCACAGAATAGTTAGGAAAAATTATGATCAGTGTTGTTTGTAATAATTTACAAGCAACACTGAACATAATTTTTAGATAGTGGTCAAACGCGAACTAATTTTCAATAAAAAAAAAAATGCCTGATGTGATCTTTAGGGGCCGTTCAAGTATTACGTAAGCACATTTTTTTGCAATTATTAACCCACCCCTCCCCCCATGCTTACGTAAACATTGGTACAATTGATTGATTCATGAGCAGCAGTTACAAATCTTGAAATAAGGAATAGGTTTGGAATAGAAGTCTGTAACGCACATAATATTCATTTAAATAAACTTTACTGACGCGGAATTCAACAATTCATTATTTGTAGGAATCCCCGAAAGTGCATTACGTTTTGAAGCATAGACAATGTGTGTTTCCATATGTGTAAAAAATTAAATAATTACTGCTGACGTAATCACCATCTAGATCCCCCCATCCCCCATGTCATCAAAAATAAGCAAAGCAAAGACCCCACGCCCCCCTATAGTGCTTACGTAATACTTCAACGGACCCTTAAGATACGATTCCAAGATACGATTACGATACTTCCTGATCTTGCGCAAGAAAGTTGCATCTATAATATGCAGAGTGAGAGGAAGCAGCAATAGCATTCTGAAGGTTTTTGCTGAAAGTCTAAATGGGCCCACAATGGATTGGACATAAGGCTTGATAAACCTCCTGTGATGCCTTATTGTTTTTACTAACATAGTTTTTAAGTAATTTGTAAATACAACACTATGGGCCTTCGATGTCAGTCAATAAATAATTTATAATGATATTTATTATTTTTGAGTGACCTCAATTTTCCTTTATTTTTTCAACCGACGACAAAAAGAGGAGGTTATCAATTCGACGCGTATATGTATATACATATATATATTTTTTTAATGTATGATCATCGAGTACTCAAAGACGGCTGAACCGATTTGGAAAATTCTTTTTTTGTTCGCATGGGTATACTTTGAAATTGGTCCCATTATCACCAAAGTCAGGATCTGATGATGGAATCCTGGAGAAATCGAGGGAACTCTTCAAATATTATAGGCACACCTATGGCGTTTTGGGTATTTCTTATAGTAACTTGTGCAGTTGCTCTCAAAAAGTACCATTTAGGGAAGTGGAACTGATGATGAAGACCACAGAAGGCCGCCGAAAGTACTCAATAATAAGTATTGAGTGGATTGCGATTCGATTACTTGAATATGGATGTTAATCACTTTATGCTCGTCACAATGCATATGGTGATGTAGAGCTGATGGTGAAGTACCAGGAGAACTCTTCAACAATTAACGGCCCAGCATTGGGAAAAGCAATATTTTGTAAAAGGTTATAAGTAGTTGACATTTAGGCTCTTGTAACTAGGTAAATTAAAAATCATCCAACTAAAAAGAGTGAAATAAAAACTTTTTAACAAAAAATTAAACCGACTCCCAAAAAACACTGCAAAGTGAAAAATAACTTTAATTTCGGAAGTCGGTGCCAAAAACGAAAAAACAAAACTAAAGACACCGACTACCGAAATTAAAGTTATTTTTCACTTTGCAGTGTTTTTTGGGAGTCGGTTTAATTTTTTGTTAAAAAGTTTTTTTTAATAGTCATCTGAACTACAAATAAATATGTATTTAGATATATGTATCTTACATGTGTGTATTAATTTGTATTACGACTGCGCTGTTGTACCAAACACCATGACGAGTGGACGATTTTAACATTGGTATCTACAAGTAAGTAATGTAGTCATGTGATTTTTTAATACGCGTTGTCCTTATATCTTTTTTTTTTATTTATTTAAAATAGGTTCGCGTTTGACCACCATCTCACCTGATGGTAAGTGATGATGTGGTCGAAGATGGAGCACGCTTACCTAAAAGTGACCTATTCACTCTTGACTTAAAGACTCCTAGGTTATAGCTATCGGGAAACACAGACTCCGGCAGGGAATTCCACTCCTTAGCCGTACGCACAATGAAGGTATTTCCAAAACGTTTTGTGCGTATGGGTGGGATGTCCACCATGTAACGATGGTGCTTCGCCGTTTGTCTCGTAGTCCGATGATGGAACGGGCTTGGTGGAATTAGATTGTGTAATTCCATCGCACACTCCCCGAAATGTAACCGATAGAAAACCGATAGACTTGCAACTCGTCGTCGATGTTCAAGGCTCTGGAGCTTTGACTCGACCAGTGCATCGTTGCCAATGAGTCTCTTGGCCCGCGTCTCGATAGACTCAAGCGCGTCCAGTTGGTATTTAGCAGATCTATCCCAAAGATGAGAGCAGTATTCCATACACGACCGAACCTGGGCTTGATAGAGATTGAGCAACTGTTCGGGTGTGAAGTACCGTCTCACCTTTGCTAGGATTCCCAACTTTTTTGATGCTAGTATCTTTAAGGTTAAGCTTGTTTTAAATAAACTGGGGTTAAAGTTATCTATTTGTTACACTCGTTTATATAAGAAGCCCTTGTTATTTGTCATGCTGTTCAACAATGAATACATCTATTAATTATTAGTATTTAAATTTATGTAGTTGTGAATAATAAAATTAGATGATATGATATTTATTCTAAATGTACCAAATGTTGCATAATTGACTCATTGAATTGTTTTGAAATTCATATTTAGTATAATAAGTATGAATATTATTTTTGAATGTAACGGTCTGGTATTAATGTTAGTGACATCGCTCTATTTTAGGTACATTTAATCATTGCTTGTGGATATGACACAAGAACATAAAGATGCAGTCTAAAACAATATAATTATACCAGTTACTATAAAGCAGATGCATGACACATCTGATAGAAAGAAGTGTAAATAGAATTAAAAAAATACTTACATGACGTCACGATTAGCACAGTGGTTAGGCGTTTAGCGGCTGTGCTGAATGTCGCGGTTATTGAACCTGTTTCTGGTGTGGGAATTATCCCACACAAGAAACAATATTTGTAACGTCTATAGGTTTGGTTGTTTGTAACATCACAATCCTCACGATCAACGACAAAATCCCAGTGTGGGTCAACGTATAAAAATATCATCTTAAAACTTCTGGTATAATGTTTACTGAGCCAGTAATTATAATGTCCTACTAACTAATATAACAACATAACAAACTAAAGTTGCTCGTTGTTGCGAGTCATGTTACAGAACGTGACTTGCATCATGATGCGTAACATCAATATGTGCACACTATGTATTATTTTATGTATCGATACCAAACCTATCGCATCTGATTAGACAAAATAAACAAACAGACAGCTAGATGGACAATAAAGTGATCCTATAAGGGTTCAATTTTTATTATTTTGAGGAACGAGTTAAGGCGATGACTGTACTGGACATGTATTTTGTCTCTTCACTCCATTGTTGTTAAAGGGCCTTGTATACAGGGTGGCAGGGACATCGACGCGCAACCACTTGCCATGGATGCAGTAAATGATTCTGGACTACAATGCAGCGGGCATTGAAATTTTTCGTCAGCTTTTTCTTAATTTAATAAAATGAAGAAAAAGCCGACGCAAAATAAAAATAGTAAATTTTCTTGTTTCACTTAAAACAGCAATGTAAATAAAACTCGAAAGGGCTGCCTGAACAGCTGTGTTGCCCTCGCAAATGAACTCTAGCAAAACAGCTGATTAGATAGCTCTTTCGAGTTTTATTTACATAGCTGTTTTAAGTGAAACAAGTGAATTTTATTTTTTAATTAAAATCTCTTTGGGTTAGATAGAAACAATGATTTTATACAATTTTCAGTAAAAAGTTGCAGATAAAAACTGAAAAAATTAGAAAAAGTCGATGAAAAATTTCAATACAGGGGGGTCTAGAATCATGTACTGAATCCATGGTAAGCGTTTGTGCGTCGATGTCCCTGCCACCCTGTATAGGCATTAATATTTGTCGCTGAGTGTTTAGTGACTCAACATATCGTAAAGATGCTCGATAGAGGGGCGAAATACGTATTTAGGATAGGTTTGAGTTGCATGATGCATTGCCTTGCTTAGTGCGGGCAGTGCTGCATACAAGCATTAACTAGTTGTTGGCGATTCATTGCCGTGAATATTCATGTAAATTTTCTGCAAAGTGACGCCTGATTCTATGCTAAATTCTGTAAGTTTCGTTCAAATCTGAAAAGAGAATCCCAGTGTGTCCATGCATCTTTGTATATAATTTGTCTGTTAAATACATGCCTTCCGAAACAACAATTACAACACTCTCCCAATATTTATTCAGACGTGAGTGTTGTAAACGAAATAAACCTGTTCAATATTAATAAAATAGATGCAGCACAGCAAACTCATTTGTAATTCTCTCAATGTGCAGGACAAATTAATTACACCGACCATGCCCGTTTATGTGCGGAACCACGTTGGCTTTAATTTTAATATTAAAGTGTAATCGTTGGTACTATTTGGTAGGTGCTGTAAGCAGGAATGTTTTGGAGAAGCTCTCAATTGGTTCTTACTTGATATTATTTTTGTATGAATGATAATGTAAGTACCTACTCATTTGCCTACCCACAAATGTACATTTACAAAAAAAAAGATTTTATTACCATGCTTTATCTTACTCCTGGGCAAACGCTCTCCTCCACTCTTTCAATTATTTTTTCGAGCCTGCGCGTCCCCCCTCCATTTCTGACGGAACCTATCCAGTGCGTCCTGACATCTCCTTCGTGGCTTGCCGCGACCCTGCCTCTCTTCCTCATAGCATCAATTTTTACAGATATAAAATATTAGATTAACATTTTTATGCTTTCAGTTCCATTTCCTGCTTTCAGTTTTAGGAATCTCAGTAATAAGTTTCATTGTGACATGTGCATCTTATTTTGCGCCTATTTGTAACTGTACTTGATGAAAGAAATCATTCTTTTGAGTCTGTGATACTTTAACTAAATAATTTGAATTGTGTTCTGTTCAGCTTGAAATATTGAAAAAGCTTTAGAATAATGAGGAGCTCTTGGCTAAACTATTAATAGCCTTACGACCGATTTTCAAGGTTACGCATTGTTTGTCGAAGTTGGTCCGTGGATGGGAGAACATCTTAACAACAGACCTGATATTTTAACATATTGAGAGTGCACCACGCCTCGGAAGGCATGTTAAGAGACGTTGGACCCAGTAGTTATGATTGTAAAGTTCTATGGCAGTTGTGAAGCCAAAAAATCTGACAGCTGACGTGCCAAGAGGTATTGTTGAACAGTTACTTGATACCTATGCCGTGGTGTTTAGACGTTGACGCTAATATAAATTTGGTGAATGATAATACTTTTAAGTTAATATTAACTCATAATGATAATGTAATGACATAACTAAAACGATGGCTACTACTATGAAGAAATAAAAACAGTACAAATGTTTAATCATATTCTTAACTACTAATTATAATTTTAAAGTAGTTTTAGACCTGTGGTTAATCGTAAACAGTGCGGTACTTGCGGTCTGCGGTTAGTAACCACTAAAAACAATTGCGTAACCTTAATATGGGCCAGCTAAATAAAGTTGTAAACTGAACTACAAATTGATGCAACAACCAGTCCTCATGACTGTCAAACGTCAGAATGGCACTGACAGATGTCAGTAAATTATGACAAAAGCCAGAAAGATTGTCAAAAATATATTCAAAACATAATTAATTATGTATGTCATAATATACATCAGCAATCTCGAACACAATGTGTATTCCTCGAATACTCACACTTAATAATTACTTATTACACTGAATTCTGGCTGAAAACACTCGTATTTAACGAAAAGGTCGATCGGGAGATACTCGTAAAACGTAGTATGACAGTGTCCGATTTTAATGTTTTATTGAATTCACTGAAATTAACCTTAAATCGGATGCCCCGAAAATTACTCATCATTACGGTAAAAGAAGGTTAATATGATTACTGCCCGCAATTTTCTTTTATATTCTTGTGTATTATATGAGAGTTCCTTTTAATCTATTATTCCATTATTAGGGTTCCGTAACCAAAGAATATCCGACGAAACCCTATTACTAAACCTCTGCTGCCCGTCTGTCTATGTGAAGTTATACACGGTACGTATTTCAATAGTAGTTATATTAAAAAGAAAAAACAAAAGTATAAATACTAAGTAATTTTCTATACGAGCTATTGATATTTCGTTTTATGATGCCAAACCTTTCGTATGTGCATATGACTCGCATTTGACCTGTTTTTAGGGTTCCATAGCCAAAAAATGAAACCCTTATAGATTTGTCAAGTATGTCTGTCTGTCAGTCTGTCCACCCGTATGTCACAGTCACTTTATTCCAAAAATATTAGGACAACATAGTTGAAATGTCGTAGGCAAAATCGAAAAACGGTTCACAGAATACGATAGATGTATTCCGTGAATCGTTTTACGATTTTTATACAAAAAATAAGTGGGGGCTTTCCATACATAGAATTGTGTACGTGCAGTGTGTATTGAGTAGGTCTTCATAAATGACATTGAGGTACCTAAAACCATTTTTTCTCAAAGTCACTCGTTTAAATGATAGACAATTTCTAAAGTTAAAATATGTGTTATTGTAACTTTTAAAATAAGAGAGTGAAAACTCTAAAATAATATACGTATATGTGATAGACATCAAGGAAATCTTTCAACGAAAATTGTTTTGTTTTTCAAATAAAGTTTACTATCAATGTGGGTAAAATTCACATTATTAGCAATCTTGTTAACCCTTACAACTGAGCTAAATATGCTTGTGTCTGAAGTGGGATCATGGCAACAGTGTAATGCGTGGGATTCGAACCAGCGACTTCTCGATCACAAGTCCGACCACCTTAGCAATAGCAGTTTTTGTAATATACCCCATTTTAAAAACTAAAAATATTACTTGCTACTTTCAATATACCTACATAATTATTATCCATGTTTGCTACTAGGGAACTCTTCATGACGAGTCCGACTCACACTTATCCAATTTGTTTTAATTCGGAGAAAATAATGACACTTTTTACTACTATATTGTTATTTTTATTTTCAATAAAATGATTAAATAAAAGAAATTGTTTAGTAAAGTAAAAAATATTAATCTAAGTAGCACATTATGCAAAAAAAAAAACTCAATAAGGCATTGATTTTTATGCAAATTTGAGTTGAATGAGCACACGTATGACTGAACATCGGTTTTACGATTCAATCAAATTGGTTTAGGACCAAAATACAACCACTTAACAATTTGACTGTCGACTGTTCGCATTATGACGATAATAAAATTGCAATTTGTAACTTCAGCGATTGAAATTGTAATGTGAATGACCTAACACAAAGAGATTTTCAATGTATTTATATTGAATGCGTTTAAAAATGTATTTTTATTTATAGATGTTGAAATGGGCAGAATTTTAAGCGGGATTAAAAGTGAATAATTTTTACCTTAACTATTGCTGGCGTTTGATCAAAACAGTTTTGAACCGACTTGGGTGTCGACAAATTTAAATTCTATTAGCAATAATTGTAGACAAATAGTCCAAAGCTTTAAAATTGAACATGCTACACGCATGAATTAAAAAATTACAAATAAGCTATATTATTATTTCAATATGTTAGCAATAAGTATGGGAATTAATTAGATAGCTGTGTTTTATTAAATATATGCCAAAAATTGTTGTGTGTATTGTTGTTGTGAATACTCCTGATATTAGTGTTTCTAAATTATGTGTGTCTAAAAATCGTTTATTTGTTCAAATAATTGGCCCATTGTTACTTTAATCAGTACCTACATATATGAGTTTTCTAATATCGTGTCGTTAACAAGAAGTATTTTCGAAGTGAGACGAAAATCGTCACTTCATTTATCAGTGAATTTATCATAGGAATTAACCAACACCCCGAGAGATTGACAGGCATTTCCACCACAGCTTTTGCAAAGTGAATTACGTTTACCATAGACCAAAGAGCTGCCGCAGTGGCCTATTCACCGCCTTTTTTTTAACTACACGGTCGCCGTCTACTTGCACTATGATGACTTGATCAAACTTTTGGTTTAATAAATCAAGAGTGAAATGGCATCTTCTGAGCTCACTCTTTTCATAGTAGACCGTATATGGCTTACCATTAGGCGTGATAGAGGCCAAGAGCGGGCTAGCCAGAAACAAATTATTGCACTATTAAGACTTCATAAATTTTTAGTATTGGCCTTTCTTAGACTAATCAAAATATCTGTCAACCAAAATTGACATTAAAACGAAGGTGACCACCTCTAACGCACACTACCCGGATGATTACCGAACTGTTTTTTTTCTCTAGGTGGAAATACTCATGGCTGACTTCCACCTTGCAGCAGGCGAAGGTGTCTGTCAGTCATACTGACTAAAACCACCCTGTGTTCCTTTCCTCACATACTTATTTTTCAACGCAGCATCCAGAATGATGGTGTCAGTGCCTAAACCGATCGCGCGACAAGGCGATTCTGTACTCTGTGATCACTCAATAGGAACGCATTTTCTAATAGGCTACAACCAACGTATTTCCTGCTTCTATTTTATATTTCAAAAAGCAAAGAAAACTGATCTCTAATGACTCATGACATACATGAAAAGAAAAAAGAATTCCTATAATGTTTCCTCGTGGGTGTAATGTTGGCGCCACAGTCATTCATTATTTCTGTAAAGTATTAGGTAATTATTGTAGGCTCATTTTACAGGTGAAGCTAAAGAATTCTAAGAAAGTTGCGTCACACAAAATGAATGGATAAAATTATTATGTTTTTTGGTGTTTCAAATGCGTAATATACGTTGTAGTAAAAATGATATGCTTTGAATTAAGGTTGCATATAATGTGATTTATTGTTTTATTTGTTAATTCTATTATGCTACGCCCGACTTAAATTGAATCTGATAAAATTTCCATAAATTTCTGCAAACGTTAATTTTGAAAGACGCCACTTAATTTCAATCGCAAAATTCTTTTGGCCCCAGGAAACGTTTCAACTGATTGACTTTTATGTTTGTAGTTTGTAATTGACAGATGAAGGGAATAGTGATGGGATATTGTATACAAAACTATTTTTGATTTTGTGCTTGCTGAGTTTTTTTTCTATTAAGCGTAGATTGACGTCTGTCATTATGGAAATTGAGTTCATTCATCATGGTTTTAAATTTAAAATTAATTTTGATGAAAAGAGCAATGTCAAATGTCCATAATAACTTTGGCTCAATATAAAATTCTCACGGCCAGCGATGAAAATAATTGTATTGTGTGTAGTTCAATACTAAGAACTATTTCTTAGCATTGAATATTGTATAGAACTTCTAACAAAAAAATACTAACATAAATACAAACATGGAAATTTGAGGTTATTACAATTTGACGATCTCTATACATGTTGTACACGCTAACATTTAGCACTAAAGTAATTACTTCTGTCTAATTAAATAAAAGTACTTTACTTCGGGAATAGAGGTCCACTGCTGTAACAATGAACGAACTTCTTCGCATTCTACTAAATTTCTCCGCATTCGGAAAACATTCAATCCACAATTAGTGCAACGTTGTTGGTTAGACATGGTCACAATAATGGATGTACTTCAAGACTAGGAAAAGCAAAAGAGTCTCAAAAAACAGAGAAGGAAACGTAAACGCATGCACTTCGCAATATCACCGACAACAACAACTGTTTGTGTTTGTAATGTCAATCAATTCCCTTTCTGTCACTTTCGACACTTGTTCGAGTTTTTATTTGGCAGAATAGTCAACATCGGCTTTGTTTGCCATGTATAAAAATAGAATAGAGTTTTTATTCTCAATAATTAAAATATTATTTCAGATTTTTTATGAAATCAAATGCGATTATTGTTCACCACATATTGTTACTATTTTTAGTATAGAAAAGAATGCATAAAACAATAAAGAATTTGAAATAAAAACTGATTAATAAGTTTAATTGCAGCATACTGACAACTCATCTTATTTTGACAATTTCCGGTCACCTATTTGTTTATTAATAAATCAATTCTAATGGAGAAGTTCTCGAAAGAAATTAAATACAACTTTATAGTTTAGATTTTTTGTATAGATTCTTATACATTAAAGATAAATAAATGGCCGTGCCATTTTAAATTTAAAAGTTGTGTAGGCCAGGATCTGTCTTTGTTCTTTCAATACATTTTTTCAGTTTATTTAATCAGGACGTTTAAATTTAGTTACATACCACATGATTGAGACAGAATTCCGTATCATGTGCCTGAATTAAGTTGGTTTATCTTTATGATTCTAAAGATGCCTAATTAACTCATTCCAAATAGTTCTTAAACAGATTCTAGGGGTCTTCTACCACTCTATATATCGCACATTTTTTTATCAGGAAAACAAATTTATTTTTTAAAACTTCAAATTTTAGAAGTTTGTGGATAATAAAAGTCACAAGAGTCGGTCTTCTAGATTAAGTAACGATTGCTGGGAAGAGACAGTGCGTAGCTGACTATTTCAACATATTAGGATTTACCTACCATGCTTCTGAAAGCTACAGGTATGGGCTATTAGTCCCGGCTGCCATTGACACATCATTGGTAGCCATTATGGGAAATCAGAAGCCAAAAAAATCTGTTTTGCCAAGTATCGATTAACCCAGTTACTGGGTTTTGTACCTCAGATAAGTGTTCTATGTAAAATAATATTCGCTGCATTATGTTAAACTGAAAACCGACCACTTAATCATCTAATTTATTTTATTTTACAGAAAGCTTACAGACGCGGTAATATTAAACATAAAAACAAAATGGAAATTACAAGTTTCATATTAGCTTATATATAATTTTCGTTTCCTTTTTACCAAAAACATAGATATTTTTTTAATTGATAATAGGCTCGCCTTTGACCACCGTCTCATCTGATGGTAAGTGATAATGTGGTCAAAGATGAAACACACTTGTTTAGAAGTTACCTATTCACTCTTGACTTAAAAACTTATATTACTAAAATTATAATAAAAATAAAGCTACTAATTATTTCCAATAGCTTTACTACCAAGACAATAATGGAGTCATGCAATATACTCGTAAAAGTAATAAAATTCATCTTGTCATGAGTGTCACTAAAATTTTCGTTGTTGAGAATTAATTGCTGTTTATAGAAATCGTTATTAAAACATTATACCTTCAAAGGATCCATAGTACATTTTATTGATATTTCGAGTAACTTAGTAGTTCTATAATAAAACAGAATACCTAATACAAATAAAGTTATAATAGCGTTTCAATGTCCCTACTTGATGAAACCAAAATAATATTACCGACCCTACCACCACAATAGTCAGTAGTTCTCACTCATAAATATTTTACCAAAAACTCGAGAGCTTCAGAATACATAATCCAGCAGTCTAGGTCTTCAAACTATAGAGGTAAACTCGCTCAGAAATCTTAAACTATGCTTAAATGTTTATGCACTTAGTGCTTGATAATTAGTTATTTGAATGTTACTTTGGAAAATTTAAACATGTTTTAAAAACTTGAGTAACGTGCTCGTCTCGTCAAGTCACTTAGCGGTAAATGCGTTGTGGTTAACATCTATACTAATATTATAAAGCGGAAAAGTTTGTTTGTTTGAACGCGCTAATCTTCGGAAGTACTGAGTGAATTTTGATGAAATTTGGCTATTGGCTTTTTACCCGACTGAAAAAGAAGGAGGTTATGTTTTTATCGTGATAAAGTCCACGGGAGCGAACGCGACTTCTAGTTTTTTGTATATATGGAGAAGCTCGTGAATATAAGTATATCGAGATCGTTAAGGAAGATCTATCCTTTGATCCAAAAAACAAAGTCTAAAACATAACGGCTGATTAAATTTTTACATAAGAATGAAGTGAAGAGTTGAGCGAGCTAATGCATAGTTATTCGGTTGTGGAATGGATTGCCGGTGTCAGTGACAAGCTCAGTCACTCGCTGTTTTTAAAAGCTCGGTTGCCAATCATTTTCTTTCAAACTTATGATTATTCCTTTGTTTTTCTCCATACGATGTTAAAGAACATATTATATATTCATTTATTTTATGTAGGTACTTACTAGCTTGTGCCAGCGGCTTCGCCCGCGTGGGAATATTTTCCCGTGTAAATCCCGATCCCGTGGGAATTTCACAAAATCCTTTCTTAGCGGATGCCTACGTCATAACATCTACCTGCATACCAAATTTCATCCCGATCCGTCCAGTGGTTTAGGCTGTGCGTTGATAGATCACTATGTCAGTCAGTCAGTCATTCAGTCACCTTTGAGTTATATATATTTAGATGTATTGTGTGTATATATATATATATTTGCATATTTTTATTCGTTTTTCCGTTATTGATGAATATTTGTACAGTAGTACACTAATATAGCCCTCTCCATTTTAATTAAAGCTCATAAAGTTCTTCCAAAGTTTGTCTGGAAGATATCGCTCTCAGCGATAAGACCACCATTGTAACCAATTTTATTTACAATATAGTTATTTATGTTCTGCCTTTGCACGAGCGCAGACGTATCGCAGATCTCACTTTCCTATTTAGTTTATTGAACGGGTCCACTGACGTCCCCGAGCTGTTGGCCAAGATTGGACTTCGCGTGCCATCTGTGTTTCTTAGACGACCACATATTCTTCATGTACCACGTGTAAAAACTGCCTATAGGCAAAATTTGTTTATGTTACGAGCTTGTCGAACTTTCAATATGGTGTGCCAGGACACGGAGTTGGATTTATTCAGAACCAGTGTTCAGCAATTTAAAAAACGCCTATGTAGCCTTTTCTTTGACAAATGATGACTTAACATTTTTTTTTCTTTCATTTCTATAAAATGATATACATTTTGTACTGATTTATGCATGTTTTACTTCATAATATGTATGTATTTGTCCATGACCGTGCGACATCCGCCGTCGTATCTATGTTACATATAACTGTTTATTAGCGGAAGCTTGTAATTGGCCTTTTTCTACATATTGTCAATGATCACTCAAATGTATTAGCTGTAAGTTTCCTTAAAATTTATAAAATAAAATAAAAAAATAATAAAATGTGTGATTCAATTATTGGTGTACAATAAAGTATATTCTATCTATCTATCTAAGGTATCTTCAAGTACACGAGTAATAATACCTTTACAATACACCCCAGATGATTATACCACGGCAGTAGGAGGTATGTTGTATACAATTTTCTATTCATCCCCACAAAAAGTACGTACATAAATACAATAGATCTGTAAACACTTTCGTATTCAGCTTTCATCTTTTTATAGAAAAGCGTGTGAATAACCCGTGCCGTGAATAACCTTGAGCATGAATAACCCCACACAGCCTTGCGAGCCCAACGCGAATACTCAGCATCGTCCGGTTAAAATATTCCGGACTGGCTTTATTTACGGATATAGGGATCAATGGCGCTTCAGAAATAGTGCGTTGGGCCGTAAAATGATGCAAACGCGTTTCACACCTTGGTACGCGTCGAGAGGCGCGAATTTACTTTCTTTTGAGCATTATAGAATAGTGTGTGCTTATTGGATACAAATATTGAGTATGTGAATCGAAGATTAGGTAAAGGGTTATTGTGAGTGATTTTTTGTGGATCGTTGAGGTGAATTTTCATGTACGTTGATGCGATTTATTGGACTGAACATAAATGCGATATTAAAAATAGCTGACTTTTTTATTTAGCCTATGCTATTGCAAATGGGTAAGGGCTCCTACAAATTCACTCTTTACTATGCCCATCTGCAATATTCACGGTCTTTGCTCGTATGCTTATAATAAGGGTTGGTTTTGTTGTACATCAAAACCAAACCTTATTTACCAGTTTTATTTGATTAAAGATATAGAAACTCATTGAAGGTTATGTAACTAGTCGTAAATAGATTCAGATCTTAAATTTAAGTCCTTTCTTAAATTATTCCTCCATTTCACTCAAATCTTCCACTCCAATGAATAAAATCAACTGACAATTTGATTCAGTCAACTATAGTAGTACCACTAGGCAATATTTAAAAGATATAAGGTAAGAGATTACCTATTCAAGGTTACTTCTACGTAAGCGTGCTTCATCTTCGACCACATCATCACTTACCATCAGGTGAGACGGTGGGTCAGCGAGTCTATCATCAATAAAAAAAATCAGTAAATTGTTACAAATCATCAGCCAAACCATTTACGTAACTCCATAAAAATACGAAACAGCACTACCACAACATTCTAACACTCTTTATGATTTCCTGTGTCCTCATTCACATTGATAAATTATGCGTTTGGTATCAAAGAAATATTTACGTTACACCTTAGTGGACGCCAACGTTAAAAGTACCCAACAATTTACTATATATAATACTGACATGACATACGACACAGGACCGTTGTGATTTCCTGGAAAGTATCCAAAATACGAATCTGAAATAGACTGGATACTGCATAGATTTGAAGAAAAAATATATAGAAAAAGAATTTGTGAGTCTCTAAAAGTCCGGTGAAGTGAGTTATGATCGGCGAATGATGCGTTTCTTATATGTAGTAACTTAGTGTCACGGGTTTGGAGATTGATCGTCTGATCGGTCTAATGAGAAAGTAGCCTTAATGTGAAATTAAATGCTTGTCTATTAGTTGTATGTGTGTAGTGTGGTCAAAGATTTTTACTTGTTTTTCAAATAAATATCTAATCAAAATCAAAAATTATAATCTTACTTTAATAGATAGTCAACCCGCTATTTATTTGCTGAGGTGTTATTTTTCTCATCATCAAGGGGAACTTGAATGATATAAAAAATAAAAGCATTTCATTCATTTGACAAGTAAATCTTAACTACTAGTGATAGGAGGCTCCTTTAAGCAAATAACCCAGTGATAATCTGAGTAACATTATAATGCGAAAGTTTGCGAGGATGGATATATAGATGTATGTATCTTTGTTACACTCACGCTAAAACTACTGAACGAATCTGAATGAAATTTGGTAAGTAGATAGTTAATATCCTGGAATAAGAGATAGGGTACTTTTTATCCTGGAATTCCCACGGGGTCGGCATTTATGCGGTAAAACCCTCCCACGCAAACGAAGTCACGGGCAGAAGCTAATATAACATAATAGAACTAGCCTATATCTTTCCTAACGCTGGGTCGCAAGCCATGAGAGTCTAAGAGAGGGAAGGAGTCGAAATCCACCATACGGACCCAGTGCAGGAAGTGGACGTGGAATGTTTTCGGATTTATCGTTCCTAGGAATTGCCGGTTATCTCACGAAATGACACAAAGCTATATGCCCGTTAGGATCATAACCAATAAATTATATGTAATGTACTGTCCTGATGTATAATATAATATGATGCCTGATATCGGCTCGCAACAAGCGTCCACGTCTTCTCACTCCGGCGGTCGGTCGGCAGTGCCCCCCCCGCATACCCGCGTGTGCGCTCCTCGAGACGACAGATTTACACCCACTTTAAATTTCTATACACTACATCCCTCCCTTATCAATGTTTTTTATTTTAAATAACAATAAACATATTTAGTTTAGGTACTGGTCAGGTCAACGTACAAATTAAACACATTCTCAATTACCATAGTATTTTAATGAACACAAGTACAATCAGCAACTCCTTTTGAGTACATTCTTTTACCCTAATAGTAAATTGTAATAATAATTTTAGTTTTACAGTTATAATTAAAAAATGAATTAAATAGCACTTACAGAACTTTATATGTCTAATTACTAATCATCAATTATTTTCAATATTGTCCATCATTTTATTCACTCGGGTTGCGATTGATTTACATCATCACTATTATCGTCGGGTTGAGCATCACTAGCATTATTCTCATCATCTAGCACCTTCCATTGCCCTTGCACTCGTTTTAGGTGTACGACATTCCGTCTTATCCGTTGACCCGTTTCATCATTCCGAAGAGTAACGTCCCCTCCTTTGTTCGCTTCGACGGTATGTGTTTCCGGTTCATAGTTTAAGCTGAGCTTGTTTTGTTTAGTCATGTTCTTGACGTATACTTTATCTCCAACTTCCAATTCACAGCTAGTAGCTCTCCTCTTTCTATCCGCATATTCCTTCCCTTTTTCCTTTTGTTCCTTATCTCTATCCCTCATTTCAAAATCCTCTGAGAAATGCTTTATGTCCTGAAGCATAGGCAGCTTATCTCTAAATTGTCGTCTAAAGAACAGTTCTGCAGGTGTTTTTCCTGTAACTGTGTGAGATGTACTATTGTACATCACCATGTACTCACGAAGTGCTCCCTTCCAGTTCTTTTTCTCTACCTGAGAAATCTTGAGACGTTTTAGGATGTCCCTATTCTGGCGCTCCACTTCTCCGTTTTGTTGCGGCCAGTAGGGAATGGTGTTGTAGAGTCGTATGTTCCTCTCTGCACAGAAACTCTTAAATTCTTCGCTGGAAAATTGTCTTCCGTTATCTGCTGTAAGCGAAACCGGATTGCCAAGTCTGCTAAAAATATCTTCAAGCATTCCAATTATTTCAGCGCTTGTTATTGTTCTGCATGTTTTCACCTCTTTATATCTGGTAAAATAATCGACAACTACCAGGATGTAGTCTCCACTAGGTAAAGGGCCCATGAGGTCGATTGCTATGTCAACCCAAGGTTCGGAAGGTAAATCTCTTCTTTTTAAAGGGTTTGGGGCGCTGGGAGCAGAAACCAAGATACATTCTTTACAGGCTTTGCATCTGTTTTCAGCATCTTTGTCGCATTTAGGCCACCATACCTTGGTCCTCAATCTGCCCTTCAACGCGACTATCCCCGGGTGGCCTTCGTGCGCAGCTTCCAGAACTCTTCCGCGTAATTTGGTTGGGATTACAATTTTCGTCCCTCTGAGAAGTATATCGCCATTAAAGCATAATTTATCCTGGGAAAGTTTATAGATTTTAACCATTTCATCCCAGTTTCCATTGTAGAGGCCCTCTCTAACCTTCTGTATCTCTGGATCTCCATGGGAATTTTCAATGATCTCTTGTAATGGGATGGCTACTAGTCGTGCAGATTCAGTAACCGCTTGAACATGGTCTTCAAATAAAGCCGTCAGATTTGTTGACACTTCACAGAGTCTCGACAGTGGGTCAGCTATGTTGGTCTTCCCCGGGCTATATTTCACCTTGAAATTGTAGAATTGCAGCCTTAATACCCACCTTTCAATGCGAGCGCATGGTTTTGCTTTTGGGCTAAATATTACCTCCAAGGGCTTATGATCCGTTACTAGATCGAATACCTTGCCGTACAGGAACATATTGAAATGTTCGACTGCCCAAACCAGGGCTAAGGCCTCTTTCTCTGTTTGGCAGTAACGACGCTCACAGCTGCTAAGGGTTTTATTACCAAATGCAATTATTCTCGGTCTATTCTTGTTGATTTGCACCAGCACTGCCCCTAGACCCACTGGGCTTGCATCTGCAATCACCACTGTCTTATCATGAGGATTGTAGTAACCTAAATTTGGTACCTTCATGAGTGCCACCTTGAGATTGTTAAATGCATTCTTTTGGGCATCTCCCCAGTCATCTTGAATGTCCGTATTTCTTCCCGTTCTTTTTCGTAGCAGTTGCTTAAGAGGTTCTGTTACCGTTGCTAAGTGGGGGATCCATTTTCCAACGTAATTCACTAAGCCCATAAAACTCTGCAGTTCAGCGATATTCGTCGGGGCTCTGAATCCCTTTATAGCCAAGATATACTTGTCTAGTGGTTTGACTCCCTGTTCTGACAGTTCATGCCCTAGGAAGTGAACTTTCATCATGCCAAAAATGCATTTGTCTTCTCTCAACATCACGTTATTTTCCTCTAACACTGCCATAACTTTTTTTAGCCTTAAGTCGTGTTCTACTACGTCTTTTCCAAACGTCAAGATGTCATCTATGAAGTTGATAACTCCTTCGCAACCTAAAAGGATTCGTTCAAGTATTTTTTGGAAAATCTCTGGCGCACACGAGATACCAAACATCATCCTTTTGTATTGATACAATCCTTTACTAGTAATAAAAGTCGTGATATGCCTTGAATCTGGGTGTAGTTCGATATGGTGGGACGCATCTCGTATGTCTAGCTTACTAAAGATTTTGGCTTCTCGAACTTTTGGCAACAATTCTTCCATCGTTGGCAGTGGGTGGTTTTCACGTTGTATAGCCGCATTTGCTCGGCGCATATCGACACATAATCTGATGTCCCCTCCGTTTTTTAGGACAGGGACTATTGGCGAGATCCAGTTAGAAGGACCTTTCACTTCTTCTATAATGTCCCTTTTCAGTAATTCTTTCAGTTTTCTCTCTACTTTTTCTTCGAGCGGGATGGGAATCCTCCGATACGGCTGAACAACGGGTTTCACTGAATCGTCAATTGGAATAGTAACTAAGACGTCTTTAAATTTTGGAAACGCTTCAGATTCAACTTGGTTTACATCCAAATTGATCCGAAGTACTCCCAATGAGGTTGCCGTCACACGTCCAAGTAGGTCACGCGTACCGTTTTCGATCACATAGAATGTTGTGATGTCCTTTGATGTTCCAGCAAGTTTTATTGTAGCTTTGAATGATCCTAATAGCTTCAGCGGTGTTGCACTCCCGTAAGCTACGAACATTTTGCCAGGATTCGGATCTTGATTGGTAACTTGAGCGTTATCTTTCTTCATTCTTTCCCAGGTGTGGTCAGTTATAAGATTGTGCTTGCAGCCCGAATCAATCAACATCTCCACGTTGGTTCCACCTATGTTACATGTGACCTTTGCGTCGTTCTCGATATTGAAAATGTAGTCTACTTTTCTTCCATCCGCGCTTATATTTGCAGTTTCTTCGATATTATTTGTTGTCCTGCTTTTCTTCTTTATTCTCTGAGTGTTCGATGATTCTTCTCCTTCCAATTTCCTCTTCTGAGTTTGTCTTGTCCGACATTGATTTCTGAAATGTCCTAAGATACCACATTTAAGGCAAGCCTTTCCTTTTGCAGGGCAGTTGTTGTCACGGGCTAAATGCCTGGGACTTCCACATCTACTACATTCCAATTTCCTTATATTTTGCTTCCCTTTCCATGTATCTGTACCTACTCTGTTGATTGATTGACTTTCGACAGGTTTCGTATTAAAGTTTCCTAGTTGACGATCTATGGCTTCCAATGCATTCGCTTCTGCAACTATTTCATCCAAAGTGATCTTGTCTCCTATTTTCAATATCTTCTTTCGGAGCTCTTCTGTTTTACCCTTTTCAGTTATTTGGTCTATAATATGCTCGTTTTCGTTACCGCCAAACTGACATTTCTTGGCTTGCAGTCGAAGTCTGATAAGAAATTTCTCAAACTTCTCATCCTGTTCCTGTTTAAGGAGACGAAACAGGTGTCGCTCATACACTTTGTTCTGTTTAGGTGCAAAGTAGTTATCTAATTTTTCGATCGCGATGTTAAAAAGTTCGCCTTCAGATGCATTAGCTCCCGGGATGTTATAGAATATTTCTTGTAACTCGGGCCCACCGAAATGTAAAAGGCTAGCTCTTTTCTTTGCCTCGGTGTCTATGCCTGCCGCCTCGAGGTAAATGTTTAGACTTCTTTTCCATCTCTCCCAACGAACAGAGACTGAACCAACCTCTCCTTCACATTCGAACTTCTCTAAGGTGTACTGTGCCATTTGGGGTTACCGTTTATCTCGTCGCCAAATGTAATGTACTGTCCTGATGTATAATATAATATGATGCCTGATATCGGCTCGCAGCAAGCGTCCACGTCTTCTCACTCCGGCGGTCGGTCGGCAGTGCCCCCCCCGCCTACCCGCGTGTGCGCTCCTCGAGACGACAGATTTACACCCACTTTAAATTTCTATACACTACATTATAGTTGTTGATAATTTAATTAAATTATGTTTATGTGTGTTCAAAATGTAATTGCGACAAAAGGTAGACGCCTAACAGGCCATATATTAAAATATTTATATGGAGCTTAATACAAGCTTATAACTTTTCGTGCACTGTCAAGCGTGACATTATTGTTATAAGTAGTAGGCATATGCAAAGTTATCAGAGCATAATATATAATGTCAGTCAATATATGTATATTGATATTTTCTATCTTTTCCTTGCCTTCAAAAAAACATTATATATAGTGTTGCCCCACACTAATAATGTACTAGATTTCACTTGTATCGTAGAAGCGTTTATAAACATTTAAACTCACATGCAGATCAATTAACTGAAGATCATACAAACGTCTATTGCGTATGGGAATCCAACCCGCGACACGGAGCGCAACAGCCAATCACATAATCACTCAGCCAACCGTGCCGTCGTGTCGATATCCTCACTATATATACTATAATATTACAAATGCGAAAGTGTGTTCGTTTGTTGGTCCTTCTTTCACTTCACAACGGAGCACACAATCACATTGATGTGAATTTCGGTGGAGAGGTAGTTAAAAGGCTGGGGAATAACTAAGGCTATTTTTTTTTGCTGAAAAAAGCTTTTTACTTGTGCAAAGCCACGCACAGAAGCTAGTGTGGCATTTATATTGTAACTAGGCTTTTATTCCATAATATAATGTTGACATTCATTTATTTTAAACTGAGTCGCCTGTGTTTAACAATGACTATTGTAAATTTCAATTAATTTCACTTGTGTAGGTGTCAGTGATATTTCTACGTACATTTTAGACATTGATTGTCACTGAGATTAGTGTTCAAATACATTTTTCTGAATTCAAACAGTTTCAAGAACACACCCTAACCTTGAGGTGTCGTGAGTAATTTAGCCGTTAAGCCTATTCTTTCCCATTGTTGCGTAACATACTCGTACAATACATTCACACTTCAAATCGCTTCCATAATTTCTTCTGACAGGTAAAATATGCTAATTATCCTTCGCAAACATATTTCAAATTCAGAATACAAGATATGACATAATGTCAAAAAACATGATATGCTTCAGTGTCAGCGGTTTCAGTACAATAGGTGTCAGATGTCATGTGTGAGTGTCAGGGATGTCAACGACAATGTGAGTCATTAAAATGAAAAGGTGTAATATCACAAAGTCAGTTGAAAAATATGTAAGTAAAAGTATATTATATAGCGGTTTCACCTTCAGTTATTCTGTTCCGGAATGTCTTTGTTTCTTTCTATCTTTACATTGGTTGTTGTAGCAAATCAGATCTCAAAATGTCTATTACTACTGAGTTGGTACTAGTATTTTACATGAAGCAATGGCCTATTTGATCTCCATAACCAAGTAAATGATTGAACTTTATTTTGCAAACCGGTTTTAAAATAGCACTTTTATGCGTAATTTTTTTCATAAATTTAAACTAGATGAAGCCGGTGTTTCCTCACTGAACACCGAAGAAGAAACACTGAAACAAACTCAGGGTTCCATCTGGTTCCATCTCTTTTGACGTCCATATAATCTATACTGGTTAAATGTATGGGAACCTTGTGGGTTACGGTCTGAGGCGATCTTTTGTAGGAAAGATGCTCATAGATTTGAGTGGCTTTGCCCATACAGTGCAAGCATTTGTCAGATGACGTACAGCTCAACATAGAACAAGGAGCTTAACGATTTGACGAACAATACCAAGGTAAGTACGTTTGGGTAGGCCGCAAAAAGTACTCAAACTGCCACTGCACAGTAGCTGGGTAGCACCTGCGTCTGTGTACCTTTTGGCAAAACGTGTATCAGATGGCGTGATTGAACCATGCATGGAAAGTTAATACATACAATTATAGACCCTACAAAATGTCTATTATTGTTTTCTAGTAATAATTAATATTAATTTAGCTCTAGGCCGGGCCTAGATTTTATATGTAGGATTGAATAAGTTAGTATTATTTTAACAATTATAAAAAAACACCTTTAATTTAAATTTAACCAAACACAGTACATACAAACGTGAAAAAGGTACTAGGTCGGTAAGTTATAGGTAGGTTTTTGAGCAGTACGTATAATTAAGACCATTGGCTGATTTGATTTATTGCTTGCTAAAATATAAGGAGTATAGGCAGGACAAAATCTCGAATTGTTTCGTTATTTGTAATCTAACCATTTTTTTAAATAAAAATTCATGCTAGTCCTATACAAAGATTGACATTGCTTTCCACATTATAACAATTGAAGCCATACACTTAAGTGGAACGAACACAAAATGAGACGAAACCAACTAAGATCGGAATTGCACCAAGACATTTATTGCACTGTACAGTACGAACAGCCAAGGGACCTAATTCTGCTAATGAAGAATAAGTGTGATTGCAAGCTTTGGTAACTAAGGTCAATTTTAAGTCGCGAACCAATGTGATAGGAACAATTTGCTATTTTATTGGGCCATACCAAAAATACTTTTATTTTGCTACAGCTTCTTACTTTTTATACGACCAAAAATCAGTCTTATGAACAGGTTGACATAATTACAAATTGTGTGAAGATGTTAATGTTTTTTTTAATATTTAAAGGATAGCTGCATTGTTTGCTTAGCACGTTCTCATCTACAATGTTAGGTTCGGATTCTAGTCACATCGGTATCAGTGGGATATTCTAGGTAAAATTATATTTCTAATTCAACTCTATTGAATAAACCCCAAAAGACTTATAACTGCTAGTCCATCCAAGTTATTCTCCGTAACAACTTAAGTACAACGCGACGTAGGAAATTGACAAACACATCACAATAGGTTCGTCTTATTAAACATTCTTAGACAATAACAAACAACTTTCAACGTTTGTTAGTTACGTAGTTTTGAAATTGTGTGTCTATTTAATAAATTAAATATTTATTCATAAAAAGGTAACATAGATCCAATATTCAACACATTACAATAATACAATACAAACACTACTATAGTTAACAGCGATCGAGTCCACTGTGTCAGTATATTAACAATAGGACAGTCAGGTTTGGCTGGTATACAATGCAGGACGCTGTGTGTACTCCCACGCAACCGACTGAGCAGTGATGTGGTCTTATTGCGCCAGAAAGCTGCAAAGCCATCTGTTTGCGCATCAGCAAACATACCCGATGCACTACAGAAGCGTGGAAGCTGCAAAATAAAAATTGCGTGGAAGCCGCAAAAAAAATGCGAATATATATTTTTTTGTAGTGCATTCATGAAGTCCCTAATAGCTCCTGCGCTAGTTTTCACTGTATTAGAGGAGCCAGGTTGTTTCCCATGACAAAAGGTTTAAGTTTTAAGCCAATAACATAAGATGAATAAAAAATACAAAATGAATTAAATTAAATGATGCTGGAAGAGCTTAAACAATAATAACCATAAAAAAACAGATGATGAATGTAACAAAGCAATTTAGAATTATACATAATATGATTAACAAGGGTGTGTGTGTTTGTGTGTGTGTGTGTTTGTGTGTGTGCGTGTGTGTATGTGTGTTTGTGTGTGTATGTGTGTTTTGTGTTTGTTGGTGTGTGTGCATGTATATGTTTATCGGTGCATGACTGTGTTTGCGTGGGTGGTATGGGTTTTTGGGTAAGCGTGGGTTTTATGAGAGTGGGCTACGTGTGTGGCTAGTCTCGACCATAGCCCCGTAGAAAACATCACTAGAGTTACTTGCCCTTAATGATGTCCTCCACAGCATCATAGTCGAGGTCACTTAACCATTCCAGAATTATGATCTTTACCTGTCTACGATTATATCTCTTAATTTTGTGTTTTTTATCCAAAATGTTATAGATTCGAGGGGCAAAATAATGTTTTTTTGCGAACGCTGTTTTGATGATAGGTATCGGGCAACGAAAAACTCTTGAATTAAATAAATTGACCCACACACTTACGTGAAGCTAGCAAAACTTTTATGCACCCCTAGCAAAACTTTTACGTATCCCTTGTTAGGAAAATTACGCGAATGGAGGAGTATGAAATTTTAGTAAAGTTATTAAAAAGAAGAAATTCAGAATGGTAATATTTTAATTTAATAATGACATCATAATAATCTGAATTATGTTCAAATTTAAATCACTGGGCGTCCAACAAAACACGAGAAATCAATTAAAACAGAAACGGGTGACACGCCGTGACGGCTCAACAGTTTTAGTTTTGGGGTGGGAAGGGTCACGAAAACAGAAAGACGTGCTAAGCTAGAACCGGACATGTCTTCTTAAAAATCGGTCAAAATAAGTGACATATCAATTAGCGAAATCATTTTTGTATCCAAACTTTCAACAGAAATAAAGAATGAAATCAGGCGTTACTTTGTAGATACCATACCACACTAATACTTTAGAAAAATTATCTAGTGTTAACATCGAAACCAGATGTCCATTCTTACGGCGCGGCTGTCGGTGAGTCAATATCTCCTGAGGATACCCTGCGGAGGTGCGTAATATAGGTATATCAAGTGTGGTTTGCATGCATGTGGTATATTTTTTTTTGGAGGGCTGTACTGCATACTGCATGCAAGAATAAATATCTATTTATTGGCGGAATTACCAATAGGTATTTATTCTAAAGTATTAGTTTATATTCAGAATTTTATTTAAAAAACAAAATTTGCACGGCAAAAACTTCCTGATAAGCGGTTGCTTGATATAAGCTGTGTGATGACAAATGGATTCCACTGTATTAACTATAATTTATACGTAAATGACGACGATAAAAAGGCCTTAAACTAAAAAAAAAACACATAAAAATTGGCAGCCTTACCGATTATGGAGTTCTCTTCCAAGCTATCTGAAAAGACGGAGATAACATTAAAATTACACATATATTTTCAAAAGAATTGATGATTAAACTTCTCCGAAAGAGGTCGAATATATCAGAATAAAGTATCACACGGTTGGTGTCTCAAAACGGACGTCGTACACAGGACAGGACAGGACAGGTTTATCAAATGCCCATCTTGACTCATTCCTGACTAATTGCCCGGATAAATCTGCAGACATTACTGGCTGGAAAGGTTTAGGATGGCCTTTTCCCAGCAGTCAGAGGGCCCGTGTGCTCACAGCCTATTTAAAGAAATATCGAAAAGGCTCATTGAGGCTTCCCGTGACCCAAGGATTGGCTATTTCCTCAGCCAAAGGCTAATCATTGCCATACAACGAGGCAATGCCGCCAGTCTCTTGGGTCCGTTACCAGCCGACAGCGTTGAAGATGAATTGAAAAAATAGTATTTAAGTTTCGTTAAGTACCTACATACACATTCAGTCTGTTATGTTTAAGTCCCGTGTAATTAGGGTGTGCCTTAAGTTTTACTATAATTCGGGTCATATGCAAACTACGGCTCCTACTAAGAAATTACAGATAGAATACGACACCAATAATTTTCCTGATCTGAGAATCGAGTACAGATCCTCTATTTATTTACTTCATACCTTACGCACCAACATGTGTAGGGGTAGAATGAATGCATTAGGCATATTTTACCGATGCACTTTGTTCGCGTAGATTTTTAATGGGATAAAAAATATTAAATGATGATGACCTAGATAGATTATATCTGGAAAATAATCTATCTAGGTCAGCTATTTGAGCGTAGTTAAGTAACACAACTTACATCAATTCTCACATCTACAGTTTCGTATTTATCACATTATTATAGATAGATACATTATTATAATACATATAATTATACTCAAATGAACAAATTGATATTCACAGCTCTATGTTAGCCAATCTGACCATTAAAATGTCAAAATATAAGATGTTGACCGTTGATCACGTGACATTTCGACAACAACAGTGTTTGTCAATGTCATACAATTTTGAAGTTTTTAATTTCGCATTCACCACGTGATTGCTGAAAGAAACCTTGTCGATAGATGGACCACATTCACAGAGGTAGCGCTTGCAAGCAATAGACCAAAAAGGCACTGCGAAAAATATGTTATTTTGCTTCTATAATATGATTATTTATTTAAACCTTCTTAACACTGTCTTTAACACTTATTATTTCACTTCATATTATGTTTCACTTTATACCTAAGTTTTCTTGACCAACGTGTTTTAAAGCAACAAGACACCTACCTACCTACTTATTGAACCAAATCCATTAAGCCTTGAAAACTTCGCATAAACTTTATCGGATCTTTTCCAAGTTCTGAGGGAGGTAAATTCTCAATTAATAGCGTCAATAATTTACGGCAAAGGTGATTTAGATTCTGTAATGACCTACTCTTCAGTCTTATTCTTAGGATACTTGAGAATATATTTTTCAAAAAGATAATTTTTTCGCTAATGGTTCTACATTACAACTATGATGACTGTGTTGTTGGTATAACTTCAGACATGGTCCCATTGTCATCAAGTCAGGGTTTAATGATAGAATCCTGGAGAAATCGAGGGAACTCTTCAAATATTATAGGCAGAGCTATAGCAATTTCAGTATTTTTTCTAGTAACTTGTGCAGTTTCTTTCGAAAAGCACCATTCGGTGAAGTGATTCTGATGATGAAGACAAAAGATGGCCACTGGAACTACTCAATAATAAATATGTCATGGGCTCTAATTCGATTACTTAAATATTATTAAGCACAATATGCTCGTCATAATGCATATGGTGAAGCTGATGGTGAAGTACTAGGAGAACTCTTCAACAATTAACGGCTCTGCATCGGGAAAAGCAATATTTTGTATAAGTTTACAAGTAGTTGATATTAAGTTTTTGTTGCTAGGTAAATTACAAACCAGAGGACTAAAAAGAGAGAAATAAAGACTTTTTAACTAAAAAGTTATTTTTCACTTTGCAGTGTTTTTTTGAAGTCGGTTTATTTTGTGTTAAAAAGTTATTATTTGTTCTTATTATATTGCTTAACTAACCAAATAAGCAAGTATACTTTATGAAGATTTTTTACTAGACTATATTTCCCTGCTGATTGGCAAAGGAAGGCAGAGGAATTGGGGGAGGTCCTTCCAAGAATTCTATTCACGCGCCGCTTCAAACCAGCCCTCGTAGTACATGTATAATTGTCTCTCCACCTCTTTCTGGGCCGGCCTCGGTGACGCAATCTATTCTCCGGCACCCATGTAGATTTAACTTAAAACAAATAATTCACTTTATCTACAAGGCTACTACCAAAAATGTAATTACAAAAAAATAATTACAGGTCATATGACTAGTAATCATGAAATTTTAAAAAGAGGTGAGTTGGTTGGAACCTTTTTCATGCGAGTCCAATTTGCACATGGTCGGTATATTTTTACATAAGATAACTGCCTATCTCTACCCCCACAGCATGCCAACTAGGTAATTGTATGAATCACAAATTAATTGAATCGCGTAAAAAGTATCTAAACATCAAAGAAAATCTGCAAGATTTATACGAACATAAACACACGAAAACTAGACTCCACGTCAAATAAACACACAATACTCATATGTCACCTCATACACAAACATAAACACCTATAGAGTAACCAATTTATTTAGAGAAACACAATTTTCTGACTTCCGCACTCACATATAATAAATTGTCACAAGTATCAGGCCCTTTCGAATCTGTATTTATCACCCAGTTGGACTATCAACCTTGATAGTTGTTCAACATAACTCAAAGAGAAATTCAAAAGAAAATAAACTAAAGGTTCATTATCATAAGTGTTTTTCAAAGAACGTTGAGGAGCAAACGGGACTGTTCTTTTTTCTCAACAACTCTCTGTCCTAATGAGAATCAAATTACTTATTTTTTTAAAGTCGAAGAATGCATGATTCTTTTGTCTGTTAACTGGAAAGGAATTAGAAGAAAGTTTTAAGTTTACTATTATAATGCCATTAATTTGACTGGAAGAGGCCGCCATTTGTATGTTTCCTTTTTTAATGTGTACAGCACTTTTAGCCTTTGTGTAGTTATAATCTATTCTTATAGCTAGCAAGGTACAACGTTACATGTGTATTTTATATAGGTATGTAAGTGTCCAGTAAAGTGTGTATAAATAAAATAATTAATAACAAAATTAATCTCATTGTTTTAGTTCAAGATTTGTAAATGAAATGATAATATTGATATATTTGGTGGTATTGTTAACCAGTGGAGAGCTATCTTTAACGATATAAATAAAAAATAATATTTGTACGTCTATTCTTAATTCGTTTCGATCGTCGTCGATTCGTTAAACCGTATCGATCAGATTGTAATTTCATACAATGCCACCCATGCGCACAAAACGTTTTGGGAATACTTTCATTGTGCGTACTATCAGGTGAGATGATGGTCAAATGCGGCAAGCCTATTACTATCATTAAAAAAACTTTTGCTGGATGATCTGAGGACGTGCGAGATGGTCTCCGGATCATAAAATCCAGTGTAAATAAAAATTATCATCCCATTACCGTGACCCCGGTACGTAAAGGGTTATTGAAGGAGCACCGTGGATTTTAGTCAGTAAAAGTCTGACAGTCCCTCCCACCCTGCCCGGGGTGGGAGAACTTACTTGATAATTTTACCACGATAAAAAAAAAATGCACACGTTTTGTGATAAAACGAAACACTGTATTACTAATCGAATTTTATGTGACATTGCAACACATGCGAGGGCGGGTAGAAATGTCAATAGTTTTATTTAAAGAGGTAATCTTTGATTTCTAGAAATTTGCTAAGGAATATAAACTATTAAAAAAATCGCTTAAAAAGTCTGGAGATAAGAAACTCCAGGAATAAATAAGATGTACCTACTTATAACTGTTAATTTGAACAAATTAACTGGCTGGCGTGACTTGGATAAAAATATCTGTGTAAAAAAAGCAAAACCTAAATTCTAGACGGAAAAAATATTGATACGGCTATGACAGCACAATTTTTTATTAATAAAATTCATAGAAAGAAATAAACACGTTGATAAACTACGTTTATTTATTCTGCTTATTTTGTTTGAGTTCAATAGAATATTTATGATTCAAAAGACATTTTAAGATAAATTTATTTAAGACGAATTCGTAGAAATAAATCGGAGCTATTCATAATTATTTCACGAATTGTGTCAAGTCTGTACATTAATAAATGAATTATTAAGCCGTAAATGTAATTATATGAAACTAGCTGTGCCCCTCGGTTTCTCTCGCATTAATCAACATGTCAACAATGCAACACATATTTGAACCCTTTAAAGGGTGATTTTTGGAAAAAAGTAGCCTATGTTTGACCCTGGATCTTCCTTCAACAATTTTTATTCTAAATTTTATCCAAATCGGTGTGATGGTTTAGCCGTGAAAGCATATCAGTTAGACAGACAAATAAACTTTCACATTTTTAATATTAGTATGGATATGGATACCTATTAGTTTGGGCCCGTTGCTTCAGTGCCGTGAAAAGTGGTTTTTCAACTTTTTCTATCTCTTTATTCTTAACTTTTTTAAATCTAGTTATAATGACATATTCTTCTTCGTATCGATGGCATGAGAATCTTTGTATATTTTTTAACTTAGATCTTTCACTTCCACGGCGTCATAAGTGGTGGTGAAGAGATATTTTAGAATGCAAATTGATTTAACAAAAAGTGGTTTAGGTATGAAAGTGAGATAGGCAGACAGACCGAATTACTTTCGCATTTCTAATATTAGTTTGATAAAAAATTTACAAAAAAAAACTTCTCTAATTAGCGTAGCTGTTTGTAAAACATTCTCTTCTGTCGCATTCTTCATTACCTACTAAATTTCTCTCTTGAATAGTCTTAGTGTCGTAATTCTTCTCCATTCATTCCTGTTTTCGGCTTTCTTCAATGATCTTCAAAATTAATTAAACAAATGTTTAATTAAAAAATTAAAACCAAGCAATTAAAGTTTTGTGGTCACTTTATTAATTTAATTTGAAAAACCTTTTTTTTAACCATAGTATGGTACCTTAGGTGAGCGAGATCAATTCGATGTTTGAAGTACCTAGGTATATTTTTTACATTATTTTATAATATTCAGTTTGGTCAATAACTAGTATTTTTATTTAACTATTTATTATATTTAATAATTATAATAAATACTATTTATATATTTAACTATTCTTTTTATATTTAAAATCTAATTAAATAACACATAATGTATTGGGGACACCTGTTATCGCCATCTCATTTATATACATTTTTAAACTGAGCAGATTAAAATATTTGTGCCAAGTCAACAATCATAGATATCGAAAAAATGGAAGGCAAAATAAAAACACGGAATAAAAATAAAACACAATCTTTACGACTCAAAGTACGAGAATTGAAATAATAACCATAACAATAATTATTTATTCTGTTTAGATGCCGTTTCTAGCAGCAAAGCTTACTTTTATAAGACTTGCAATTTCAACGTTTTTGCTTTTATGATTAGTAGCTAAGATAGGTCAGGTTAGGTCAGGATGATTATGACCATAGGCGGAGGACAGGGCTAGAGGGGACTATTGGGAATAATCCCTCATTTTAGACTGCTTTTGAATGTTTGAGTTCTTATTTTTTAAATAACCTATGCTTTTCATTCTACTAATCCTACCATTATTTATTATAAATGCGAAAACTTTGTGAGAATGTATGTATGTTTGTTGCTCTTTCACGCAAAAACTACTGAACGGATCTGAATGAAATTTGGTAAGTAGGTATATAGTTGGCATCTTGGAATAACACATAAGCCTAGACTTTTTATCCCGGAATTCCCAGGGGATTGGGATTTACGCGGGAAAACTTTCCCACGCGAACAAAGTCGCGGATGGAAGGTAGTTAATTTATATTTCGTTGTAATGTATGCATAATGAAGTATGCTAGCTAAAGTTAAAGTATGTGGCATTTAATTAAATGTTATGGTTTAGTCTCATAAAATATTCAATTTCATAACACACTGGTTTCTGCCTGCGTTTTCACTCGAAACTTTTTTTGCGTTAACTGTTTCGCTACATATAGAATACTTAATGTGTATATCCTATGTTACAAAGGAATAAGGTGGCTTTCTAGTAGTAAAAGAATTTTCAGTGCATCCAGAGATGATTTCCTACAAGTATCATTAGAACTTATGTTGGCAACACCGAGTGAAGATAGCGCGAGTGTTGCCGTGGCGGGAAACGAAGCGGTTACAACGGTCGACATGGCGCGATCACCACCTCTCTTTGAGTTGAACTCTCGACGTGTACGGTTGTGTTGTGCTTAGTTTTGCGTTATTAAGGTTGAAATTGAAAGCACTTGTTGTTTCCCTTGACATCTCCAAAGCCTTTGACAGGGTCTGGCATGATAGCTTTATTGCTAAGCTTCCTCCTTCGGTTTACCCACTCAACTTTGCGTTTGGATTAAAGACTTTCTGAGAGATCGATCCATTCGAGAGGTCATCTTGTCTGGCCAATTGGCAATTCATGCCGGGGTACCTCAGGGGTACCTGTGTGGGCGCTGAATCTACAGCGGCGACCAGCTCGCCAGCTGGTCGCGTCTCAGAGGGTCATGGCTATCCGGATGATCCGGGGATACCGCACGATCTCTGGGGAGGCGGCGAACCTCCTTGCCGGATTGCTGCCGTGGGATCTGGAGGCGGTAGCCCTCGCGCGCGTGCACAATTGGCGCGCGGAGGTGCTAAGCCGGGGTGAAACTCCGCTACCGCGGCAAGTCGCGGCTCAGCGGATAGAACTCCGGCGCGATCTCACGGCAGTATGGAAAGAGCGGCTGTCGCAACCGAAGGCTGGGCACGCCGCAATCGCGGCGATAAGTCCCCTCTTTGAGGAGTGGCTGGAGAGAGGCCACGGCGTCCTCACCTTCCGCCTGACGCAGGTGCTGACCGGACATGGTTGTTTTGGTAGGTACCTGTTTCGGATTCAGCGGGAGGACACGCCCGGGTGTCGTCATTGTGAGGACCACCTGGAGGACACGGTGGAGCATACGGTCGAGGTATGCCCTGCTTGGGCGGAGCACCGCCGTGTCCTCGTAGAGGCGGTCGGCGGCGGCGACTTCTCGCGCCCTGCTCTGGTTCAGACCATGGTGCGGAGCGAGAGGGAATGGGATGCGGTCGCCTCCTTCTGCGAAGCAGTCATGCTAGCGAAGGAGGAGGCCGAACGCGCAAGGGAGAGGCAACTCTCTTCCTCGCGCCCCAGCCGTCGTGGTAGACGCCCCGGGCGTCGGGGATCACGAGCCGATTTCCGGCCACCGTAGGCGCGGGCTTGCGGACGGCGAGCAGGGGTAGCTCACCGTCCGGCAAAGACCAGGCCCGGGTCGGCGGCGCGTCGTGTTCCACGTGCGCCTCAAGGAGCCGTCAGCATTGGTGACGGGGCCTCATAAAGCCATAGCCTGCCGGGGTCGCGGAAATATAGTAAAAAGATACCGCGGCTCCGGAACTTACGGGCAGTTGAAGGGACAGGGTGGGTTTTTAGTCAGTAGAAGTCTGACACTCCCTCCCGCTTAACCCAGAGCGGGAGAAGTTATTCGATGATTTTCCCACCCAGAAAAAAAAAAAAAAAAAAAAAGGTGTCTGTTCTCTCAGCAACTTTATTTTTGCTGCACATTAACGATCTGCTGATTCCCGGTACCTTTGGGTATGCAGACGACAGCACAGTTTCTGAGAGATATGTGTCCAGCGCGCGAGCTGGTGGGTCACAGACCCAGTCTCTCCGTGAGGACATGGTTGGGCGCTTAAACTTGTCCTTAAAAGCTGTCTCCGAATGGGGTGATGCCAACTTGTTCAAGTTTAATGCAGCTAAGACCCAGGCGTATCTCTTCTCCGCAAACAGGAGTCAATTTGAACCGGCTCCTACTCTCCGGGTTGTAACCGTGCCGATAACCGTACCGTAAACATTACTCTAGAATTATGTTAGGATAATATTAGAACTTTTTCCTATACAGTGAATGTATTTTTCTAAACACCCTGACTCGAAACAACTGTTTATATGTCATACAGTTATTATATCTACATTTAGGTTAAAAGAGTTGTATGCAGTGTGTAGCCTTTAAGCATCTAACAGTCTATCATGCAAATTCCAACATTTAAACGAAGCCAAATAAAGAAATGCCTTGATGATAAATACTGGTCGACATTTAAGTTAACAGTAAACATGAAAATAAAATGTTACTATCGTCTCTGTTAGCAGGAAGAAAAATAACAGATTGATGATGCATAATTACCGTACTCTTTAATGTATGTGTCTAATGTGTGTAAATCAAAAAATACTTAAGCTACTTTGTTAATACTCTCTTTTTTACTTCTTTCTTACTTTCTTCTTTTTTTTTTACTTCTTTTTTTCTTCTTTTTACTTCACACCCGAACAGTTGCTCAATCTCTATCAAGCCCAGGTACGGTCGTGTATGGAGTACTGCTCTCATCTTTGGGATGGATCTGCTAAATACCAACTAGACGCGCTTCAGTCTATCGAAAAGCGGACCAAGAGACGACGAGTTGCAAGTCTATCGGTTTTCTATCAGTTACATTTCGGGGAGTATGCGATGAAATTACACAGTCTAATTCCACCAAGCCCGTTCCATCATCGGACTACGAGACAAACGGCGAAGCGCCATCGTTACATGGTGGACATCCCACCCATCCGCACAAAACGTTTTGGGAATACCTTCATTGTGCGTATGGCTAAGGAGTGGAATTCCCTGCCGGAGTCTTTGTTTCCCAATAGCAATACCTAGGAGTCTTTAAGTCAAGAGTGAATAGGTTACTTTTAGGTAAGCGTGTTCCATCTTCGACCACATCATCACTTACCACCAGGTGAGATGGTGGTCAAACGCGAACCTATTTTTATTATAAATCGTCTGTATTGTACACAAAACTCGCTGTATCTAACGCTGTAACTTTCTAGGCATTGTTACGGGTTGATTCCCGGCCCTCGATATTTTTTTTAACGATAACGAGCAATATGGGTAGAATTCACATTACTAGCAATCTTGTTAACCCCCCAAACTAAGCTAAATATGCATTTGCCTGGAGTGGGTTCACGGCATTAGTGTAATGGGTGGGTTTCGAACCTGCCCCATTTGGCTATCGATGCTTCGATATTGAAACCCATCTTCCCAGTTGAAGTTTTTGTATTTGGTAATCTCAATCCTTCTTACAAACTCAGTATTATAAGTATAGACTATTAGTAGGTATGTATCTATGGATTCAAGCTCTTCAGACGTTTGTGTTCCTGGAAAGTTTATTTATCTTCCCAGCTTAAACACAAGGAAGTAGTAACGCGTGTGGGTGTTTAGTGGAACTGTCTTTATGGATGTTCAAAACGTGCTGATTCTAGCCTAGTTCGGACAGTAGACTTGGTTTAAATTTCGAATCAGCAGATTGAAACGCTTACCCTTCACCTTGACTCCGGAGACTGCTTGATTCTTCAATTTCCTGATGACTTATTGTATATTGATAAAATCAGTACAGCCCAAACAATTACCTTATACTGATGCGGTTGTAATAGTCGACCTCGAAGCTAACCTTGGTCAGCTGAACCCGTCGTGTGCCGAAATGAGCCCGAAATAGTTTTGTCCCCACTCGTAATGAGCGAAGATGGCCGATTGCCAATATAATAGTATTATCAATTCAGTAGCAGTGCAAACACGGATGGATGGCGGAAAAGAAGAAAAACCGAGTATTTTTTTTTTGTTTTTCGTCATTATGGCATCATTCGTGTGTATGTCTGTCTCACTGTCGATATAGACACATTTGTAACAAATGAACAGGCAGTTTTTGTATCTCCAGATATAATTAAATTAATTAAAAAAATATTTCGTGAAACATAACACGTTGTGGAAATATATAAATACTAGTTTCACTCACGTGTAATGTTCTGTATTAGGTGTTAATAGTATCCGAAATCTATCATTTGTTCCGGAGATTAGCACGTACAAACAGACAGATTTTTTTTTAAATCTTGCTCCCTTATTGTTTCTTAACCCCTCTCACTTGAGAGGGGTTAATTTTTTAGAAATATATTTAATGTACAAACACACTTTTTACTATTTTATTATACAAGAAATATTAATTTAATAACGGTCACGTTTGGAGAACAAAGAAAATTAGAAAAAAAGCTGTATTAACTTGGACCGTGTGACATCTCAAATAAATGCATGCTGTTATTTTTTTTTTGTTTTCATATACTATGAACCAGAAGTAATCAAATAAAATAGTACCCATACATTAAAAAAAAAAACTTATACACAAGTATCTAATGTTTCTCTTAGAAAAGTGCCGTCCGATTCGCACTTGATCGGATTTTTGGATGGTATGTCTTGGCGCGAATAAAAATAAACCATGTTGCTATAAATTTAATATTACTCGGTATTTTATTTTATTTCCTAATGCAAATATGTAGGTATTCATTATCCATATAATTTAATTCTGCAAGCCTAAAGCAAATACAATGCATTTCAATATATTAATATAATCTTTTTATGGGTCGAGTTTTTTATAGTCAAATAACTTTTACCACAGGAATAAAAACTGGCTTATTGCATGTTGGGCCAAGTTCAGTATAATTTCCATAAGAGCCACCATAACTATGAAAGTTACATCCGTCGGCGCCAACTTGGCATTTGCCTTCGAGCCCGTTTTCGTCATTATAAAACTGAAAATGACTGATACTCTATTAATGAGATGCTCGACTAATACTCGTTAACTAGTAAAGCCTTTATTGTTATCATACCTACTGCTGCAAATGCTGAAATCCATGAAGAATTAAAAATGAATACTTTCACGGAGGGAATCCAAAATTGCAAAATGAAATACCATGAGAGGTTGGAAAAACACTCAAATAATCTGGCCTTAGGCAGTTGTGCGACTGCCAGCGAGTAAACGACTAACTATCGGCGATTTACTCGCTCAAGAAACGCACAGTGAAATATACATTCCGTGTAAACGAAAGAGATGCATATACATATTAATAGTTACTCTCTGACTGTTCACACTGCCGGCGACTACTCGCTTCACTAGTTTTATCGCTGAGCGACAAAAGCTTTCACAGATAATACTCGCTCAGCGATCACTTGGTAGAACTCACGCTGAGAAACCGACGAGATGATAGCTCAACGACTAAACTATCGGAACAATACACTCGCTGCTCGCCAACTCGTTTTCAGATGCTAGCTCTACTCGTTCATCGTCGTCGGTGGGACAACAGCTTTAGCACTGACAATTAGAAGTTACACAAAACGACTCAATAGAAAAAGCATCTTATAGCCCTTTGCAGATTAAAAGAGAACAAAAAAATATATCTACTGCTATCATAGATAGCTTTGTAAGTTACACATTAATATTCTGAGGTTGCAGAAACAGTGCTGCGTGTATTACAATATAGGTTTTTAGTCAGTAAAAGTCCGACGATCCTTTCCACTCCAACCAGAGTAGAAAGAGTCATTAGAGATTTTTTCCCCGGAAAAAAGAGAAAATATTTGGCATACGGCACCTTATTCTTTCATCACATACCCTGATAATTAGTGTTGCCCAAACGAGAGTCTCGCAAGAGTCTTGCAATTAGCGATTATCCTATTGCTATTAGACTCTGTTACATTGTTCTGAGATCTCAACTATCGTTTAATAAATAGCAATAGGATAATCGCTAATTGCAAGACTCTTGCGAGACTCTCGTTTGGGCAACACTACTGATAATACCAACTGAAATTTTACATTTAAATTTATCATAAAGTACTTAGTTAAATAAAATGTATGAATATAAATTTTTATCGTAACGTACAAATTATCTAGCTTACATAAATAACTCGCAAAGATGGTAAGTACAAATAGTAAGTGACATCAGACTTATTTCAAATTTCATTCATTTGACCTCAAAAACGGTGATCATTGGACGGATTCAAAGTATAAACAAAACTTATTACAAACATAACCTACTTGGACTAAAGATCGTATAATTTAAAATAATGGACAGATTTAAAGGATAAAGTCAGCAAAATAAAATACTCATTCTCTTTACTTTCTTGACACCGAAAACGAATGAACGAGAGACCTAATTTCTTCCACTTTTTTAAATCTATCATGAACACTTTCGTTAGAGCGAAAATAAATAAAATCCAAGTGTAAACTGAATGTTGCGGGGATGTTCTAACGGAATACTGCGGCACCGGAACGCTAGGGCAACTGAAGGAGCAGGGTGGGTTTTTAGTCAGTAGAAGTCTGACACTCTCTTACACTCCACCCAGAGCGGGAGAAGTCATTTGATTATTTTCCCACTAGAAAAAAAGTGCAAACCGAATAAGTACATAGCCCATAGTTCATAAAACTAGTTAATTACAAGCTTTTTAAAAGCCATAGACTTCTTAATAGTTTGCCTGAAATGCATAATAGTAGATTAGTAGCCAACGGCTGTAAGGCATCAATCGGAGCCCGAGATATTTAGGCGCACGAGCGCAGCGAAGGCGCCTATAGTTCGAGGGTGTAATTGATGCTTACACCCGAGCTAACTACTTTGCTTTACACCTCGATTGTGAGGTAAGTAGAAAAAAACCGGCATTACAAGAATACAACATTTTATTAGTTAAAATTTATAGTGAAATGAGAACAATTTTCAAATTTTGTTTTTGGGTATGTTAATAGTTTGAGATTGTGATATTTGTTGGTCATGTATAAAATTTGACGGGATGAAGCTTTCTTCAGCAGAAGTTTATGGTAGCGGATCATCTCTTGAGAAAGATGTTTCATTTTTTGAAAGCTGAATAGTTTTCGTTATTTGGTTGGTAATTTTACTTTTATTTTGTATGGAATCTTCAATGTAATCTTCAGCCACCTTGCTGGATTTCCACCCACCGTGCCTTTTTATAGTGGTTAAGTTAGCCCCAGCATCGGCTAAAAGTGTAGCCGATGTTCTCCGGAAGCAATGACCTGTGTACAATTCCGGGTTTGCTAACTTTAAATAACTTGTGATTTGCTTCGGCATACTTCTGATGGTATTTTTTTCAATAACTTGTTTGTAGCATTTACAATGGTGGTACTTCAAAAAAAATCGGTTAGTATTTATATTTTTAGGACAAAGATTTCTGTATTTTTGTACGAATTCTTGAGGAACTACAAATGTTCGGTCAATTTTAGTTTTTGTGTTCGGTAGTTTAATTACTAACAACTGACCCTGTTGTTCTATGGTCCAGTTATACCGAAGATAAGAACCACCTAAAACAAGCGAAATATAAAAATAAGAAGGTATGTTTTTTAGGATTGTAAGAATTTAAAAGATAAATGATGAATTATTACCATTATGTGATTTGTTATTTTACGTACCTTAACAGCTAAATGTATGTCATCAGGGGCTTTATTTATGAATGTTTTCACGTCTTGCGCTGTAAAGACCTTTGCCTTTTTGCTTTTGTGCCCAGCTGATTATCTTTTTAGAAAAGATGATAATTTTGAAAAGTTCTTGATATTGATGTCGTGTTTAGTACTCATAGTTGCTTTTAACATTGAATAAATGCACCACAAACTAGATGGCTGCAGCTTTTTTGATAGCTCACTAAAGTATGTTAAGAATACAGTCTCAGATAAAGACTTTACTCGTTTTTCTTTTCGCCACTTCATGAACTCGTCGTAAGTTTTCAAATATCTGTCTTTAGAACTTTCAGGCAAAATATTGTTAATTGCTGCTTCAACTTCCATTTTCATTGAATCGGAAGTGCAGTTTATATCTTCATCACTTGCAGAACTCATGTTTTTTTCCTAATTAGCACGTAATTATAAAAAAATGCCAAAAACAAACAATATTTAAAGTAAAAGTTTTCTATTTCCGCCTTTTTTCATCTTTGGTTTATAATATTTTTTTTCAAGAACGAAATTGGTCTTCGCCGTTCGATATTTAAAATTGATGACTATTATACTAATACGAAGACGAGGCTGAATAGCGAAGCGACCTCTTTTGTCATTGGGCTGAATGCATGATGTCTATTGCCAGTATGATGGTTAGATGTACGCGAACTTTTTGAAAGAGTGAAGAGATTTTTTTTAAATTACTTACCACCCTAGGGCTTTTCTAGCTACATTATTACCCTAGAGCGCTAATTGGTTACCTGCAAGCCCCATTTGGGGGTAATAAGGACCTACTTACCGAATATGAGAGATGTAAAGAACTATTTTTATTGTTTTTTTTTTGCTGTAACTGTTCCGGGACGATGGCAAAATTTAGTTTAGGTAGAATTATCTAAGAGTTTTCATTCTTATTATATGTCATTACTCCAATTAGTTCGAACAAAAAAGTAACGCGTAAATAAGCTATTTTTAACTTACAAAATTCACTTATCATTTATCAATATGGCGATGATTTTGTGACAGAGAAGTAAGACAAAGATGATGAACACAATTGATTGCAGTATCATTGAATAGGTATTTTAAAAACATCGAAAGGTTCCCTGACCATGTATCATTTAGAATATTTTTTTAGAATATAGTTCCTCGAATAACGATTTGAAGTTAGAAACTATTCTCACTAAAAACCATTTTCGTGATACCAACCCATGTGTGGTATTGAAATAAATGGTTTCAAATGAGAATTTCACCTAACAGTTAAGTTAAAGTTTTGTGGAAGTTTGTCCTCGAACTATTTATTTCAGACTTAATAATATAAAAAGGGAAGGAAATATATTTTATATAAAATTCTTGTTTCAAAATCAGTCTGATGTAGCGGATGCAATTGATAGAATTGATTTTATTTGCATATTTTAGGCCACCAAATAAAATAAATTACATACATATTGTAATGGTTATGAATTGAAAATTTAGCTTAAGGACAGATTTCGATAAAAAAAATCAGAAAGTTATTGTATTGACTACAATAACGCCTTGACAGACCTGTCAGTGATTTTCACGACATATTTCGCGCAGTTTGTTCGATTCCCTTTGATTTGATTGAATGTTCTACAAATAGGTGTTCCTTGACTTAGTGTTTGTAAAATAATACTCATCATGCATGAGAATTTCCAAGTGTGGCGTAACGTTTAAGAAAATGTATTAACGAGTTTAATATTTTACCTGTTTAAAATCTACGTGAACATCTTATTGTACATATAACAATCTTAAGTAGCACACTTATAAAACGTAAGATCAGAAGCTAGTACCTACACGGTTGAATTATGTAGAAAAACTGGTAAGAGACTAATTCACGGTTACTCTTTTCAACCATAATTAATTTTCACAATGTTTCCATGAGTTTTATATGTATGAGAGACAATACAAACCAATTAACAAAGTACCTATTGTGAAACAGGTGTGTTTAAATTATTGGTGTCTGTATAGGATATCTATATAAAGTACATATATTCTATCTATCTATCTATAATGCAATTAATACTCGAAAACGAATTTATGATTCGACAGTGTTCTTGCATTCACATTAAATAGTGAAGTCATTTGTCAATACAATAACGCAATGATCTTAAATACGTATATTAACAATATTTTGACAACTATTTGCGACCATGGTCCCGAGAAAGATGTTGATCTAGGTTATTACCAGCCGTTGAGCGATGTTTAACCATGACCATGAGAAAAATGAAGGTTGGAAATATATTAGTAAATAATAACACTGTCTGGATAGAGCTACACATCCATGGTCTTCATGTGACTAGTACGAATGGTATGGACTTTAAAAGATATATTGAACTCCAAGTTTGTATCGTTACTGTAACGGGGGCGTGTGTGTACTCGGGAATATCAATATAAACACGATAGGTTTCATACTTTGTATAAAATTATGTTCACATTTATGTAAGACTAATCTAAATATGTTTTTCAAGTTAAAACGATGTCGAGCTTGCTATGCGGTGTCCCAGTCCGCTCTGTTCATTTCTTAAAACAATTCCTTCGCATGTCAAACATCGTGGTCTAAATTCAAACTATACCAGCCAGTGCGATAGGCTGACCGCTCGCATAGCAGACCTCCACAGTACCTATTCTTTCTCTGGTTAGTCAGCTGGGATACCAGCCTCGTCTAATTTAAAATGACCAAAATGACGAGCCATGCCTAAATAATAGTAGCTATACAGGTCAACCTTTGACTAACGCTTGGTGAGGTCGGTCCATGGATGGGTGTAAGATGGTCACTCCAAACGGCTAAGCAGATAATAAATGCAATGATGAATAAAAAATAACTGTGAAGTTAGTCCATTTTTATGCAAATCTACTTGGGTACTAATTTGAAAAGAGATGGCAACATACCGTTTTTAGGGTTCCGTAGCCGAATGGCAAAAACGGAACCCTTATAGTTTCGTCATGTCTGTCTGTCCGTCCGTCCGTCCGTCACAGCCATTTTATTCAAAACTATTAGGACTATACATGTGAAACTTCGTAGATAGATGTATTCTACGAACCGCTTTCCGGTTTTAAGAAAAAAGTAAAAAATATTTAAAATAAATGGGGGCTCCCCGTACATGGAACTGAAACTGAAAATATTTTTTTTTCATGAAACCTATGCGTGTGTGGTTGGTGGTGCGCTATAAACAGGTCTTTAAAAAAACTTTTTACCAAAAAATTAAACCGACTCCCAAAAACACTGCAAAGTGAAAAATAACTTTAATTTCGGTAGTCGGTGTCTTTAGTTTTGTATTTTCGTTTTTGGCACCGACTTCCGAAATTAAAGTTATTTTTCACTTTGCAGTGTTTTTGGGAGTCGGTTTAATTTTTTGGTAAAAAGTTTTTATTTCACTCTTTTTAGTTGGTCGATTTTTAATTTACCTAGTTAAAAGAGCCTAAATGTCAACTACTTATAACCTTTTACAAAATATTGCTTTTCCCAATGCTGGGCCGTTAATTTTTGAGGAGTTCTCCTGGTACTTCACCATCAGCTCTACATCACCATATGCATTGTGACGAACATAAAGTGCTTAACATCCATATTCAAGTATTCGAATCGCAATCCACGAAATACTTATTATTGAGTAGGTTCGGCGGCCATCTGTGGTCTTCATCATCAGTTCCACTTCGCCAAATGGTATTTTTTGAGAGCAACTGCACAAGTTACTATAAGAAATACCCAAAACGCTATAGGTGTGCCTATAATATGTGAAGAGTTCCCTCGATTTCTCCAGGATCCCATCATCAGATCCTGACTTGGTGATAAATGGTACCAATTTCGAAGTATACCCTTTCAAACAAAAAAAGAATTTTCCAAATCGGTTCAGCCGTCTTCGAGTAATCGGTGATCATACATAACAAAAAAAAAAAAAAAAGAGAAAAAAAAAATATACGCGTCGAATTGATAACCTCCTCTTTTGGTCGTCGGTTGAAAATGACATTGACGTTTCTAAAACCACATTTTCATAAAAATTATCGTTTAAAAGATAAGCTTCCAAAGTGGTAAAATGTGTCACTCCACCCTCTAACTTCCATAATAATGGAGTTAAAATCTATAAAAAAAAATATATGCTATAGATCCTAATGCAAACTTTCAAAGAAAATTAAGTTGAACGAGATCTGATCAGCGATCTTTGAGATACAGCATATTTTCTAAAACCGCAAATATAACTTTGTAATTTATACAAATACTATGAAAAACAGAGTTATTTGGCGTAGTTACTACGGAACCCTTCAAGGGCGACTCTGAATCGCACTTGGACAATTTTTTATCAAACATTTTTCGAAAGCAAAAAACGCATTAATTTTCAAGTTCAAACGTAGGAGGCGCTAGTAAAATTTTAATTGGATCGCATAAACGTACAGCAATGACATCCGTATTATATGCGGAACCGTCCTATTAAATATTTGAAACTGCGCCAAGTTTGTGACAAAATATAAGACATGAGTGTTCTTTTGTAAGCGTGTTATGTTGATCTTGGTTTCAATGTGAATGCATCAGCTGTTGTTGCGATATTTTCGAATTGAGACAAATTTTTGGCAATGTCGTTTACTTTTATTTACCATTATTTGTTTATTTTATTTAAGCGGTTTCTTTTTTGGGAAAAACGGGAGTAATGTTTATGTTTTTTTTTTATAACCGATGTGACACTGGTTTGTCGAAAAAAAATAAACAAAAAAAAAAATATTAAAAAATTGTATGACGCTGAATATTTTATTCGGTCATTCCTTTAAATACAGATAGATACTTATAGGTAAATAACATTTAGACACTTCGAGCTTACCGGTATCGGAAACAGGATCTAAACTACCCTGCCTAACGAGAGCTGCTTTCCTACATGTTCAACTATGAAGCCAATGGATGACACAATCAATTCAATGATTGCTAACTTCCGAGATATGTGCATATTTCTCTACTTTATTTACGGAGAATCAATGACATACAGTGCCTATGATAAAGTACACATTTACTGAAATTCATTTGTCATACCCTACATATTCCGATGAAATAATAGTATATACTGATATAGCGTTTACTGAAATTTAAAAGGGTTTTTTGATAAGAAAGAAATAAAAACTTTTTACCAAAAAATTAAACCGACTCCCAAAAACACTGCAAAGTGAAAAATAACTTTAATTTCGGTAGTCGGTGTCTTTAGTTTTGTATTTTCGTTTTTGGCACCGACTTCCGAAATTAAAGTTATTTTTCACTTTGCAGTGTTTTTGGGAGTCGGTTTAATTTTTTGGTAAAAAGTTTTTATTTCACTCTTTTTAGTTGGTCGATTTTTAATTTACCTAGTTAAAAGAGCCTAAATGTCAACTACTTATAACCTTTTACAAAATATTGCTTTTCCCAATGCTGGGCCGTTAATTTTTGAGGAGTTCTCCTGGTACTTCACCATCAGCTCTACATCACCATATGCATTGTGACGAACATAAAGTGCTTAACATCCATATTCAAGTATTCGAATCGCAATCCACGAAATACTTATTATTGAGTAGGTTCGGCGGCCATCTGTGGTCTTCATCATCAGTTCCACTTCGCCAAATGGTATTTTTTGAGAGCAACTGCACAAGTTACTATAAGAAATACCCAAAACGCTATAGGTGTGCCTATAATATGTGAAGAGTTCCCTCGATTTCTCCAGGATCCCATCATCAGATCCTGACTTGGTGATAAATGGTACCAATTTCGAAGTATACCCTTTCAAACAAAAAAAGAATTTTCCAAATCGGTTCAGCCGTCTTCGAGTAATCGGTGATCATACATAACAAAAAAAAAAAAAAAAAAAGAGAAAAAAAAAATATACGCGTCGAATTGATAACCTCCTCTTTTGGTCGTCGGTTGAAAATGACATTGACGTTTCTAAAACCACATTTTCATAAAAATTATCGTTTAAAAGATAAGCTTCCAAAGTGGTAAAATGTGTCACTCCACCCTCTAACTTCCATAATAATGGAGTTAAAAATCTATAAAAAAAAATATATGCTATAGATCCTAATGCAAACTTTCAAAGAAAATTAAGTTGAACGAGATCTGATCAGCGATCTTTGAGATACAGCATATTTTCTAAAACCGCAAATATAACTTTGTAATTTATACAAATACTATGAAAAACAGAGTTATTTGGCGTAGTTACTACGGAACCCTTCAAGGGCGACTCTGAATCGCACTTGGACAATTTTTTATCAAACATTTTTCGAAAGCAAAAAACGCATTAATTTTCAAGTTCAAACGTAGGAGGCGCTAGTAAAATTTTAATTGGATCGCATAAACATACAGCAATGACATCCGTATTATATGCGGAACCGTCCTATTAAATATTTGAAACTGCGCCAAGTTTGTGACAAAATATAAGACATGAGTGTTCTTTTGTAAGCGTGTTATGTTGATCTTGGTTTCAATGTGAATGCATCAGCTGTTGTTGCGATATTTTCGAATTGAGACAAATTTTTGGCAATGTCGTTTACTTTTATTTACCATTATTTGTTTATTTTATTTAAGCGGTTTCTTTTTTGGGAAAAACGGGAGTAATGTTTATGTTTTTTTTTTATAACCGATGTGACACTGGTTTGTCGAAAAAAAATAAACAAAAAAAAAAATATTAAAAAATTGTATGACGCTGAATATTTTATTCGGTCATTCCTTTAAATACAGATAGATACTTATAGGTAAATAACATTTAGACACTTCGAGCTTACCGGTATCGGAAACAGGATCTAAACTACCCTGCCTAACGAGAGCTGCTTTCCTACATGTTCAACTATGAAGCCAATGGATGACACAATCAATTCAATGATTGCTAACTTCCGAGATATGTGCATATTTCTCTACTTTATTTACGGAGAATCAATGACATACAGTGCCTATGATAAAGTACACATTTACTGAAATTCATTTGTCATACCCTACATATTCCGATGAAATAATAGTATATACTGATATAGCGTTTACTGAAATTTAAAAGGGTTTTTTGATAAGAAAAGTTTAAGGAAAGTACTCGGTTTTAATAACAAGTAGGTATGCGTGTAAGTACTCTTCAATGGTCTCTGTAAAGATCAAAAACTATCATTAGCAAAAAAAAACAAGAAGATAGAAGTGATTATAATATTTGTAATATTCTTACTAATATTATAAGCGCAAAAGTTTGTTTGTTTGTATAGAAAACCATTTCAAGAGATTTGGACGAAATTTAACAAAAAAAAGTTATTAGTATTGAATAACCGAATAACACCATAGGTTTTATCCCTGGAAAAATCTGAGAAAACTCCACGCGAACGAAATCGCGTTCAACAGCTAATAACTAAATAAATAGAAATAAAATAAATAGCTTAGTAACACTTAGTAAGTATCAAAAGATATTCCCACCATCAGAGTTCATTAAAAACATTAGTACTAAGGTCACTGATTCATTGCGGCGTACCTTGATAATGGTCTAGGTCAGTTGTAGTGGCCACGTGTACGCGTCGAGTGCCAAGCGCAAACGGTTAATTATGAGTACTCTGAACTATTAGATCTATGTATATAATATGTTTGAAGATGCGTTTAAAAACGAAAGAATAGATAAAGTATTTTGCTTTAGTTGAAGTCATGTTTTTTTTTTAGCCAGAGTGTATGATTACTGATGGGTTAAAACCAAGGAACCCTTCAGTCTATACTGAATAGGTTTACTTTTAGGCAGTGTACTCCATCCCCGACCATCATCATTGTTTTCCATCAGATTAGATTGTGAAGAAACGCGAGCTTTGATAAACTTTTTTTTATTCTGTCTGTATGTCGGTCTGTCAGTCTGTCTTTCTGTCTGTCAGTATGGGCTAATCTCTGTGACGGTTAAACCGATTTTAACAGAATTTTGACTGTTACACTTATAAAGGAGTTTATACGGCTACTTTTTATCCCAGAATTCCCGCGGGATCCGGATTTACACGTACACAGAAAAATCATCACGGGATCGAAGTCGTGGTTAGTAGCTAGTCGATAAAAAACAATGAAGTATAAATTACTTATTATAAGGATCATCGTGGTTATCGGTGGGGCGGTTAAGGAGTGTTTTGAAGCATTGTTAATAGAATGTTTCTATAAGCAATGGATCTACTAATCACAGACATTATGTAGCGTTGTCATTGATATGCGAAGTACCTACCACGGGCGTCGTCACGGGCGCCACGGATCGCTGATCTCCGGTCAACATAGACGCGGGCCTGCGGACGGCGAGCAGGGGTAGCTCACCGTCCGGTACGGACCAGGCCCGGGTCGGGGCGGCCATTATTTGCTAGGGTTGTGAGAATATTGTAACGAGATACTGTGGTCCTGGAATGCTAAGGTCAACTCAAGGAGCAGGGTAGCTTTTTAGTCAGTAGAAGTCTGATATTCCCTTCCGTTCCACCCACAACGGGAGTCATTTGATGAATACAAGTATTAATTCAGAAGCAGGTGAACAAAGTTATACATTTAAGTTACTTACCTATTGAATGCAAAATGTATTGAAAGACTAAAAATTGCCTTTTTACACTACCTAAAGAGTTAAATAGGTGCATAGAAATAGTCGTAGTGTAGTCTAGTATTGGATCCGATCCTCGAGTATTTGTGTTTTTTGGGTTATTCCATTAAGAGCGTGCTATTATTATCCTCGAGGAGTGGTCTGCCCGGTTTAGAGAAATAGGATCAGGTGGGAGCCACATTGAAGGGTACTTAAGTGCTTCCGCAGTCCTCGGTGTAAGTCTGCGAGGGAACACGAGGTACACACATCAAAAGTGTCTAGGGATCAACATATATTTTTGCAATAACTTTTCTCCTGATTGATATTAATTAAAATTTTCTTTAAGGATTCATCAAATAAAGTGTTTTCGTTTGTCACAGTAACGATAAACCAAGTCACCTTTGCATTAATAAAGAAATTTGCCATTTTCCTAATAAAGGGATTTTTGACATTTGAACCACTAACATTAAAGTTCGAAAAAAAGACTGAAATAACAGTTTTCTTTAAAATTTTATTGGGTAACTTAAACAATTAATAATCCGTGTTTCTACCGCGAACACTAACAACACAAGAACATCGGTTTGGCATACTCAAAATGAGTTCATTCAAATCACGCTGTGGAATGGCCGCCCATGTTCGTTGCAACAACAAAAAAAGGTCTTCTTGCGACTGGATACCCTCCATATTCCGCAGAGCTCTTCTCTGTAGCATATCCCATGCATGCTCAATCCGGTTCAAGTCTGGCGACTGAGCAGGCCAGAGCAGGACATTGATGTTAGCTGCGGCGAGAGTCTGTCTTACAACTCTTGCGGTGTGCGGTCGTGCATTATCATGCATTAACTGAAATAAGGGACCGATTTGCACTTGTAGAGGAACGATGACGTCAGATACAATCGTCTCAGCATAAATTTGAGCGTTGAGGTTGCCTCTGATCCAAATCAACTCAGTTCTTCCGTCGATCCAAATACCCGCCCATACCATGATGGTTCCACCACTATAAGGATGGACTTCCTGGCAGGATTTTAATCGCTGTTGGCGTCCAGGGGTTCTCCAGTGTCGTATACGTCTTGTATCCGGTCTCATACCAAAACGAGACTCATCAGAAAAGCACACGAAACGCCATTGTTCTTCTGCCCAATTTCTGTGTTCAAGAGCCCATTGATATCGAATCCTACGATTGTGCATTGCTATAGGTGGTACCCGTAGCGGTCTTCGGGAATGAAGGTTCACTTCATGCAAGCGGTTTCTGACTGTTTGGTCGCTAATTAAGTTCTCAGCCACGGTACCAGTGCTTCGGTAACGTGTCCAAAGTCGACTGATAACACTCTGACTTGTATTCAGAGCTAAAGCCACAGTACGTTGCCGGGAACCAGCTTCTATCATTCCCACGGCTCTGAGCATTTCTTCCCTGCTTAAATGACGTCGCCGCTCCATAATAACGTTGGTTTTAATCAGTAGTAGGGAAACAGTAGCACTAATAATGTCTTCAATGCGTTGTATATTTTTATAGGGAAAATATTGACAGCTGATTTTCATCTTTTACTCGAATTTGATTAACAGTTCCTGTTTCAAATTATGAAATGCACCAAAAAGGATCCATATAAATTTATAAAATCATAAATTTATTACAAAGCCACATCTCAATCTCAAGAAATCCGCATAAAAATGCTTGATCCCTAGACACTTTTGATGTGTGTAGTTTTAGTAACTAAGCGACCCTTTCGCTCCCTCAGGGCGGAGATCATCCATGAGGATTTTCACCTCGAGAAACAAAAGCAATTTGATCATCTTTATAAGATGTAAAAGCATAACTGATGAAGTGACTTGTAAGAACATGTTTGAATGACGTACAGGGTATCCTGTACGTCATTAACGTAATTTCAAACGTAAGCGTGATAATATGCTTATTATGAATCGAAACAAAACGCCAACAAAATACTCTAAAACGAGATCGTGAAATTTTCTTCCTACTCCAATCGGCCTCAAACGGTGCCAAAGCCCCTGGCATTGACACTCGTACATCTCGCGTACTACTAGTTAATTAGTACACTGTACTTGTGTTGTGTTCCACGTTTCTAGCAGATTGTCATGCGAGTGAACGGTGACGATAGCAGTTGTCAGTGACGTGTGATTGTGCACTTAAGTGTACTGTATGCAAACATACCGTTCATGCAGTTTCTATTTTCTTTATTTATGAGGCTAGGACATTCAACAACCCGTACTGGAACCGTGACGTATTTCTTATGACCTTTCAGCCTTTAGCTCTTCTGGGTTCATTCGTTCCATCGTAGACCTCATCTTTCGTGAGATTGAGGTCAAGAATTGGCTCATCAGGAATAAAAAAAATCACAAATAATAAGACATTTATAAGCCGTCTCATTTTATCATAAACCCGTGTATTATATTCAAGAACTCTTTCAGCCATGATGTATAGTGCTCATACAAATTCCGTTACAGTCGTAAAGAATATCTTCTGAGAAACTATTTTGCGGTGTGCATTACAGATACTGACACAGTGAAGTAACCTAGCAATAAATTAGTCTTTGAAATACAGATATAAAATAAACTTTACGCTTTGTTGTTGTTTATTTTGTACCCGTAAAAATACAAAACGAATTTTGTTTTGTTGTGGGAACTCTCTAATTAGAAGAGTTATTATCATAGATCGGAATAGGTAGAGCTGTTTTATGTACTTGCCATAGGTTAGAATAATATGGATATTCCCCTAGTGCCGGGATTTGGTTTTTAAGTAGTAAAATCATAAAATCACTATTCTCGCCTTCGGGAATAATGAAAGATTACACTTCCTTTCTGACGGGTAAATATAAGAAGGACGAGATTAAGGATAGTATAATAAATAGATAAACTTGATTCATTAAACCACATATATTTTTTTACGTAACAATTTCTTTTTTTTATTGATAATAGTCTCGCGTTTGACCACCACCTCACCTGATGGTAAGTGATGATGTGGTCGAAGATGGAGCATGCTCAACAACAATCATTTAAACATTTTTATTCTGAAGTTGTTCAAAAACATTTACAGTTGTAAAATTTACAACGTTGCTCATGCGCTTAATGGCTTACATAAACCATTTTTATACATATTGACAAAAATAATGAAATTCAATAAAATCAGTCCGAATCCCGTGGAATATCCATATTAACATCAATGGTTGCGGTCAATGAACCTAAATAGCTCTAACTATTCCGATCACTGGTTATTATATACATACAAAAAAAACTTAAACTATTAGCTAATTAAAATTTTCGTGTCAGTGTTTATGGAATAACTATATAAATATCTCGTGTCACTGTATTTGTGAGAATCCTGTTAATAAGTTTTTTTTGTGGAAATTTGGTAGCTCTGAGAGTCTATCGTAGGCTATTTTTTCATTATAAATCATTTAGGTATATGGCAAAGCAATGGTTTACGGGTGAGCTAGTTTATTTGTAAGAAGACTTTATGTGCAAGTCAGAAAACACTTTATAAATATTGATTTAAAGCCTTGGGTATTTTCTACCAGTCGACTTTAGTGTAGTTCAAAGACGAGAGATGAGTATATGCATACCTTCTGGCTACTACCAAGCATAAAGGAAAACCCAACAACACTGTTCCCAACCAGCGATCAAACCTGGAACTTTATGGATTTCTGCATTATTTATTTATAATCTACGTCTAATAATGCCTGCTATAATATATGTAATGAGTGGGCATTAAGAATTTTCTACACGAATATAAATATCCACATACATATACAAATAAGATCATTGAGCCGATAGGTGACACTCACAATAAATATTATATATCAACAACTATAAATAAATGACGAACGAACCATAGTACGTATATTTCCACGTACTTCGTGCATGTTATAGGTGCCTACCCACTTGTGTGCATATAGGTTAGCGAGAGGCGCCAAATGACGATGAATCTCCGGATATCACAGTGAAGAGTACACGTATTTAAATTATTATACACGAGCAACACGCTCCTGCATCGCATGTGTGCCAACTACTGAAGTGGCTACATTTAAAAATGTCGAGATTTTCCAGCGTTAAATAGTGAGAGATTAAACCTATATAAACTGCAGATGTTTATATTGTTTAATCTCTCACTATCTATTATTATCCAATCTTTTTTTTTCTGGGTCAGAAAATCATCGAATGACTTCTCCCGCTTTGGGCAAAACTGAAGGGAGTGTCAGACTTCTACTGACTAAAAACCCACCCTGTTCCTTTAGCTGCCCTTAAGTTCCGGGGCTGCGATATTTCATTAGAACATTACCGCTACCCGGGCAGGCAATGGCCTTATGGGGCCCCGTCGCTGGTGCTGACAGCTCTTTGAGGCGCGTGTGGAACACGACGCGCCGCCGACCCGGGCCTGGTCCTTACCAGACGGAGAGCTACCCCTGCTCGCCATCCACAAGCCTAGTACGAATTACGAGTTGTGAAGGATAAGTCGTAGATTCGAACTCAAGCTGGCTACTTTGTTTAATTTTCATCATCACCTCTGTTCTTAAACCATTGAAGGAAAATATCGTGAGTAAAGCGGTGTGTCTTTTTTTTTGCACTGGGTTGTGCGAAAGGGTGTCACGACTTCCACTGATTAAAAATCCACCCTGTTTCTTCAACTGCTCTTAGGCCTGCAATACATGTTGGCTGAGCGATGTCGAGTGAAGGCCAATACCAACATGTAGACGGTATATTTGCCTTGTCTTGCTATTGCTCAGTGTCACTTGCCTAGTTGGCCGAGTGTAGGCCAGCGCCAACGTGTATAGAGCTCATTTGGTGCAACTTATCTTGCTCGCCGTTGCTCGTGATCACTTGCCTCACTTCGGATCGGTGTCGGTTTTTGGTCACAAATTAAAGGCGCTCGCCTGCGCTTGGCCAACGTGTGGGCAGCTCTACAAACCCTCTTCTACATTGGCCGTCTGCATTTGCGTTCGACGAACTTGTCGAACGTGAGGACATTATTTCTTGCCTTGTACCTATTTGCCAACGCTCGCGTTGGCCTACGCTCGGCCAACATGTATTGCAGGCTTTACGTTCCAGAGCCACGGTATCTCGTTAGAACATTCTTGCAACCCTGGTGGGCAATGGCACTATTGCTGACTGCTAGTTGAGGCACTCGTGGAACCTGACGCGCCGTCCACCCGGGTCATTACCTCACGATGCCTTAATAGATCGATTTTGACAATTCTTTTACCAAAAGCTACATTCTTCATGAGTAGCATAGGCTACATTTTTCGTTGAAAATACTTTTTATGCGAATGAAACGCCAGGCAGAATGTAGAATTTAATATGTCATTGGATTTGTTGGAAACGTAATTCCGGATTGAATTGTGGTGAAATAAGCAAACACACAGCCGGATATAAAACGCTTCATTGTAAGTTTACATTATCTACTACTAATAGTAATCTTGAAAATAAAATATGGAAGCTGTTAACAAAAAACCTAGACCAAATTAAAGCTAATTGCCTATATTAAGTCATTAACGTTAACGTTTTCTAAAAGCTTTTAAGAGTCTACGTTTTAGTAAATTACAAACAAATTCAGGGTATTATGCTGCCAAAAAACTTCTTAGCTAAACGACAAAACGTCTGTGTCATTTAACAAAATAGTTTTTCTACTATTTGCGTAATTAGGCCAAATACTCGGTGGAAATTATTTTAAATGCGTGTTATAAATCTCAACCATTCGTTTGTATATCCGAGGAAGTTAATATACAATATATAATCACGTTATGAACATATGATGGTACGTAACTAAAGTCATAGTAGTAAACTGAATTGTTATAGTCCCTGCCATTATATGCTGCTGGGATAAAATGTAGCCTGTATCTATGCTATTCCAAACAATAATCTATTTCAGTGACATAGAACTCCGGCAACGGCCCATACTTCGTCCGGCCTACTTTTTCAACTCAACAGACAATAATAATATGAGTACTAAATTGACTGGTAATAAACACTATTTACTATAAAAACATCAACATCAATATTGATCATGGGAATACCGAGATAACAGAGAGATAACAAAAACGTTTTTTAGGTTATGAAAAGTAAAAACATTTAAGTTCATTGAGAAATAAAACCGAAAATGAATAATTAATAAATCATCTAAAAAGTATGAGTCTATACGAGTTCGCGCCTTCGCGGAGTGAATGACATTGATTGATTTTTTCAGCTTATTTGACGTTTCTGGAGTTTTTATAATTTGGCTTCTAGCATTTTTATCCACTATTGAAATCAACACAAAGCCACAGTTATTATGGACCAAAAAACATTGTAATTAACAAAAATATTTACGTAATGCGTTAAGTGATATATTTAGACTTTCAAAATGGATCCATTTTTAATAATAATATACAAAATAATGAGAAATCGTGACCCCTCTTCATACAATATTATACTATTTAACCCCCTGGCAACCCTGGAATTAGGAAATGCAGATGTCATGGCTGACAGATAATTTATTCACAATAACTTCCGCTATATCTTCTTTTTACTGTATTTTTCATTACCCCATGATTATAAGTCATATAAAAATAACTATTAAATAAAAGTTTTTTTTTAAATACATATTTCATTTGTGTCCGCTATTACACTGCTAGTGGGCCTAATTTCGCCGACCTCCTTTCAATCAATTCCACCTTGTCTGGTACTACTGGTACTGTTCACAACATTCAACTAAGTTAGTAAGTAGTAATGCTGGGCTTAGTCATGAAACACGAAGGGAAAATGACGGAAAACGGATGGGTTTTAGTCAGTAAAAGTCTGACACAACCCTCCCGCTTCGCCCAGATCGGGAGGTAGTTATTGGATGATAGATAGATAGAAGATATAATACACTTTATTGTACACCGATAGTTGAAACACACTTAAATAACAATATAAAAATTTGGTTACAATGGAGGCCTTATCGCTGAGAGCGATATCTTCCAGACAACAATTGGAAGGACTTTACGAGCTTTAATTAAAATGGTGATGGTTATATTAGTGTGCTACAAATACTAATCAAAATGATGATGATGATTTCCCATCCTTAATTAAAGAAGTCCTCAAGCAGTCCTCCTCATCTTATCAAGCAAATTAATACCTCGCCCAAAACCTAATTTTAGTTAGGTGTAAAAAATGTAACAAGAGAGAAGCAGCTGCAATGTGTCAGTGCAGTGACATCGGCCATTTTGGAATAAACAGCAGGTGTCCGGTGTTGCATTTATGTAGATCAAGGCCGCACAACCCCAGGCCCGTGGAACAAAAAGTGGCCTCTCAATGCATTTCGGATGGCCCATCGTCAGTTTGATATATAGCAGAGCAGAACATATTGTAGGATTTCAAATAATCGGCATTTTTATGAATCCAGTCACAATTAGTTGACACATTTGATTGGGGACAACTATTAGGTATACAACAAGTATGTACAAGAGTGCTGAGTTGCTGACAACGAATTCATTGAACTATGGACGTAAATTGGCCTATGATCCATAGGATGCAAGTTATCCAAAACCGATTTCTCCGAAATGCCACGGGCGCGCCCTGGTACTTGAGGAACGAGGATCTTCACGTAGACCTCAAAATCCCGATTATAAAGCAAGTGTTGAAACGCCAGTCAGCGCGCTACTTCACCTCTGCTGAAAAACACACAAACCCCCTGATTGTATCGGCCGCCCGGTACACACTCTCAAAAATTTCCCGGGTTCGTCGTCCACGCCTTGTCCTTGACGAACCTGACGATCCCACCACTATCCGTCAAGAGAGCAGTAGGGAAACTAGCACTCTAATAAAACACACAAACAAAACGCGTTCCGTATTCCGGCCTCGCCGTCGAGGCCCATCGCGACGTCCGCGCTCTTGTAACGCCAACCCTCCCCGACCTTTGCCAAACGAGCCAGCCCGCGATGCTGAGCCAGTAGCAATAAATACTCTAAATAATATGACCCAGCCTGACCCTTTGCTGTCCACCACCAATGACCCCGCTGAGCCGAGGCTCGTACTCCACAGGGAGTGCCCTTAGCGCGCGGTTGTTTAAATGTAAATATTAGTTTGTAAGCCCTGGCTGGGGGCCTTTAAATTTTAGAGGTCACCACAGGATCGCCCGGTTAAGTAGTACATTAGCCTTAGCGAGCTAAACTACGAGTGGCCCTATCGAAAAAAAAAAAAAAAAAAAAAGAATTGGCCTATACTGCCCTCGAAAACTGTATTTTGGAAACATTATGAAAAGCAATTAAGTTTTGAACAAGTTATCAAGTAATTTCTTGCCGTTTATTATCCATAGGAAACGACCAATTGTGTGTGTGTGCAAATGTGAAATTTAATAAATTAGTTTTGATTTTAATTTTGAATGATTGATAAAATTTTATTTGATTTCATTAAATTAAGGTCGAACTATAATTACTTGGCAGACACTAGTATAACTAAATTCAGCATGAAACGTCAAAAGCAATTTAATACCAATTAAAATCGAATCACTAATGATCACAAAATATTTAATGTAATTTTTAGATTTCCCATTTTAATCACAAAATCCGGTCCAAAGGGCACATAATATAATTAAATAAATAGAGCCTATGACATTGGAAACTGTAGTAATTCAGACATCTGACCAGCCCATCGTCTGTTCTGCATCATTTTGTTCGTTTACCATCTACATTGCCGGTAACTATGTATTTGCCTGTACACTATATACGTGGAGAATGTCATCAAATGACTCCTCCCGCTCTGGGTGCAGCGGGAGGAGGTGTCAGATAACTACTGACTAAAAACTCAATCTGTTCTTTTAGTTGTCCGGGCGTTTTACGGCCGAAGTATCACATTTGAGCACTATCGCAACCCCAGCAGAGGTTGGCCTTGTCGGGGTCTATTATTGGAGCTGACTGGTCTTTGAGGCGTACGTGGAACATGAAGAGCTGTCGACTCAACATGAGTTGCTATGTACACTTGTACTCACCGAGCACAAAGCCTGTCTATGTGTGCGTGTTTACACACCTCGATTCTTGGAATGGACTCTACCCACTGCGCCTTTTTAGACTAACCCACAATATAACCCACGTTGTATTGATTGCTATTCAAAACCCATTATGAACTGTCCGTGATCCAAATTGAGGGTTAATAAGAGCCCACTTTAATTTTAAGAAGTGGTTTGATTCTGATGAAGTTCAATAGTCAATAAGGGTGCTTGCGCGTGGTTTAAAGTTTGTTAAAAATATATTTTTAATTGCCAAGTTCCGAGAGGTTTTGATTTTGTGTTAGTAGATATAAATAGAGACTGATCTGATCTTCGTTGGGTAAGTAAATGAACTGTTTATGCTAGTAATGTTTCTGAGTGATTTATGTAAATTTTTTTTTCGGTGGGATATCTATGTGACTCTGTCAGGCTTCTACTGACTATAAACTAACTCTGTTTTTTCAAATACGGGTATTTCGTTAGAACATTACCGCGATCGTACACGCCTTTATACGTCCAACAACCCGCGTATGTAAACTAGTATTGGGATTCGTTTTAAATGTTACGAAATCATTTTTCCACGCGAGTGAAGCTGCAGGCAGAAGCTTGTAAGTGGAATAAAGCAACTGTTGATTTAAAAAGATTGAGTTTTACGTCACTAGCCTATCAGTGCCTTGGGATGGCCAAAGCCAGCCCAGAAAAAGATGACAAGATGACCTGGACATGCACTGCGATGGCTAGTCCGTGGTGGCACTCGAAAAGAGCATTTGGAAGGAGTTGGGGGAGGGCCATGCCCAGCTGTGGGACATCAACGGCTGAACAAAAACAAAGATATCGTGTTAGAATCGCATGTCCCCTTAGCACTCCAATCATCAGCAAAAAAATCTGAAAGAGCCTGAGACCTGGGAAACCGTTACCTACCTTTTCTATTTTTTTTAATAACTTTATGATACGAACATTTGCGGGCATTTCCTGGTGGTTTCTCAGTTACTTGCTGGTAGAAATGAGATACCTTTCATTTAAGAGTGTTTGCTAAGATTGTATACGCAACGGTCTCTATTGTCGATAACATCATTACTTATTACTTAACAAGCTAGTGTACAAGAGTCAAGAGCCTAATGGCTAAGGCGTAGAACTTGTGATCGAGAGATCGCAGGTTCGCCCACCATACCCCTATTGCATTATTGCTGTAAACTCACTCCAGACACAAGCATATTTAGTTATTAAGATTGCTAGGCATGTAAATTGTAGCCACATTGCTAGTTCTCTTTTTTTTGATAAAAGGATTGTAGTCTATAGCGAACTACAATGTCAAAAGATGATTTGTTTAAGACAAATAAAAAACATTTTTTTCTTTAATTTGTCTTGTTAAATTAACTTAATTTGTTAAATTTGTGCTACAAAATGGATAATTATCAATTTGAATTATTATGTCAATTATTGTTTTTTTTTTTTAATATTTAATTAGATTTATTTTTTAACTGGCTGTGCTGTATCACTCTGAACCGAGTAACGAGTAGGTCTGTCAACCTCCGCTTTAATATTGGGCCACCAAGATACAGGCTGTGCCTAGTTTGGGGCCCATTGCTAAGTGTTTTGTGTTCTGTTATTTTGTGCACAGTATTTACTGTCTGTATTGTCATAACTTGTGTGTGTAAATAAATAAATAAAATAAATAAATACACGGTTATGTTATTATTTAGTATTGGGACTAGGTCCTAACCTTAATATAGATAATTACCTACAACCGCGTGGTACGTAAGGGACACGCAAGACAGTTGTTTGCGTACATAACCGTATTTTAATTTCTCCTACTTGAGTTTCTTTTTTCCAAAATGTTCTAACGAGATATCACGGCCTTAGAACGTAAGGGCAACTGAAAAAATAGAGCACAAAAGTTCCAAGTTGCCTATAACTGACTACTGTTAGACATTATTTATTCACTCCAGAGCAGGGGGAATAATTTGATGATTTTCCCTTGACATAAAGCTTCTGGTGACTATGAAAAACTATCACCATTATTCGTGACTGCGACACATTTCCAACAATTGTATACAGAGTATATACCCAACTACGAGTCGCGTATAACTTGTGTTCCGACCGTTACTCCTCCTCCTTAAGTCAGTCCTTCAGTGCTGAGGATAGTGGCTACGACGGAAACGTTGCAACACCGACCGACCACCGACCGTTAGTATGAAGATAGAATACTGATAAATAATTTTATCGTGTTGTAGATCATTTCTCAATAACCTCCGAAACTTGAGTCCGCGTATTATTTATAACTACGCAGTTTCTAAATACATTCAGTTTATTAGTTTACTCATCGAACGACAAACAAAAGACAGGGACGGAAAGAAGTTAGACTCAATTACTTAGTTTCTCCGCTATTTTGTTTTAGAACTACTGTCTACGTCATTTCCGAGCAGGTGACTGTAATATACTCTACGTAATGTGTTTTGATTTATTTAATTTGTGCTTTTCTACCACCCTTACTTAATGGAATAGTCGTATGGAATGGGTTTTGCATGTCCATTGATGTTATTAATAACGATAGTACCATTTCCGACCTTCTTGTGCTAAAGTAGGTTCCTTTAAAAAGACCTAAAGTTTTTTAAATTCTTTAAATAACTTTTTTTTTCAACTTTTCAGATAAAATATTAATTAAGTAACAATTTTTTAATTTTCCCGGTCGTGTCACATTGGCACCCTACTGGATTCAAAAACCTTATCCTCGTATTATCAAATCGGCATCAAATCCGAGCAAAACGTAAAATATTCATAAAACGCGTTAAAAAACTACTCATCGATAAATGCTATTGCATTGAATGAATTTTTGACTTTGACTTTACAACGTAGTACCGAAAGCCATTTGCATTTTATTATTATATTTTTTGTGACATAGTACATGCGTAATGTAATTATTTGACCCTACTTATGTATATTATTACTACTTACTTACATACTTGTATACTGACATTGCTATTTAATTTAACATTTATTTAAATTTTCTAATTTGATTTGACATGTATTTAAAATACCTATTTTAATTTGACTGATTAATTATTCCATTTAGAGCTTTGCAATATTAATTATTGTGATTATTTTTATTTGATTTTCTAGTTAGTGTAAAGCCACCCCAATCTATATAATATATAAAATTGCTGTGCCCCACAGGGTCCATGTGAGCCTAAACCCATATGTTAAGATCTTGTTAACACATGTTATTGCAATAAAGAATGAATTGAATTGAATTATTTTTGCTAGTATTACACTAATGATAAATATGATACACTTTTTTGAAATTAATTAATTTGATACCCATATAATTGCGGTATTCGAAAAAAAAAAGGTTTTTTTCTTTCTCTACGTATAATGGCTTCGTACAACCGCCATGTTTGATTTTTCAAATTGTCACCTATCTAAGAACACTTGGGCTGCTAAGAAAAATCTAACAATACCTCAATTATGTGAATCTCTTCAGCGGTTCTGGAGATATGAGGTAATAAAGAATTTTACAAATAAACATGCTAGTATTACACTAATGATAAATATGATACACTTTTTTGAAATCCTTGTGATAAGCCCTTTTATTTGATACCCATATTGTGGTATTCGAAAAAAAAAGTTTTTTTTTCTCTATGTATAATGGCTTCGCACAACCGCCATGTTTGATATTTTCAAATGTCACCTATCTAAGAACACTTGGGCTGCTAAGACGAATCTAACAATACCTGAATTATGTGAATTGAAATTATGTGAATCCCTTCAGCGGTTCTGGAGATATGAGGTAATAAAGAATTTTACAAACAAACATACATACATACAAGATACGCGCAAAAAACATAACCCTTCCTTTACAGTCGGGTTAAAATACAGTGAGAGTTGACTAGCATAGATCATAGGCGAATAGAAAAAGGTATCATCGGTGAATATAATTCATTTGTACATTTTTAAAGTCGTTACGGGTTGTCGCAAACAGAAAATCTGATACTGGTCTCGCCAAGACGTATTGTGATACCTAGCTACTGGATTGTGGAGGTAATATGCATACAGTTAGACTGAAAGCCGACCCCAACAGTTGACAAAAGTCTAGGCAGATGTTGAGTTGACTAACATAAATCTAAATGGCATGAATAATAAATATTTGGAGCTTTATCATCATTTTTTTCAAAAGATTCGCTTATGTAATATGTAAGTATCTTTTGTTTTGATAATAGGCTTGTGTTTGACCACCATCTCTCCTGATGGTAAGTGATGATGTGGTCGAAGATGGAGTATGCTTACCTAAAAAATTTTTAGCATAAAATAGAACCGACTTCCATATCAAAACATTACAAAGCCAAAAATAACTTTAATTTCGGAAGTCGGTGTTATTGGTTTTGGATTTTCTTTTTTTTTTCACACCGCCTTCCGAAATTAAAGTTATTTTTGGCTTTGTAGTGTTTTGATATGGAAGTTGGTTCTATTTTTTGCTGAAAAATTTTTTCACGCTTTTTAGTGGGTCGGTTTGTAATTTATCTAGTTACAAAAGCCTTAATGTCAACAACTTCACCTTTTACAAAATATTGCTTTTCCCGATGCATAGCCGTTAATTTTTGAGGAGTTCTCCTGGTACTTGACCATCAGCTCTACATCACCATATATATTGTGACAAGCATAAAGTGTTTAACATCCGTACTCAAGTAATCGAATCGCAATCCACGAAATACTTATTATTGAGGAATTTCAGTGGCCATCTGTGGTCTTCATCATCAGTTCAACTTCCCCAAATGGTACTTTTCGGAAGCAACTGCTCAAGGTACTATAAGAAATACCTAAAACGCTATTGGTGTGCCTAGAGTGCCATATTTGAAGAGTTCCCTCGATTTCTCCAGGATCCCATCATCAGATCCTGATTTCGTAACAATGGAACCAACTAGAAAGTATGCCCATTCAAACGCAAAAAGAATTTTTCAAATCGGTCCAGCCGTCTCCGAGTTATGAGGTAACATACATAAAAAAAAAGTTCAAGACGAATTGAGAACCTCCTTTTTTTGAAGTCGGTTAAAAGTAACCTATTCACTCTTGACTTAAAGTCCCCTAGGTTATAGCTATCGGGAAACAGACTTCGGCAGGGAATTTCACTCCTTAGCCATATACGCACAATGAAAGTATTCCTAAAACGTTTAGTGCGTATGGGTTATCTTTTATAATTATGTATGTAGAGATTGTAGTATATTCTCTGTAGCAGCGTAAGAAAGATTTCTATCTTTAGTGGTGTCATGAAAATAGTTACTCATTTCATGTTCTGTGACCAATGAAGACAGTAATATGCTTTTAGGGATGTAACGTGATTTACCTCAAGAGATATGTCACAAAGTTACTTCACATGTCCGGGCTTCTAATGTGAAGTGTTCCTTTTGTATCCTTTGTGAAGCATTATGCCATTCCAGAGAGAGAGTGTTGATATATTATGTTTATGAAAGAAAGGAGACTAAATTGGTAAAGATAAACTAAATAGGTTAGTATTCGACATAGTCTTTTTAGTCCGTGACTTAGAACGACTAAAAATATTTGACACTAATTGTTCTTTAGTCAAAATTAAAAAAACGAAGGCGGAACAGTCATGCCGTGACGTCACCAGGCCCCGGTCCTTAACTTTTTATTTAATAATTACAATAAACATTTTTAACACAGGAAATCCAACCTTATTGTTCAGATATAGTAGTGTTATGTTCATCATCTGTTTTTTTTGCCTTTTCTCAATTAAGTAGGGGTCAGCTTCCAGTATAACTGGATGCAGCTGAGTATTGGTGTTTTACATGGAGCAACTACCTGTCTGACCTCCAAGACACAGTAGCTTTTTAACACAATACCGTCCTTGGCTGGGCTCCCCTCTTTGAGGAGTAGTTAATGAGGCGTCATGGCGTCGTGGGTTTTAGTCATGTTCTGGCTTCAAATTTCAACTTACTTTTGATACCATCCTGAAAAATATATGAACAAACTGCTAACCAAGGTAAATGTTATTGTTTAGCAATATTAAAGGTGTCCTTGTTCCTGCCCTTCAGATATCCTACCCACCCTTCTTTACAAGAAGGCAAAAGTTCTGACTGTGCGCCTGATATTCATCCAGCAGACTATTCTGATGCAGCACAGTCTTTTTGAGTATACTCCATCTCTGTCCTGTGACAAAAAGCGCTACAATCCTGTAGGTAGAAGCCAACTGAAACTTACCACCATGCATTCCAGATGCTACTTTTGTTACCTAGGTCCTTATTTGTATAACAAAATTAACAAAATCCTGTCGATATTTCAACTCAAGAAGGCAAAGTGCAAAATAAAAGTAACTACCTGGCTACAGGAGTCAAGTTACGACGATACAGAGGAACTGTTTGCTGAACTAGTATAGGCACAGAAATCTTAATTATCAAGATTTCTGTGAGTATAGGCCTCTGACTCTCGTTCAAACACACACACACACATACACACATTCACTCTAACCCACGCTCAAACGCACAATCTAACGCACCCTCTCACTCACACACATCTATGTCCATTCTTATTAAATTTTTTTAAATTATTTTTTTATTGTTATTTTATTTTTGATTTAGTTTTCTGTGTTGTATAATTTTCGACCATAATCTATTGTAAACTATTCTATGCACAAATTTGTAAATTTTAAATAACTAAGGAGGAGGCCTGGTGTCCTGAAATACAGGCCTTGAGCCTAGCTTAAGCACCAGTCTCCCACAATGTGTTTTTATGTTATTTGTAATATATTGTTAATGTACAAAACCATTGTAGTGTGGCGAGAAATAAACCATTTGTACCGGTACTTAATGGAAAATAGAGGAAAATAAGATTTTCTCCTACGCCCTCTCTCTTTTGGTTTAAATTTCGCTGATATTCTCGCAGTTTGTAAGTTAATCCTTTTACATTTTTAAGGGTGTTATGTGGGTGGATAAAAAAAATCTGTTTTTACTCACTGGGTGAAGTTCATAGGATCTGAAACAGAGAAATAAAAAATATTTAGTTTGGTAAGTGTTGGCGCGAAAGGCTAATTTAGTGGACTGTATTTGCGGTGCGGAGCTAAACGATTGACAAACGCTTGGCGTTAGGTAATTCGAGTTGCAGTGGGTGTGGGACAATGGAATACAACCCGAAATAAGTAGGGAAGGAAAGCACAAACCTTTTGCGGGAGCCACGTGCTCGCGTCGTCGCCGGTGCACCGGTTCACTTTTCCAGGTTCAGGGCAGTTGGGCTTCAAGTTATTGTCCTCACACGTTAAACACAAGCACAAACTATGGATTATAAGTCTTATTACATGCGAAAATGCGGTGATTCCAAAGTTATTAATATTTTTAAGCGGAGCGCGTCGACGCCATTGTTAACTTCTTGCGGAGCGATTCGGAAGTTCTTTTTTCGACAAATGGCGGGCGAATCTTCTTACTCACTCGCGAGGTATGTGCGGGAAGGAGATGGATATAGGAAATAGCGGATGTCAATCATATTTTGAATGTTGGCGCAACCAGTAAGCTTCTTAAAAATATGAGTTTTAATTGACACTGGTAATACTAAAAATAAGTAAATAATAATATGTCTGCATTGATATACAAAAAACCCAAGATGCACACTCAACGTCCCAAAACCTTCCTCATAAAATGAGTGCTTATTTCTAAATTATGCGCTCATTTCAAATAGTAACGGCAAATTTCAATGGCCGCGTTTTCAGTGTCAAAACAATGTATTATGGCATCTTTTAAATTTTAGTCGCATAATAAAAATTACCCTGTTGAACAAATAATGGAGTCGATTTTTTTGTCTTGTATTAATTTATTTTTTATTAATAAGTTTATGCTTTATTGTCCATACTAATATTATAAATGCGAAAGTAACTCTGTCTATCTGTGTGTTACCTTTTCACGCCCAAGCCGCTGAACCGATTTCGATGAAATTTGGCATGTGAATAGCTTAGGACCGTGAGAAAGACATGGGATAGTTTTTATCCCGAAATTCCCACGCGATCAGGATTTACGCGGAAAAAAACTCTACGCGAACGAAGACGCGGACAAAAGCTAGTATTTAGAATAGATTAAAATAAACTTTATGTACACCAAAAGTTAAACACATCTATTTTACAATAATTAATACTAATTTAGCTTTTGGCAAATATGTACACGTTATATAATATACTGAAGGAGAAGAAGTCGTCAATTTTAAGGTTTTTTTAATGTTCATAAATAAAATAAATAAATAATTTATTGAACATAAAAATATTACATCTTTAAAGTGAAGCCCCTGACTTCTATGCTAAGCGAGCCTGTGTTACAGGAATCAGTGTCCTACGCTATTCATTAAAACACATTTGAATTTTTATGTAATAAATTACAAACAAAAAGTAACATTAGAAGGTATTGAGAACAAAAGAAATAGAAGCGAAACGTGTATGTGTGTGTAAGTTTGAGTGTATGTGCGTAATTGCGTGTGTGTGTGTGTGTGTGTGGGTGTGTGTGTGTCTGGAACTCTGGACGCATGTGCGTTAACATGATTGTGTGTTTTGAATAGCTTAATTTACTGTACTGACGAAATTATTTTTTTAATATCGTCATAGCTCAAAGACTGAAGCCACGGTTTTAAAATTTGTTTGACCATATGTCACATTAGCTTCTAAATTGGGATAGTTTTATTTGCTCTATTGTAGATCCTAAAACTTAATGCCTAAAAGTATCTAGACGTAAGTTTAGTGTGACATTTGGGAACTTTACAAATGGGAAACCCAGTGCATTTGCTTATTAAATCTGGGCTTACTGGTAACAATCTGTGTCTACGTAGTATGGTACGGAGGATATATATTGGGAACTGTAATTACTTGAGCTTCCGAGTATAGTAGTCCAGTGGGCTAAATTCGTTTTTCGAACGACATCACTTTAAGTATTGCCCATTGTGCGCGTTTTGCTCTTAGTATTACAATTTTAAACGTCTCCTCATACTGGAATAATTTAAATGATTTAACATTTATAATAACAACTTGTATACCATTTTTTATGCAAATAAAATATCTCTTATAAAAATATGTTTTAAGTATATCGATTCATCATGGGATAACTTATGGGTTCACGACATGCGGTATGCTAATGATAAAAGTGTGTGTGAGTGTTGCTCTGGCGCAACACCAATCTCATTAAAAACTTCTTATTTTTATACTTTAGTTTTTCTCGTGACCAAATACGATGCGGAGAACAAACATCAATCGTCAGCCAACTAGCGAGAAGCAACAAAGGCGAGAGATTTTTTTATGGCGTATTTTTTTGATGAATATATTATGTACCATATCACCGCAAAAGGTATTAGCTTTATTGAATTAAAAACATTAATAAACGATTTTAACAGTTAATATTTGTTTCATTGATATACACATGTTCTACCCAAAAACATTTACTCTATAATTACGTCTTTAGAACACAATTTAATAAACTTATAATACTAACAAAAATGTCTCATAAAAAAAATAGTATAAGGTGTAAGTCTCCACTCAAGGCCTTGTCTTATCGAGTAACGTTAGTCGTAAAATTTGATTGTTTTTCGGACACTGCTTTGTAAAAACAACTTTAAACAATTTTCATAAGATGGAATTTGCAAAAACATCTTTTATACTTATAGCATTACTATTACTACGTAGGTGGTGAGTGTTGGGCGACAGTTTCGAGCGTCACTTTTATTCGAGACTATGCATCTTGGGTTTTTAGTATATCAATGTATTTCTGGCAAAAAACTTGAGTCGGTTAAAAAGAAATAGTCTTAAAATAAAATTGGTATAAGTACCAATTTTATCAATCAATATAATATATAAGACGCTTCCGTTACTGACTGACTGACAGTCAACGCACAGCCGTGACTACCGGGCGCAAGAAGCTGAAAGGAGATTTTTCATTTTCGGCCATCAGATGTACATTTATCTAAAAAGAGGAAAAAATACTACAAATTGGGGAAAAATATTCTCTGGTGAATTTAAGCCTGATTTGTTGTGTACAAAAAATAATAGTTTTTCAATTATTGCCATGTTTTATTCAACATGGCGTCTCGTTTGCTTGCATACTTCATTCGTTCTGAAATCATGTCTCATCAAATCAATGTCACGTAGAAGATAATTAAAAAATGTGTGTATTCTTGTAGTGTTAAAAATAAATTATTCTCTTGTACATAAATTTTTGAGTAAACATAATTAAGTGTGATGATTTCATCGTTACAAAAATCTTAAGTGTCAATTTTTTAAATATGTTTCTGAACGAATTCAAAGTAACCACTATTGTTGTCTTGAAACTCTATCAGTCACTAGTCAGTCAGGTCCCCACCCTGTCCCGCTAAGGTAATCGTGTTCTATGGGTTAGTTCTGATGAACAAAAACAAAACAAAGTTAAGTAAACGTCATTTCTACAACCTTTCATGGCTGTCATAACTCTTAGGACAAACGTCAAACATTTTTAATTTTAATTTTGTACATAAAAACCATTTGATATTCTGAAAAAAAATCTACTTTATTCTATTCAGCGGTAAGTTTCCCAGCTTTGCTGAAATGTACATGTTATGGCCGGAGCCCCATATAAAAATGAAACATCTCCTTTGGCATGTAGGTATGTTCCTTGGCGTGTGTAGGGATGCACTAAGAAATAATTTTTTAAATTTCCCACAGGATCAGAATTTACACGGAAACAACGTCCGACGCGAACGAAGTCGGGGGCAACAACAGCTAGTATTATATAATTTGCATTATTTTGTTTGAAATTCAGGTTTCTTCAAATATTTTAGGCATTTTTACGGGACACAAGATACACAAATATCTCTAAAACGGGACGATATACGACTTACGAAAAAGTTACGCAAAGGTAAAAGGAATTTGATATGAAAAGAATTTCTTTGGTTGACCGAATAAGAAATATTAAGGCTATAAAGGTATTATAGCACAAAGAAGACGATTTCGTTTCGTGATAAAATAATCTCTCAGATATCGTATTAGATTCGAATACGAAACCAAGCGAGGAATAAATACGAAATAGAAAAACGTCTTTAGAGCTCCGATCTCGTGGCCATTTTGCAAGAAAGTTCAATCTAGTTCAACCCAATTCAAGTGAAAACATTTATTTGATTCAAATCAAGCTTAGTATCAGCCCTTTTTAAACGCCATTTGCATGAAGTTAGTGTCTCAAATTGCCTATCTATCGCCACTTCTTAGAGCATCATGAAAAATACAGCTGAAGACAATTGAATAGTTACTAATTGCCTTGGTGTGGTTGCTGTAGTTAGAAATTCCATTCTGACACAATATCACAACATGAGAAATGAATGATGTTATTCGACTCTCACTTTAAAACTAAACTTCTCTCACTTTTGCCTTTGAAATTAAAAAGAGAAGACGAGTAATCTTCAAAAATTTAAACAAACGATCACAATACTTTCTTATTAGACCAAGCTCCCATTCACATCAAATATAAGAACACACGCACTACCACACACCATAAATCAACATTATTTTAATAAACCCAACATGTTGGAATTTCTACCCTTCAAACTAAAACGAGGGCAAGAGCCCATATTTCTTTCAGCAAGAAATACCAACGCTATATCCAGTGAAGTACTATGTTACGGCTTACGGCCTAGAAAACCATTTACTTTGAGGCGAGCGTTTCTAAAAGACATTTTTATTCTTGCACTGAATATGCGATTTTTCTTCGCGAATAATGCAGTGGCGGGAAATTTAAAATTTTAATTTTAGACTTGGAATTAAAAAATGGGGATAGGGCTGGCTGTGTATTTTTTGAATAGGAATAAGACCACTATGGCGTATGCTTGAGGGTGGGGTGATTTTCATATTATTTTGATGGGACTTGGACTATAATATGGTTGTATGCTTAATTGAAAATACACTTTTTTTGTGTATCTTTAGTATTAGGTAGCTCCATACTTTAAGTATCACTGATTGATTAAATTTACCTATGAGATTTTGGAACTGTATATGTAAAGTTGAAAGTTATCTTGCTTTCAAATCTGTTTATCGTCTGCCCTTAAGTAGGGTTTGACGCTTCCATCAAGTACTAAATTCACATACTTAACTAATTTGATTATTCCGTATTAATTTTAACAAACAACAACAAACGGCTATATTGTAATAATTTCACCTTCTAACACTTATATGGATATATTTTTAGCAGTCAGCAGTATTGACGGGGCTAGTTATACCGCGGCCCTGGAAAGGTAACTTCAGGAATAGGGTAGGTTTTGAGTCAGTAGAAGCTTTCTGCCCCAATCAGAGTGGGAGGAGTGATTTGATACCTTTAAAAAAGTGGGCAAATAGCTCACTATACATATAGTACGAAAACTTAGATGAAGTGACCACTTCATACAAGTTTTGTGATGAAATATTTAGAGCTATACCATCAAAACGAATATTCCAAAAAACTTGCTTCAAAAATTATAAAGGCCGTCTATATTCTTTAGATTCGACTCTTCATCTATTTATTTTATTTTTTTATTTTATTTTACCGGGAAAACAAACCATTGTACACTTTTTCTTACAACTAAAATATGCAAATAAATTAAGGTCAATGTACAATCAACAACGTTTCCACAGATAAAATTATAGACTAGTTGAACTAAAGACACAACAGATAGAGAAAACCTTCTCTCCAATCATGTATGTTCTTAAATATGTCACAGTGGGGAACACATATTATACAGAACAGTTTACTGCATATTATTATACATTATATGGTATAATAATATGCAGTAAACTGTTCTGTGTTACGATCTCGAAAGCCATTTACATTGAAGCGAAAGATGTAAAAGGAGACATTTTTATTTCAACCAGGGAATGCAAAGTTTTTGCTGAGAAAACTCACGTTAAACAACTATGTAAGAACAGTCGATTTACTTCTTTTCGAGTACATTTCGTCACACTACATTAAAAGTAAAGTAGGGCCCGTGAGTCGTCGCAAAAATAAACACGTATCAACAAGATGTTCACAATAGTTATAAAGGTTTTCCCCAAATCTATCGCTCCTTCACCTTTTGAATACAACTGATTTCAAAGATGTTTATATTGTGGGAGGCATGCTTTAAATTTCAGCAGCCTTCACAAAATCGAGTCGAGTAAGAGTCGGTAACCTTGTCCAATTGGACCATGAAAGAGATACTAATTCAAATTAAAAAAAAAACAATTAACGAATTTTAGGAGCGAAGAGACAGGAAAAAAATGTAGTGGGTCGGAGTCTGTATTTCCTGATAGCTATTACCTAAGGGTCAAAAGGGTCTTAACTTCAAGGTAAACGTGGTTTATCTTCGACCACATTACCATCAGGTGAGATGGTGATCAAACGCGAGCTTATTATCAATGCAAAATAAATAAAAGGTCCACGATTGCACAACGTTGTTTGAAGTTGTTGTTTGACGTTGGTTGTTTGAAGTGGAGTTTGTAGGTTTCTTGTTGGTTTGCGCTGCACTACCCGACCTGGAACAGGGTGGGTTCAGTAGACCTTACAGTACAGGGCCGTGATAACTCAATAGAACATTCTTAATACTGCGGCAGGCAGTGGACCTATCGGGCCTTGTCATTAGTGCTGCAATCTTTTTGAGGCGTGCGTGGATTATCGCATCGTCTGCTCGGGAAAATCGGTACCATTATCCGATAACTCATTAGTCTATTTGCCTGTCTGTTACAACCACTTCGTTCCGCATCTAAAAATCCGATTTCATTGAAGTTTGTTATGTGGATTAATTTTGTTAACTATCAGTGACTAGCACCACTACTAATGACTAAAACTATCACACCACTATAACGTAAATAAATTAATTGTCGCTCTGTTGGGGCTGTTAGAAATTCACAAAAGGTTTTTAAACTTTACCATGCGACATATTATGAACTAAACGCTTAGCGAGGGACTCATTAATGTTTATTTATTGAACTGAAGCAAATATTTTGAAAATACAGTTAACTCTGTGCTTATAGATTATAGGTAGCTTCTGCTCGCGACTTCGTTCGCTTGAGAGGGTTTTTCAGCATAAATCCCGATCCCATGGGAATTCCGGGAAAAAATGTCCTAAAAAACCTATGTGTTATTCCAGGATGTCAACTATCTAATTACCAAATTTCATTAAGATCCGTTCAGTAGTTGTTGCGTGAAAGAGTAACAAACATCCATTCTCACAAACTTTCGCATTTATAATATAAGTAAGACTGGAAACTTATAAGAAGTCTGTAAAATAAATTATTCAACAAATATAATATGTAGAGATGCGCCGAATGTATCTAGTTTCAACCGAATACGAATATTCGGTCCAAAATGTACTGAACCGAATATTCGGCCGAGTTATTTGGTTCAATTCTGACATAGACACTTATTTAAAAAAGAAACTTAATTCGATGAAGGCACATTTTAATACTTGTGTTGGTTCGTAAAGATAGTAGTAATTAGTTTATAGTCTAAAGAAATATTTTCTAAAAAAATGTTGTTAGGTACCTAACTACTTAAAGCAGTGTTCATAAAATTGTTAATTTAATAGAAATTTGATTTAAGTTTATCATTTGTAAAAAAAGCAGAAGTCTATTTCATTAAAATTTTATTTTTAACTTTTTTTTGTAGTAAATCTTTTTTATTTTATTTTTAAATAATGGTACAAAAACTAGTGTTTCTTTTATTAACAAAAAACTATGTACAACTTTCGGAACAAACCACACTTATTTAGTAATTAGTTAAGCTCACTGTTTAATAACATGATCTTTTTTAAATATTAACAATAATTTAAATATTCGGTAATTATTCGGTAAATCAACTGAATATTCGGCCGAATACGAACATGAAAATATATGCCGAATCTACCGAATACGAATATTCCGCCGAACATTCGGCGCATCTCTAATAATTTGTAAGCCTTTACGCACAATTTTGATTCCAAACATTTCGCCAGTACTTTATTTTTTGTCAAACAGCCAGAAGTCAACAGTTTAGGCGTGACATGGCAATTTTATACCGACGAGGCGTCGACAATTTTTCATAGAAATTCAAGAACAGATTCAAATGCCTGGCATGTTTACAACTTCTATCTTCACTTGTCATATTTTTAAACAATTCATATTTATTTAGCAAATTGCTTATAAATTATATTTATCGTCGTTTTTTTTTATTTATTCGCGTCAATGATATCAGTAGTGAAATTTAACATTATTTAAGTTTGAAATAAATGTATTCAATTCTATTTTATGATAAAAAGTTTTTGGCAATAATGCAATAAATAACTGAATATGATGCTGTCACAATTCTCATATAAGTAGGTAATTATTATAAAAACTCTAAGTGTTTAGATCAGTGTAGTGGACGACTGGTTAAATGCACGAGTGACCATTTTCAGGTTCTAACCCAGCAACAGATTTCACTCCCACTGTTGGGCAAAGGCCACTCCCGAATGCTTCCAGGTTCTCTTTTCGAGCGCCATTTCAGACCAGCCAAAGCAGGCACATCATGTTGTTTTATTTTCAATCACGAACTCAACTACTCTCGAAACGTAACATGACCACATTGTGAGGAAATCGTATCATAGAACCAAAAAATCCTTACACATGCGATATCAACCAACCCGCACTGCCTTGCGTGGTAGATTACGGCCAGTAAATCCTCTGATAAAGTGGAGGCCTGTATCCCAACAGAGGAAACGATAAAGGCTAATTGTGTCATGTTATGTTTCAAGAGCTCATCACATCTAAAAATATACCTAACCTACCTTATCTATTTAAAATAACCATTATTAAGTAATATAATAAGTATTGATAAGAACTACAAATATTTAGTATGATTTCTATATTATACAAATAGAATACTCGATTCGTTTTGAATAAGTACTAGTTATTGTAGACCAATAATTTAAACACATCTGTTTCACAATCTTACTAAACCTATGATTACAAAGACGGTCTTATAGCTGACAGCAATATCTTCCAAACAACCTTTGAATGTACTGAACTTAAAATAAAGAGGGGAGAGGAATTTCTGTTTCATTTCAAATATAATATAATGTAACATACATAAATATAATTCGTAAGAACTGCGTCATACAAAATTTCGCAGGTATTCACAACATCTGGTTGTTATTTGAGAAAGTCATGACGATTCTGAAATAAAGTGTGGCCTTCAATTAATGTGGAGAGAAAATAATCTCAATGATAACCTTAAGAAAAACATTGAGGAAGAGACTGAAATTATCTATCATCTTTGTCGGGTACATTTTATTTTCTCTGACTAATGATGTGGTCATTTAAACTGTTTGTATTCATATACACAGCTGAATAATATTTTTTATTTCATTGTCTTAAAAAAACCTATTGTACGTAAGATTCTTTCTTCCCATATGATAGATTTTTTTTGTTTTAATTATGTTGTAATTATATTGTAGAAGGTAAATTGGTTGGGTGGTTGTGAATACATTGTGAAAATCAAATTGTTTTGAAAAGAGAAACCATGGAGTTTCTTGACGGTTCTTCTCCAAAGGAAACGACCAATTTCAAAACGTACACTAGCTTCGGATGTTTTATAAGGGCCCATGTAGGTATATGGAAAATAAAATATTTTGCGTTAAGAATTTTTCAAGTTTAATTTGAAGAAGGTAATTTATTATTTATCAAAGGCAAATAAGCCGCGTAGGCATTGGATGTGTAAACATCTTAACATAACGGGATACCTCATGCTTCGAAAAGCACGTTATAGCAATAGTCTCGGATGACATTTGTGTATTTTTGACAGCCGTTACAGACGTAAAAGCTGGAAAATCTCACACCAGTCTTGGCAATTATGTATCATGGGTTGTGTTACCCGATTAAGTCGTCTCTATAAGCGGGCCGAGTCCGCACTCGGCCCGCTTATAGAGAGGACTTGGTAGACCCAGTGGGCACAGGCACGAGTTACGAGTTCGTCATCTGCTTAGCCTTTTCCAAACATTGTTGGGGTCGGCTTTCAGTCTAACCAGAAAACAGGTGAGTAATAGAGTTTTACATGGAGTGACTGCCTCTCTGAGCTCCACAAACCAGTGTCTGGGTAATACGATACCTCATGGCCAGACCAGTGTCAGATTTTCTGGTCACTGACTACCCGCAACGACTGACAAAGATGTCCGAATTACAGCAAGGAACAACGGCTTAACGTGTTGTTCGAGGAACAGGGGTATCACACCGCCATTTTCCAAGCTCCAGGACACTAATGATCTCATAAAAATAACCAATTTAGCACTGTTTGCCCGGCCCGGGAATAGAACCCGACACCACATGCTCAGAAGTCACGCTTGCTACCTCTAGACCAATGACGCATGGCTTACGAGTTGTAGGTCAAAAAACACATGAAAATAATAATAAATAAAAAGTGGCTGTTATCCAAGTTCAATGTCTTTGGAATGTGTATTTTTAGAATGATATTTTTCACACAATATTTCACTTTTTCTAACAGTCTCGATTACGTATTCTTATAAACACGCATTCTCTTGCAACTTTATAAACGATTAAAATGACGATTTGAGCTAAAAAATCTGGAATTTTGTTCAGAGACTCGAAGAATATTCGTATTGTTACTAAACTAGGTTACCGGTAACTTAGTTTCTCAACTAATTTATCTGGGTTTAGACCTCTGTTTCTAGATTTTCCCAGGCACCGCTTGGCAGGGATTACCATCCGTAATATCATTGCTAATAATAAGATCTAAATTAGAATTTTAATCTTGTCACAATTGGAAGTAATATTTCTTGCGACAAAGATTACTAAGAAATTATATTAATTAAATCCAATATCGCGTAATGGTCCTTATTACAATATAGGAGTGTCAGAAGCTTAATTTGGTAGGTATCTATTATCTAGTACTTACTGAGTAAACTCAAATTTCTAAAGACCTAAATCACTCGGAATACACATTACTAAATAAAATAAAAAAACTTATACTAAAAATACGTTCAATTTGATATCGTAACTTATTTATAATTTCAAAATATCTAACCATTAACTTAGTTGGAACCGCGATAGGCTGATTATAAATTCTCTACAGAAAATTTGAATATAGAATTGGCTAATCAGTTTTTCAACCAAACAAATGGTTAGCATATTTTATGATTCTGTCTATGTCAGAGACAATCAGTGTCAAAAACGTTTTAGTAGTTTTGGTAAGTTCATTATAAATAATTATATTCAATTTTGATAAAATTAGAAGAGAATTTTAAATTGGAACTATTTCAAAATTATGGAAGATGTGATACCAGAGGCATTTGCTTAGACTTTTCCCGTGCATTGGGACCGGCCTCTAGTTTAACTGGATGCAGCTGTGTACTATTGTTTTTTATAGAGCAGCTGCCTATCTGATCTTAACAACTCAGTAACTGGGTAACACTATACACATTATCAAGCGTGGCGTGTCAGATTTTCTGTCTTCTGACTACCCACAACGACTGTCAAAGATGTACAAATGACAGCCGGGACGAACGCCTTAACCCTACGATGGTAACATAATAATATTATGTTACCATCGTAGGGTTAAGGCGTTCGTCCCACACGCACAGTAACAGGGGCGCAACGTCACCATGATAATAAAATGAATAAAAAAACTTCTATTTAATGAAAAATAAAACTTTTTGTTCTTGAAACAAACTAAAAGAACACTCTTCTTGAGATCAATCAATATCTAAATGGAGTTAGTGATTGCTCGTGTGGGGTGTTGGAGCACCCCTGTTACCTAGGGTTACCATGCTCTCCGAGATACGCAGGAATCTCGGTATATTAGACGGTCACCTATCCACAGACAGACCTCGGGAAGCGTTGCTTAACTTTGAAGATCAACCCGTGTGGTTGTTATTATTTATTACAGCCACGAGCTCTTAAGATACCATGAGCTGTTATAAAAGAGGATGATATAGAAAATTGGTAATAACAAAAATAAAAATATTTAAATTTTAGGTTGATTTTAACGACACGGTTGGCGCAGTGGTATAGCGATTGGCTGATGCGCTGTGTGTCACAAGTTCGATTCCCGTACTGGATCAAATGTTTTTATGGCCTACATATAGGTATTACAGGTCTGAATGTTTATATACTACAGCCCCAGAATACAAGGACAACTGAAGGAAGAAGGATTTTACCCCCAAAAATCTATGTACGTGTGAGTGATACTTCTTCATACAAACACGATATCTGATGACAACAACTTTTGTTCAGCCGGTAGGTATCAATATTATCACGTTGGAGGTTTGCCCCGCTTGGGCAGAGCCTCGCCGTGTCCTCGTTGAGGCGATCGGCAGCGGTGACCTCTCTCGACTGGCCTTGGTTCATAATATGGTGCGGAGCGAGAGGGAATGGGATGCGGTCGCCTCCTTCTGCGAAGCAGTCATGCTAGCAAACGAGAAGGCCGAACACGCAAGGGAGAGACAACTCTCTTCCTCACGCCCCAGCCGCCGCGGAACACGCCCCGGGCGTCGAAGATCGCGTGCCGATCTCCGGCCACCGCAGGCGCGGGCTTACGGATGGCGAGCAGGGGTAGCTCACCGTCCGATAAGGACCAGTCCCGAGTCGGCGGCGCATCGTGTTCCACGCGCGCCTCAATAAGCTGTCAGCACCAGTGATGGGGCCCCATAAGGCCATTGCCTACCGGGGTTGCGAGAATGTTCTAACGAGATACCGCGGCCCCAGAACTTAAGGGTAGCTGAAGGAACAGGGTGGGTTCTTAGTCAGTAGAAGTCTGACACTCCCTTCTGCTCTACCCAGAGCGGGAGAAGTCATTCGATGAATTTCCCAAACAGAAAAAAAACGGTATCAATATTATATTTACTAACACAATTTGAGTATCATCTAATATTCTAATGAGAAATCTCAGAGGAGCTCGTGGCTAAATAATAGTTAGGCATGGCTTGCCAGGGTCGATCGAATGGGTGACCATCTTTGCATTTTGATAGTCGTTACGTATTAGAATTCATAAAATTTGGCAACTATATTGCAATGTATCGTGTAACTCAGTTACTGGGTTGTGGAGGTCAGACTGGTAGTCGCTTCGCGGTTCAGGATGAAGCTTATCCGGTTAGACTGAAAGCCGAACTCAACACAGTTGAAAAAAGAATAGGCAGATAATGGCTTTTGCGTTTTAATATGTTTATTTAATTACAAGTAGTTAATTAGAAGCACTTGAGTTCAATGGCTGCAATATGAATGGCTACTTAAAATATTTTTTACTAAAGAGTGCTTAAGCATCATGTGTTTCATACGAAATCGTCAATCCATACATAGGCCCTAATATTCGTGATTTTTGGAAGAGCAGAGAAAAGGCACATATATTTCGGAAAGGATAGGTTCACTATCAGCGTTACCGTAGCGTTGTTGCTCATACAGATATAGTCGAACCTAAGACCAAGATGAGCTAACCATTGAAAGAAAAATTGTGTTCCACTCTGCTATTAAACTTTGTTATACCGTGACACTTCTAAAATCCATCCAATTATGTTTGTAATCAGCACAGCTAGTTAATTATTCATCGTCCCCTTATCTAGAGCCTTCGAAATTTATCTGCGACAAATTGCTTCGGGCATCGCCATTTTATATCAGACGATATGGATACGATTCGACGCGCAAAGTAACAGTTAAAACGTGGTCATAAAAAGTTTTAGGGCTGGATCTGAAGTATTAAAAAGGTAATTAATTTTTATTGCGCTTATATTCTAATTTAATATTCTTTTTTATGAGTATTGAAAGCTCTGAAAGCTTTTTAGATTTAAAAAAAGATTTAAAGGAAATTAATAAATTTTTTTTTACTTAAATTACCGTAATTCCTTCATTCTAAATACATCAATTCCATGACCTCTGATGATAATAATTTACTAAGATTAAAACAGGTGCTGTCATGAATATCCAGAAATAATAAATAAATACATTTAAAAACGTGAAGACATAAAAACACAAACTAGATTCGCAAAGTATAAATGGATTGCTTTTGAAAAACAATAAATTTAATATCGTATCTTTGAAGTTAGAAAGTGCGTAAATAACGTCATTTTGAAACCGGAAACAAGTTTTAGATAAGAAAATTATATTTGGGCCGTTAATGCTGCTGACTGCTCTTTGCAGCGCGCTTGGAATACGTCGCGACGTAGACCCAGGCCTGATGCTTACCGTACCGGGTGAGCTACTCCTGCTCGCCGTCCGCAAGCCCGTGCCCACGGTGGCCGGAGATCGGTTCGCGATCCCCGACGCCCGGAGCGTCTTCCGCGGCGGCTGGGGACTGAGGAAGAGAGTTGTCTCTCCCTCGCGCGTTTGACCTCCTCCTTCGCTAGCACTACTGCTTCGCAGAAGGAGGTGACTGCATCCCATTCCCTCTCGCTCTCCGCGACATGGTTTAAAACATAGCGAGACATCGCCGCCGCCGATCGCCTCCACGAGGATACGATGGTGTTCCGCCCAAGCGTCTGGTGTGCTCCGGGTGTTTTTTACAATGACAAAACTCGGTAAGTATGTATGTAATGGCTACCTAGATTTGAACCCTAACACGACTCACGTCATGCCTATAACTATTGGGGCACTACAGCTCACTGCAATATTAAACCTGTTATTTTTTATTAACATCTCCATTTTATTCATCATTGATTTTTCTTTAAGCCGGATTATAATTATAGCATTGTCTACGTTTTATCGGAACACCTTTATGGGAAGAAAAGCCCGAAATTGAATGCAATATACGCCCGTGAGTGTTTCGGTGCATCGAACAAAATAAATTGATTTCCCAATTGTTTATTTCAGAAGAAAATAAAGTCAAATTTTACAGCGAAAGCTTTTAAATTTTATTATTGGGCAGATGGCAAAAAAAAAGATGAGTGTGAAAGTGCAATCGCACTTTTATTTGGTATATTTGTAACATTATTTATGGGTAATATATATTTATATATTAGTATGTTACGGGTTCACAAAAAAATAACTGTTAACATAATCATCACCACAAAAATCTATTTTATTGAGAAAAAGCTATTTCATTTGATATATAACACATAGTAGACAAAACATTCTAAAATTCAAGAAAGCAGTTCAAAAGAAAAAATCTTCGATTATCGGCAATTAGCATTCAACTAATTTATTTATTGAGATTAAACCTCCATGTCTGCGTCACGGAAGTTTAAGTGCGTATCTAATTTCAACTGAAAACGTTAAATAGTTTCAGAACAAATTAGTTGTGACACACAGACAAACCGTCGGTTCATTTTTAAAATGGGCGCCAAAAACCCTAACGAGATGTCACAATACAAAATGTCCATTATCCGGGTTGCAAGATTAAAGATCTAGTTATCTTACTTCTTATCTTAACTAATATCCAAATATATATAACTCAAAGGTGACTGACAGACTGACTGACTGATTGACTGACATAGTGATCTATCAACGCACAGCCCAAACCACTGGATGGATCGGGCTGAAATTTGGCATGCAGGTAGATATTATAACATAAGCATCCGCTAAGGAAGGATTTTGCGAAATTCCCACGGGATCGGGATTTACACGGGAAAAACTTCCCACGCGGGCGAAGCCGCTGGCACATTAAATCATATGACGGTAAACGGGAAACCCTAAATTCAAAATTAATTTCTAGTTATACATAAGTGAGAACGTTTGTGTGGATGGATGTATAGATGTATGGATGTTTGTTAGTCTTTCACGCAAAAACTACTCAACGGATCAGAATGAAATTTGGTAAGTAGATGGAATAACATAATAATAATAATAATCTGTGGCCCGGTTGTCAACAAGGACGTCAAATATTTTCATCCTGATTTATATTAATAATTTTGAAATAAAATAGTTAAATAAAATGTTCGATAGAACAAAAATAGTTAAAAAACAACAACAATCCATGAAACTACACTTCATAATTCATATACCTATCTTCCAACTAAAAAATAGACCAAATGATGTACCTATATGAAAAATTTGTGGCAACGTAAACAATGTTGACGAGAAACCGGGCAAGATTACCCAAGAACACACGCCCAAGATCTTCGGATTCGTCGCCCAGCTCCGCCTCCCAGCCGCCGGGACCTGCTCCAATCGTGAGTGAAGAGATTCCGGTCGCTGCAGTTGTGTCGAGCTCGAGCGACGAATACTTCTCACCGTTGACGACACCACCACCTGCGCGTCGACGGGGAAGAGGCCGACCTCCAGCCTGCTTGGGACCTCGAGGCCCGCCGGCCTCTGATAGGGTCCCCGCTGCCGGTGGAAGTGAAGTGTGCAGCGCATGCGATGGACTCAACCCATCAATGAGAACGTCATGCGCTCATACTATGGGGCTACAGAGGGGGGAACTAACCTGACTGCGTACCGTGGTCGGATGCTCTCTCTGTTTCAGGTACTTGAGCCAGCTGTCAACGTTTCGGCCCAGTGACTATCGGATCAGGTGCGTGTCATCCAACGTAACCGTATGTCGGATGAAGCCGTACTTGATCGCCTCCGTTCGGAAATGAGTACCTATGTCACTTCACATCCGACGCCGACTATGGTGGCACCACCACAGCCCAACATTCAAGTTGAGGAGAGTAATGACAGAGTTACAAACGTAAGTACCCGGTGTAATGAGCAATTGAGGAGTGCTTTGGAATGTGCTATTCGGGAATATCGCAGCATGCCACCTGAACTAAGACCACGCTTACCTCGTTTGCCCATGCATAACAGGAATAGGCCACTGGTGGCTGCTCTGGATTCGCAGTTGTCAAACTATTTTGATAACTGCGAAGTCCTCGCTGATACCCACTCTATCTTATACTGTGCAGCTATTGCGGCATGTCGTGTAGCTAATGTTAAAATTTCTAATGACATAGCTATTCGACCTAAACCCGCTGTACCAGCTTGGCAGTGTAGGATCGAGCGTCGTATTGGTGAGGCCAGGGCACTCATTGGCAAACTTGTTTGCTTTAGGGAGGGCAACACTCGCCCGAGAGTGATGCGCTTTGTGAGACGGGCGTTTTTTGGAACCAATATCCACCCACATAATTATATGTCCTGTGTCACAGAGCGCATCGACTTCCTAAAGCAGAAGGTGTATGCATGGGCAAACCGTATCCGGAGGTATAGGCGGCGAGAGGAGCGATTCAACCAGAATCGCACTTTCCGAAGTAACAGAAGGTGGGTATATAGGGCTTGGGAGCGACCGGACCAAGGTGCGACTTATATGTGCCTGCCGGATGATGACGCCCTATGTACATTTTGGCGCAACATCTGGTCGGTACCAGTCAGTCACACCGAAGGTGATTGGACTCGGGAAGTAGAGCGAGTGTGCGATCCAATACCAGAAATGGAGGCAATCACTATCAGCCCCCAAGATGTAGCCCATGCAGTCCGTCCGCTGCCTAATTGGAAGCATCCAGGGCCGGATGGACTGCATAACTTTTGGATCAAGTGGCTAACAAGATCGCACGCCCGCTTGGCGTCTCAGTACCAGTCTGCCCTAGAATCTGGCTCGCTATCTGAGTCCTTTACCACTGGAGTTACCCACCTGCTCCACAAATCTGGTAGCACCGCGGAACCCAAAAATTATAGACCAATCACGTGTCTACCAACGGTCTATAAGGTTCTTACATCCATTTTGAGGGTTAAAATTAACAAACACATTGAAGACAATCACATCATGTCTCCCTCTAAAAATGGATGTAAGAATGGATCCCGCGGTACTAAGGAGCTACTCCTAATTGATATGGCCATTAGCCAACAGGTTCGACATTCCAAAAAAGATCTGTCGACATGTTGGATAGACTACAAGAAGGCCTATGACTCAGTGCCTCATACATGGCTCTTGAGGGTGCTAGAATTGTATAAAATTAATACAACTTTACGCACCTTTCTGATATCATGTATGGGACAATGGAGGACAGTTCTTCGCTATCCAGGATGTCGATATATCCCAAGGTACAGCGAACTGGTAAGGATCGAACGAGGTATATTTCAGTGCGATAGTTTGAGTCCACTTTGGTTTTGCTTAGCCTTGAATCCTCTAAGCACACTGCTGGAGAATTCAGGCCTAGGCTATAGGTTGAAAAGAGGTGGTCAGGTTATTTCTCACCTCCTTTACATGGATGATTTAAAACTTTTTGGCGCCACTAGTTTACAACTGACGGAATTACTGAAGGTAACTGAAACTTTCAGTAGTGCCATCAGGATGGAGTTTGGTGTCGACAAATGTGAGATTATGCATGTAAAGCGAGGGGAGATTGTGGAATCCGTGGGATCTCAACCCTCGAATTCCATAAACCTGAGATCCCTCTCCCCAACCAAAACCTATAAGTATTTGGGTATGTCGGAAGCGTTAGGTATCAATGTAGTTGACATGAAGCAATCGCTGAAGGAGCGCTTCTTTGGACGCCTAAAGAAGGTATTTAAAAGCCTTCTATCGGGCGGAAATAAGGTGCGTGCCTTCAACGGTTGGGTCATGCCAGTGTTGATATACTCTTTCGGCGTACTCAAATGGACTCAAACTGAACTTGACGCCCTGGATAGGAGAGTTCGTACATTGCTGACTGCATATCGAATGCATCACCCACGCTCGTCGGTGATGAGGCTGTATATCCCGCGGAAATGTGGCGGTCGAGGCTTTTTGAATGCTAAAACTCTCCACAACCACGAGGTATACAGTCTTAGGGAACATTTCCTTGCTTCTGAAGTGGGTATGCATCGAGATGTAGTAGCAGTGGACAAGGGACTCACCCCGCTCTCCTTGGCTAATGAGAACTGGCGCAAACCTGCAGTGCTAGACACTAACGATCGAAGGGGGATATGGCAGAGTAAGGAGCTTCATGGACGTTTTTTCCGGGCCCTATATGGGTCTGACGTAGACCAAGTGGCGTCCGTAGCTTGGTTGCGCTTCGGTGACCTCTTTGGGGAAACCGAAGGTTTTATCTGTGCAATTATGGACGAAGTTATCATGACGAACAACTACCGGAAATTTATTGTGAAGGATGGCACGGTTGACATATGTCGGGCATGTCACCGTCCGGGTGAATCAATCCGCCACATTATCTCTGGTTGTTCTCGTCTTGCTAATGGAGAGTTACTTGCACAGGCACAACCTTGCAGCCAAGATAATTCATCAGCAACTTGCTCTGAAATATTCTCTTGTGGAATCAGAAGTGCCGAACTATAGGTATGTGCCCGACTCAGTTCTCGATAACGGCCATGTCACATTATACTGGGATCGGTCCATCATAATAAGCCTGATATAGTGGTGGTGGACCTAATCGAGAGACGTGCCATGATTGTCGACATAACCATCCCGCATGACGAGAACCTCGTGAAAGCTGAGAAAGATAAGCAAATCAAGTATCTTGACTTGGCACATGAGATTGTCGACATGTGGGATGTGAACTCGGCAATCATTGTACCGATAGTCATTTCAGCCATTGGCTTAATAGCCAAGAGCCTCGATCAACACCTCAGGAGGCTCTCGTTAGACGGTTGGATCAAGGGCTTGCTTCAGAAAGCGGTACTCCTGGACACGGCGCGTATCGTCAGGAGGTTCCTCTCTATGGAGCCCTGACCACCGGTAGCTTGGACCCTGTTCCCGATACCGGTGGGCTACTATTTTTTATATTTTTAAATGTTTTTTTTTTAGAATATTTAAAAATGTAACTATATATATATGTATATATTGGAAATAAAGACATAATAATATTCCACAACTTTCACACAACGCAATCTAGTCCCAAACTAAGCAGAGCTTGTGCTATGAGTACTAGACAACTGATAAACACACATATATATTTCTAAATACATACATATTATAGATAAATTATACCCAGAAAAAGAACAAATTAATGATCGTGCTCATCACACAAACATTTGCCCTGGGAATCGAACCCACGACCTTACGCATAGCAGTCAGGGCCACTGACCACTAGACCAACAGGCCTGTCGGATAGGCTACTTGTTATCCCGAAATTCCCACGGGATCGGAATTTACGCGGTAAAACCATCCAGTACTCAATACATTTATTGCTTGCTCTAATGTGAATATAGGTGATAGGTACCAATATACAAAATAAACAACACCGTTTTTTATCATTGTGGACCCTATCGGTCACAGCAAATTACAAAAAGGGCAAATCCATTATCCTGTTTATCAATAACAATTTAAACTCTGGTACCACCATGACTGTTGTTTACAAGTATCACGATTGTTATACCTATATATATTATACCATGTAGGTACTTAGCTGCCATTATTTATTTAGGCTAAGGATCAAAGAGAACCAAGTAAAGTTATTGGCTGACTATGTCATTGTATTATTATGTAACTAAATACAATATAGATTTTACATTAATTAAAAGGTAAAACGAGGTGGGACCTATAATATGAATATTAAATACAAATAGGTAATATGGTCTGCATTATAACTACAGTAGACTTTAAAAAAAAATCTTTAATAGAATAAGTTACATTTCGGGGAATGTTCTTCGGCATTGCACAATGTAATTTCACCGTTTCATCATCAGACTACAAAATGTACGACAATACAATATGCACGTAAGCAAAAGGTTATGGGAATACTACTTATAGCTGATAGGGAATAGAAATCCCTGTAGGGATTTGTGCGTTCTGAGACCTACAATCTCTCGGTCTTCAAATCTATAGTGGTAACATAAAAAAAAGAAATATCATCAACTACAGAAGCTTTTCTAAACTTTGTTTTTCAGGGTGGAAATCATTTTCCACTCTAGGTGGAGTGAAAGGGAGTGTCAGACTTGTACTGTTTAAAGACCCATCCTGTTCCTAAAGTTGCCTTGCTTTGAGGGATCCTGGTATTTGGTTGGACATCCCCGCATCCCCGGGATCCCAACTATGATGAGATTGTCTTTTAAGCTGTCAGAAATATAAAATTTTCTGTAAAACTCATAGGGAAGCATTTTTATTTGTACATATTTAAATGAAAACTGTACTTCCTCATAACAAAGATTAGTAAATAATTTTATTCCTCCACTCCAATCGAAACGAAAACAACGTATTTGAATTTCTTGTTAATTAAATGTTTTAAACATAATTTTATTCAATGGCTCCTGAGAAACATCAGGTGTTGGCTGTTGCAAACTCATTTACAAGTCTTTTAAAGTTGGAGTTTCATTCAGAGTCCCGGTTTCAAGTTTTCTACATTAGCTATTCGTGGACACGTTTGTTAATCAAATGTTTGAGTGGGTAAGAAAGCTTTTATTTGATTTAAAAGGTGATTTAATGTCGCTTGTGTATTTTTTGGTCCTGGTCTAGATTTAATTTAACCTCAAAAACAAATGAACATATTTTTAAACGGTTTTCACCTGGAAATAGATGATTCATGAAGAAGATTTTTTTTTATATTGCCTATGCGGTTTATCCCACAAACGCCACGCGAACAGTCGGGGCACGGCTAATACATAATAACATACTTAAACATTCGCATTTACATTATTAGTATAGATTTTTTATTATTTTTATAAAAGCGATAGATGAGGTCTACGATTTGGTCGTACTATTAGTGTATCTGCAGCTAACATTCAGGAAATATTGTAGCGATATACATAGTACTTGTATATTGATAAGGTATAGGTGTATAGCGATAAGGTACTATATACAACACAATAAATGATATTTTAATATAAGGATATACCTCAAACTGTACTATTATTTACAATAACAAAGAGAAATCCGGCCCGTGTATAAATATTGCATATAATTTAAATGTACTTTTGTTATTTCAGAATAATGATGTGCAATTATTGAGTATTCGGTCCATTGAGCGAGGTCGACTTTGATGTTATGGTCTACAATAATACCTTATTATGCTCTTTCAAGCGCGGTACTCGTGTTTCCTGGGTCACATTACTTAAATAATTGATGAAATAAAGATAGATCTTTTATGTCTTTTGGAAGTGGATGAAAGTACAATTACGTGGTAACCCTTGGCAGAGGCCTTTGTATACGATGAGAGATTTATGAGATATCGACAAAGAAATTACTATATTTTAAAGTTTAAGATGTAGCTTTAATAATAATACCTTCTTTATTTATTGTAGGTCAATTTCCGTCAGCCTTTCACTTACCATTTCGCGTGATCGATGTCAAGTGCAGGATCATCCGAAAAAAAAAACTAACTTGATATAATTTAGTATAAAAAACAACCAACCAACACAAACATTTTAAAACGATTGAGACTTGAGTGATCATAATAATATGTATAATATGGTAATATATTTTTCCACAAATTGTTTAAAGAACTATCCAGGCGCCTAGTTGACACTTCGCGTGACCCAAAGGCTGGCTTTTACCTTGGACAGCGGTTAAGCATTGCCATACAGCGTGGCAATGCCGCCAGTCTTTTGGGCACATTACCAGTGGACAGCGATGCGCACGAATTTCTGGACGCCATATTTTAGTTTATTTTTAGATGTATATTATTATGTAGCTTAGGGTTTTTATTTAAGTGTATATTCCATTATTGATTAAATAAATAACCTCCCACAGACGTTTGGAAACCTAAACGAATCGAATTTAGATAGAACCTTATCGAATCCTAAAGACACGATTCAAAATGGAAAATATAATGAGACACAAACTAGGCATCTAACAAGCACAAAAACGAGCCAATTAAAACTACAAAAAGTCAACCATTACTAAAGGCGTCTATTTCAGACTCCCATTCAATTCCGTAAATAAGCGCCCACTTTTCACTTAAAGTTCACAAGAGTAGTAAGTTGTGGTTGGAAATCGAACCGTCTCTGGTGGGCGCAAAGAGTACGGAATCATTTTCGTCCCTGAAAATGACAGAAAATCTTTCTTTACAGACCAAGCCAAGTGAATGTTAATTAATGTAAAAGAAGAATAATTAATTGTATCTAGATTACAATAATTTTCAACCGACGACAAAAAAAAAGGAGGAGGATTTCAATTCGACGCGTATATATTTTTTTTATGTATGATCGCCGATTACTCGAAGACGGCTGAACCGATTTAGAAAATTCTTTTTTTGTTTGAAAGGGTATACTTTGAAATTGGTCCCATTGCCACCAAGTCAGGATCTGATGATGGAATCCTGGAGAAATCGAGGGAACTATTAAAATATTATAGGCACACCTATAGTGATTTGAGTATTTTTATAGTAACTTGTGCAGTTGCTCTCAAAAAGTACCATTTGGGGAAGTGGAACTGATGATGAAGACCACAGATGGGTGCCGAAACTACTCAATAATAAGTATTTCGTGGATTGCGATTCGATTACTTAAATATGGTTATTAAGCACAATATGCTCGTCACAATGCATATGGTGAAGTAAAGCTGATGGTGAAGTACCAGGAGAACTCCTCAACAATTAACGGCCCAGCATTGGGAAAAGCAATATTTTATAAAAGGTTATAAGTAGTTGAGATGTAGGCTTTTGTAACTAGGTAAATTAAAAATCGACCAACTAAAAAGAGTGAAATAAAACTTTTTACAAAAAAAAATTTAGTGTTTTTTGGAAGTCGGCTTAATTTTTTTGTAAAAAGTTTTTATCTTAATTATAATTAACATCTTCCTGCCTGACTTTTTTGTCGCAGGTCTGCTGGAAGAAATTTCTTATGAAATCTTTGCACTCGTTTTTCTGTATTTGTTATTTTTCTTTCAATTTATATTAATGTTCTTCAAACTAATTGTAGGTATCTCCGGAGAAGGGGGAAGTAGTAACATTTTAGGTATTATTATTTTCTTTGCACTAACAAAGAAACAAAATACCGTAACAAAATTGTAACTAACACTTATTATTCAATAAAAAAAACCTAGTTGTTTAAAGCATAACAAGGGTAAAAAAATAAGCATAGCACAAATTGGGGCTTTTTTTTACACCTTTTACAATCAATGTTGCCTTTTTCCAACATTTTGAGGTTAGCCTGTGAGTCTAAATGGATGCAGCTGATTTAAAATTAAGTGTTTGCCTGAAAAGGGGGTCTGCCGGTACTCCTTGGTGGAACTGGTGTCTGAGTTTCTGACTTCTTTCAACCTGTCGCGACTGCCAAAAATGTTCTAAATAACCCGATGGGAGAGTCATTCATCCGTGAACTGATGACAAAGCGCTATTCAGTTAGAGTTAATTTTTATTATTATGGCGGTTTTTTTTTTATTACTAATGAGCCCGCTCTTGACCTCGATCACACCTGATAGTAAGTGTAAGATGAGGTCTAAGATCGAACGAGCGAGCCCAGAAAATGTCTATTCACTCTTGCTTTAAAGGCTGAGGGGTTATATGTGGCAGGGAACACAGAAGCCGGCAGAGAGTTCCACACCTTGGCTGTGCGCACAATGAATGTTGAAGAAAAGCGCTTAGTACGACAAGACGGTATATCGACCAAGTGTGGATGGTATCCTGCGGTACGTCTGGTAGACCGGTAGTAAAAGGGGGATGAAGGGATCAGGTCGTGGAGCTCCTGCGCACACTCTCCGAAGTACAGTCTGTAGAAGATAGACAGGCAAGCAACGTTTCGCCGGTGAGCCAGGCTGTGAAGCTTACCCGCCAGAACCTCGTCACCTATGAGCCTTTTGGCTCTGCGTTCGATCGAGTCTAGTGCAGCTGGCTGGTATTTGGCTGAGCCATCCCACAAGTGACTGCAATACTCCATACAGGAACGGACCTGTGCTTTATATAAATTTAAAAGCTGTCCAGGTGTGAAGTATCGCCTCACTTTCTGTAGGATGCCCAGCTTTTTGGCTGCAGTCTGAGCTTTAGACTCAATGGTTGAGCCGAAGTTGAGGTCAGACGTCAACTCCATGCCCAAGAGCTCCAGGCGGTCGGTAATAGGTACAGATGCACCTCTGAAAGTAGGAGACCATTCAAATTGGCTCCTTTTAGCGGAGAAAAGACAAGCCTTTGTTTTTAAAGCGTTGAATTTGACCAGATTGTCATCGCCCCATTGGGAAACGAGATTTAAGGTCAAATTCGTTCGCTCTAACATGGCCTTTCTAAGAGCGGCTATTTCGTCCCTACCAGCTCTAGCACTGGACAAGTATCTCTCTGAGACTGTGCCGCATCCCCAATAGCTCCCAACTGGAGCAGGTCGTTGATATGAAGCAAAAATAGAGTCGCAGAGAGAACAGACCCCTGAGGAACACCGGCATTAATAGCCATTAGATCCGATGCGCAGCCATCGATGATCACTCGGATCGACCATTCACTCAAAAAGTCACAAATCCAGTTGCATAAGCTAGCAGGGACACCGTATCTAGGAAGCTTGCTCAGCAGACTAGCGTGCCAGACCCTGTCAAAGGCCTTTGAGATGTCGAGGGACACGGCAAGGGCTGCGCCGTGTTTCTCAATGGCCTCGCCCCAGCAGTGCGTAGCATACACAAGAAGATCTCCGGTTGACCGAAGCCGAAGAAAGGCGAAGGGTGGCGGAAGCCATACTGGTGGTCACTGAGGAGCTCATTGTCTTCAAGGTATGCCAGCAACTTACTGTTGAGTACCCTCTCCATAACTTTACATAGTATGGAGGTCAAGGCAATTGGTCTATAGTTTGCAGGGTCGGCACGGTTACCCTTTTTGGGTACTGGTTGCACATTAGCCAGCTTCCACGACACCAGCACCACTCTGGTTTTAAGAGAAAGGCGATACAGGCGAGTCAGTACAGGAGACAACTCCGGGGCACAGTTTTTTAAGACTCGAGCTGGTACTACGTCCGGCCCACTGGCTTTGTTCACATCAAGACTGGAAAGGACTTTACGGACTTCCTTAACATGAAGTGCAATTTCCGGCATCACGGAGCCACAATGAGGTGTTTCAGGTGGTATTTTAGACGCCGTGTCGAGACGTGAACTTTCTGCAAAGAGGGAGGCAAATAAATTTGCTTTTTCTTGTGCTGTGTGAGCCAGTGTTCTATCCGGTCTTAACATAGGAGGCAGCGAAGGACGGCAAAAGTTCGACTCGACCGATTTGGCGACGGACCAAAACTGCTTGCTGCCCGAAGGGTAGGTTGCCAATTTAGCCCCGACTTGTCCAACATGGTCGAAACGAGCTTTACGCAACACTCGTTTGCAAGCCTTAGCGGCGGAGTTGAAGGCTTTCTTCAATGCGCGAACATCAATACTAACGCTGCCACTACTGCGGGCCGAGGCTCAAGCCTTGTAAGCCTGCTCTTTGCACAACTCGGCTTGTGTGCATGCTGAATTATACCAAGGCTGAGCCTCATAGCCAAGTGGGACGTCAGAAAATGGGATAAAATATTCCATTCCCTGACGTACCACGTCAACAATAGCGTCAGCACAGACTGATGGGTTGCACGACGAGAAGCAAGTTTGCCGCCAAGGGTAAGGAGCAAAGAAGTGCCGCATCTCATCCCAGTCTGCCGACCCGTACCCCTATTCCATACTCGCCTCGTGCCCCTAGAGCTTTTATCCGGAGGAGAAAAGGTAGATACTGTTTTCACCAGACAGTGGTCAGACGATCCGAGCGGGGCCCAGACCGATACTGAAAGCCTGTCTGGAACGGTTGTGAGCACAAGGTCTAAGCAATTGGGTGTGTGGCCGTCCACATCCGGAATGCGGGTAGCTTGGTGAACCAGCTGGTCGAGATCTAGTGATGAAGCAAACTTGCGCGCCTCTCTACCAGCATGGTCTGTTTTCTGGTATGGGAACAACCATTCTTTATTATGAGCATTAAAATCTCCCACAAAAACAAGCTCCGCCATCGGGTATTTGTGCTGGGCCAATTCAGCTGCCTCCGTAAGGTGGTCGAAGAGCCTTGTCGTCTCCTGATCACCGCTTTGCGACCTGTAGACACCGACGTAGCCACAGAGTGGAAAAACCCGCAACTTCGCAGCAGCGAAGACGTTGACAGCAAATGTCGTCGCGGACGTACACACAGACCCCAGCCTGCTTCTTAAACTTGTGTTCAAGTGAGTATCCTGGGTAGTTGAGGTACGTCACGTCTGCGGGAGTCGCTATCTTGGTCTCCATCAAAAAGAGTAAGTTAGGCTTATCAGTCTCGAGATGGTGATGGACTGGGTCGATATTTGAGTGCAATCCACGGATATTGGAGAATTGCACTTTAAGAGGGAGGGAGTGCAGCCGTTGGTTAAACTTACATCTCTTTGGTTTACGCTTCATGGGGTTTCAGAGTTAAAAAAGGGAATGAAGAGAGAAAGGGAGGCGAGTCCAATTGACTAAGCAGCTCCCATGAGCTTACCTCGGCTTGAATGGAGACTCACCTGGAGACTGCGGGGACGCCCAAACCCCCCCGAAAATGTCCACCGGGTCCTCCCTTCCAGTCGCCGACTGGCACGGTGGTCCATCTCGGGATTTTTCGCGAGGTGGCGGGGCAGCCTTTTGCACGTGGCTAGTGTGCTACTTGGGCCCCCAACTTCCTGCGGTCGGCCAACGGCAAGACCGTGCTTTGGATCCCGCTACCCTCCAGAGTGAGTCGCCATGCCGAAGCTCGCTCTGACGCCGAGACCTGTCTTGGACAACGCGGCTGCTTTCTCTCTATTACCCCTAAAGGCACTGGCACTCCCACGCATCGACGAAACACAGCAGACTGTTTGACGTCGAGCTCCGGTGAGAGGGTGGTCGCGAGCCAGGCGGGCGTGAGCCCTACCACCGCAAACGAAGAAATTGGTCAGCCACAGAAGGTCATGGGCGTGACTGTCCAGGATGCGCCGAGCGCTCGGTTCAATTCTGACACTAAGGGAACAGGTTGCGCTACTCGTGGAGGCTTCTTCATGCATCCCAAAATATATATATATTATATATATTAGCTCAAGATTAAAAAAAATGGCGATTATGTCTCTAGACTCACCGCCGGGTGCAGTCATTCTAAACTCTATGTGGTAGAGAAATGAAATGTGAACGGATTAAGGTGCCCTAGGCTTCGTGAAACGAAAGCGGATAACGAGAGATCAATTAAAGGGAATTGGATTTTGCTATTTATATGGTGGTTGGGTTTTGATCTATACCTCTTCTCTTCAGTATATTTTAAAGGATTTGTGTATTCACTAAAGCAGTCTTAAGTTTGTATCGTGTTTTGTTATTTACATAAATTATTCTCTTCGGCATCCACTAAATCTACTTAGGGCATAATTTTATTTAAGGTTTACGGGTCAGTAAGCAAGTTCTCAATTTACAAAATATGTACTGAGATACCCATTTCAGTTTAGTTATCTTTAGTAAATATTATCTAACGCGCTGTAACTAAATATAATTATGTATTCGGTAACTTTGCATGTGACTTTTTGCTAGCCAAACCGTTAAACTAACTAGTTTAACGGATCTCGACGATATTTTCATTTTAGGATTTAATAGCACATACAATCTATAAACTAATACATTCCCCACAGAGTTCTGTGATTATCGTCTCTAAAAATTCACATACACGGCTGTCCACTGGTAATAAGCTGTGTCAGTTGTATAGCGATGCTTAACCTCTGTCCAAGGTTAAAGGTAGCCCTTAGGTCACGCGAAGTTTAACGAGGCGCCTGGCTTGATTTCAGTTTGCTATGAATTTTATTTTTATTGTGTATATAGTAATCCACCAGCCCGTACTGGGTCTGCGTCGTGAAATTTCCTACCGTAGAGAGGCAGTACCATAGAGGGAACGTTATAAACTGATAATGTCAAATGTATAGAAAGATTAAATTTTTTATTACATCTAATGTTATCCGACCGAATACTGAAACTAGTATTTTTTCCGTTTATATGTTTGAGAAAATGCGAGAAAAAGCCAGTATTAAATAAACGTGAACGTTTAGTAATATGGAGTTGTAGACTTCGTGGAACGAAGGCGGATAAAGAGAGATCAATTAAAGGGAATTGGATTTAGCTATTTATACGGTCTTTGAGTTTTGCTCAGTCTAGTAACTTACAGACTAGTTTTGTGCGTTTTCTGTTAGGACTAATATTTAATAATATAGTGTACATACCTACTCAAAGATATTTGTGCTAAGAGATTTCTTTTCAATAAGTTGTTAGCCATGCCAGGTGCGTAGGACTTTCTGAAAACCACATTCATTTAGCAAAATGAAAGTGTAATTATTGAAGTAAATGGTAAAAGAAAAACGAATATGCCCTTTTTAGGGTTCCGTAGCCGAATGGCAAAAAACGGAACCCTTATAGTTTCGATATGTCTGTCCGTCTGTCTGTCTGTCTGTCTGTCCGTCCGTCCGTATGTCACAGCCATTTTATTCCGAAACTATTAAGACTATATATGTGAAACTTAGTAGGTAGATGTATTCTGTAAACCGCTTTCCGATTTTAAGAAAAATTTTAAAAAAATATTTAAAATAAAGAGGGGTCCCCATACATGGAACTAGAACTGAATTTTTTTTTTCATGAAACCTATGCGTGTATGGTATCTATAGACAGGTCTTTAAAAATGATATCAGGGTTTCTATAACCACTTTTTCATAAAGTCAATCGTTTAAAAGATATAAGCTTCCAAAGTGGTAAAATGTGTGTCCCCCCCTCTAACTTCTATTTTAATGGAGTGAAAAATCTAAGAAAAATATATGTCTGTAGATCTTAATGTAAACTTTCAACCAAAATTAATTTGTACGAAATCGGGTCAGCAGTTTTTGAGATACAGTATATTTTCTAAAACCGCAAATATAACTTTGTAATTCATACAAACACTATGAAAAACAAAGTTATTTAGCGTAGTTGTAAAAATGTAAATAAGCTAGTTTTAAGAAATTTGTAAGTTTTTTTTTATTCGATAAATAAATACACATATTATATTATATTATATTATTATAGTTACTACGGAACCCTTCACGGGCGAGTGTGACTCGCACTTGGCCATTTTATTTTAGTTTAAAATGGTGTAGGACGATTATAAATTACAATAAGGGTTTTTCAAATAAAAGTGTGTTACAATGGGCGGTCTTCTAGCTAAAAGCAATTTTAAACAATTACTTTTTTTCTGGCGTCTGACTACACACGCACACACTACACTATTACAGGAATAAGTATAAGAGTAAGATCAGCACATTATTATTTTTTGTGTCGCACGACAATCGTTATATTCTGTTAGCACAGAACTTCACCTTCACGACGTCATTGGTACCGCTAATCAGAGAATCTAAGGCACAGAGATCTTTTTGCTCAAATTGCTGGGCTAAGAGTGCAGAACAGGCAATTTATTACTTATTTTTAACTATCTATAATCTGATGCCAGATTATTTATGAATTTATTGTCTCCGATGTTTATCTTGGTAAATTTCAACTATTTCGTGACCTAGACGGCATAACAAAGCTAGATATAGGATTGTTATAGCGGTTACAGTAATCACCGCGGTGAGATTAGCTTTGTCGAAACCATCTAATTACCAGCCAACGATAGGAAAGTTAATTGCTTTTGTCTTTAACGTAGCTGAAAGGGCTGAAATGTACTTAACAGTGTTGAAGATGGTGAGAGTTAGTTTAAGATTTGTAGAATTATTTGTGGCTTTTGCGACTTCATCTGTTTCAATGCTATAAATGAAATTAAATAAAAATGTCAAGACGCATCTTTTTAGGCTACGCAGTTTGTTTCGTTACTACATTTAAACTAGAATTCGCTTGGTACTTTATTACGCTAATAGTCTAAGGCCCCAAGGACCTTTCTTATTTTTGAAGTATCGAACCGGAATTGAAAATTACGGAATTGATATGGAAGAGTATGTGGCTAGGCGTCCCGTTCATAGGTAGCAAGCAAAAAATGTACAGAAACATAACTTACTTTTATTAAATTCGAATAAATTATTTTTATATAATGTATACGGAATATTATTAGAAATAAATGTTTTCGGCTTCTGACTACCCGTTATGACTGTCACAAATGTACAAATGACAGCCGGGTGAAACGGCTTAGCGTGCTTTCCGATGCACGGAAAAATCTCGATATATTAAGATGGTCACCCGTCCACGGACCAACCGAAAGCATTGCTTAACCTTGAAAATCGACCCGTGAGGCTGTATTATTTAGCCACCTCCTCCTTCGATTATTATATGTACAAACCTAAATCACCCAATAAGTCAATACTCCTATTTACAAAGCTCCATAGTAGAGATTAATAAAGGCTTTCGCTCAGACGAGAGCTTATCGGCCTAATCTCTACGCTTAACGGAAAAGGTAGAGACGACTAAGATGGAAATTAATTAACGTTTTGTTATCCAGTGACCTAGAAATGGATTAGCCAATAATCATCTGCATGCTTCATTTAATTTGTTTTTGGGGTAGGCTTAAGCTTATGGTAAGTAGGCTGTCTTTTCCTTTGAAATAATGCCGTAGAGACATAGGGGAAGTAGGCGTGAAGTGAATATTATTATTTATTGACGGTAGTGTCTTTGTCTTTGTTCAAAAATTATACCGCATACAGAAATTTTCTGTATCGTGAGTTTGTAAACATTTTTGAACTCAATCTGTAGGCAATTTAGAAATGAATTTCATCCATGCTAGAATTGATCCCGCGACAAATAGCGCAGCAGCCAATGGCTCGACCACTGCACCAATCATCACAATTGATAGAACAGTAGTACGCAGGGATATATAGACACGTTAAAAATGGGCGCATTTCATCTAAGTTTTAAGATTGATTGTTTACTATATAGCATTCCAAATTGCATAGAGGAGACTTGAGAAGGCACTGTGCTCCTGAGATACAGGCTATGCCTAGTTCAGGAAACAGAGCTTCAATGTAAAATTTGATTTGCTAAGAAATTATATTTTATTGGTTGATTGATTGAGTTTTGCATAAACGTACGTAGTAAAATATAGTATTTATATGATGATAGTTAGTCACACATTCATGTAATAACTATATACACTATAACGATGAAAGAAGCTTGGAGAAGACAGTATGGCCACGTTACATCATGGCTGCTTCTCTGGGCAAAGAGCGACCCAACCCTCAAGTACCAATAAGTATGAATGTTTTACCCACGTTAGTACAATGTCCAGTCCGAAAAAGGAAAGCTGGATTTGTCAGCAGATTTCTATCAAGCAACTCGTTAAACTTAATTAAACAAAATCCCGCAGTAAGCACTAACGGCCCAAATTATTGTGTAGTCTGTTCACTTGCTATCTCGGTGACCTCATCTGTATGAAATTGCTTTCAAACAACAGAGAACAAATTTGATTAAATGTCTAGAATTTAAAAGGGGCCATTACAGTTTTTTATTTCCTAGAAAATCACAAACGTTTACTTTTTAATAGATGAAATTTCAATTCTGGAATATGTACTAGTAGACACTTTTATTAGCCTAATATTTTTCTCTTAGCCTGGCTACCTAAAGCAAGATCCGACCGGTGGCATGTCGTGTTGCATGCGCCCCTCATGCGGTAGTAATGACGGGGCCCAATAGGGCCATGGCCTGCCAGGGTTATGGAAATGTTCTAACGACATGCTGCAGCCTTGAAAACTAAGGACAACTGAAGGAACACGCTGAGTTTTTAGTCAGTAGAATTATGATACTCTCTGTTCCGAGTAGGACGAGTCCTTTGATGATTATTTTATCCCCTGCAAAAAAGTTTACGAGGACGTATAGAAGTGAATATAAGTGTTCATTATATTACGGATGGCTATTCAATTGTCTAGTGCGGTATGCCAACAATAAGTCCCTCAATTGGTGCATCGGAATGAATGCACAATCAAATGTGGGTCGCAGACACAATGATGGTTCAGAGTCAGGAAAGGTATTGTTTGGATATGGTAGTGCCGGATCAATTTCTCTTTGAAGTTTCAAGAGGTGTCGAGTAAATCAGTCGGGATTGTTGAAGTGGGTTTTTCATAAAAGCTGGCCTGATCAAGAAACAAAAAAAAGGATTTTAAATATTGATTTATTTCAGGCTCATATTCTATAGTGTGTTAGGTAACTTAATCTCCATACAGATCCATGATGCCTTAGGAGTCCTAAGTTTGACATCTTGACGATTCTAAGCACTGACTGAACACGAAGGGGGAGAGGAGTGTTCACGCGACTATAACCGTTATACGGGCCCTATATTCCTCTTATACAGAAAGGGATACAAGCAATATATTAGATTTGAGGCGGATAAAGAGAACGTAGTTGATGGTGGTTACCAATTAAAGACTCAGATTGTTGTGATATAACATTAATTTAGTTCCAGAAGAGCTTCATTCAATGCAAGATTATGATTTCCTTTTCCAACTATTAACATAGGTACAGTCATCGACATACGAGTGCAACGTGTCTGAAATGACACGAGAAATAAATCGCACTCTTAGAATGAAAGTGACCTAACTCTAAATTCGTGTAATTTCAGATTTTGATGTAAACTGGCCTGACACATTACTCTGAGTTGCCGTGGAAACAGGAAACTGAATTACGAATTATAAAGAGACAGCTTATACATTTGCCATTTGAGATAAATGAATATAATTTAGTCAATGCTGCTTTATTACTGCTCAAATCCAATAAAATACTATTTTAGTTAGTTAGAGTTAGGTCCCTTTCATTCTCAGAGTGCGAAATGTTAAAATTAGTTACTCTGTGCTATTATTACTTTGAGGCTTATTCTCCCTATCTTTGACGTAATAATGGGCAGATGTACAGTGCATCTTGAACATTGCTTTACGGGTGGAAAGTAGATTTGATTTCTCCTGAGGCTCTAAACAAATCAGTAAATGCGATTCTCTAAACGCTCAAATATAAAGGATTCGCGATCACGTGATATTTTAACAGCGTATGTCAATCCCATACATTTTTGATGGATTGCCCATCGCTTTCACCACTGCCAGAATTTCACTCGTCTAGGGCCTTTGTTTTTGTAGGAAAAATCATCAGACAAATCCTTCCACTCTGGGTGTGTTGGAAGGGAGTGTCAGACAATTACTGCTTTAAAACACATTCTGGCCGCAGTATTTCTTCAGTGTCATAGTGTGATTTCATACAAGTGTCAAGCTGTTGCGGTTATTGATAATTCGATATGTATAAACCCGTTAACAACGCTTTGGCAGAAAATTCAATCGTCGTAGTAGTTTATTAATTGCCCCCGCCTCTAAAATTTTATGTATCTTATTATTCATGATTGGTTTACTTTGAAACCAATCTCGATATTTCGATAGTTTCTACCTTATTTAAATGAAACTTTCTCTGGAACTGAAAATTATTGCAACCATTTCGAAACCGAATACAGGGTACAACAATAAACACAGTTTAGTATCGCTTTGGGACCTCTTCATACTCAATATATCTTCGTGTTATTGTTAACAGTATTGACATTTGCTGTATTGATCTGCCACATCAGCACCCCGTGGGATTCTGATCTTGATATTGCGGCATCATAGCATTGATTCCCATTGCTCTTCGGCCTGCATGTAGGCTTTGACGCTTCAGTGAGATCTGGGTCGTTTGTTTCAGTAAATATACGTAGGCATAGCTTATATGTTATAATGTAGAGGCGCATTGAGTACAAGAGAGGCAGACCAAATTAAATTCTAATATAGCTAGCACTAAAGTATACTTCTTTACTCAAACTTAAGTCTTAATATCCAATGTGTGAGTCCTAAACAACTCAGATGAAGGGTACCACAATATTCCTCGGTGAGACTAATTTTAAAGCTTTTAGTTCTGGTAAGGACTGCCAAGTCTTCAGTCAATCGATAGCCGTGATATAGTAAGCCCAATAAACGTGCTGCCCACAATGAATATAAATAATTTCTAACAGCATTGGAGCCGTGAGTTTTGGTTCAGATGAATGGACATTTGCGACAGTTCAGGGAATGGGACATAATCCGAACCTCAGTGCACACATAGTAGGTGTTTGATCGTTAATAATTCTCTAACTTTAACTTTCCCTTTAGACTAAGACAGGATGATGGTTTATATCTACCTCGTTCCATCTAATCAGCGAGTTTCAATCTCTGTAAGTAGGAACAGATTGGAAGGCAAATTCAAGTAATAACAACTGGACAAAAACCAATGTAAAAACATAGGGTAATTAGAGATGTTTTTTTACATTTTGATAGAACGACGCAAGGGCGCTTGAAACACGGAGTTTGACCTTATGTCTTCTACGTTACAGCAGAGTCTAACTTAACTAAAAAAGACAGACGGGGAAAAGTTATAGGGAGAGGTTATGCTCCTTCACCATTCTTTTGAACGCTGGTAGCGTATGAGCACGCGTTTTATGCATACGAATACTTAACTCTACATTTTCCGACGATCTCAAAGATCTAGAATGTGTGGCACAGAGGAACTGAAAACGTTCCTTAAGATAAAAAAGAGTAAAACGATTAAAGAGCACATTATAAAGTAAAGAAAGTAAGTGAGGATTCCGGCGAAACCTAATAGGAAGCCATTTGAGCTGAGCATGGAAATCAGAAACATGGTCATACTTGTGCAAGTCAAATATAAACCTGATACAGAGATTTTGAAGTCGCTCTAGCTTGTCCAACTGGTCTTGGTTCAAGTCGAGATAGCTGGCATCAGCATAGTCCAGAACAGGGAGGAGAGTTTGTGAAATTGCAATTTTAGTGGAGACGGGAAGAAAATTACGAAGGTGTCTCAAGGAGCCTGCAGAAGCAAATATTTTACGACTAACTTCCTGTAGTTGTTTAGTCCAAGAAAGGGTGTCGTCAATGTGTATTCCCAGGTTCTTCACAGTGTGACTTAAAGCTATGAAGGTGTTATTGAAAGACAACTAGGGTTATACGCACGGCTGCTTCGCAGAAACATATTGTGTGCAGTTTGCTAACAGTAATGAACAGGAATTGTGTCTGAATTTGTTTCATTATAACGCTTGATGCTTTTGCAATTAAGGCGCTGATTGAGATATTGTTGTTATGCTTAAATATAATAACAGCCTTAAATAATAGCAGCCAAGGTTAGTCCGTGGATGGGTGGCTAATATTCAATGTCTGCACCGTGCCTAGGAAAGAACGCTAAGCGATGGTCTAGCTGTTATAGTGGTCACATAGTGTGGAGATTCGACCATAATTTCAATGATTTAGAAAACATTATTATGTTGCTGTATCCAGAAACACATGAAAAGTTGCGGCCTATCGGATGACGACGCATATCAGCGGAGCAAATGGCGTCTTATGATTTAAAAAGCCGACGCTGTGTAACGGGATAAGACGAGGCCAAAGAAGAAGAACTGTACTAAATTTCATACTCCTCCATTCGCGTAATTGCTCCTTCTTGAAAGGAGTACAAATGTATTTCTTGATTACGCTTACGCTTGATAGATTAGATATACGCTTCCGAGTCTTCATGGTCATTGATTCATGCAAAATCTGATGGTATCATCGACAAAAATTACGGAGGTTGATATATCATTGTTTTCACACAGTAGATTACATTGAAAAACAAAACACAATGCTTGATATACATATACATACGTATGTGTGTGGGTATACACTTATGTAAAAATCACCAGTCACTCTTCCATCTAGAACTTGGCACGGGCACTGAATGAATGAGTAATTACAATTAATTATTGTCAACAAAACTGCCGTGTCCTGTAGTAGTTATTGTTAATGTGTAGTGTGCGCAGATTGCCAATTACATGTCTTCCGTTCATAGTTCAATCTTTTCATTTCGTTCATTCGTTTCTATTCCATGTAGGGTCACAAATGTGATGATTGATTATATATTAAAAGTACAGTTATGGACAGTTGAATTTTTATGTGACCTAATGAATATTAATTGATCGGATTAACGATGTATGATTTTTAATGGTTGAATTTGGTGTGGAATTGTTTGTATTTTTTAATTTGCTCTTCAATCGCGAGAAGTAAAGATGGTAATGGTGTTTATTAAACCTAACAGAGTCAAATCAAACATATCTCTTTCCTCTTTAAAAAGAAACGTTGCCTCAAAGTATCGTGTGTGCTTTTATAATTATAATTAGCTTTATTTATACCTTACAAACACTGATACATTTTACAAATATAATTTGTATTTCTATTCATTATATAATCCAATTCTATTTATAAAAAAACAGTATTCTTATTATGTAATTTTTATATTATTTAGTGTGTCGTCGTTTAATTTGATACATTGAAAGTGGCAATATAAACTTGTAGTTCTTTTTTTGTTTCTCTTTTGGTTTTAAAGGGTTGTAGTCTCTTGCCACCACAGTGACCAGCCGTACTGGAGGATATTTGAGTATTTTTACAAATATTTGTTCGGGTGCAAGAATCAAACCCGAGACAAACAACACAGCAGCCGACCGCTCAACCACTGTACCGACAACCGTGTCATCTTCGTATTAGTAAAACGCATTCAATAATTCAGGAATTTGTTTACAATTTACTTATAAGGGAACATAATGGTGAAGATTGCTATATCATATCTCATTTTAACATTGATTAATATAAAATAGAGAATTAAACCTGTGAGACTAAGCGTTTTGTACAATATTATGTGTACTATAATCCGTAGAATAGTTCAGAATATAAATAACCGTGTACAAACATACAACACAGTTTTAATACAATTTATCATACGAACAGACTGTGTTTGTGCAACACAAGATATGAGAAAATAATAAACTCGAAATTTAATATCTGAAAGACCTCATTCAAAGATGGCAGCTTTACTGTAACGTATTTCCAACGTGAAGGTCTCTGGGATCTTAATGTAAATAAAATGCAGTGTTTAGTACGAGTACAGCGATCATTTACACAGCCTATAGTTGTCTTTTAAATTAAATTAGAGTTGGCCCAGTGGTCGAAATTCGAACATAATTTAAATTATCACACGCTAGCAGCTGCGCGGGGTTCGCTCCCGTGGACTTTTTCATGATAAAACATAACCTTCTAAGTGTGTATAATAATATATTTTTATACAATTTGCAAGTTAATTTGTAAAATAACATCTAGAGTGGACATAAAAACGACCATCACAACAACTATCTGGCATATTTGTTTTATAAAAGTTTTACCATCTCAAGACAATTTTGATTATCTTTATTTAAAGTATACGGCTTTTGTTTTAAAGTCAAAGAATTATATGGAAAGTTGTTTTTCCGATTAAACTTCTGGTCGCGCGGGGCTGAAGTTGTAATGTGGACTATGGACAGACTAGAAGGGGTTGTCTAAACTATTACTGACTAAAAACCCACGCTGCTTCTTTAGTTACCCTTACGTACCATGATACAAGATACCGCGGCATCTTGTTACAAAACATCTCCCTGAATTTTCTTGTTCAACTGTTGCCATTTCAAGAAGAATAATAAGAGATAGAAGAAGAGATTTTGTTGCTTTAGTATGTTGTAGCATAGCTGGAGAAAGATCTATGTCCAGCAGTGGACTGGTATAGGCAAAGTAGATGATACCGATAACCCAGTGGTTGAGCAATTAACTGCTTCGCTGTTAGTCGCATCGAATACTGCACAGAACAAATGTTTGTATGGCCTACATATAGTTTTCCCGGGCTTAAATGTTTATGAATGTACTTACGGCACATTTGAAATTCCATTTTGTTTTTCGGTGGGAAAATCACCTAATGACTCCGCTCTGGGTGGAGCGGAAGGGAGTGTCAGACTTCTATTGACTAAAAATCCAGACTGTACTTTTAATGCTCTTACGTTTCGGGGCCGCAGTATGTCGTTAGACAATTCCCTCAAATGTGGCATGTATGTGAAAATCCATGTGTGGAACAATGCATGAAACATAGAGCTTGAATAGTGATCACATGTCTGTTTACCCGTTTGAAGAAAATAGGCGCAATGTTACAGTAATCCACGTCTTAATTCTTCCTTAATCAATACGGTTTTACTATCAAGATCTAATTAAGCCTTATCAGACGTTTTTTCCTCCACAGATTCATTAGTGTCTTATAGTTTGCACAGTGTACAGTCGCTGATATTGATTAATTATAAATAGACTGCTTGAATTTTGTGAAGATTAAACAATGAGGGATATTGTCAATTACTTTTTGATTGTAGGACTATGTCGTAAGTTTTTTTTAAACTTTTTTTTTTCGAAAAGAGGTTCTCAATTCAACTGTATTTTTTTTTCTAATAAAGAGAACTAGTAATGGAGGTATATTCACATTACGAGAAATCTTGTTAATTCTTTTAACTAAGCTAAAAATGCTTGTGTCTGGAGTGGGTTCACGGCAATAGTGTAATGGGTGGGGTTCGAACTCGGGACCTCTCGATCACAAATCCGACATCTTAGCCGTTAGGTTATTGACGTATTTTTATGTACTCAGATTAAAACTATTATATGTTCAGTCAAATATTTTTTTAAGAAGGTATTAGGTTCCATAATGAGATCTTTTTAGACATTTATATTTTATTTTTCAGTTGCCCTGAGTCTGTCGAAAGATATTGGAGAAACCACCACTCAAGACAATATGGTCACAAGTCATAGTGAGACAGATTCATACAAGAATTTTGATGATCCTGATCCTGTTGTTAACTGTTATACAGAAGAAAATCATTGCTCGTTGGGCTTGTAAGTTTTTATTTATCCAATTTTTATTTCATACATATACATTGAAAGTAGTGGTGTCCTAGTGATAACTGGCACGATAAACGAGTTTAAGGGTATGGGTTCAAACCTAGGCAGGCATATTACTTTAAGTAATTCTCATCATCACCAAGTTGTCTTCCAGCCAGCATGACTTAGTTCAAAAATCTCAAAACTCAAAGAAATACACCACAGAACGCCATTGCGTTCTGAGCCCATTGGCTTATATTTCGGATTGGCTCATTCGCTTTCATGGAAAGAAGTCCTGTGCCCCAGCAGTGATAACATAATACGCTGATTATGATAATGATGATATTGATGGCTTGAACTAGGTACTTGCCATCTTATTAAGTTACACGATTGTATTTGATGAAATCTTTGGTGTTAGTGTCAACTGACATTCTGTCATAGTCAGCGTGGTAAAGGTAAATGTCAAAACATATGACATGACGAAATATCATGTGACAAATCTCATACATTTCGGTAATTAGAAAATCTCAGTCACAATAAGCGAAACAAGCTATAAGCGAAATGTATGAGATTTGTCATAATAATAATATACTTTTATTTCGAATTAAAATGCATGCACAGACAAACATTTACACGCAAAAGTACAATTAGGTATACACATATTAAAAACTTAAACATAAAACTAAGACTAATTAATGCCATTCATTGAAATGTTTGAGTGAACTCTGGTACCCAAGAAAATATTTAACTTGTGTTATAGGTACCAGCATTCTCTAATAAATTAAATTCAACCATATTTGACATTCAATGAATTGCTCAAAGCGTCACTACATAATATTATTTAAATAACAAAATCATTTTGAGTTTTGAAGTGGACGGCTGTGCCTGTATGTGTTCGTGTTTGTGTGTGAGAAACCTGTCTGCGTTGTAAAGTTGTTTGTCTGTCGTGTGACAAATCTCATACATTTCGGTAATTAGAAAATCTCAGTCGCTTATAGAATGGCAATTTGTCCGATGGATCTCAATTAGATTTTGCAAACTTAAAACGTTTTCCTTTTTTTTGCAGAAGCAGTTCCGCTAAACCAATATGCGTTTATAAAAAGAAAATGGGATTAACAAACTTTTTTGGTTTGTGTACAATAAGACTGCATATATGCTTATTTAAGCAGCGGCAGAAATTAAACAATGGGACTGCTTCCACAGATGGTGCGTATATTTATCATTAAATTTTATTTATCTTCACGTAGTCAATTAAGAAGCATCAATAGCTATAAAATGGCTAAGATGTCGGGCTGTTAACGAAAGGTCGCGGTTTCAAACTCCACCCATTATACTTCACTATTGCCGTGAACCCACTCCAGACACGAGCATATACAACGTGTAACGGAAACTCCATATCTATCCAAAAGGACTGAAGACAACATCTGGTATGGAGTCTCTATGCAAAGTTTCAGCTCAAAATAAGTGATTCACAGAATAATTCTTGACCCCAAATTATTGGTTTCATATGTTTCTTAAATACCAGTAATAACAAACGTGTGTCACAGCACTATGAGGGTCATCACTTTCCACGTCACTTGCCAATAAAACGATAATTCTCTTCGTTCTTCTTAATTTGAAAAATTCGGTCTCTGGTATCAATGTATTTAAATTTCTAATATGCTCCACACATGTACACATGGGATTAGAAAACCCTTGCCATATCGTTTATGATCATTCAAAGAAGTCATGCACTTGGTATGTATATACCCTTTAAATTACACGTTGTATAGCTTAGTTGGAGGGGTTAAAAAGATCGCTAGTAATGTGAATTATATCCACATTGCTAGTTCTCTTTATAAAAATAAATAAATAAAAGAATTCAGCCACTTCCCACCTCTGTATGCTTAGATCTTTCAAACTTATCCAACAGATTTTCGAGTTCCATCAAAAGACAGATTGATTTAAGTGAAAGGTTTATATTATACTAGCTTTTGCCCGCGACTTCGTCCGCGTGGGAGGTTTTTCCCGCGTAAATCCCGATCCTGTGGGAATTCCGGGATAAAAAGTAGCCTATGTGTAATTCCAGAATGTCAACTATCAACTTACCAAATTTCATTCAGATCCGTTCTGTAGTTTATGCGTGAAAGAGTAACAAACATCCATCCATCCTCACAAACTTTCGCATTTATAATATTAGTAGGAAGTATAAATCATGCATACTATCATAAAATATAATTTTTTGTGATAAAATGCGTATTTCTTTTACGCTTACATTGCATGCGCTGGCTTACGAGATAAATCTCAATAATATACTATAATAATATATACTGTGGAATCTTATAAAGATCTATAGATGAGTCTGCGGGAGTCAGAGACAGATTTGATATTGAAAGGGTGAAATAAATAAATAAATGAGGGTCAAATGAAAATACATAAATAAATAAAGAACTCCTTACATTGTATTAGGTGTGCCGTAACTTAATTACTGCGTTCACGTACAGTTATCAAAGAGATTATAGAACGATTTTTTATTTATAAATTCACTTCTTTTTATTTTCAGAAGAAATATACTACAACGGCAAATCTTTCAATTGTCAGTATTACGGAGCTCATTTTAAGTCCGAAAGACAAGCAGTTATATGGTACTTTAAACTTGGCGGTCTAGATGCTGCAACTGAAAATATTACGCAACCGTTTCAAAATATAGTTTAAGACTTCATGGATATACATTCATATTTATATCCATGACACTTATAATCCTTTTGTACTTATTTACATACATATATTATATGAGTTGATATGATTGTAAAAGCGATAATTTAAAGACACCTCACACTAATGTGAGGTGTCTTTAAATTATGTATCCTAGGTTTATTAATGAAATGGTGACTTTTGTTTTATTATTCGATTGAAGGGTATTGAAATATTAAAGATATGTTTTTTCTACGCTTTCTTTTATTTCCAGTCATAATAATACCACCTCATACAATTATAATTCCACTGCACCAGGAGGGTTAAACGCTATAGGTGTCCATTAACGGTCTGATAAATTATAATATTATTTATATATATATATATTTATTTTATTTTATTTTATTGATGTAGGTAAAAACTTAGCTGAAGATTGCCAAAAAAGGAAACCGTACGACAGCTCTGACTCAGCTTTGTTGTCAAATAATAACTCTTGTCAAGAACTGAACTCGTTTGTGATGGAAGAGACTAGTGTAGACGAGATTACTTGCCTTGTGATGGGCTTGAAATCCGAATGCTCAGTGGGTAGGGATAACATATCCAACAAATTATTGAAAACAGCATGTCAATCATCTAGCACCGGCACTTGCGCACATTTTTAATTTATGTCTCGACACAGGCATTTTTCCATCGCAACTAAAAAGCTCGGAAGTCCGTCCAATTTTTAAAGGTGGTGATAAAAATGAAGTATCAAATTATCGTCCAATTTCAATTTTACCCGCCATGTCTAAATTATTAGAAAAGCTCATTAATAACAGACTTATAAGCTATATGGAAAAAAAGAAATACCTGGCAAAAAATCAGTTTGGTTTTAGAGTAGGTAAATCTACAGATGATGCAGTTAATACACTAACCAACTACATTAGTACTAATCTTGACATGGGGCAGAAATGTTTGTCTATAATATTCATAGATTTAAAAAAGCATTTGATACTATTTCAATTCCCATCTTGATTACGAAGCTTTTCAAACTTGGTATTAGAGGAACGCAACTCCGTCTCTTTGAAAGCTATCTTAGCGGACGGAATCAATGTGTCCGAATTGGTTGTCATGTGAGCACTGACGGCGTAGTCTCCTACGGCATTCCTCAGGGCAGTATTTTAGGCCCTAGCCTCTTTCTCATTTATATTAATGATCTCACATCCATAAACATCCCAAAATGAGATATAATATCGTATGCTGACGACACAGCTCTCCTATTCTCTGCTGACACATGGGATGAGGTCTTTAATGCAGCGCAAACGGGATTTAACATCGTAAACAACTGGCTTCGACTCCACCTTTTAACACTCAACACTGATAAAACCAAATATCTAACTTTTAGTATTCGCCAGTCAAAATTAATTAGGAGCAACTACAAAATAGTCCCGCATGTATGTTGCTTAGATATAAACTGTAGCTGTAAACCAATTGAACATGTAGACAACATAAAATATTTGGGGGTCATTATAGACAGTAACCTTAGCTTTAGAGAACATATAAAATTACTCAGTACCCGGGTCAGAAAACTCATGTTCGTTTTCAAAAAGCTGAGACACGTTGTGGATGCTGTATTATTGAATCAAATCTACTTTGCCTTGTGCCAATCTGTAATATCATACTGCATCACATCATGGGGAGGAGCTCCAAAAACAATAATCAAACCGATTGAGATTGCACAACGTGCTATTCTTAAGATCTGCACTTTTAAACCGCGTCTTTTTCCTACCACCCTGTTGTACCAATATTGCGAAGTACTAAGTGTACGACAGCTGTTTTTACAAGGTATTGTTTTAAAGCAACATACAGTTTTAGAATATGACCCTAATCTAAAATATAGGCGACGGAACAGGACAGTGTGTACTCGCAATCACCACCCTCATACGTCCTTTATTCGTAAATATTTTGCCTTTTTAGGCCCTTATATATATAACAAAATCAATACTTCAATTAATATCTACTCTCTGAATAAGACCCAATGCAAAACTAGGGTAAAAAATTACTTACTAACACTAACCTATGATGAGACAGAAAAGCTTATGGAAGTTACTGAATAATCAGGAGTCCTAATTTTTTTATTATTTCTTTTTTTCTATAGTTAACTCGAAAGATTGATACTCTTTGGCACAATGTAAGAATACAAACACTCTCATACACACTACACATGCACATACACCCCTCACACGTACACTGACTCACACACATACACTCACCCTTACATCCATACTCATACACACACGAAATAAACCTATAACTCACTTAGATTTTAAGTAAATTAATTCCTAATTCTAATTTTATAATTATTTGTATAAAGTATTAATATAATTACTCTTAATTGTTCTTTTTAAGTTTAAAGAAAGACTGTACTTGCTGATTTAATAAAATTTCAATGTCATAGACTGAGAGGATTGGCGCTGTATGCCGAGATACAGGTGTTTACCTAGTTCGGCTGCAGATGATCCTATATTATTTTTACTGATACTTTTTTCTATGTGCTAGTTTTTAAGTAATATTGTAATCCTTTTTGATGCAAATAAATAATTGAATTAATTGAATTGAATATATTACTGAGTATTTTGGGACACATGATCAGTGTCTCGTTCAACTAGTGGTAGTAAGACTGCTGCTGGGTTCGAATCCTTGGCAAATTTGTACCCAGTTCATGGAAATAGACTTATATTTTTTACATGGAGTTCAAACATAAATATTTTTAGCAAAATGCTTTACTCCTCACTAATACGAGCGTAATATTATGCTGATGGCAAAGAGTAGGTATTGAAATAGGGTTACCATAATCGGCCTTTATTGTTCCCACTGCTGGGACACAGACGTCCTCCATGGGTGAAGCCAGGGCCTTAATGTATAGTAATGAAATCACAGACAGTCACTTATTTTGGGTGGAGCACCGCCGTGTCCTCGTGGAGGCGATCGGCGGCAGTGACCTCTCGTGCCCCGGCCCTGGTTCAGACCATGGTGCGAGCGATGGGATGCAGTCGCCTCTTTCTGCGAAGTAGTCATGCTAGCAAAGGAGCAGGCCGAAGGGCCGTGAGGGAGAGGCAACTCTCTTTCTCACACCCCAGCCGCCGCGGTTGACCCCCCGGGCGTCGGAAATCGCGTGCCGAACTCCGGCCACCGTAGGCGCGGGCTTGCGGACGGTGAGCAGGGGTAGCTCACCGTACAGTAAGGACCAAGTCCGGGTCGGTGGCGCATTGTGTTCCACGCGCGTTTCAAAGAGCTGTCAGCAATAGTGACGGGGTCCTATAGGGCCATTGCCTGCCGGGGTTGCGGGAATGTTCCAACGAGATACCGCGGCCCCGGACTTAAACTTGGGTTTTTAGTCAGTAGAAGTCTGACACTCCCTTCCGCTCCACTCAGAACGGAAGAAGTCATTCAATGATTTTCCCTGCCAGAGAAAAAAAAACTTAGTGTTTATAGACATTTTATTTTGTTTTTCTCGTTTAACTGAAAACGGATAGAGTACTCATTTCAATTTAAACTTCGCATTATGAGGATCAGATTCGATTTACACCTTGATATCATTAATTCTCTCATTAGTCTATTAAGTTCCAATAATTAAAGTCTTACTCATCAAATTCTCACCAACATAATAGCTTAAACATTCAGTCGATGAAGTAAACTTAACACTGTAACAATGATTCTCAGAAACAATACTCTTTTTACTTTTTGTTTGAATGTGTTCATTATTTGTGCTTGTATTGGTAAGAATGTTAACTTCTAAGATTTTTTTATTTTCTTTCTACCTCAATATAGTATGTTTATAAGTTGCTTAAAATAAATGATTGATTGAATTTTCCCTCTCATAAATCAGAGGTAAGTGTGAGTCGGACGGGACCATGAAGTGTTCCGTATTACCAAGCATAGATTAGCGATAAATAATAACTGACTTTTGAATATCTTCTAAATCTAAAAACGTTATCACTGAAATAAAACACTTTTAAATGCGTTTAAGTATCAATAAAGTAATATTTTATGTTACTTGTTATTTCAAGTACTTAAAAGATAAGTGGTGCATAAAAAATGCATAAAAAGTGAACTAATTATCGGTTGGTTGTTGGTTCGTTGATATCACCCTCTTAGGCTTCGCGAGAGGAGTCAGATACTACACTTGTTTTGTTTAGACCCCTTCGATCCTTGGACGAACGACATCCACTAAGATTTCTACCTCGAAAACGAATAAAAGGTTAGATCAACTGAATAATAAATAAAACCTAAAATTAAGCATTTTAACTTCTTCAAATTATGTGAAACATTCATAAGCGCGTTCTCAGTTTCTCAGTTTCTTTCTCAGTTTTAAAAAACAATTTTTCCCGCTGTATAATATTAGTATAGATTAAATTATATTATTAATACGACTTATTTCAGATGGCGTTTCTTCACAACAGAAGCCTGTGATTACTGCACAGGCTCAAGATATTGCTGCATCGCTGGACGAATTTATGCTAATTCCGCCAATGCCTTTTGTTACGATGGGTACCCCTTTAGTATTCGAAGGAGTGGACTATGATCTCTTAGAAAAATTGAGTCCGAAGGCTTATAATAGTTATTATGATTGCCATTACTGGTTTACAAAATGCATCAGAGACATGTATGTATTTACTAAGTTGTTCAGAACTGTTTATTATGAACTAGAACGATTAACGAAGAACTGTTAAGCTTTGGTTTCCTAGGATAGCGGTGCCGTCAAATAGCGGCCGTAATACAGCGGTGAATGACGTCACTAGAACGTTTTCTATGTAAACAAAATGGCGTGGTTTCCTAGAGAGCGGTAACTGACACCGTAACGTCAAAAAGCGGTGCCGCCATTTGCATTACGGCCGTCTTGTCGGTGTCAGATGGTTTCGTGAACGTTTCCAAAGAGAATGTAATATACTAGATAGCGATGAAGCAGAAAGTATGTTAAAACGGCCGTGGAACTTTCCACATGTCGTCACCGTAAATACGGCCGCCTTTTTGCGTCCGTAATATTACGGCCGCTATATGACGGCACCGCTTTCCTAGGAAAACAAAGCTTTAGTAAAGAACTATATATTTATGATAATTATTAAATAGAAGCACACGGCTAAACAATAACAGCCGCATGCTTCGTTAATTAAGCTTAAGCAACGCTATCGATGTCAGTCCGTGGATGGGTGATCGCCTAAACATATCAAGATTCCTCTTTGCTTCGGAAATCACGTTAAGCAGTTATTCCCAGCTGTCATTTGTACATCTTTGACATGAAATCAGACACCAGTCTTGTCAAGCGGTATCGCGTTACACAGCCTGGGGGTCATTTAGGCAGTCACTCTTTGTACAACACTAGTATTGAACTGAACCAAATTAGACTCGAAGTAGACCCTAACAAAGTTGGTCAATATTAGGGTATTACTGTTTGGTATGGTCAACTATACAACGTGTAATTTAAAGGGTATATACATACCGAGTTCACGGCTTTTTTGGATGATAACAAAAGATATGGCAAGGGTTTTCTAATCCTATGTCTACATGTGTGGAGCATATTAGAAATTTCAATACATTGATACCAGAGGCCGATTTTTTCAAATTAAGAAGAACGATTAAAATTATCGTTTTATTGGCAAGTGACGTGGAAAGTGATGACCCTCATAGTGCTATGGCACGTTTGTTATTAATGGTATTCAAGAAACATATGAAACCAATAATTTGGGGTCAATTCTGTGAGTCACTTATTTTGAGCTGAAACTTTGCATAGAGACTCCATACCAGATGTTGTCTTTAGTCCTTTTGGATAGATATGGGGTTTCCGTTACACGTTGTATAGTATGCAAATAACAACAAAAAGAGGTCAAGTGCGAGTTGGACACGCTCATGAAGGGTTCTGTAGTAGCAAGCATAGAGAAACGAAAAATAACTCAGATTTTCATAGTGTTTGTATACCTGACAAAGTTATACTATAATTCGATAACGAGTAATTGGTCTATACTGTTCTGTCATACCTATGAAAACAGTTATGTAAACATTGTGAAAATCAATTCGGTTTTGAAAAGAGTAACCATGAAGTTGTTTTCCAGTTCCTCTTCATAGGAATCGACCATTTAGAACCGTGCATTAGCTTCTGACGTTTTATAAGTGCTCATTTTTTTGTCGGTGTCAAAACACTAAAATACAGAAACAAAAATATCCGACTTCCGAAATTAAAGTTGTTTCTCACTTTACAGAGCTTTTTGAGCAGTTGTTTTTATTTATTGTTAAAATGTTTTTTTTATCATTTGATTGAATTATTGATAAATATATCTTTTTTTAGGACAAATTTTCACTTGGTTTGTGTTTATCATTATTCATCAAGTTGGGTAAACTTTTCAAACTCTTGCCAAGTTGATCTTGAGAATTGTAAGCACCGAGTGGCTATACTGTGGTGGAAAAAGTCGCAAGGAATTTATGGAGAGTTCGGAAGAGATCCATGTGAGTTAAATATCAGCATTATCTTCATTATAACTTTGATTAATGTTTACTTCTTGATAAAATCAAAGAATATTTTGACATTATGAACAAAAGATAAAAAAGAGAATTTTTATTAAAAATGACGTAAAACGTAAGTATGTCACAAATAAATAGAGAAAATAAAAAGTTTGCACCCTATGTAGGTTAAAGGCCTAATTTTAGTACGGAGCTTCATTTTAAAACATACACTTTTTTTAAAGTATGATGCGTATATATGGTCTAAATGTATTTGTCTAAAGTGTAAATGCTTTGACTCTAAGAACAAGAATAAAGCAGAATAATACGTACATTCTTAGTACATTAGTTAATGAGACTGACATAGACATATTTATTTATTTATTTATTTATTTTATTACAAACTTAAATCTACCATTACAGGTTGCACCCAATGCGATAGATAAGTTATAATTATACATTATATAAACACAATTAAGATTCCCTTACTATATTTACAAATCATGGTAACAACATAACACAAAATATATGGCTTTTGTGAACTCGCTCATTGCACAGGAAAATAAGTCGATACGTGAGGCTACAGTGTTGAGTGCCCGCAAGGCTCGCGTCATCGGCGCATGCTGTAGCAAGTTGGTACGCGCGCTAGGCACCACCAGCAGCGGCGGCCGCCGCCGGCGCTCCGCATAGCCATCCGGAACACTAATATGTATTTCGCACAAGATACTAGGGTTATGAATCTTGCCACGTAATATTTTAAACATATATGTGGCTAAAGCCACTTCCCGCCTTATTTCTAGTTTATAATATCCTACCATACCAAGTACAAACAATGTTGGATATAACATTGGATAACCAGGATAAACCTTATATAATTTAAAATATAAAAATCGAATAAATTTATTCTGAATACGTTCCAACATTGTTTTATACTTAGCTTCGTGGGGGCTCCAAACTACCGCATTACACTCTAAGTGACTTTTAACTAAAGCTTCATATAAAGCCCTTAATGCACTTATATTGGTGAATTCATTGGCTTGCCGTAAAGTAAATCCTAAATTACGATAAGCCTTTTTGCATACCATCATTACGTGTTTCCGGAAAGTCATATCATTTGAAAATTGAATGCCAAGATCTTTTACTTCCGTAACGCGCTGCAAAGACTGACCTTCAATTTTATAAAAGTTGTGGTTAGGTATTCGAGCTCTAGTGAAAGACATTACTGAACATTTTTCTACGTTGAAATGCAGCTTATTGTCTTTGCTCCACTGTGCAACCCTATCAATGTCCCTCTGCAGAACGTCGTGATCCGTAATGTCTCTCACTACAACACAAAGCTTAACGTCGTCAGCAAAAAGGAGGCAAGTTGAGTCAGAAACTACTTTTGGCAAGTCATCTACCATCAAAATGAAGAGAAAAGGTCCTAAATTACTTCCTTGACTGACTCCAGATCTAGTGAAATATGGTGCAGAATGATATCCGCCACAATCCACAAACTGACGTCGGTCTCTCAAATAGCTTGCAAAAAATTTCAAAGTGTGAGGTGTAAAACCTTTTGCTGCTAATTTTAGGAGAAGGACATCATTGTCAACTGTGTCAAATGCCTTTCTAAAATCTAAATATGCGACATCCACCTGTAACCCTGCATCTACTGCTGGAACAAGTATAGACATGAGGTGGAGCAAGTTTCCTGTTGTGCCTCGTCCGGGTTGGAAGCCATGCTGTGCATCAGATAAATGGGCGCTCACCTGTTCATATAAGCAACTATGGATGGCCATCTCAAACACCTTAGCTGGAGCGCAAAGTATCGCCACAGGTCTATAATCGCTGGCTTCGTTACCACCTCGGCCTTTCGGCACCGGTACCACCCGGGTCAGCTTCCAAAGTTCAGGAAACTTTGCTGCTGCTATACACACATTAAATAGATGCAACAAAGGTCCGATTAAGGTCATGCGACTGTCCCTAAGTAAAAAAGGTGGTATTCCATCTGGACCCGCTGACCGTTTAGGAGACAAGCGGACTAGCGCTCTTTCCACCGCCGATGGTTCAAGACGACCTAGATGGGCCCAGGTTCCGCTGGTCGTCGCAGTAGCGCTTGCAGCCCCTACGTTTAACTCGGCTGGCTTCGGATTATATACAGAATGAAAGAATCGAGCGAACTCGTTAGCACAATCTTGATCAGTTAGAAGTTCTCCATTTTTGTTTAACTTAAAACTATATTAATCACTTCTTTTGGAATTAACGTAGTTCCAGAAAGCTTTAGGCTCAGATGCCAGTATGTACGTTTGTATGCGACTACGGGTCGGCGGGTCGAGTAAAAAGTGCTATTAGGTTTTTCTATTAGAAATTGCTGAGTAGTTGGGCGGAGTTTGTAGTTGGCAGTGTGATACCACTGTGCCTCGGAAAGTACGTTAAGACGTTCCTGCATCTGATCCTTTTCCGGTCATATCGCCTTGCCGTCCCATCAGGCTATGAGAGTAAAAGAACAAACAGTGAGAAATCGGCCAGGATTATTGACGTGACAACGTCTTATAATTCGATGAAGCTGGCTGCACGCACAAAAATACATGACTCATGCGGCGTTACCTCAGTCTGAGGCGTTCCATCGCTCTGAGGCATTCCAAAGCAAATCAAATTGGATCTACAAGTTGACATTTATGTATGACTCAACGAGTCAAGTACTAGGCTATCATAAAACGGTAAGAGATGACGCCACTGTGTAGAGATTCTTTGACATTTATGTATGACTCAACGAGTCAAGTACTAGGCTATCATAAAACGCTAAGAGATGACGTCACTGTGTAGGGATTCTTCCATTGTCATGAGAAGTGCAGTAATAGTGATGTAAAATTAAAATTTTCTTTTGAAAAATGCAACCATTCCATCAGTATTTTCTTATGACGTTGTCACGTTCAACTATCGTCAGTAAACCGACTTTACAAACAACGGATTTTTATTATTAAACTAATATCATGCTCTGGTAGATGTCCGATGTTAGAAAAACGAGAAAAATTTTGAATAAAAAAAAATTGAATATAAATAATTTGAACTAATTCATAATAAGGTTTGCAATAGAACACAAAGACATAATAAGAGTCATTAAAGTCGTCGAATTGGCAATTTATAAAGTGTCGCAGGAAAATCAGGTTACTGACATAGCTCGAAAAATTGAAGTTAAAACATGCTCTCTGCCACTTGCCACGGGCCAAAAGGTACTGAAGTGGATCACATACCTACCTACTGAAAAAGAAAAACCCCTCGTTAAACAGACCATTTACCTGGTGGTGTTTACTGGATTTGGTTTTTATTTGTTCAAAAATGGTTATAATAATTCCTTATTCTTCTAGTTTTCTTTTATTTATACGTGTTACAACTTAATCGTTTTGTTTACTGATAGATAAATATTGTATGTATTTTTGTTTTAGACGATTATAGATACATTCGTTGGTACAGCGGTGACGGTTGGGACTGTAAATATAACTTCAGACGTAATGTGCCTGACGATCAGGTAATTTTTTACTATGAAAATGAAGAACAGAGAATAGAGGAAGAACCTATCATGGAATGAATAAAAGAATTTGTAATTTTAGCAATCGGATGCCAAATATAATAAAGGATAAGTATAAAAAAAAACTTCAGAACTAATAAAATGATTTAACCTATATTATTCTTTAATTAACGTTCTATTTGAAGAAAACTATATTAACATGCTTTGTTAATGAGTTCGATAATATCCAGGTCTACCAGAATTCTGAAGCAGCTAATCCCAACAGATTAAGTCGAAACTTTGCATTCACGTTTAGCTTGGGGACAATGCGTGGTTAGCTTTATTTATTGAATAAATATATAAAGCAAGAAATATACATTGTATACTAGTTTTACTCACATATTGCGAATGAATAGAAACATAATACACAAACATAATGACATCAAAACATAACTTAGGTAACTCACCTCTGCACGGCCCATCGGCTACTGAGACATTTTCTGATATGCAAAGTAGGTATAAATTACTTCCTAATTCTGATTTATAGTTAAATAAGTTACCTTTTTTAATATTTTTGATTATGGCGGACGATCCAAGATGGCAGATACAATCATTTTTTGGGAACTGCCATGATACATGGCTATCAAATGAAGGATTTGATACGAAAAATATGAGAGTTATAAATCTTCTCGTAAAATGAAAAATCCAGAATAAGTTGGAATAGATACTAGACAGGACAGATTTTTATGTCATGACTGATTTTTAGAACTTATTTTTCTGGAATTATTCCAAGGAAATCGTCACTTTTAAGACGTGAAAAATTAACTGTCCTCTTTACTTCACTGCATAATTATACTCGTGCATCGTCCTCGAGATTAGTAACCTGAAAACGTTGAAATATATGTAGTAACACGCTAGTGACACCACTCTTACACTGTATGTTTAGAGTCCTGCGCTCTTTTTTTTTTTTTTTCTTTTGCTGGCAACCCCAGCGTCTCGGTCTTCCATTTCACGTCACAGTGCGCCACCACTCGCACGTTTTATTTTAGGAAAAAACAAAAGTGATTAGTTTTAGAAAAGAATTATCTCTCGCGCCCGGCATTGGTCGAGGCCATGCTGCGGGGCGAGAGGGAGTGGGAAGCGGTCGCCTCCTTCTGCGAAGCAGTCATGCTTCCGAAGGAGGAGGCGGGCCGCGTGCGGGAGAGGATGGCGTCCTCCCTCCAGCCCAGCCGCAGTGGTAGACGCCCACGGCGTCGGACGTCGGCCGACGATCTCCGGCCACCGTAGGCGCGGGCATGCGGACAGCGAGTAAAGGGCAACTCGCTGTCCGACCATGGATCATGCCCGGGTCGACGGCGCGTCGTGTTCCACGCGCGCCTCAAAGAGCGTCAGCAACATGACGAGGCCCCCCCTGCAGAGGGCCGAAGCCTGCCGGGGTCGTGGGACTCATCCCGTTACCGTGGCCCCGGTACGTAAAGGGCTATTGAAGGAACACCGTGGATTTTAGTCAGTAAAAGTCTGACAGTCCCTCCCACCCTGCCCGGAGTGGGAGGACTTATTTGATAATTTTACCAAGTAAAAAAAAAAAAAAAAACGTTTCGTGCGTATGGGTGGGATGTCCACCATGTAACGATGGCGCATCGCCGTTTGTCTTGTAGTCCGATGATGGAACGGGCTTGGCGGAATTAGATTGTGTAATTCCATCGCACACTCCCCGAAATGTAACCGATAGAAAACCTTATAAATTAAGTATTAATTTTATATTAGACATAATAACAATAATTTTAAGACATAGTGTTTATGACACAACTACGACATTTATGAGGCATGCTGTGACAATCTTGAAATTGTAACACTAAACTCAGATATTTTTGTAAAAAGTTGTTAGTTGGACAAATAAATAAAAACATGATTATCTCAGTTTTAGATTAAAATTGCCCGAAATCTACATTCCTGTAAAAGGTATTCCTTTCTATTAATAACTTACATTTGTTGCTGTTGTGTTATCTATTACGGAAAGTAGTGGAAATGCTTGCACCACAAATCCATCATTCTTATCTGTTTCGTCACTCATCTATTTTCCTTCTCCTACATTAATTCACTTTTCCGCGCAAAAAGAAAACTTTTGGTACTACATTATTTTTATTCCTTTTTCAAATGCAATCGCCCTTATTACAACCGATCTTTTTTCTCGCGACTTTTCGCGGCATCTTGGCTTTTTTTATCTATGTCACTTTTAATCTATGACATGATTGTATTGTAGTTATTTTTTATTACGGATGAGCCTACTCTTGACCTCGATTTCGCCTGATGGTAAGCGATATTATAATTATGAGGTCTACGATGGGACGAGCAAGCCCAGAAGATGACTATTTACTTACCAAGAGTAAGTAATCAGTCATATTCTGGGCTTGCTATCTACTCTTTTTTGTTGAAATAAAAGTATTTTGTTATACTTAATTACGAAATAGTTACTTAAATAAATAATGCCACTATTGATTAAAAATAATATTTAAGATAGCGCCACATTTTGAAGAATCATGCTTTGTAAGAAAATACGCAAGCAAAAGTGCCAAAAAGGAAATTTGAAATAGAGTACATAATGTGGAAGATCAAAAAACTGAAAAAGAAACAATAACAAACAAAAAAGCGGCACGCCGTCGGCGCCAACCGACCGCCAATTCTACAGGGACGATTTCAGAAAAGGATGATAAAGATCAAGGTACATATATAATATATTTATTATAATATAATAGTAAAGTGATCAAGTGCTATTATTATAACAAAAACAAGCCTTTATTAGTAAATTTACCAAAATAACCTCGTATGTTTGCCTTCGTGCAAAACATTTTCCACGAAATTGTGTGCAATCTGATGTGTCAAAACGAATTGCTGCAAAAGATATTTATACAAGATCCTTGCTGCAAACACACGAACTTTTACGTAAAGTTGATAGACGCTAATAATTATATATTTTACATGGCATTATGATCAGTATTTCTGGAAAACAAATGAAAAACAAGCAACTGCCTACATACCGATAGATTTACCCTAACTAAAGTTATTACCGATCAGTGCGGCTTCTGGGGCGGTATCGCCAGGTAAAACAAAATAAGTGTACTGTAATAACCAACACCTAATACCTATCAGAGCGGCTTTTGGGGCCGTATCGCCAGGTTACAGAAAATAAGTATACTGAAATAACCAAAACCTATCAGAGCGGCTTATGGGGCCGTATCGCCAGGTAACACAACATAAGTATATTGAAGTAACCAACACCTGTCACCTATCAGAGCGGTTTTTGGGGCCGTATCGCCAGGTTTCACAAAATAAGTATACGGAAATAACCAACACCTATCAGAGCGGCTTATGGGGCCGTATCGCCAGGTAACACAAAATAAGTATACTGAAGTAACCAACATCTGTCACCTATCAGACATTGAGGTAATATGTACTCTATCAGAGCGGTTTTTAGGGCCGTATCGCCAGGTTACACAAAATAAGTTACATACTGAAATAACCAACACCTATCAAAGCGGTTTTTGGTGGCCGTATCGCCAGGTTACACAAAATAAGTATACTGAAATAACGAATACTTATCAGAGCGGCTTATGGGGCTGTATCTCCAGATAACACAAAATAAGTATACTGAAGTAACCAACATCTGTCACCTATCAAAGCGGTTTTTGGGGCCGTATCGCCAGGTTACACAAAATAAGTTACATACTAAAATAACCAACACCTATCAGAGCGGCTTATGGGGCCGTATCGCCAGGTAACACAAAATAAGTATACTGAAGTAACCACACATATTAGAGCAGCTTATGGGGCTGTATCGCCAGGTTACACAAAATAAGTATACTGAAGTAACCACACCTATCAGAGCGGCTTATGGGGCCGTATCGCAAGGTTACACAAAATAAGTTTACTAAAGTACCCAACACCTATTAGAGCGACTTTGGGTTGTCAGTTTGCCTCAGGGTAACTTATTCAAGATGGTTGTGAGACCAATATAGATTAGTTTTTGGGATGGTTTCATTGGCTCAATTTTCATAGTGCATCAGTAAAACCTTAGAATGGTGTTTATTTATTTATAACAAAATCCACAGCTCTTAAAACAATGTTTTATAGTAACTTAAATCTAATCTTACAGCCAATTACGGATTTACAATTTATTCACTAGTAACAAACATGTAGGAAATATTTTTTTTTTAAGATTAACATTATTATACAGTATTAAGAAGTGTGCATGGAGAGTATGAGCCTCATTTGTCTACTGACATACAATCATGGTAACAAACACCCATCAGAGCAGCTTCTGGGGATGTATCGCCAGGTTGCTTACTATACCACACTAATTCACAGACAGTAACTACAGTTTATTTCTTGGGACTGCATTGGCACATCATATGGGTAGTTGCTGAAACTACACCATAACTGATGTATAAAAATTCCTTACTAGGATAATCTGGTTTCAGTTGGGGTGTCATTGGACAGCCCACGGACGATACAACTTATAGAGGTTTTACCGTCAAATAAGTGCGTCAAACCTATTGAAGAGGTCACACAGCCATCCACCTCAGAAAACATACCGCAGCAGACGTTGGTTAAGGAAAAAGTCTTAGAAGTAAACCATAATGAAGAACTAGCTGACCCGAAATACCCCGCTCTTGAGCACAGGAATCCAGAAGTGCTGGATATTCTGGGAACTGATCCCTCTGCGGTTGTTAACTATGGGATTGACATACACAAAGTGTTAGCAACAAGACTGCAACACATAGACACTCTGGGACATAGCAAGGAAACCCGCGAAGAGCTTACAGAATGGTACCTCATCCCAGCTAACAGTATCTTGATTGGAGCACCCTACTAAATGTGGAAATAAAAGCAGCTGTAACAGAAACCGTATTAAAGCGAGACAAGGGCATCAAAGAGCGCCAAAGCCAGCTCACAATGGCAATTTCTGGGCTAGCGAGTCCTCACCCAAGAACATGAGAACAAAAACAAAAATAAAGAGGGCCTCAAACAACTCATGGATGTGTACTGGATCTTGTGTGACACACAACATGCAGAGTCAGTCACTAAGCGAAACTTCACCATATTCTCCATAAACAAACATCTGAATGACACAAAAATTTACAAATAGTGAAAACCTAGCAAAAACAGAACCCAAAGCTTTTTCCTCAACTTAATAACAAGTTAAGAACAATTTAAGGTGGAGAAAAAGGGTCCCAGTGCGCAGGAGTACAACGAGGTTGTGAAACATTTCCCCCACCGGTGCCGGGTCCCTCAGCGTGAGACAGTCGCATCAAGTTGCCGCGAAAGTATCGTGACGTCCGTCGAACTGCAACCATCGCCGATAAATACGGTAAAATACAATGGTCGGTAATCACTGAAGACCAAACTATGTTGTCATAAGTTAACGTGTATAAACTAGCAATGTTTTTCTTTTTATGCTCAATGGCTTCTAAACACCGAAGACTAAACTATGTTGTCATGGGTCTAAGGTGTATAAACTGGCAATTATTTCCTTTTTTACGTTTAATGGATATAAACTACAATTAAAAAAAAAAGAAACCTAATTAGATTACCTAACGAAAAACTGTCAAACATAAAGTCTGAACTAATAAGATGTATTGCATAAGGTGTAAAATTTGCGAAATTCTTTGGACTACTTGCATGGATGAATATGAGATACTTTACACTTAAGAAAGAGTAAATACATGAATAGACCTAACTCTATGCAAGATTCTTTTAAATGATGAGACGCATACTGCTCAGAAATATAGACTGACGCCTCAACTATGCGGGGGAGTAGCCACATGTGGGGGTCAACGAGCCAGCGGAAGATGATCGCGAGATGAGAGAAAAATCCATATAAATCAGCTCGAGCTGCTGGTAGCTTATTTTGACCTTAAAGTATTTGCCTAAAACCTCAGAAACTGTGAATTCTTCTTCACATAGATAACTCCATAGCCATTACTTACATAAACCGAAAGGGGAGCATCCAACACCTACATTTATTTTTTTATATATTTCATATATTACAGATAACAAAATTGCGGATGCAGACTCTCGTCGAGTACACCCAGATATAAATTGGATACTGGCTGGATTGGATTCGGCCGGCGGACCTCTTCACAAGTAGAGTAAATACAATCCAAACACTTTGGCAGTTAATGCATTCATAATCAAATGGACAACAATTATTTTTTAGGCCTCTTGGTCCTTTCATAATAATGCTAAAAACCATGAGAAAATTTATTACTAAAAAGGCAAGGCAATCATGGTGGTTTCTAAATAGCCCATACAACCGTGGTTGCTCATATTCCAACTTTAACCTAACAACATTATTATTTTACAAGACAACCTCAAACTGGTTGCCGGATCATTGTGCACTGCGGCGACGCAGGGTATCGATCATCCACAGCGGACACCATGATAGGCTGGCTCGTTGTCGGAAAATCCTTACCAGCAATATGACGTACCTAGCACTTGAAAAATTAAATTTTGTGCTCAGAACAATATAATTTTGAGTTATATGAAGCGTCAATCCCAAACATTTTATATTTTCTCACAGGTTTACTCAATCAGAGAAACTAGTACGTCACCTTGAATTCATGTAGGTTCTCATTACAAGGTTTTTTTCAGGGGAGCTTATCGGCTCAACCACGGCCTAAATATAATACCACGTGGTATACTTCGCTTGTACTAGAAATTCCAAAGAAAAATTTGCCGTTAAAAATTAACTTAAAATGATGATAACGTCGTTATAACGTATACAAAAATTATTATAAAATAAATAAATTGTAACTAAATAAATAAACATACCCGACCAGTGACGATTTTAAAACTTCCAGAGCGTGCTCAAAACAACCAACCTTGAGCCAACCATTCTTTGAGACGAAAATGGAAATGTGCCCAAAACCTTACTTTTTAATATTAGTACAAAACCAAGCCAGGTCTTTTTGTGGGAAACATTATGTGTTTCCCACAAAAAGACCGAGCCGTTCAATGGTTTTAAGAAACCGCATAAACGGTAAAAATACAATCCTTACGTCGGTCGGTGGATTATAGCCGTCCTTAAAGATAGCGGGATTGACACCTCTGAGTGCACACGACACAAGGCACGCTGCTACGTCTAAACCTAACCAATGCGACTTCTCATCGATCTTATCCGCGACAGGGCAAGCTAGAGCGGAAGCTCTAACGTTTTTGGAAAATTCTATAACAGAGCAATGATTAACTCTAACGAAACGTAACTGCCACGATAGTGCTAACTGATTTATAATTAGTTCATTACCCTTAGATATAAAACTAGATTTTCAAGGAGAACAAAATTAAATTATAACTAAAATAAAAAAAAATAAAAAAAAAATGTGATACTAATTAAGTAGTTTTAGAAATAAACCAATTGATTAATACACAGGTATTTTTTGGTAGTTGACATTTCCTCAGCTATCTCTCAAGGTCTACATATATTTCAACGTTTTCAGGTTACTAATCTCGAGGACGATGCACGAGTATAATTAATGATTAAACGAACTTACCTGTACGTGAAGTTCTATCATAATTATACAAAGTGCATCGTCCGAAGAGATTAGTAACACCCACCCAACCCAAAGTGTCTCCCAGTTTGCTGCAGAAATGTCAAAGCTGAACATGGTGGCTTCAAACTCTAAACTTAATGAAAGACCGAGACGCTGGGGTTGCCAGCAAAAAAAAAAAAAAAAAAGAGCGCAGGACTCTAAACATACAGTGTAAGAGTGGTGTCACTAGCGTGTTACTACATATATTTCAACGTTTTCAGGTTACTAATCTCTTCGGACGATGCACTTTGTATAATTATGATAGAACTTCACGTACAGGTAAGTTCGTTTAATCATTAAATATACAAGATTACTATCATACTAATATAAATTGTGAGGATCATGTAGATGTATGGATGGATGGATGTTTGTTACTCTTTCACGCAAAAACTACAGAACAGATTTGAATGACATTATTTGGTTAGTAGATAAATGATATCCTCGAATAACACATGGTTACTTTTTATCTTGGGATCGATATTTATGCGGGAAAACCCTCCTATGCGAACGAAGTTACGAGCAGAAGTTAGTACATGACATGTTTTTAGGGTTCCGTAGCCGAATGGCAAAAAACGGAACCCTTATAGTTTCGATGCGTCTGTCCGTCTGTCTGTCTGTCTGTCTGTCTGTCTGTCTGTCCGTCCGTCCGCATGTCACAGCCATTTTATTCCGAAACTATTAAGACTATACATGTGAAACTTAGTAGGTAGATGTATTCTGTAAACCGCTTTCAAATTTTAAGAAAAAAATTAAAAAATATTTAAAATAAAGGGTGGTCCCCATACATGGAACTAGAACTGAAAATATTTTATTTCATGAAATCTATTCGTGTGTGGTATCTATAGATAGGTCTTTAAAAATGATATAAGGGTTTCTAAAACCACTTTATCATAAAGTCAATCGTTTAAAAGATATAAGCTTCCAAAGTGGTAAAATGTGTGTCCCGCCCCCTCTTACTTCTATAATAATGGAGTGAAAAATCTAAAAAAAACATATATCTGTAGATCTTAATAATAATCTTAACTTTCAAACAAAATTGGTTTGAACGTAATCGGATCAGCAGTTTTTGAGATACAGCATATTTTCTAAAACCGCAAATATAACTTTGTAATTCATACAAACACTATGAAAAACAAAGTTATTTAGCGTAGTTGTAAAAATGTAAATAAGCTAGTTTTAATAAATTTTTAAGGTTTTTTTTTTATTCGTCAAATAAATATACATATTATATTATATTATTATAGTTACTACGGAACCCTTCATGGGCGAATCTGACTCGCACTTGTCCAATTTTTTTTTTATAACGGATGAGCGCGCTCTTGACCTCAATCTCGCCTGATGGTAAGCGATAGATGAGGTCTACGATCTGACGAGCGAGCCCAGAAGATGCTTATTTTTTTTTTTCTTTTTTTTTAATAAAAGTAGTTTCGCGTTTGACCACCATCTCACCTGATGGTATGTGATGATGTGATCGAATATGGAGCACGCTTACCTGAAAGTAACCTATTCACTCTTGACTTAAAGACTCCTAGGTTGTAGCTGTCGGGAAACTCAGACTCCGGCAGGGAATTCCACTCCTTAGCCGTACGCACAATGTAGGTATTCCCAAAACGTTATGTGCGTATGGGTGGGATGTCCACCATGTAACGATGGCGCTTCGCCGTTTGTCTCGTAGTCCGATGATGGAACGGGCTTGGCGGAATAAGATTGTGTAATTCCGTCGCACACTCCCCGAAATGTAACCGATAGAAAACCGATAGACTTGCAACTCGTCGTCGGTGTTCAAGAATCTGGAGCTTTGACTCGATCAGTGCATTGTTGCCAATGAGTCTCTTGGCCCACTTCTCGATAGACTCAGGCGCGTCCAGTTGGTATTCAGGCAGATCCATCCCAAAGATGAGAGCAGTACTCCATACACGACCGAACCTGGGCTTGATAGAGATTGAGCAACTGTTCGGGTGTGAAGTACCGTCTCACCTTTGCTAGTTTCATCAAAAAAGTTGGGAATCCTATTCCCAACTTTTTTGATGCTAGTTGAGCCTTAGACTCGATAAACGGGCCAAAATTGAGGGTAGAAGTTAGTGTTACCCCCAGAAGCTCGATACGGTCGGTTATCGGCACGGTTACACCCCGGAAAGTAGGAGCCGGTTCGAATTAAAGGCTTGCTTTAAAGGCTGAAAGGCCATAAGTGGCAGGGAACACAGAAGCCGGCAGAGAATTCCACAACTTAGCTGTGGGCACAATATGTGCTTCGTATCAGCAAATTTTAGCTCAAAACTTTGGCAACTGTATCCGTACAAGGGGCTTGTTAGTTTACCGTTTCAACAAGTTCGTCTGAAGATTTCACGTCATTATTTTCATCAAAAACTTATGCCACGAACCAGCAAAATTAAGATATAATTACACAAAACGAAGAAGAAACAACTAAAACAAATTCAACATAAAAGCAAGATCTTAGTAATAACTTTGAGACAAAGTTTGCTTCCCTTGAAGAAATTAATAATCTCAGATTTATGTACATTAGCCGAGAGGAGCCGGGTGTTCTTTATTAGTTGAAGCTTTTGGAAGTTGTCAAGCGCACTTACTTTATACAAGATATTTCAACGGCAATGTCTTTTATTACGAAGAAAACTACGAAATGGCTAATGCATTTTTGACAGCATTTGAATGTTGTATTTATTTATGCATTCGAGAAAATAAGCAGTTACACAAATTTCATTAAAATTAAAGCTGACAAGAAAAGTATTGGTTTGTGTGTAGTTTACGAAATGTATTTAACTGATAAAGCGAAAGCTTTTTTCGTTTCGGTATGAAAATCATCAAACGACGCCTCCTGCTTACAATCCCACCATATTTCTTAAAAAAAAATCCCGAAAAAAATAGAACTGTAAATTATAAAAGATACGTTACCAGGTATCTTTTATCAATTACACATCAAATTTTTTTTGCAGGATCTTAACGAGGCCTATACAAGAGCTACGCTGCAGGTAGCTGCAAAATATAGAGGTCATAAACTTTGGTTCAAAGAGGTTTGAGCATCGACTCGAATAGAAGCAGACCATGGCCCTATTTAATAAAGCTGAAGAATTGTCGGGCTTAGACTGTTTAACAAAAATAATTATGTCAAAAATTGACAGACAAAATCGTGACATATTTAGCAAGTAAAAACGCGTCTAATAAACTCGCCATAATATGTCACATAACCACATCAAAATATTTCTGACAATTGCAACATCCGCGGCGTGGCGACAATTGGCGATGACAATTATGTCGACTTTTGACATATATATTTGTAAATAATTTTGTTTTATGAAGATAAATGAGGATAAAATAGAAAAACAAAGTAACAGAACGAAACAATCACTAGTGGCAACTACGACTGTTTGTTTTAAGATTTTTAAACATTGAGGTAATATGTACTACGTAGTACATATTACCTCAATGTTTTTAAACGACATCATCCGACGAGCCCTTGTCGGCGTTCCATCTATATTGGAATCCGATGGCTTGGTCTGTGAGACTGGGAAACAACTGGGTGGGACGGTGGGACGCAATTTGTGTTGATACTCTCGCGCCATCCCATCTTCCCAGTTCATCATATTGAGCTGGCGCTCCTGCTGCGGCTGCGGAATAACTCGAGCAACGTAAATACAGTAATCTCGGTGATAACTGTATTTTCGAGCTATTTGGGACGTAGGGCCCGTGTGCGTTCTGCCTTTTTATAGAAATATCGTAGGGGTCGTTGATGCTTTCCTTGACCCAAGGGCTGGCTATTTCTTTCGCCAAAGGCCAGTCATTGCTAAACAACGAGGCAATAACACCAGTCTTTACTTACCAGCCGACTGTATTTAAGATATTTTTTTTATGCTTTATTAGTTTGCTTGTATTTTAGTTTTGCATAATGGTTTTAAATCAATTACTATCTTACACCTTCCAAATTCAAAACATGATTTCAGAGGGTGTAATGTTTCCTTTTTATAGGGCTTTGATACTTACGTTATAACATCATTATTGGTTTAGAATTTACTAATATGTTTTTTTTTCTGTTTTTTCTGCAATATTTTGTTTGTTTACGTTTCTGTAAAGTCAGTTAGTGACAGGACTAGTTTTCTTTTTAATTCATTGCTGGAGCTAGGAGGTTAGGTAGCATAGGTAACTGATATTGTACCTCATTATTAATTACATTTATGGTTCTCAATATTTGTCTTGAACTTTTTTTTTATGTTACCTACCTCATAACTCACAGATGGCTAGACCAATTTGGAAAATTCTTTATTTTTTTGTTTGAAAAGGTATACTTTCTAGTTGGTCACATTGTCGTCATATTTGGATCTGATGATGGAATCACGGAGAAATCGAGGGAACTCTTCAAATATTATAGGCACACCAAAAGGATTTTGGCTATATATTTATTTACACTTTATGCACATAGGAACAAAGGCGGGCTTAATGCCGTAAGCATTCTCTACCAGTCAACCATGAGTGGTGAAGAGATAGAATGGAAGGTGCAATATGTACGTGAAAATTATATTGGAAAAAAAATAATGATAATAATAGTGATAACACAAAAAACCTAATATCATAAAATCGAAGTATCATAAAATATAAATCTACGTAAATAACATATATGAATAAATACTTATATACATCCATATACATATACATGCACATATACTTAAGAAGCAAATGAAAATTAAATATGGAAATTCTGCTTATTGGTGAAGAAAGTGGATCCGCAATTTCTTTTTAAATGCGTAGCGATTGTCAGCTGTCCTGATCTCAAGAGGAAGCGCATTCCAGAGGAGAATGGACTGTATATGAAACGAAGAATGAACAAAGTCAGAAGTATGAGAAGGACAGAGTAAGAGAAGATTATTGGATGAACGTAGATTCTTATTTGTGTGAAGAACATAGAAATTGAAAGTGAGACATTAGATAAGAAGGTGGGCTGGGAGAGTTGAGTAGTGATAAAAACGTTGTCGAAGCTCGCAAACTTCTCCTCTGACGAACGGTCATCCATTTAAGCTCAGACCTGAAACTTGAGACATGGTCATATTTCCTTAAATTAAATATGAACCGAATGCAGTTATTAAGAATACGGTCATGCTTATCCAGCAAGACCGCATTCAGGTCATAGTAGCACAAGTCACCATAGTAAAACAAAGGGAAAATTATTTCTAACAGTACCTTGTGCAGCGTCTCTCGAAAACCACCATTTGAGGAAGTGGAACTGATGATGAAGATCCCAGATGGCCACTGAAACTACTCAATAATAAGTATTTCGTGGATTGCGATTAGATTACTTGAATATAGATGTTAAGCACTTTATGCTCATCACAATGCATGTGATGAAGTAGAGCTGGTGGTGATGTACCAGGAGAACTCCTTAAAAATGAACGGCTCTGCACCGGGAAAAGCAATATTTTGTAAAAGGTAATAAGTAGTTGACATTTTGGCTTTTGAAACTAGATAAATTACAAACCGACCCACTAAAAAGCGTGAAATAAAACTTTTTAGCAAAAAATAGAACCGACTTCTATATAAAAACAACCGTTTTGCAAATTAAAGTTAGTTTTGCCTTTGTAGGGCAAAAATAACTTTAATTTGCAAAACGGTGTCAAAAAAAAGAAAATACAAAACAAATGACACCGAATACCGAAATTAAAGTTATTTTTGCCTTTGTAGTGTTTTTGTATGGAAGTCGGTTCTATTTTTGCTACAAAGTTTTATCATTCTTGAATCTCACTCAAATGTTTAAAACTCGATTTAGCTAGTGATAACGGGGAATGATGGGAGAGGGCAGTTTACGCCTAGAACTGAAACAAAGAAGTCTGCAAGAAAAACATATAATAGTCATCGGAGTGAAATGGTCATCTTTTAAAACCACGGCACAAAGACATCACTCAGCGCGTCATACGTGGCATATATACGATCCGTGGCGTGGACCTCAAGACATCCTGACATCCTCCGAGTTCTCCGCTATCACCACCGACTGCTGCATCGACGGAGCCTGACTTTTCCCCCGGTCACTACTACCGCCAGAGGAAAGGAAGACGAGGCGAGACGTTCTTCGAGCTCTACTGCCGAAGGAAGACTGTGGCCAGCCGTCCTGCAGCCACCTCTACGTGACCTCTTCGTTTTACTTAAATCATCAGCTCCGTTTAGCATCAACTCCGATCCCCGTCATCTCAAGTTTTGTTAGGGTTCCGTGACTCCAGCTAATTTTATATAATTAATTATTTATTTCATTAAATCCTGTTCATCTTTTTCCCCTTTGGTTTCTTTCCCTTGCTATATTCCTTTTAAAAGCGTGCTTCCTCCTAAATAGGCAAGCACTTTATTGCAACCTACATTTCTTAGTCTACCCAGGTAAATGTAACGTTACAAGGGTAATGCTCCTATCAGAATTGTCTGACAGTTCTAAAAATTTGTCAATATAATTCAAGACAATTCTCGGTTTAATAAATTAGATTTGACAAGATTTTCACGACAAATTGTCACCTGTCGCTTAAAAAGTTTTATTAAACAGAAAAATGTCAGATTGTCACAATTTTTCTACATATTTTTCAATATTCCACTGTGACAATTTTATCGCCTGTAAATTTTATTAAACAGAAAAATTGTCGGATTGTCACTTTTTGACATATGTTGGATTGTCAACTTTATTAAATAGGGCCCAGGATAAAATTATGTTACAAATGTGATAACAATTCTATTGTAATAACCCATAACTTTCACTTTATATGGATTTACCCTATCAGAAATAACGACCTCCGGCCCTATACTATAATCTGACGTATCTACTTTAGACTGTATGATATAAATTTAATTAGTTTTCAACCATTGGCCCTTTTCAACAAAGGAATGTTATACGCTTTTGTATAGTAAGGCTGGAATTCTGATCCTAGACTGAATTGACCGCAAGAATAAAATAGAATATAATACTCTTTATTATTTACTTGTTACCAACATACGTATATAAATGTAGGTAAGTTAAAGAAATATACCCCGCCCTATCAGAGCCGGCGTCCCTCAGGGCGCCGTGCTCTCTCCCCCACTCTTCACGCTATTCACTAGCGATATCCCCAAAAAGCCCCCAGTAGAGTTATCCCTATTTGCCGACGACACGGCCATCTATTACTCGGGAAATAGCCTCGATAGCATCGCTCATACCCTCCAGACCTCAGCCAACGCATTAGGCGATTGGTTTAGGAAATGGAGGATTGAGGTAAATCCCGACAAAAGTCAAGCAGTCCTGTTTCGAAGGGCTCGCCAACATAGACACTTCACCCCCCCCCCCCCCCCCCCGCCCGATCACTATGTTTGGCAAGCCAATCCCTTGGGAGAAGCGAGCCAAATACTTAGGTGTGATCCTCGACCAGTTCCTTAACTTCAGTGAGCACATAAAGTCGGTTCGCTCGCGAGCCGCTTTCGCTCTCGGTAGGCTCCACGCCTTGCTGAATAAACACAGTAAGCTCTCCTTTAGATGTAAAATCCGAATCTACACGACATGCATACGTCCTATCATGACGTACGCCTGTCCGGTGTTTGCTCATGCCAGTCCCAATCTGATCCATAGGATGCAAGTCATTCAGAACCGTTTTCTCCGAAAGGCCACGGGCGCGCCCTGGTTCTTGAGGAATGAGGATCTCCACGTAGACCTCAAACTCCCGACCATAAAGCAAGTGTTGAAACGCATGTCAGTGCGTTACTTCACCTCTGCTGATACCCACACTAACCCCCTGATCGTATCGGCCACCCGATACAGACCCTCCAAGATTTCTCGGGTTCGTCGCCCGCGTAACGTCCTAGACGAGCCTGACGACCCCACCACCATCCGACAAGAGAGCAGTAGGGAAACCAGCACTCTTAGAAAATACACATACAAAACGCGTTCCGTATTCCGGCCTCGCCGACGAGGCCCATCGCGACGTCCGCGTACTTGTAATGGAAATCCTCCCCGACCTTTGCCAAACGAGCCAGCCCGCGATGCTGAGCCAGTAGCAATAAATACTCCCGTAAATAATAATACGACCCAGCCTGTCCTTTTGCTGCCCTCCCGAAATGACCCCGCTATGCCGAGGCCCGTACTCCACAGGGAGTGCCCTTAGCGTGCGGTCATTAGCTGTAAGTAAACTTTAGTTTGTAAGCCCTGGCTGGGGGCCTTTAATTTATTAGAGGTCACCACAGGACAGACCGATTAAGTAGACGCACAGCCTTACTGAGCTGATCTACGAGTGGCCCTACCTAAAAAGAAAAAAAAAGAAATATATCTATGTAAAACATCACATAGGGGAAAAATAAGAATGAAATGCAAAGGATTAAAGTACTGGGCCATATTAAAAGACTGAAGATTTATTTAAATATTTTATATTGACCCAGCAGAATAGATCATATAATTATAAGGTTCATACTTTAATACTTATAAACTTTAATTAAGCTAACGATCTGATCATGTCACTTGATCTTTATCCCAATGAGAAAAAATAAAAATAAAAAATGTTAGTCTGAATCTACCGATAACATTTTGTATTTTCGCAGCTCAGTAACGAAAGTATATAAATTACACGAGCAATTTTGTTAAACATTAATAGCTTTTATTCGGACTACGCTATAAATCTAATCCGTAACCTTTTGTAGCACATTAGGAATTTACAAAACAATCTGAGTTTGATCTAGCGATTAAGTGTAGTGATTAAGATTAAACAAAGCAGCAGCAACGACGGAGCCCTTGCTTGCTGGGGTAGCGAGAACGTTCTTACTTGATACCGCGGCCCCGGCGCGCTAAGGTAACTGAAGTTACAGGGTGGTTATAAGTCAGTAGAAGTCTGATACTCCCTTCAGTTTCACCCATAGGGAGTAAAGGGGAGTAGTCATTTGATGCTTTACCCCCGAAAAGAACTTGCGTACATGTGCTTATGGATATACCCACAAATCTTTATATCTCACATAAGTAATGTACGTAAGATGAGATCATTTCAGACGGTATGCCTTCAGTGATAGGATGGCTGTAGAAATCTATGCGCCAAGATGAATCTTAGTTATCTCATGATTACAACGCTTTTCAGAGCTGCCCAATTTAATTGATATTTTTTATCTAAATATGAACTTAAAGCAGAAGGTGGAAAATCATGTGTACAATTTCGAGATTCAATTCCCGCACCGGAGCAAATATTAGTACGGTCACAAATATTTGTTCCACGAAAAATGCACCCACCATACAGGAGAAATTAACTAAGAATTTCTCCTGTATCGTATGTTTCCTGTTTTTTTTTTATTAATATCTCTTAGTAGTTTATTTTCAGGTACACTAGAACAGATTTACCGACAGCGTTATAACTAATGCACGGTTCATTAAAGGCTAATAAATTCAAAGTTATTTCAATCCATTGTTGAGCGAGAAGAGAATCAAAATCCGAGGCTTTTAATATATTCAGTAGCCATAGACCAATTGATAATATAGTCCCAATAGAATCATTAATAACCGCTATAATGTATTCTATTAACCGTTTATATTGCTTTTGTATAGATTTATTTGATTTGAAAAGTAGAGGACATTTTGTGTGTATTTTTACGTGGCGTAATGTGGCAGAGCTAACTTCATTGTCTTAAAAACTTGAAAGAAATGTGTTTTGTTTTTTGTTTACATTAATGTTTTATCCACACAATAAGTAATAATGACGATATATAGACTTGTTGCTAAATCAAGCGAATGTTTATAGACTTCGATGAATTTCGTCTTTGATTATCTGTTGACAATACAGTAGGTAGTTACGGTCATTTAGTCTCCCAATTATGATTAATGAATACGATGTTTATTCTCCAAAAAGTTTAGTTATCAAGAGCCGGGTTAGTTTATACTGGCTAGATTGATTAGTTTGCTTTGCCTTGCTTAACATTGTGAAACGGTCAACGATTCTAAGTTAAAAGATGAGATACTTATTTTTATGTTCTGTTTTAATAAAACATTTTCATTTTTTAGTTCTCTTTTGATATTAAGCTCTTTAACCATTCCTCATACTATGGAAATTTTCCTGTGCTGTAAGTGCGTTAATAACCATACAACTTTACTTACACAAACAACTCAACATAAAACAAACGAAATACTGCAGAATATTGATTAAAACAAAAAGCGACTAACTGCAGACTATAAAAATATTTTTTCAGTACGGGAATCCAACCCGCGACATGCAGTAGGTACCGCAGTCAATCGTCGGCCACTGCGTCAAGCTCCAACCATGTCGCCAAATCAAATGAGCAGTAGATTTTAAGACCAATTATTATGCAAAAAAAATATAGATCCCGTTGCAAGGATATTGTAAATAAAAGCTCTACGAAGGTTGGAATCCTTCTGGATGTCCTCCGCCATGGTACGCGAGAGAAGGGAGAGACTGACTGACTAAAACAACCCTTTGTTCCCTCGCACACTTGCTTTGGGGGTTGGTCCGAAAGTCAGCGGCGCCGGAGCAGCAGCGGCGGCGGCAGCGCGACGGTGCGGGGAGCGGTGCATTTCAATGCATACATTTATTAAACACAAGCTTTTGCTTGCGACTTTGTTCTGCGTGAGAGGTTTTTCCCGCGTAAATCCCGATTTCGTGGGAATTCCGGGATAAAAAGTAGCCTATATGTTATTCCAGGATGTTAACTATCTACTTATCAAATTTCATTCTGATCCGTTCGGCAGTTTTTGCGTGAAAGAGTAACAAACATCCATCCATCCTCAAACTTCATCATTTATAATATTATATATATATATATATAAATATATACTAAGAGTAAGAGTAAGATGGAACTGGCCTAGAAGGCAGCGGCGTGGACAGCGCAGCGGTCGGCGAGCGGCGTATGAGCGATGCAAACCAATCCAGCAGTGCTAACGTAGTGTTAGCCTGCACTACGCGTTTTAAATGCTAATAGGAATTTCAATGACCTAATTTGTCAAATGTCACTCAAAAAGTACGGTTTGCAAAAAAAACATAATAAAAATAAAAACGGTTTATTTTACTTTGTTTAACCGAGGCTCACATCAAATTTAAATATAATATTGAATTATTTATAAAGTCATAATTAGTTTTCTTTTTAAACATACTTTTCTCTCTTATTTTCATTGTTGGCACCAATACGCCTGAAAGTAAGGAGAACGCATGGCGCAAAGGCCCAGATTTTTGATGTAAGGCTCGCGTTTGACCACCAAAATATGGAAAGGGGATTAGTTTTCTTTCGCTCAATATTTGTAAATAAATAATTTAATAAATCTTTGTTTTGTTCATTCTGTTCAAATGGTTCGATTTGACAGCTAAGACGTCACAATAAGGCGCTAAGTTTTTCCTAATAGTACTTGAAACGCACTGTAGTAATCTTTTTTGCTTTTTAACGACCGAAGTTTCATAATGCCCGCCGCGGAGTTGGAGCCGCTCTAGCGCCTAGCGGTCTGCCTGCTGGCTTCGATACCGGGGATCCGGGGATAGCGTTTCCAGACTTTCCCACCACCCCGCTCTCGCATTCTTCGTGACCGAGGCCAACGCAACTACCGACATGGTAAACAAAAGCTAGCAAATCCCTAAATTCTTGCTTAAATACCCAAAGTATTCTAAATTTGTAATTGATTCACCCTTGTTGTGAAATCATCCAATAAACTCAGTCCGTAGAACCGCGGTTTTGTCCGAAACTAATAATAAATTTGTGAACGAATTTCTCCGAAAATTCCTTTATCCCTTATTATGGTTTAGGATAAATAGTTACTTTTAATAAAGTAAATGATCTTGAGCCTTTGACAGTTCATTGACTAGAAAGTCTGTATTTTGAACCAATAAAATATAATGTGACCTATTCTGGAGTGATTCTAAAACAAAAAAAAAAATCGAATCGCTTCTAGTTTAAGAATCGTACACAATAGTCTTCATACTTTTTATAAGAAATTGGAGGACCGCCAATGTTTGCGTATAGAAAGAAGCTTTAGCAGTATAATTAAGTTGTTGGAAAAGTGTTTCTTTTGATTTTTAAAAACTTATGTATGTATAAATTTATTTTCTCATCACAGTACAGTAGTTTATAATACATTATATTTAATCTAAATTTTATACAAGTTTGATTGTTAAAGTACTGTGTGAGATTGGTTCTTAAACTAGACGGAGAGTCCGTGTTTCAGGCCACCAGATCCCCACTCACACTACCTACAAACTAAACATACGAAATAATTATATCATTATCTTATAAAGTAATAATCTCGTAAATAAATTTCAAATAAATTAAAAAATTATAACCTGTTTCAGTGTGATAAAAAGCACACCCATCCAGAGCTGACTAAGATCTAAATTCTGAAGTGGACTTTATGAACCACTAATAAAGGCCACTTTTGAACTTGGTGTTTCCTAAAAGCGACGAGAAATAAAACCATAATATTCATACTTGACAGAGTGGACATCGCAGTACCTACTTACTTACCAATTGGATATTTAAAAGTTCTACCTCAGTTACCAGTCATCTTTTAATACACTTTATCTACATAAATATTAATTTACTATCTATTCCCATGGAAGTTTTTTTTAGATTATGCACTATCTATACTAATATTATAAAACCGGAAAAGATTGTTTGTTTATTTAAACGCCCTAATCTTGGAAAGTACTGGAAATATAATTGATTTGGATGAAATTTGGTATGGAAGTAGATTTAAGCTTTAAAAATGTTATAGGCTACTTTTTATCCGACTGCAAAAGAAGAAGGGTAATGTTTTATCGTGATAAGTCCACAGGAGCGAATCCCCGCGCCACTTTTAGTGGCGCGCTGAATAAATCGTTATACAACCGAATCTGTTCAGCTATTTTATGTTACTTGAGTAACAAACATCAATGCATCAGAACTTTCGTAGTTATAATATTTTAATATATAAATCTTTCATATCGCTTAATGTTATTGCTGATATATGCGCTATCTACGTAGGTTGGGCTCTATGTAATAATACAGTCCTCCTTTCAAATAGCGATTTAATTCGTCATGATAGAAAAGTAATACCAAAAATAAATATCGTCTGAAAGATTCTCGTTTTGTTTACACAATCAAAGTAAGTCGCAATATCTTCTTAGCGACAACCAATAGGTATTAAAAAAATACGAAATTGAATGTAGAGGTATTTTGTTAGCGATAAGAATTTAAAGGTTCCTTAAAAATACAGAAATTAAAGTTTTTTAGGGGTTCTATGACCTCCAAGTAGGCCGCAGGCTCATCTCCCAACCAGTTACACTTACGAAATAATATATTGAGATGTGTGGCTTCTATATTCTATTTATTTTTATAGGTGATAGGCTAGCGTTTGACCATCATCTCGCCTGATGGTAAACGAAGATGTGGTTGAAGATGACCTCTTAAGACATAAAGGTAGATGTGTGACGACTACCTTTGCGTTGGTCTCAGCTGTTATTTGGCACTACATAGTGAAAGTAGATAAGGGTAGTCACAAGCGTGAAAATAGCCAAAAGAACGTATTAACCTTTTAGTAAGATGGGGATATGCAGTTATTATGTGTCAGGTATTCAGCTGCATCTGATAAGACCTGATTGATGAATTATCGAGACAAAGCTAAGCAAATTGATTGATTGACGTGTTACAGTCAAGAGGGGTTAATTTAAATCACGACCTTTAGAAGAGACATTGTATTGTTAAATTAATATAATTAATCATCCATCTATGTAATAATGGGTTGATTGATTTTGATTTGATGGCGGACGTGCAATACAAGCGGTGTGTAGGTAGGTAACCTAGGTACTGAACTACTGATAGAACTTAGACATAGAAAATGGACTGAGCGTTTCATATTCGGATAAAAGTCAATGCGGATAGAAAATTGTTGGAGACAAGACCAACCCATTACACTATTACCCTGAACCCACTCCAGGCAAGACAGGTGTCTGATTTGATGTCAAAGATGTACAAATGACAGCCAGTATCATCGGCAACCCATCCGCCGACCAGCCTCGGCAAGCATTCCTTACCTAATCTTGAAAATCAACCTGTATAGCTATTATTATTGAACCACGAGCTATCAGTGAATGTACTATTGTTATGGATTATATCGTCGTGAAATATGATTACGTCATCGAATTATGATGAAAACTTTGAAAGACTATCTTTCTATCTAAAGTCTAAACAGATCCATTAACAAATGAATAAGTCGGTCTCTAATGTGTATGTATAAAATCAACAACGGCCCCAACGCATACTTGAGAAATGAAGCATAGATATTAAATCCCGCAGATTCCCCACAATTTCCTTGACAAAGGAGATACCCGCGACATGTGAAGTTTCAAATGAGAAAAAAATGAGTCTGTGTACAAAAGAAAAGAAAGATGAAATGTACAGAAACACTTTGTGATAAGTCTCGTGTATATTTTTTATGAATGTTAAAATTGTTGTTCGGTGATTATGATATTAAAGAACGTGTTTAGTTTTTGTTGGGTTCAAATTAGTAGACAAAAAACGAAAAACAATGTAATTGTTTTGGAAAAATATTTTTGAATATGATTTTATAGTCTGGGGGTTTCATAAGTGCGTAGAATCGAATACCTAAAGAATATACGTTTTAGATATACAGTATGTTAACTAACAGAGGGCGTTCCCGCTAACCCGCAATAGTACAGCATCCATACATGCTAAAAAATATTACCATTCGAAAACAAAACGTTTTAATTTTTTTAATATTAAAATATTCATTAAAAATGTTAAATTGATACGTAAAAGAAACGCTCTGTACACGCGTACTTGAAGGACGGCAACGTCGCAATTTATTTATGAATGACGGGCCGCGTGTGCGGCGATCTAACTAATGTGCTTATTCTATTGCCGGTTAACGGGAACGCCCTCTGTTAGTAACATACTGTATAGACGCCAAGAGTAAAATTCGGCTATCATTTAATTCGCGTCTCATAAAGTTTTTCTTGTATTTTTGAAACATCTTACTTTTCCAAGGATATGTTATTTATATTCGGCTCAAAGCTACCATGGTGACGTTGTGTCACGATAAGACGGTGAAATGTTTTAGGAATACTTTCATCGTGCGTTCAGCTAAGGAGAAATATTTCTTGCCGGAGCCTGTGTTTTGTGATAGATAAAATATTTCTTCTAGTTAACAGAGCAGATTACTTTTAGGCAAGAGTGCTCTGTCATCGAGAAAATCATGGGTTCATGGTTCATGGGTCATACCTACTGGTTAAACATGTTTACATCCTACACTCGTTAACTGTCCTAGTTAACGAGTGTAGAAAGTAAATACATTGTAACGATAAATATTCTAGAGAGAAAACCAGAAAACAATTATTACTGGATCAATACTACGATACATAGCTAGGTTTTATAACTAAAGTAAACATTTGTAAACAGTAGCAATCAATTTGAAAAAAAAAACAAATGTTTGTTACGTAATACAATGAATGAGCAAAGGAAATATTTCCATAATGAATACACTAAGAGTAAATTACACTTCTGGACACATCTATTGGCCCACCTTGTATTTTCAGTTTCGTTTGGTCCTAGCTAAAATTTTATATTAGGTCGAGCAAAAAGTTTTTATGCAGTTTTGAACCTGGCACATTCACAATTTCATTCAATAGTCTTTTTTTGAATTTCGAACACAGAATTTAAAGAAACAAAAGACAATTTGGAGCCTGTTTGTTGATATCAAACAATCGAATACTAAGAAAACTTGGTTTTATTGGTTTACTTGGATTTAATTCTTGAAAAAGTGATTGATATCTTTGCTTTTGCAACAAACATTACTTATTCTTAACATTAAGGTGAGGTTCTATCAATAATCTATGGATACTTCACCTGAAGTCGCCTCCCAAGCTGTGGCACTTATTCAGGCCGGACACAGCCAAAGAAACGTGAGTGCTCAACTTAATTTAAGTCGATCTGCGGTCCGAAATGTTTATCGGAGGTACCTAGAGACTGGCTGCTTTGTTCGTCGCCAAGGAAGGACACGATCTCGGGTCACAACTAAAAGGCAGGATCGATTCATCGTGACGACCAGCTTGAGAAATCGTCACCTTACCTCCATTGAGATACAAAACCAACTTCGCGACTTCTACGGAGTATCTGTGAGCGCTCGAACTGTTCGGAGAAGGTTAAAAGAACGCGATATGGTACCACACAAGCCAGCTAATGGGCCCAAACTAAAGCGAGCCCACCGAACAGCGCGCCTTCATTTCGCACGCAGTCATTTAAATTGGACACAGCAAGATTGGAGCCGTGTACTCTTTTCTGATGAGTCTAAAATTGTGTTACATGGCAATGATGGAAGGAAGAAGGTCTACCGGCGTAAGGGAGAGCGTTTCGCACAATGCTGCTTTGAAGAGAGGGTTGCTTATGGCGGTGGCTCATGGACTGTCTGGGGCGGTATATCCGCGAGCGGCAAAACTCAACTTGAGGTTGTTACAGGACCACGGCTGCCAACATTAAATGCTGAAAGATACATTCGTGAGTGCTTAGAACCTCACGTGATACCATACGCGGACTATGTGGGCCCAAATTTCCTTTTTATGCATGATAATGCAAGAGCCCATGCGGCCGGCATCGTCAGGGAATATCTTCGGGATGTGAACATCACAGTTATGGACTGGCCAGCCAGAAGCCCAGACATGAACCCCATTGAGCACATGTGGGACGAGCTAAAAAGGCGTGTTAGGGCTCGTCAGCCAGTTGCCCAGACGATGCAGGAGTTGAAAACTGCCATAGAAGAGGAATGGGAGATGATCCCTCAAAATTTCATAGAGCGGTTGATAAACTCTATGCCTAATCGTATGAGAGCTGTGGTAGATGCCCATGGAGGCAACACGCGTTATTAAATTAAACCTTTATTTGATAAAACATGTTTTTTATTCAAAAATTAATTGCCTTTAACAAGGCGCATATCCGACTTGTTAGGCGTAGGTCCATGTCGTATGGTATTCTGAATTCAAATTTAAAACTATACGATCGAAAAAGATGGTAAAATGTATCAGGTTTAAAACTGCATCAACAGTTTTTGTTCAATCTAGCAATCATATTTCGGTAGGGGCCATCGAAACCTAAACTCTAAGGTGGGCCAATAGATGTGTCCAGAAGTGTATAATTGTCAATCACAATATTCCATTGTTTCGATCAATAGAGGACCGTGGATATTTATTTATTTATTTATTTACACTTTATGCACATAGGTACAAAGGCGGACTTAATGCCGTAGGCATTCTCTACCAGTCAACCATGAGTGGTGAAGAGATAGTGTGGGAGGTGCAATATGAACGTGTGATGTAAAATTAGAAAAAAAATATATATATAATAATAGTACACAAAAACCCTAGTATCATTAAAAAATAGAAATCTACATAAATAATATATATAAATAAATACTTATATATATATACACATATACAAATATATATAAAATAAAGAAGCAAATGAAAACTGAATGTGGAAATTCTGCTTATTGGTGTAGAAAATAGATCCGCAATTTCTTTTTAAATGCATAGCGACTGTCAGCCGTTCTGATCTCGAGAGGAAGTGCATTCCAGAGGAGAATCGACTGGATATGAAAAGAAGAATGAACAAAGTCAGATGTATGCGAAGGGCAGAGTAAGAGAAGATTATTGGATGAACGTAGATTTTTATTGTGTGAAGAACATAGAAATTGAAAGTGAGGCATTAGATAAGAAGGAGGGCTGGGAGAGTTGAGTAAAGAGAAAAGAGTTGTCAAAGCGCGCAAACTTCTCCTCTGGCGAATGGTCATCCATTTAAGCTCAGACCTGAAACTGGAGACATGGTCATATTTCCTTAAATTAAATATGAACCGAATGCAGTTATTGAGGAGACGATCAAGCTTATCGAGCAAGACCGCATTCAGGTCAAAGTAGCACACGTCACCATAGTCGATTAAAGGGAAAATTAAAGTCTGCACAAGCATAGTCTTCGTCTTAACAGGCAAAAAGTTTCTCAGACGATACAAGGAACGCAAAGTGCCATTGGCCCTTTGGCTGACACTAGAAACTTGATTTTGCCAACCAAGTGTCACGTCAAGATGCAAACCGAGATCTTTTACGCTAGGTCTGATAGGAATGACGGCACCATTAAAAATAATAGGTGGAAGAGAGTTAGCCACCACTCTACCCATCATGCGTGAGCTACCAATAATGATAGCCTGACATTTTGAGGGGTTTACTGACACCCCAAATTTGTCAGACCAGCTATTAATAGCATCCAAATCTCGGTTTACATCCCTTATAGCATCCGACAAACCTTCAACCCGCACAGCAGTATATAATTGTAGATCATCGGCGTAAAGATGATACGAACACCGAAGACAGTGAGTTATAAAGTTAATGAAGACAGAGAATAATAATGGAGAAAGAATACCGCCTTGTGGAACACCAGCATCCAGACCACGCCAATTTGAAGATCTCTCATCAACGCGGACCGACTGCTGACGTCCCCGAAGATAAGAAGTGAACCATTCCAGCGCCTCGGGAGAAACCATAAGATGGGAGAGGATAGCTAGGAGTATATCGTGACTGACGGCGTTAAAGGCATTGGAGAAATCAATTAATACTAATACAGTAACTTTAGTATCCTCCATAGCTTCTCTAATGTCGCCAGTCACTTTAAGAAGAGCAGAGGATGTACTGTGGCCGGGTCTGAATCCAGACTGGAATGAGCTTACAAGATTATTCCGGTAAACAAATCCAGAAAACTGTTTGTGAACACAGGCTTCGAGCACTTTTGACAGGAAAGGGAGAATGGATATAGGTCTTAAATGGTTAGGTAGTGAAGGATTTGATATTTTAGGAAGTGGACGGACATAGGCCATACGCCACAAGGATGGGAATTGTCCGGAATCCAGGGAATAATTGATGATGTGGGAAATTGGTGGGAGAAGACAGTCTAGGATCAAGGTAATCATACCCCGATTGATTTCATCGTGACCCACAGCCTTGGATTTGATGGAGAGTATAATCTTTCTAATTTCATCCAAGGTCGTTGGTCATTGCTCATCTCCTTGAAGGAATACCTACCTGTTAAATGACAAACTCGTGGGAAACCTGAGGATTGAACATTCTCTGTGAGAGCAAGCAGTACGACAATATTGACGGACGTAAATTCGTTCACTTTAGAATCTGTCATCTAGTTATTCTTTTGGCATATTTTTAGGCTAATTTACCCCTTTTTGGTTCTGCCAAACCATTTTTGATTTTGAATACAACATAAACAGTATCTACAGCTTGCCTGGGTATGAATTTAAAATACAGAGTTAATTTCGTAATTCGTAGGAAAACAGAGTAACTGATGACTTAATATTCGCACTTCAAAGGAAATGGAAGTGGGCCATCAACGTGGCCTGGTAACACTGAAAATGTAGGTACTACTTTTCTAACATAAACTGTTTACTTCATCCAAGGAACAGAAAAAAAAAGTTTTCCAAAATACAATTCCATATGGAGTCTTCATCAATTATACAAAGAATTATTGCAGCTAAAGTCTGGTAAAATGTGGGCCCACTATGCATAGGAACCTACAAATGCTTTACCCGGGAATACAGTAGCGATGTTTTTATCCAAGAAGAAAAATAACCACAAGGTAAAAACGTGGTGTCAAAACATGAAAAACTAAAACAATAGCTGTTTTACTCACAAAAACCACACATTTTCCACACCTCTTGGGAAAAAACAAAATTACATACAAAACGAAAACGTACACACGGCAAAATTATGCATAAAACTGCGCGCCGCGGACAATAGGGCGCTGACGCATCGCCCGCTCATTGTGAAGAGCTCCCTGCTTTTAATGCAAACTTGACAAGAGCGGATTGTACTGAACTCAGTTTTGATGGGATTTCATTTTGTTTACATCAGCATTGTCAAGTTAGAGAGCCCTCCTATCTAATTTAGCTTTAGTTTAGTTTAGTTATTCGGCTATTTACATCAGTACTTTATTGTTTTGATTAAGGTAACTGTGGGAGAACTCCGTTCAAAACCTGAATACTTGAAACACGCTCGACTCGTATGGCTGACTAAGAGCTGCCTAACAGCCGATTAAGAGATTAGGGGCTCGATAGAGATGCCGTTGTAGGTGGCCTATCATCATTTGCTTAGCCTTTCTACTATGTTGGGATCGGCTTCCAGTCTAATCGGATGCAGATGAATACTAATGTTTTACATGGAGTGACTGCCTATCTGACCTCCACAAGCCAGTTGCTGGGTAACACAATATCCCTTGGCGAGAATGGTATCAAATTTTCTAGCTTCTGACTCCCCGTAACGATTCCCAATGATATATTAAACGACAGTCGGTTCCAACGGATTGACGTGATAGATAGATATATTCTTTATTTTACACCATAACAGTAAAACAATAAGGACAGTACAACTAAAAAGGGTGATACAATGGGCGGTCTTATCGCTAAAAGCGATCTTTTACAGACAACCTTTGGATGGATTTGACACATAGGAGAATATAAATACGCGGGTAGTCCACGGTGCAGTATTTATCTATATAAAATATAAAAACAATAAATAACATTCTCAAAACATATATATACATATAAATTAATATAAAAAAGGATTCAAAGACATACATAATAATAACACTTTAAGAAGAGAGATAAAGATCGTTTACCAAATTTTTGAAAGACGATAGGATTTGTGCTTGTCTTACTGACACTGGTAGATCATTCAACAGCCGTACTGCTTGAGCTGCGAACGACTTACCATAGTAATTGGTGGCGTGACTCGGTACCACAAGGTCGCTTACCGAGGTACGTACAAATCTCGAATGGTTAAGATATAAGTCACCCTTCCACGGAATGACATTGGTAATTCTTTAATTTAAAAAATAAAACCTTATGGCTATTATCATTTGGCCACGAACCATGACTGAACTTACTCTCGATTTAAGAGGTAGATAGAAAGGATAATATAATTATGAATAAACATAAGATTTCTCAGTAAAAATTCTGGCAAGTACTACTTCCAAATCTATAGATTTTAATGAATTTCTAACAAATACAGAAGCAGAATCGATCCCAAGAGAACAAACGAAGCAAAACTATCCTAATAAAGACAAACCCGACGAATGCTCAACCACAAATCAACAAGCGAAAAGGTAGTTCTAACATCTAAAACTAACAGTATGAGTTTCAAGCACAATTTGCACCAAGTTATCGTAATAAAAGCGTTAAATTAAGTGAATAATAGTTCCCTTGGGACGCCACACCACATTGTCATGCGCTCAACGTTATGCAAGGAATGTCCTACATTCGCTATGAATAACTCATACCGCTTTATTGGAGTCACCATGTTTGTGGGTATTAATAAAAACTGGGCTTTTCGGTTATACTGTAGAAGTGAGATCAGAAGTGTGAGCTACATGAATAATTTGTTGGAGGTTTATTGCAATTCGAGCCTGAATTTAATGACGTTATCTTATGCGTAGTATATTATTAATATGCCGTGGAGAATTTGAAGAAAGCTCGTAGCTAAATAATAATAGCATAATCATCAAGGTTAAGCAACGCTTGCCGAGGTCGGATGGGTGACCATCTTAAAATAATTATCGAGATCTGAATTTTAAATCAGTCATGTCAAGGGGGACCTATTGTGCTATCCAGATACTAGGTTGTGGCGACCTAAGTAACCTCCTTCTGTGAGACAGTAATGGTCCAGAAGGAGATCGCTGAGTGGGATCGTGAGAGGGCCGATCCCGTTCGCAGAATGAGGCGTCGAGGAGGCAACCGCCTTGACCCCTAAAACACCAAAACCATGCCTGTTTTATTTGAGGCAGGTGGGACTCCGGGGTCGAGGGCGTTCAGTGTAGGGACTCTGCCCGCTTACAAAGTGATCCCTGGAAAGATGGTGGCGCAGTGGTTATGTGCTAATGCGCACAGTGAGACTCAGAGGAGATTTTTTTACAGTCTCCGTGCCGTAACAGACGTAGCACAGAGGGGGCTCCTGAAATATACCACTATTTAGAAGTATCTGGTCCCTTTCTATGTGTTGATGGTGATCACTGGGGGAGTTTAAGTAAGGTAAGAATATCAGACTCGCTGATCTTCTCCCCAAAAGTACTTACAGACGCTATTTGAAGGTTTCCCGTGGATAACAAAAAAAAAAACAGTGATGGACGTCAGATTGTCAATGACTCCATGTAAAACACTAGCACTCAGCTCCCATGAGACTGAAAGTTAACGCCCCAGCACAGTTGTGAAAAAGTTAAGCTGAGTATTATAATAATCCGAAACCTTTAAACGTTACTGTAAGCTTCGCTCGTTAAATATTAATATTAGTGAAGCCAAAAGGTGGCTAAAGTAGTTACAGCAAACCGGGCGAAGGCAGCATTAAAAACAGGACAGATCGGTGATCTGATTAAAAGAACCGGCTTGATGCGAGAAGTGTCGTATCGATCGATGTGGTGAAGTCTGAGTGTGGCCTATTTTCAGAATACTAGCGCAGCGGTATTTTTTATAGCAACATAGGCTGAGATAGGAACCTTTCTGGTCTCAAACAGGTTACTTATTAGTGGTGGCCAGTGGTCACAGGCCCAACGAGTCCAAATCCAGTCAGTCTCATTAGTTTGGGTACTTTATATCATCAGCCCTGCTCTCAATGCGACTTCCACCAAATTTTTATATTTTATTACAGTAATGTTTATCTAGAGAGTCCCAAATAACCGTTTTTTAATTATTCAGTTCAGAACTGACTTCTTTAGCTGTATGTTGAACTACATTTCCTGTGTCATATTGAATTATAAACTTCATCAAAACTAAACTTTACTTAAATACGCTTGAGTGTAATATGGAAGCAACAAAATATTAACTAATAATTGAGAAATCATTCCCTGAATTTCGTTTAAGTGATTATCTGCAGTTGAATCTAGTTCACGAGTCCTGAAAATGTAATAAGGCTTAGTTTGAGGTCCCAGAGCATATTAAGTTTAACTGTGCTTTTCTAAGCAAACCTTTTTAATGGCTTTGCCCCCGTCATTTTTAGGGTTCCGTAAAAATTGGGTAAAAAACGGAACCCTTATAAATTCGTCATGTTTGTTTGTGTGTCTGTACGGCGGTCCGTCCGTATGTCACATCAATTTATTCCAAAATGATTAGGACTATACATGTGAAATTGATAGGTAGATGTATTATGTTAGGCGCTTTATTAATTTAATTTAAAAAAAAATAATTATCATTCAAAAATTAAATAGAACTGAAACTAAAAATATTTTTTCATAATAGCTATTTGCGTGTGGTACCTATAGAAGGGCTTTAAAATGACATTGAGTTTTCTAAAACAACTTTTTCTCTTAAAGTCAAAAGTTTAAAAGATATGCACTTCCAAAGTGGTAAATCTAAAAAAAAATAAGCTGTAGATCTTAATGTAAGCTTTAAACGAAAATTGGTTTCAACGTGATAGAGTCAGTAGATTCTGAGATAGCACATTTTCTAAAAACCGCAAATTAAGCCTTGTATTTCATAGAAATACTATGAAAACATAGTTAGTTGGCGTAGTTGTTACAGAACCCTTCATGGGCGAATCTGACTCGCACTTGGCCAATTTTTTGTTCTTATCCCAGAAAATGCTGAACTCTTGTTTAAGCAACACAGCAATCGCACTAAACATTCTAATTTATACAGCGTGTAATTTAAAGGGTATATACATACCGTCTTCACGACTTCTTTGGATGATAACAAACGATATGGCAAAGGTTTTCTAATCCTATGTCTACATGTGTGGAGCATATTAGAAATTTCAATACATTGATACCAGAGGCCGAATTTTTTCAAATTAAGAAGAACGAAGAGAATTATCATTTTATTGGCAAGTGACGTGGAAAGTGATGACCCTCATAGTCACGTTTGTTATTACTGGTATTCAAGAAACATATGAAACCAATTATTTGGGGTCAATTCTGTGAGTCACTTATTTTGAGCTGAAACTTTGCATAGAGACTCCATACCAGATGTTGTCTTCAGTCCTTTTGTATAGATATGGGGTTTCCATTACGTTGAATATGTATATGTATTACTTGTGAGATATATTGTGTTTTCATGCGATGGCCGAGTCAATCTATTTATTTAAAACGTTAAAGATTTTAATATTGATATGGTCACTCCAAGTTGTTAGGTTAGATAATTACGTAAGAACTTAAGACAGAAGGTCCATTAAGTAGGGACTGAATAAATTAATAACCGACTTGGTATTACATGGATCTCACAACTTTTGCGGTAGAAGAATTAAGTTGCGAGACTTTGTTTTTTTTTTTAAAAAGTATTGTTTTTATGGGATAATATTTACAGCTTACCCCTGCAACCGATTTTTAAAAAAAATTTTTTTTCAATATTTTGTGATGCCAGGAACACGCTACTTTCATTTCTGGGCAGTATTTGGTCCAAACCCTGTCAATATCCTTTGGATAGAATACTTTTTTCAATAGCCCTTTAGTGGTTGTATTTTCGAAATATTCATTTTGATTCTACACATACATATATGACTACAGAAACCTTTGCTTAAAATTGTAACGCTCTAGGTCTTAATATTTAACCTACGCGTTCAAATGAAACCCTAAGATTAACTTGGAATAAAGTTTCTTGTTTGAATATGAGTCTTCTATATATACTAAAGTACTTATCTTATAGTGGAATACTGAGACTCATTATAATTTACATACGTTGGTATTCCTTAGTCGTATTCATGTGCGTATACTAACCCGATAAATACGATATTCATGCAAACTTTGTTACCCCTTGGCATATAATTTTATTAGCTTATTGGGGTAGACTATTCAATATCCAGCGGTTTAGATTGTGCATTGTGCATAAGACCGCTGTGGACAACTCCCATGCATTTCATACAAATAAATTTTATAAAAATATCTTGAACGACATACTCACTTATCTTCGTCTGCAATATTTTTATCCAACGCCGCGATTTTGTACTTAAAAAGATTCCTATCACGATCTCACTTACGTGATGATTACTTTCAAACTGTGACCGATTTGACTGAGATTAAAATGAGTAGGTATGCTTAAAAAGAAGTCGATCCAAAGTCATTAGACGTGAGAGTTACGTGAAAGTGGATATCAACCGTGTATTAATTAGGCATTTGTGTAGTCCCCACCCATTACCTAATTAATCGCACGACGAACATAATACAGGACAATTAATCTAGTAGAAATCGAAACATGAGTAGGTAACTACTTAATTGATCAAACAAACATAAGTTAATTAGGATTTATTTTTTTATCGTGGTACAATTATCAAATAAGTCCTCCCACCCCGCCGGGTCCCGCCGCGCGGGAGGGACTGTCAGACTTTTACTGACTAAAATCCACGGTGTTCCTTCAATAACCCTTTACGTTCCGGAGTCACGGTAATGGGATAAGTCCCACGACTCCGGCAGGCTTCGGCCCTCTACAGGTCCGCATGCCCGCGCCTACGGTGGCCGGAGATCGTCGAGCGACGTCCGACGCCGTGGGCGTCTACCACTGAGGCTGGGCTGGAGGGAGGACGCCATCCTCTCCCTCACACGGCCCGCCTCCTCCTTCGGCAGCATGACTGCTTCGCAGAAGGAGGCGATCGCTTCCCACTCTCTCTCGCCCCGCAGCATGGCCTCGACCAATGCCGGGCGCGAGAGGTCTCCGCCTATCGCCGCCGTGAGGACACGTCGGTGAGAGCACCGACGTGGCCCAAGCGGGGCAGTCTTGCACCGTATGCTCTACTGTGTCCTCAGGGCGGCCCTCGCAGTGGTGACACCCAGGCGTTTCTTCCTTCCCCATCAGACACAGGTACCTCCCGAAACTTCCGTGTCCGGTGAGGACCTGCGTCATGCGGTAGGTCAGGACGCCGTGACGCCGATCTAGCCACTCCTCAAAGAGGGGTCTTACCGCCGCAATTGCGGCGTGCCCGAAGTTAATTAGGATACTTCTAATATTACAGTATGTAGAATGGTTTTCTGATCGGATTAATAGCTTGCTAATTTATTATGAAAATCAGTTCAATGTACGTTGCGTTGTACTAATATTTGCTTTCAAATACATTTGTTTGAACTTAAGTGAATCATTATTTATTTTTTGTTTTAAATTAGTTAAAGAATATATACATTGTCAATAACAAGGAGCTTAAAGAACATAATGAGAAGCTCGTGGCTTAATAATAACAGTCGATCTCCAAAGTTAAGCAATACTTGCCAAGGTCGGTCTGTAGATGGGTGAACAGGTGGTTAACATATCGAAAGATTCCTTCGTACCTCGGAAAGCACGTTCAACTGTTGATACTGGCTGTCATTTGTACATCTTTGACATCAAATCAGACACTTGTCTTGCCTAGGGTATTGTGTTACCCAGCCACTGGGTTGTGATGGCCTAAGATAGGCAGTCGATTCATGTAAAACACTAGTACTCAACTGCATAAATTTAAACTAGAAGCCGATTACAGTTGAATACAGTTGACAAAGTCACGTCAGACGACAGCTGGTGTTCTTTTTGCTGCTCGTGCTATATGTTCTAATGAAATGTAATGAGGCATAATTCAGAAAAGACTATCTACAGTATGTTAACTAACTGAGGGCATTCCCGTTAACCCGCAATAGTATAGCATCCATACACGCTAAAAAAGATATTACTATTCGAAAACAAAATGTTTTTTTTTTATATTAAAATATTCACTAAAAATGTTAAATTGATACGTAAAAGAAACACTCTGTACACGCGTACTTGAAGGACGGCAACGTCGCAATTTATTTATGAATACGTACGTGTGTACAGAATGTTTCTTTTACGTATCAATTTAATATTTTTAGTGAATATTTTAATATTAAAAAAATAAAAACATTTTGTTTTCGAATGGTAATATTTTTTTAGCTTGTATGGATGCTATACAATTGCGGGTTAACGGGAACGCCCTCTGTTAGTTAACATACTGTATATAATAATAGACTTAAGGGCAGCAAATGATTGCATTAAAGCTACCATATAATGTAGTAAAGTAAATCTTGCGAAACTTATCTTAAAAAAACGCAAAATATTTTATTTCCCATAGGCCTACATGGGCACTTTTATACTCGCGTTTGACCACCATCTCACCTGATGATAAGCAATGATGTGGTTGAAGATGAAGAAGCACGCGTACCTAAAATTTACCCAGGCTGTAGTTATCAGTAAACTTAGATTAAGGCAGGAAAACGGTTTGAAATTGTTCGTTATCTATGGTGAAAATCCAGTATAAAACTCCATGGTTACTCTTTTCAAAAAGGCTGTATGTTTATTCATACATCAAATATGAGGGGAAATAACCAAACGCATCGTAATCAACGCACGGAATAAACAAATAAAACTGATCTACTGCAAGCAATATAAAAGTATTTTTTTGATTAGTTATTGTAATCTGCTACCTAAGACCGCGAATTTGTTCCCGTGGGCGGTTTTTATTGAAAAGTTTACATTGCCGTATAACCTCATCTAGGTTTCAGTTAAAGTCCCATTCAAATCGGTTCACCCATTCAAAAGATTAGCCCGAACCGACAGAGAGACAGGCAGACGGAAAGTCAGTTTGTGTTTTAGCATTGTGTAAATAACTAGGTAAGCACTTGAGAAAATATAGTTATTTTGACATCACAGGCAGATAAAAAAAATGAATTTATATGTATACCAGCTTTAATCCCGATAAACCCCGAACGAATTTCGATTAGCGTAAATCCCGATCCCGTGGAAATTCCGAGATAAAAAGTACATTATTAGTCTGTGCATTATTTCAAGATGTCAAATATCTACCACGGTAATATTATGTGTTTAGTACCGAACGTTTCCGAACGCCCTTTTTCTTGACATAACTTGACAAATAACCTTTGCTCAGTTGAAATAATGTCCGCCGTTTGTTGAGATCGATTTATTGATTGTAATTAAAATCCTGTTGAATCTACGCGGTTAAAGGACAAATCGGATGTGATTAGTGATTAGTTGAACTCTAGAATCCCGAATTGAGTGGAAACCTGGGATATTTTAAACAATACCGCCTGATGACGCCAGACCGTGTGGCACGCGAATTTGCTGAAAGTAATGGTGAATTAGTGATAAATAGCTGCTCCAATCTGGTGCGAAGTTTGTGCTACATCCCGGCCTGGACCACACATTGAAGCTTGTGTCCTTTGTGACCGCCGTGACACCACTTTCCCACATTACACGTTTCAATTACTCATTACCTATTTACACACATACTACCTCACGGACGTGACCTTTTGGAAGGTCGAAGCTTGGCGTCTCCAGCCGCAGGTAAGTGTGCATGTTGGAATATCTAATTGTTGTACAGAGGCCTAAGAAGCCATTGTTTGTAAGCAACGTTTAGGGCTCCACGAACCGTGGACAGTTCGGACCGTCTAGTTACCGTTGGCTGGCTGATTGAAGGACCGAACATTATGTATACAGTATTTTAACTTCATACAAACGGACGAAGCGCGAGCTATACCTACGCGTCTCGATCTCGGTGTGCGCTTGGTTTGCAAACAGTCACGACCGGCGACTGTGCCGCAGTGACGAACGGACGGTGTGTTGTTTTTTTAACAATAACCGCGCGATTTTTGGCTATAAATAAGTTCAAGTACAAATTTAATATGACGAGTAGAATATATTGTGCTGTTTTTGGTTGCATGAATTCGTCAATAACGCATCCAGAGATAACTTATTTAGATTACTTGGAAACTCTGAAAAGTACCTAAACTAAAATAATTTTACTTATTAGTAGGTATGTACATAATATGTTTCTTTTTAATGGATAAGTATTTCCTTTTATCTCCTGTAAAAAAAGATGTCTGGATTAATAAATAAAGTGAATAAAGTAAAGGAAAGTGATTGACACGAGTGAAATAGGTAGTTATAGGTGGTTCATGAATCATGATACGGTAGGTACGCTTGTGTTAAAACCTCGGGGCATGTGTGTTTTGTTTTGTTAGTTTGTATAATTTAAAGTAAACACGTGGTATTTTATTATTAATAATAGTTGTTTATTGTACTCTGTGTATGAATAATACTAGAAAAAATATAAACATGTTTTTTTAATAATGAAATCTTCCAATCAAAAATTAACACGCATTTTTATTGAACACTTCCTATTCAATTCACAGACTATTTTATTTGTTTGTATAAAAAAAGTATATTTACAATCACAAAACTAAATGGAAACGCAAAGTAGGCAAATATAATTAAAATGCTGGAGGCGGGCAGCCCTATCGCATATTTGCGTACCGCGCGGCTGTAGGCTTTATTTCTAAGATACGGCCGAGTTACAATACTGTATACATAATACTAATATTACCGTGTTAGATACACGGTAATATTAGTATTATGTAAAAGTCAGTGGATTTGAATGAAAAATATACCAAATTTCATTCAAATCCACTGAGTAGTTTTTGCGTGAAAGAGAAACAAACATCCATACATCATACATCCATTCTCACAAACTTTCGTATGTATAATATTAGTAAAATGTGTATAGATTTAGACTTTATGCAATACAAAAGTGGACTTGATTCCTCGGGCATTCTCTTCGTCGCCAACAATTACATTTTATCTTTCTCACGATACGCAGTCAAATGTGTAGCACTCAATACAACAAACATGTTTTTCATGATCAATAAAATTTCAATTTAGCTTTAGCCATAATGTTTACACGTGCTAAGGAATGTCAAGATAAATATTAGAAATGTAAAATAAACAATCAAAAATAGCAAAGAATATACCTAAGTAAAAAGAAAATTATAAAATACTGAAGAAAAACCAAAGATAAAAAGACTTCCATCATAAAGATGATTCAATTCTATTGGAGCGTTAAGTAAGCAAAATTCTTGATAACATTAAAGTAAGTTACAATCATTTTGTTCAGCAAAATTTCGTGTTTTCTACGTAAAGGGAATTGTTCAGTTTGTTAGAATGCTTTGGTTATACGTGAACATTATAATCATAAATGATTTGGATTTAAAATACTAGAGGAGATCGTGGCTAAATTCTATCAGCCCCATGGGTCGCTCTTTTTTTGCGTTTGACCACCATCTTACCTGATGTTAAGCGATGATGTGGTTGAAGATGAAACACGCTAGCCTAGAATTAACTTATTCACACTTGACTTGAAGGTTAAGCAAAGCTTGCCTAGGCCAGTTCCTGAATGTGTGACCATCATAATATATAGATATTTCTCCGTGCCTCGGAAAGCAAATTAAGCCGTTGAATAGAGTAACCATGGAGTTTCTTACCGGTCTTTCTCTGTAGGAACCGACCAATTTCGAACCGTAGTTTCTTACCGGTCTTTCTCTGTAGGAACTGACCAATTTCGAACCGTAGTTTCTTACCGGTCTTTCTCTGTAGGAACCGACCAAATTCAAACCGTAGTTTCTTACCGGTCTTTCTCTGTAGGAACCGACCAATTTCGAACCGTTCACTTGTTTCTGATGTTCTATAAGTGCCTATGTGAAATTAATATTTTTGCGTTTGAGAGTTTGAACTGTCTTTTGTAAATTTTCAATGGTACTCAGATGGCACAAAACCTAATCAAAGAGTATTTTGTCAAAGGGTATCGTGTCACCACGTTACTGGTTTGTGGAGGTCAAATAGGTGAGTTACTCCATGTCACTACATAGTATAAAACAAAGTCGCTTCCCTGTCAGGCCCTATGTATGCTTAGATCTTAAAAACTCCGCAACGGATTTTGATGCGGGTTTTTTGACGTGACAATGTCTTATAATTCGATGAAGCTGGCTGCACGCATGAAAATACATGACTCATGCGGCGTTACCTCGCTCTGAGGCGTTCCATCGCTCTGAGGCGTTCCAAAGCAAATCAAATTGGATCTACAAGTTGACATTTATGTATGACTCAACGAGTCAAGTACTAGGCTATCATAAAACGGTAAGAGATGACGTCACTGTGTAGGGATTCTTTGACATTTATGTATGACTCAACAAGTCAAGTACTAGGCCATCATAAAACACTAAGAGATGACGTCACTGTGTAGGGATTCTTCCATTGTCATGAGAAGTGCAGTAATAGTGATGTAAAATTAAAATTTTCTTTTGAAAAATGCAACCATTCCATAAGTATTTTCTTATGACGTTGTCACGTTCAACTATCGTCAGTAAACCGACTTTACAGACAACCGATTTTTTTTTTAATAAATACAGTGATTCTTGAGGAAGGTTTTAGTGTATAATAAGTTAGGTTTTTTGTAGATTGAATGAAATACGACGATTATACTTCAACATGTCGGAAAGAATTAATTATTTTATAGATCTACAAAAATACGCAATGGCATATGTCTATCTCATAAGAATAACCCACAATAACATTTTTTTTCTTTTACATATTACATTAAAATGATGGGTCACATACGAATCTTTTTTTAACAGTACAGTATTACTCCTTATCCAATTAAATACGTCAGATATGTTGAGGAATTAATGTAGATCAAAATGGCTTTTTACACTATATCAATAAAATGAATATCTTATGAGTTATCGCCGATATATGAGTGTGGCAAATTACAGGACGAGAAATTGATTAAGCAAAATCATATATAAGCAAATATAACCTTTATTACCCGAGCGAAGCCGGGCCGAATCACTTTTTTTTTTTTTTTAACGTGGTAAAATTATCAAATAAGTCCTCCCACCCCGGGCAGGGTGGGAGGGACTGTCAGACTTTTACTGACTAAAATCCACGGTGTTCCTTCAATAACCCTTTACGTACCGGGGTCACGGTAATGGGATAAGTCCCACGACCCCGGCAGGCTTCGGCCCTCTGCAGAGGGGGCCTCGTCATGTTGCTGACGCTCTTTGAGGCGCGCGTGGAACACAACGCGCCGTCGACCCGGGCATGGTCCATGGTCGGACAGCGAGTCGCCCGGGCCGGGTCACTAGTAAAATATATACATATACTCAGCGGCATCCGGTGAGACTGGAAGCCGCCCCGAAATAGTAGAGAAATGGCTAAGCAAATAATGACGATTAGTTTTGATTCGAAGAAAAAACAATGTAAATAGTTTTTTCGCTCATCAAAATACATAATATTAGCAATAAAATTTCCACAGTACAAGCGTGTTCTTAAATGACGTCATCATACAACCAATCATCGTAACGTTCACCACAATAATAAAAACATATTTTATAGCTTACAATATAAAGAAAGTCTATATTGAAAGAGATAAAAGAAAACATTTTATCAGCTTATTATAATATCGGGAACAAGAAATAAAAGACTTGACATAAATACATTTTGTGTATAACACAAATTCATATATGGTAACATGGCTTGAAAGAAAAAGTTGTGTTTATATCGTCGGGAAATTGTCTGACAGCTTACGAGTATATTAAGTCGTTTCACGAGAGAAAATGATTTTCGTCTATATATTTGACTACTATAAGTAACCACGGCAGTCAAAATGTCAAAGTCAGATATTATGTCATATCAAGGTTATAGCTCTCAGCATTCAGTTGGCTCAAGACATTTCCAATGATGACAGATGCACTGGAATCGTAATGGCTCTAAAATTCTCAAGAAAGATGACTCACGATCTAGATGGCCAGAGGTAATTATACTGAAGGTGTATCCTATTTCTGGTGTTACGGGAATGATCTAACAAGATACCACGTTGCCTGACCATAAGGGTAACTGAAGAAATAGGGGGGGTTTTTAGTCAGTAGAAGTCTGACACTCGCTATCGCTTCACCCAAAGTGGGTGGCATTTGATGATTTTTCCCCCAAAAGAGATTAAGAATGTGTATCCTATTTTCTGATTCTATAAATAAAGCGACACATCTTTATCATCTTTATCAACTTTCAAGTACTCTCTAATCTAGCCTCCTAAGACCCCTTGTGCAAAATTATGTGATTATTAAAGTTTACTTGTCAGTTCCACTTTTATTTATACACTCCATATTATAAGAGTTTATTTTTTGTACGAAATATCCAAATGAGTCGCGTGCACATTTTAAATCTTTCCGGGTGTTTTTATCACATCTATCATGCTGTTCGCTACTGTTTTTTTAGCATCATTATACCAGTTGACTGGACCACAGTTAATATTAGTACAGTCGTCAACGTGACCTCTTACTATGTATCTAAATTCATTGCCTTGTATATTTGGATTAAGAGATTTTTTTTACATTGAGTAAATATAAATAAATTTTTATTATTATTTACCTACCTTACATCAATAGTCATTATGTTTTAACTAAAACTCGTAAAGTCCTTCCAAAGGTTGTCTGGAAATATCGCTCTCAGCGATATGACCGCCATTGTAACCAATTTTTTAGCAATATTGTAATTTAATTTATTTAAATTTTTTCAATTAAATGTGTTTAAATTATTCTATCTATCTATCTACGTGCTAATATTAGAAAAAATATACGACTCTTCAAAGTATAAATCTTCGAAGCAAAATAATGAAATATGCAAAAAAGAATGTATCTCTACACATACACACTCTTTTTTGTTTCAAATTCAATTATTTGATTTTTGTTTTCCATTAGTCTGAGCTCATATCATAAGATTATATCGTGTCCATTCACAATTGTGCAAAACATGAATATTTTAAATTCGTTGAAGATACACGTCATCTTCAAAGAATTTAAAATATTCATGTTTTAAGTCTCAAATCTAGCAAATATTGCACAATGCACAAAACGTAAAACTAAAACGAAATAGTATACGTAATCTCCACATTCAGGGCCGGAGTCATTGAGCGCTCGTTACGGTCACAATTGTGAATGGACACGATATGATCTTACGTAACATAATACGTTAGGGATCTGTGTGATTTAAATTGTTACTGCAATCTAGTGTTTCCAACAATTCACTGGACTGTGAACTGCCAGATAAAGATATGGCTAGAGATATAAAGTATTTATTTGAATACACAAAGCAAAAACTTTGTACCTACCCCTTTGTTCGAAAATTTCGCGATCGGAGTAGAATAAAAACTACAGAGTTATGGAGGTTAAAAAGGCAGTTGCTCCATGTAAGGGTGTTGCCACACCAATCGATCGATCGTTGATCGATGCCATCGATCGACATCGGTCGATGTTGATCGATTAACCCCTGCTATATTCCATCAGTTTCTTTCGAAATGTATTCTACCATCGATCGACAATCGATCGACGTCGACTAATCCATTCTACCATCGATCGATGATCGATCGATTGGTGTGGTAACACCCTTAAATACTCAGCAGAACTCGGTTAGACTGGAAGCAGACCGCAATATATGTTGGTAAAAGGCTAAGTAGATAATGATGAATATCGATTATAGTCTAACCTTATCATAATATAATCATTACTATGTGTTACAGAAGATGTTGCTCATACCACTCGTACACAGCATAATGATAATGTGATCGGTAAATATAGTATGTACTTCTATTAATGCGAGACATCAACTGTTGCTTATCAATAACCTACTGCCTTATAGGAGCTTGATTGCTTGACGATCTTTATACGATATAAATTGAAGAATTAAAATAATAATAATAGTATTACCGTTCATTTTGTCCTAACTACATGAGCTGGTGTCTGAGTCACCACTCCGCAGAATAACTACAGCATTAGTATGACTGGTGCCGTTTTTATCATTGTGATAATAAAAAAAACGACGGGTTGCACTCCGGGAGTGCCGGCAGAAGTGAAAACTTGAATATTAACGTTGTGCATTTTTGATATTTTGGAATGGTTAGGGAATAATTTTGCACGAATTACTTTAATTATCAGTATAAAAGTACTATCATTTATGTGGTAGAATACAATATTTATTTATTGCGCTATCGTACACAAACATGACAGTTTATGTTACATTAAAAAGTTTGCGCAGGCATATATTTTCGCCGCGCCGTAAAAAGAGAGGGGGATACTTACTCTCCTACGCCGCGCCGGCTGTCTACTCTCCGTCCGTCTTACGAATTTTCGATCAGGTCACGTGTCCTGACGCGAGTTTAACATTTTTTACCCATTACAAAAAAGTGCACAACGCCGCTAAAGAAGTTTTCACTTCAAAAATCAAAATAAAAGATTTTGGCAGCTGTTGTTATAAGTGCGCCTGGGCACACAACTCTCATACACACATGTGTCAGTGTATGAGGGTGTGCGTGCGTGTGTGTGTTTTTGCGTAAAGGTTTGTTGAAAGCTAGTTTTTTCTGTTAGGTTTATAGTAATATAATACAAGTTACGCATCCACTTGAAAATTTACATAGGCGTTGTATAGAAAATAACGAGTACATAGAAAATAAATAGTATCTCCCTTGTGCACAATTTAATGATCAAACGAAATTGAGATGTTAAAATGTTCTTGTCAGGACAATATCTGATGACACAGCTATAGTAGGCAAATCTCTCCTAGATATCGCCAACTCAGTATTTTTTTAATGATTCATTCCATCTTCGAACTTAGACACCAATTAAAAGTAACCGGCATCAAATTACTAGACGGAGGATTGTCGTTTTTAATGTCTGGTTATGATGTTATATGATCGCGATTTTCCGCTGGATAGAATCGAATAGATTAATTTATAGTGGAAACAATGTTTGATATTTCATTTTATTCCGTTGAGCTAGCAGTAAAATGAATTGATGCTTTGTTGTGGATTTTAGGTAATTTTCATTAAATTCCAATGTTTTTACTATTTTGTACTTTTTGGTAACAGGTGGATATTTTATTGCGGGTATAGGATAATTGAAGAACAACATATGGCAAAGATTCTAATTTCAAGAGGCATGAGGGGGTAGAAAACATAAATATATTTTCATTGTTCAAGACCCTTTTTTTCAGGAACGCGTAGAGATAGTGTATTTTTTTATATTTTTATTTAAGAACATTATAAAGCCTAGGAATTTCTCCTGTATCGTGGATGCATTTTTACAAATATCTAGGCCTGGAATAAATATTTTTAGGCCTTACAAATATTTGTTCCGGTGCGGGAATTGAACCCGCGCCACGCAGCATTGCAGTCGATCACTCAACTACTGCGCCAACCGTATCATATATTGACATCAGATACTCAAATCTACGTATCCTTTCAGCTGTAAAATAATCTAATAAAACAAACGTATCAACTACTTACTAAATGAATGCAATCAAAGTGTAATAATGCTATACAGAATGGAATCAGGAGCTGCTTTGTAGAAATCTATACCAAACTAATACTTCGGGAAAATAGTTAATTTCGCCAAAAAAGGACTGACTATTATGAAAAAAATACTATTTATGTCGCATATCTTGTGATTTGACAAGGAAAACAAAATCTATATGATACCGAGAAAACATTGAACTGAACTTATTTACTTACTTATTAAGTTTGTACGCATACGCAATTTTTTCTAACAATGTGGGTAGAATTCACTTTACTAGCAAACTTCTTAACCTCTCCAACTAAGCTACTTGTGTCTTGAGTAGGTGCACGGCAATAGTGTAATAGGTAGGGTTCGAACCGGCGACCTCTTGATCCCAAGTTCGACACCTTCCAATCAAATTAGCCGGTTTTTTCGTCTAAATTATCCAAGACTAGTACTCACGCGGGGCATCACTCCCGTGGATTCTATCACGGTAAAAACATAACTCTCCTTTTTTGCAGTCGCGTAAAAAGTAGCCTATAACCTTCCTCAAGCTTCAAGCTACTTCCATACCAAATTACATCCAAATCCACCCAGTACTTTCGAAGATTAGCGCGTTCAAGCAAACAAATAAACAAACAAACTTTTCCGCTTTATAATATTATACGAGTAGTATACCTAGATAGTATAGATATTATAATGCAAATGTAAAGACAAAGACTGCAGGACACCTCATAGAGTAACAAATTTGAAGAAACTGGTAATTTGCTATCGTACCTATATATATGGATGTTTTATCAAATATGGCAGATGTAGATGAAATTCTGATTAATCCGTGGAATCTTTGGTGATAACAATAAAGTTTTATGACAACAAACTTTATAACACGGAGTTACGATTCAAAGTTAAATGACATGCAAGTATTGAATATTTGGAATATTTTTTGCAGCTAGAAAGAACCGAAGGATCGTCATGAAATATGTAAATAATAGTTTATGCAGAGTCTGAAATAAGACTTACCACTTAGAAGTTATTCAAGTAGACCAATTGTAGATACCTGAAATAAATAAAAAAGGGTTTAATATATCTTCTATGCATATTTATATACATACAAACCTACATAATTATGAATCAATTTGAAGTGTCCGTCTGTGATTTGAAAGTAACTAAGTTTTCTCAAGCGCTTGTAGTTATTTACATGATAATAAAACGGAAACTTTATAAAAAAAAAATATGTTTGTCGGGCTATCTGTCTGTTTTTGTGTTTGTCTTAGGTAATCTCTGGAACGGCTTAGCCGATTTTAATAGGATTTTCACTGGAAGATAGAATAGGTAATAAGCCAATATTTATACTTTTTAACCGACTTCAAAAAGGGAGGAGGTTCTCAGTTCGTCTTGAACTTTTTTTAATGTATTTTAATTTTATTTTTATCGACGGCTGGACCGATTTGAAAAATTACTTTTTAGTTTGAAAGGGTACACTTTTTAGTTGGTCCCATTATCATCACGTTAGGATCTGATGATGGACTCCATGGAAATCGAGGGAACTCTTCAAATATTATAGGCACACCTATAGCGTTTTGGGTCTTTCTTATAGTACCTTGTGCACCTGTTCTCGAAAAACTCTATTTGTGGAAGTAATTGCTCTGCCTCATTAAGACGCCATGGCGACGTCGCTGGCTACGTATCCAAACAGTTAATATTGAAATGTATGGTACCTAACTCACTTGGCGACGGTTTGGCAACGTCGCCAAATTGGAAGCGTGGCCACGAGCTACAGTTCTTTGCGTGGCTTCTGGATACTCTGGCAGCTTGGCGACGTTGCCACTATAATGTACACGGTAAACAGGACCTCGCTCACTCAGTCGCCAGTCAGCCGCCATTTTGGACGCTCACTCGAAATATAGTAATGTTAAATGAGTAGTCGATGTTGTAAATAATGAGTTTCGATACTGAAAAATTTATAATAGAAATTCAAAACCGTCCTTGTATATGGGATAGTTCATCTAATGAGTATTCCGATCGTAACTTAAAAATTAAAGGTTGGGACGAAATAGTAAACATATTTAAAGACTAGCGACCCGCCCCGGCTTCGCACGGGTGCAATGTTTATATTAAATATAGGCAGCGTTCGCGAGAATCGTTAACGTACGTCAGTTTTTTCGATGCCTTACTCCACAATTTTCACTACCACGAAAAATCATATCTATTTTCCGGGATAAAATATAGCCTATACGGATTCGGAAGAATCCCTCTAAGTAATGGTAAAAGAAATTTTGAAATCGGTCCAGTAGTTTTTGAGCCTATTCAATACAAACATACAAAAATACAAAAATACAAAGGTTTCCTCTTTATAATATTAGTATAGAAAAAGACGAAATGACAAACCAAGAAAAAAAACAACTAGGTAAGTAAGTGTACATTTATTAACTTTTATTTATACATATTTGTCTTGCCATGGTAATGTATTTTCAGTTACAAAATAATCTGCTAGTTTGTCTCGAACTGTGAGTGCCGTTCTTCCTCCTCTATCGCGATTTCGACTTCTACCTGGTTCAAATCCTGTCACCATCAGAGTATCTTCGTAAGAATAGCCATCTCTGGAACGTACAAAATTGTGCAATATGCAACATGTCCTTACAATCGCTTTTGCCAAATCTATATGTACATTCATTGGCCTGTGGAAAATCCTCCACTTGTTAGATAAAATCCCAAATGTACATTCGATATATCGGCGTGCTCTTGATAATCGGTAGTTGAATATTTTTTGCTTGTAACAAAGATTGTATCCTCCGTATGGTCTCACGAGGTTTTCATGTAACGCAAAAGCTTCATCTCCTACTATTACGTACGGAATATTGTCACCGTTTTCTGTCAATGGGTTTGCCGCAGGAACATGTAGAGATTGGTTAATGAGATTAGTGTATAAAGCACTATCTTTATAAATTGCTGAATCGCTGCTTTTTCCATACGCTCCAACGTCTATATATAGGAAATTGTAATTAGCATCACACAGAGCAAGTAATACAATAGAAAAATAATGTTTGTAATTAAAGTATAGTGATCCCGTATGCATCGGTTTATTAACTCTCATGTGTTTCCCGTCAATGGCGCCAATGCAATGGGGGAAGTTTGCGATTGTTTCAAATCCTCTTGCAACATTTGCCCAATCATTTTCTGTCTTTGGAAGAACTATAAACTTTTCTTGATATTGACATATAATGCTACACACTTCCCTAATTATTGTGCAAATTGTTGTATGACCCAGTCTGTAGTTGTAGTAAAGGGCCATGAGTGAACACCCTGACGCAAAATACCTACAGGAAAAGATAACATCATTATTGGACTGCAATAGGCTGTTTGATTGAATGATGAATGGTTATATTAAACTTCTTTATTTTTTTCAGCTGATACTTTACAAAAAAGGTGGAAAAGTATCCGTGGTTGCTTCACACGAGAACTGAACCGGCAAAAATCTTTGAAGTCCGGATCGGGTCGTGGACCACGTAAAAGCGAATATATTTTTTTTAATCAACTTCTGTTTCTACAGAAGGTTGTCGCATTAAGAGAGCCTGAAGTTGTGGCATCAAAAGAGTCTGAAGCTACAGATGCTGATATTGAAGCTACAGATCCAGACTTGCAACAAGATCGTTGTCCGAAAAGAATGAAAAAGAAACAGAAGACTGCACCTGAAGATGACAAATTTTTAGAAGTCCTTAACAAATCCATCAAAAGTAGAGAACAATATGAAGTTGGAAATCAAGATGAAGACAGGTTATTCATGATGTCTTTAGTTAGCACTTTAAAAAAAGTGCCTCCTCAAAAAAAATGGCAACCAAAATTAAAATAATGACTATTCTTGAAGAAACAACCCGCTCTGTGCCCAACATTGATGATAGTGCATTATACCGTCAAAGCTTCTGGTCACAAACAGAACCGCCGCCTTCACGAAGTTATCACCCTGGATATTCTACTGTTCGCGGAGAAACCCTACCCGTGATGGACTACAACACTGAGTCATTATCTAGTGCACCATTTAGCACGCCACCGTCAAATATGACAAATGCTTCAGAAGATTCATCTATTTTAGATATATATGATTAACTTTAGATGTTTCATTTTCATGATTAAAATTCTACTTACCTGAATGACACAAATAGTTTTTCTTCCGGACTTATCGATTTTCTAAATATCGTATCCTGTTTAGTTAAATCATTTCTACATAAGTTCAATAATTCGTCAAAAGATGCTATTGAAATTCTCGTGTAATTGAAAAATTTTTCAGGATATTTTCGTAAATCTCCATACAGTTTAAAAAAAATACCACTTCGACTTCGATCTGATATAAAAGGATGAACCCATAGTTTCTTTTTTTTTTCTATTTTTTTACGACGTATATAACAAAGAAGTGCGATTTCTTCTACATCCATTCCTGACGACGTAAACGAACTGACTGTCGAGACGCCATGGCCACTCGACTTGGTGACCTTCGGATGCCAGAAGTAGCCAGGCCTGCGTCGCTGGCGACGTCGCCATGGCGTCTTAATGAGGCAGAGCACTAAAGACTACAGATGGCCACTGAAACTACTCAATAATAAGTATTTTGTGGATTGCGATTCGATTTCTTGAACATGGATGTTAAGCACTTTATGCTCGTCACAACGCATATGGTGAAGTAGAGCTGATGGAGAAGTACCAGGAGAACTCCTCAAAAATTAACGGCTCTGCATCGAGAAAAGCAATATTTTGTAAAAGTTGATAAGTAGTTGACATTTTGGCTTTTGTAACTAGATGAATTATGAACCGACCCACTAAAAAGCGTGAAAAATAACTTAAAAAGTTATTTTTTCAAGTTATGTTTATTTTGGGCTATGTAGTGTTTTGATATGGAATTCAGTTTTATTTTTTGCTAAAAAGTTTTTTATCCCAAAAATTCCACAGTATCAGGATTTACGTGGAAAAAATCTCCGACGCAATGAAAGTCGCGGGCACAGTTAGTATCTAATATAAAATCTGAACTACTTAGTTTCTTACAAAAGAATAAAATCGTTAATTAAAGTCACCTCCTAATAAAATGTCGATCCTTACTGTCTAACATAATCTTATCAAATCCGAGGTGGAACATTAGTATCCCGGGGCTAGAAACGCAAATATAATTATACAATATTTATGATACCCATGTCACCTCGACAGGTCATAAGGCGTGGATCTGTGACGTCAGTATTTTAGACAGACAGGACTCCTGATATTGCTTGGATGTCCAGGTATGAGCAATATAGGTTCACAATTTTGTAAGACATTATCTTCATTTAATTTGCTGTTGTTTAATATTCTGTGAAATATCTCTAAGGAACGACTATTGCAGGGTAATGCGTTGGCATAATATGTAAAACTAGCTTCACCCCGCGACTTCGTTTTCTGTGGACGGTTTTCTCGCGTATAATCTTGAAAAAGGTATTTAAAAAAAAACAGTGTTTGCTTTTAAATTGACTCATATTGCTTACTTTTATTTCAAATGTAATATTTTTGCACATTTTAATACCTTCCAATTTACAAAAAAATTTCAATGTTGAAATCACGTATGCAGAAGGCGCTTTGAAGATAGAGAACCTTTCAACTATCATTTTGCAAATTTAATTAACTACAACTTTTTGAAAAGAATGTGTAGTATTTTTGAAGAAATATCTTGTGGTAGGTATAAGGAAATTATGATCAAAACTTTTTTTTAGCTTATTTTTTGTAAAAAGAATTTCTGCAGATTATTTTGGAGAATTTGGGTAAAATCATTTGTTAAGGGTTTAGTTTTAAAATAATATGGTGCTTCACGAGTACATAGTCAACATCCACACAAATGTTTTCGGTTTCACAATTTTCAAAAATACTAATAAAATAACTACTAATAACTAATAAAAGTACTTTAATTGAGCATATAGGAGGGCAATACGCTGTTGAGTTAATGTTTCTTAGAAGGTATATGCTATTTAAAAATCCTGAGAAAACGTTACTGGTGGCACCCCTCATTATTAAAAAGAAAACATTATAAAAATCAAAAAACCAACAAGAAAAGGACGATGCTGAGCAAAAATATGATTCAAACCGCAAACGTAAATAAAACGTTCCACTCCACTTGACGTAATGACGAAAATTGTCAGACAATGTTAGAAAGGTTGTGGTGTAAGTGACAAGAACTTTGACTTTTAGTTCGATTCATATGTTAAACTCCCAAGACGTCGAGGACGCGTATAGGCAAGTTAAAGAGTAATCTATACTAATATTATAAAGAGGAAAGATTTGTTTGTTTGTAATGGATAAACTCAAAAACTACTGCACCGATGGCAAAATTTTTTCATTAATAGAAAGGTACATTATCTACGGGTGACATAGGCTATGTATGTACCACAGACTAAGCCGAGGCTAGTCCCTAGTATAATATAAAATATTTTATTATTTTTAATAAAATTACGTGCATTACTTCAATGTGGTCTCGACCTCTGAACTAGAAACCTTTACGTCAAGGATAAAAATGTGGTTGGGTCCGACTGGATACAGCACGTGGACGAACGGTATGTTTATGATTGTTCACGTATATATTGGGAAAGGTCTATGCTGCCCTGATTTGCCGTACAGCGGTATTTCAATTGGAGCCAGTTTTGATAGACTTAACTTTTCGTAAATTAGTATTATCTTCACTCAAATCACAAACCAATTAAGAGCAAAATTGAGATATACCACCACCGAGATAAGCCACCACTAGCCAATAAGAAGTCTTTAGTGGCTCTTTTAAATGATTTATGTTATAAAGCGTCACTTGGCTTATATCATAAGCTGCGAATTGTTATAGAATAGCTATAAATGAATGAAATTAATGATATAAAAATTGGCCAAGTGCGAGTCAGACTCGCCCATGAAGGGTTCCGCAGTATATATAATACTTAATATAATATAATATTTATATTTATTTGACAAAAACAAATCCTTACAAATTTCTTAAAACAAGCTTATTTACATTTTTTTTACAACTACGCCCGATAACTTTGTTTTTCATAGTGTTTGTATGAATTACAAAGTTATATTTACGGTTTTAGAAAATATGCTGTATCTCAAACACTACTGACCCGATCACATTCAAACTAATTTTGTTTGAAAGTTTACATTAAGATCTACAGACATATATTCTTTTCAGATTTTTCACTCCATTATTATAGAAGTTAGAGGAGGGTGGGACACACATTTTACCACTTTGGAAGCGTATATCTTTTAAACGAATACTTTTATGAAAAGGTGGTTTTAGAAACCTCAATGTCATTTTTAAAGACCTGTCTATAAATATACGCATAGTTTACATGAAATAAAAAAAAAATCAGTTTTAGTTCCATGTATGGGGAGCCCCTTTTTATTTTAAATATTTTTTTAATTTTTTTCATAAAATCGGAAAGCGGTTCACAGAATACATCTACCTACCAAGTTTCACATGTATGATCCTAATAGTTTCGGAATAAAATGGCTGTGACATACGGACGGACGGACGCACAGACAGACAGACAGACAGACAGATAGACAGACAGACAGACAGACGGACAGATATGACGAAACTATAAGGGTTCCGTTTTTTGCCATTCGGCTACGGAACCCTAAAAAAGTGTATGTCAGAGTTAACGCCTTTTAGCTTATCGGGGTAGTTTGGCTGGGCAGTGGACAGCGGTAGGTCGATTTTATAGTGGTAACATCTTCACGGTTGAGAAGATTATTGAATACATTTCGCAACAAACTCACAACGCAGGAGCATGTTATATTCACTATTACTAAGAACATCTAATAATGCTGATATGATAGCAGCATAAGAATGTACAATGTTCTCTAGACAGCAAGTTATTTCAGTTATGTATTATGTAATGAAATAATAACACATTAGATGTACGAATAAATCAATGTTTCGATCAGTGGAACATAGAATAAATGCAGCCATAAAATACTAGAAACAATTAAATTGACAGCAATAGATGCGTTCATTTGAATTTTAAATAATTTACGTCTCGATTGACTGCATTTATTGACCGCTAGACTATTAATTAATAATTAATTGATTATGTATTTGTCGGTCCTTTACTGTTGAATGTTGCAGAGTAATATATTCATGTTTTGTTTAACTAAATAAATGTTGTTGTTATAGTACATGTAATTAACTGTACTCAGTAAAATACTAACTGAATAAATGTTAATTTTAATCAGAAAAAATATGAAAATTCCTTATTCAAAATATTGTAAAGACGTTTAGATAAAAAATATTTACTTCCTTAATTATAGTACAAAAAAACAAATTCGTGAGTCTTTTTTATTTGCTTAATAAAATATTTATTAGTTCTCGTGGGCGATTACGAAATATTATAATAGTAGGTATGTTATACTCATACAGCTGCTATATGTAGAAAGAAGTGTTTTCGCGAGAGGGAATCTCCATCTGCGTAGCCATTTCCTATGTTGAGGTCAGCTTTCAGTCTGACCGAATGCTGCTCAGTACTGGTGTTTTACAGAAACGACCGCCTATCTGATCTACATAACTCAGTAGCTGTGCAACATGATACCTTTTGGTAAGACCAGTCTCAGATATTTTTAGATTCTGACTACTCGTAACAACTGCCAGATAAATGGAACTGATAGACACCTAGAACCAAAGATGGATTAAAATGTTCACCATCCACAGACCGATTTCGCTAAGCGTTGCTTAACCTTGATCGACCCTTGCGGCTTTTTATTTTTGATAGGCTTGGGTTTGACCACCTTCTTACCTGATGTTAAGCGATGATGTGATCGAAGATGAAGCACGCTTGCCTAGAAATAACCTTTTCACTCCTGACTAAAAGAGTCCCAGGTTATAGCGATCAGGAAACAGACTCCGGCAGGAAATTCCACTCCTTAGCTGTACGCACAATGAAACTATTCCCAAAACGTTTTGTGTGTATGGGTGGGATGTTCACCATGTAACGATGGCGCATCGCCGTTTGTCTTGTAGTCCGATGATGAAACGGGCTTGATGGATTTAGATTGTGCAATTCTATCGTACATCGCGACTGATATTATTGAGCTATGAGCTCCTCGCGAAGGGGGGGGGGGATATGAGAATGCCGTGATCCACTACACCGGCTCAGTGCAAGTTGGTGGATTTATTTATTTACTTCAAAATAACACGGCCAAAGGCCTATTACATTATTTGAAAACATGTTAAATTATAAAAATTATAAAAAACATCTAACAGTCAGTCAGTCAGCAGTACTCCAGGCGTACAGACAAGACCTTTTATTCATGCGCAAACACATCAATCACATCCAAGAGAACGTTGAGCGCGGAGAGTGTGCGAGGAATAGGGGACTGGGCTCGAGCGACGGTACGACTCCTGGGCACAGCGAACAATCTGTGTCTCCTGTTCCGGTTAAAGTTGATCGGAGCAAACAGATGGCTTAGTTCGTCATGGAGATCAGGAGCATCAGCTGTTTTTCCGCGAAATATTTTAAACACATTAATGATTTGATCATTTTTAGGGTTCCGTAGTCAACAAGGAACCCTCATAGTTTCGCCATGTCCGTCTGTCTGTCCGTCTGTCCGCGGTTTAGCTCTAAAACTATTGGTACTAGAAAGTTGTACTTTGGCATGAGTATACACGTTAATGACGCCAAAAAAGTGGTAAAATAAAATTTTGAAAAAAACAATTATTTAGGGTACCTCCCATACATGTAAAGTGGGATGATAATTTTTTTTTTCGTTCTTCCCATAGTGTTAGATATCGTTGGATAGGTCTTTCAAAAATATTAGGGGTTTGGTACGACCGTTTTTTGATTAAGTTAACCGTTCGTGACTTATCAAGCTTTAAAGTACCAATTTTCGTTAGAGTCAAGTGTCCCCCCTCTATCAACTAAACGGTTATAGTTAGAAATTCAAATGTCACGGCAGTAGTACCTATAAATAACGAAATTTAAAGGAAAACTATCACACATAAGTGGGCTTTACAAGTTTACGAGTAATAGTCGACCAATTGTATTTGACTCGAAAATTTCGAACAACTCTATAGAAATGTCGATAGATGGCGCTAAGCGCCAGTTGTATCGTGCTAGCTTCTTGTGACGATTGAGTAGTGTAGCTCTGTGTCCGTATTTAAATTCAAAACACCGGCTATGACAAGTTTTATACAAATCTCTAAATAAAAATTGAAACATTCCGTGCAAGATTGTCGGATCAGGTGAGGATTTGTATGGGAAGTCAAATTAGTTAGGTAGTGATGTTTGGCTTTTAGTTAGAGCATGGTACGAAACGATCAGTCAGCGAATACGACACGCACTTGGCTGTTATAAAAACTACGGAACCCTACACTGCGCGTGGCCCGACACGCACTTGACCGGTTTTTCCGTCTAACTTCTAGAGAATTATACCCTAAACCGGATGTCGCATATGTCTTCCGATTAATTGGTTCGAGGATATGCCGGTATCCACACGATGATTCCTTTCACCGTTAAAGGGAGCAGTGGTGATAATGAAACATACAGAAAGTAACGGGCCTGCTTGGGTTCGACATGGGTTCGACATTACAACCTACATCTATTCCGTCCTATTCTCGGACTTGTGATCGAGAGGTAGCGGGTTCTAACCACACTCATTACACTATTGTCGTGAACCCACTCTAGACACAGTCATATTTAGCTTAGTTGGAGGGGTAACAGTATTGTTAGTAATGTGAATTCTACCAACATTGCTAGTAGTCTTTTTTTTTTAATAAATAATCAAATTTGTAAGTCGTGCCTATAAAGACCGGGCCATTTCTGCTTGAGATGAATATTCGTTTATAATTGTTATAATTAGTTGATTTTTAAAATAATTGCCATTCTGTTTTCATTCATAGTTCATGTTTGTGCACCTACTTATATGATTTTAGGTAACCATTTTGAATGATGAATATTGTTAACTGTTGTGTTGAGCTAATAAACTATGGAATTACCATTAAACCGAAGCATGTTTTTTGTCAATTGTTGTGTGACTTGATTTTGTTTTGAAATAGACCACAGTTATTCGGTTCTATCTATAATAATATGAATTGATAAATCAATTCATATTATTTTAGATAGCAAATCGGCTTGTAAATAATTAGTAGAATGAAAATATTAAGAACTAGCAATGCCCCACCGTTTTGACCCACGTTAATTTGAGGAAAAAATCATAATTCAATTAAATCGAAAATGAAAAAAGGGCGTGTTTGAGTCTTTTTTTTTCTAGGTGGGAAAATCGAATAATTTCTCCCGCTCTGGGTTAAGCGTGAGGGAGTGTCAGACTTCTACTGACTAAAAACCCACCCTGTCCCTTCAGCTGCCCGTAAGTTCCGGGGCCGCGGTATCCTGTTAGTACATTTCCGCAACCCCGGCGGGTAATGACCTTATGGGGCCCCGTCACTATTCTTTGAGGCGCGCGTGGAATACGACGCGCCGCCGACCCGGGCCTGTTCCTTACCGGACGGTGAGCTACCCCTGCGGCCTTAGTATGAGTTTGCGATACTATTATCTTGTTCGAAAACTATAGCTTTGTCTCTTTCACACTAATCTAGTACGTGTGAAAGAGACAAAGCGATAGTTTTCGAAAACAACAAAAGTATTTCAAACTCATACTAAGCACACAGCTCACCGTCCATAAGCCCGCGCCTACGGTGGTCGGAGATCGGCCCGCGATCCCCGACGCCCAGGGCGTCTACCGCGGCAGCTGGGGCGTGAGGAAGAGAGTTGCTTCTTCCTCGCGCGTTCGGCCTCATGCTTCGCTAGCATGACTGCTTCGCAGAAAGAGGCGACTGCATCCCATTCCTTCTCACTCCGCACCATGGTCTGAACCAAGGCCGGGCACGTGAGGTCACCGCCGTTGATCGCCTCCACGAGGACACAGCGGTGCTCCGCCCAAGCAGGGCACACCTGCACTGTATGCTCCACAGTGTCCTCCGGATGGTCCTCACAATAACGACATCCGGGCGTATCCTCCCGCTGTATCCGAAACAGGTACCTCCCGAAACAGCCATGTCCAGTCAGTACCTGCGTCAGATGGAAGGTGAGGACGCCGTGGCGTCTCTCCAGCCACTACTCAAAGAGGGGACTTATCGCCGCGATTGCGGCGTGCCCAGCCTTCGGTTGCAACAGCCGCATGTGTTTAATTCTGGGTTTTCAACTATTTTCATTACAAATTTCATCCAATTCGTTGAATATAGAATATTATATCTCAACGCTATCTCACTACTCATACACATTTAAGTTAGGATTCCAGCGGCATATCAAGATGTACCAACTCTCTTCCGTACCAGGTTCTTTAACCCTAATATCAAAACAAAAAACTTAATTAAGAAAAATTTACTATTAAAAGTAAACATTTTACTTTTGGGAACAATCTGTATTATCTAACATTCCACCACCACTTCTTTTTTATAAAAACGGCCGGACAGCTATGTAGTCACCTATGTATGTGTGCTCGTTAGTTGTAGTAAATAACTGTTACTTTTTAACTTATACCCTCAATGTAATTTAATTTGTTAACCAAGTCGATGTTTTTGGTGCACGGTAAAACTCTAATGAATTTATGTTGGCACCAACTGAAATGTAAATAATGTGTGTGAAATATGGAACAAATAAAAAAAAAATAGTTATAAAACCATGCCACGTCAGCTTCGACAGCCGGTCATTGAATTTGTTGGTCATAAGACCTTTGATACGGACGGACAGACAGACAGACATGACGAATCTATAATGGCGGTTCTGGTTTTGGCATTCGGCTACGGAACCCTAAAAACATGTACTTACTTCATAATGTTAGTGTTACGCAAGCATGAAAAATTTAATTAAGTACCTACAAAAATATTGACGGTGTATAAAAATTTTACAAAAGACAGTTACAAACATAAATGGTACTACTGGTAATGAATTGCATGATAAAAAAGACACCACGCTCTTTTTCTTCAAGAATGGTAGTGAAATAAATGCCGTAACTTATCTTCTGGGAGTACCTGGAGGTACTCCCAGAAGCTAACTTTGTTTGTTGATTCGAACATAATTATCGTTTGTATTCCAATAACTATATGGGAATTTACATAGGTAGTCAGAGGGCACCAAATGCCTTTATAAGATTGTAAACATAGGTATTAAACAAAGGTAAATGTTAAAAAAGATCCCACGAGGGTAAAATGGTCATTGTAATCAAACCCATATAAAATATAAAGAGCAAAAAACATGATATTCATACCTACTATATATATTTTAATAATATTGTAAATATGAATTTCGAAGTGATACGATTGCATAATAGGTGTAAACTCATACACAGAATCTAGTTATTTCAGTGTTAATATGAGTTGTGTTCATGACTTCTTAGAGTAAAAGGTAACGGAGTACTTACTTGTTATATTTCTCCAATGCACAAACAGTAGAATAATATTTGAGTAGCACTTTATTTTACAGTAGATACAAATTCCACGAACACGCATGTTATTTTGTTTTTACACGAATAAAAAACAATCGAGCTCAGAGCCCTCACACAACAATCAAGATGGCGATTTTTTCATCATTCTTTGTAAAATTCAAATTAACGCGCTGTGATTGGTTAGTTATCTCGTTTACGTCACGGTTCACTGCAATGGTCAAAAACATACTCTTTAATACTAAAATCATATTTGATTTAACATATTAAATTGAGAAAATTGCTAGAAAAACTATTGCTAACAATACATAACTTATTTTTTTTTTTTTTTATATGATTCTCATTTTTATTTAATTCTAAATTTAATAATAAGTAAAAAATAAGTGTCTTTAATTAGAAACGTTGAGATATAATATTCTAAATTCAAGTACAACAAACATTCGGATATTTTTCTACTATAATTAATGAACTATGTTTGTTGTTATATAAATAATAACAGCCGTACGGCTCGATTTTAGAGGTTAAGCGACGCTTGCCAAGGTCGGTTTGGGGATGGGAGATCCTCTTAACATATTAATTTTCCTCTGTGCCTCGGAAAATATGTCAAGCTGTTGGTCCTGGCTGTCATTTGTACATATTTAACAGTCGTTACGAATGAAATAATCAGAAACCAGAAAATCTGACAGCAGTTTTGCCAAGGGGTATTGTGTTACCCAGCCGACCATGTTTGGGAAAAAGCTGAGTGGATGACGATGATGATTTGTACTTATTTGAATCTCGTAGGACTAAAATTTAAAATTAAATTAAGTCATGTTCACTAAAATCACAAAACTAGCCCTAAATTACAATTATTATCTTTTGTATCTCTCTTAATACTTCGTACATAAACGTCGGTCTCAAAATAAATAAATCGAAACTGGATCTAATTTAGTTTCTAAATAGGTACAGTTGTCTCGAAAGATTCTAAATTAATATATGTATCGGCGCAAATACAGTAATTTGTCTATTAAAATAATTGAAATGATTAAAGTTTAATAATTTGATTGTTTTACAAATTTGATTGTTGTAAAATTAACGTTTAACATGTTTCAACTTAAAGCATTGTAATTTAAGTAGCTTAATATTTAACTAGAAAATGTGGGTACATGTGTGACAATCCCTCTATATAAGGCCGCACTGTGAGCGCTAGATTAATTCAGATTCATTCTTGTTCGAGCCGCTGGACAGTGCAGACCTCTCTGTAAAGTCGTTACGCTGTCAGTTGAATAAACGAGTCTCCGGTAACATTAACAAGTGCTTTTATTTGAAAATCAAACATGAGTGATCATCAAGACAACCTTCGTGAAGTCAGCTGAGCTGACGTCACACTTTTTAAAAACACATACGACGCTGTCTCTCCGTCATATGTTTAGTTTTTAAACCAAAATAAAACAATTCATACATGAAAAAGGAAATGTTCGCTTTCAGCTTTAAACTTATACCAAAACCGTTGAAATTATTTATTGCGATGGCTGTCAGTGGCAAGTTTTATATACATTGTGTGTAGTGCCAGACTTTTGTCTCGAAATATCGTCATAGGACCAATGGGGCTTTCTGACTCTGTCATTGTTCAACGTCTTTGTAAGAACTCCATGATTTCCGGATTTTTTTTAGAGAACTATCAATACGGGTAGGACTCTCATTACTAGCAATCTTTGAAACCTCTCCAACTGAGCTAAATGTGCTTGTTTTTTTTTAAAAAAATTATTAATTCGAATGACTTCTCCCGCTCTGGATGGAGCGAAAGGGAGTGGCAGACTTCAACAGACTAAAAACCCACCCCGTTCCTCCAGCTGCCCTTAAGTTCCGGGGCCCCGGTATCTCGTTAGAATATTCCCGTAACCCCTTATTGGTCCCCGTCACTAGTGCTGACAACTCATTAAGGCGCGTTTGGAACACGACGCGCTGCCGAACCGGGCAATAGTTTAATGGGTGGGGTTCGAACCCACGACCCTTCAATCACAAGTATAAAAAAAAATATTATTAAGGCTTCAGCAACCTAAGGTTGCTGAAGACCTTAGGTTGCTGAAGCCTTAATAATATTTTTTTAATAATTTTTAATTAGCTTTCGGAGAGTTTTTGGAGCTATTGTGTTTTGTTTATAGAATATTTATTTATTTGTAATATTTTGATAGAAACATTTTTCATTAACGGCGATTAGGGGTGGGATGGATTATCATTACTACGAAGGATATTCAATGATGGTAATATGCTTCGCCCAAGTATCGGAATGTCGAACGGTCCTATACTTGTAGTATCCAACGCATTCTCTCGATAACGTGGTTATTAGTTTAATCTTATAATAATAATGGCCTGTATTAACAATCTCACATCAATGGTTTTTAATCAAATGAAACCATGAGAGCAATACCCGACATTCACAAACCTTATTCATTGCATAAGTTCAAAATATGTGTGTGTGGAATACTTAATTTGTGTCTGAAAAAACAGTTATAAAAATTTAATAAAACCTACGTCATTCAGAACCAATCGATGAAAATGCAATTATATAGAAATAATTGTTATTTGTTTTTTTTTTATAGCCTGTTGTTCATGATTGATGGTTTGTTCCCACCGTGATATTTCGAAGGTTTTACGAGCCGGATTTAACCAAAGCAGAGATAAATACTAACAGAAGTTTGGCCGGTTCGAAGACGCAGTAAGAGATCCGCATTAGCGTCTTTCGAGCACCGTGCGTCGTCAACTAATCAAAACAGTGCAAGCATTTGTCAGTTATCGTGTCGCTGAACTAAGAACTTTAAAGTCTCAACGGTTTGACGAACAATATCAAAGTAAGGACATTTGGGAAGGCCGCATTAAGTACTTCAACTTCCAAACAATCATGACATCCATCGCAAATGTAACAAGTTACATTGTTCTCACATATAATTTAAACTTCATCTTCAAATTCATGCTTGGAGTTCTAAAACTTTAGGTCTTCTCCTTATTTTAGTTACGTCGCTTAAAGCTTTAGTCACGGAGACCTTTGATATGCATGTCACATTAAGATGCCTTTGAAGATTATTGTGTTGTGTTCATCTAAATATTATCTGAGGTGATTTACTCAGACAAACTCGGAGATCTGAATGCAACGTTTGATCTCCATTCAGATCAAATTTTACTGAAGGTCCAAAAGGTAATTAATTAAAACAACATAAAGAGCCAGAAGCAAGAATTTTAGGCCTAGATATTAGCTACAGTTTTTTAACTAACACCTAAGATTTGTAAGACGCCCCAGTCTTATAAACAGATAATGAAGAGTAACGTGTCGCTCAGTTTTTTTTTTTTTTTTTTCATTTTTGTCCCCACACATTCCCGGTACCACTCCGTTCATTGGATAGCACAAAGCAATTTTAGGGCCAGATATTAGCTACAGTTTTTTAACTAACACCTAAGATTAGTAAGACACCCCAGTCTTATAAACAGATAATGAAGAGTATAACGTGTCGCTCCGTTTTTTATTTTTTTTTATTTTGTGTAGGCACTAAAAGACGGTCACAAAACATATCGATTGGGCAATTTTTTTTTTATTACGAATGAGACCGCTCTTGACCTCGATCACACCTGATGGTAAGTGTAAGATGAGGTCTACGATCGAACGAGCGAGCCCAGAAAATGCCTATTCACTCTTGCTTTAAAGGCTTTTAATGCTTTTCCCAACTATGTTCGGGTCCGCTACCAGTCTAACTCAGCAGTTGGGTATCACCATACCCTTAGGCTAGATCAGTGTCAGATTTTCTGCCCTCTAACCATGCGTAACGACTATCAAAGATGTACAAATGACAGCCGAAACCATCGGCATACCATGTAATTTATTATTATTATTTTTTTTTTTAATTGAAAATCGGTTCGCGTTTGACCAATATCTCACCTGATGGTAAGTGATAATGTGATCGAAGATGGAGCACGCTTACCTAAAAGTAACCTATTCACTCTGGACTTAAAGACTCCTAGGTTGTAGCTGTCGGGAAACACAGACTCCAGCAGAGAATTCCACTCTTTAGCCGTCCGCACAATGAAGGTATTCCCAAATTGTTTTGTGCGTATGGGTGGGATGTCCACCATGTAACGATGGCGCTTCGTTTGTCTCGTAGTCCGATGATGGAACGGGCTTGGCGAAATTAGATTGTGTAATTCCATCGCACGCTCCCCGAAATGTAACCGATAGAAAACCGATAGACTTGCAACTCGTCGTCGGTGTTCAAGGCTCTGGAGCTTTGACTCGACCAGTGCATCGTTGCCAATGAGTCTCTTGGCCCGCTCCTCGATAGACTCAAGCGCGTCCTGTTGGTATTTCGCAGATCCATCCCAATGATGAGAGCAGTATTCCATACACGACCGAACCTGGGCTTGATACAAATTGAGTAGCTGTTCTGGTGTGAAGTACCGTCTCACCTTGGCTAGGATTCCCAAATATTTTGATGCTAACTGAGCCTTAGCCTCGATATACGGGCCAAAATTGAGTGTGGATATTAAAGTCACCCCAAGAAGCTCAATATGATCGGTTATCGGCACGGTTACACCACGAAAAGTACGAGCCGGTTCGAATTGGCTCCTTTTTGCGGAGAAGAGACACGCCTGGGTCTTAGCTGCATTAAACTTGACCAGGTTGGCATCGCCCCATTCGGAGACAGCCTTCAAGGTCAAGTTCAAGCGCCCAACCATGTACTTACGAAGAGACTGGATCTGTGTCCCGCTCGCGCGCTGGACACATATCTCTCAGAAACTGTGCTGTCGTCTGCATACCCAAAGGTACCGGGCATTAGCATTACTATTTATTATTGAATTATATTGTTAAGAATGAATGTAAATATTATTAGCTTTTATATGGGCCTGCGTGCCTGCAATAAATTAATTTTATTTATTTATTTATAGCATGCACGGAGCAGTTTCGATATGCAAAAATGATCATCCATTCACAGACCGACTGTTATTATTTAGCCACGAGCTCCGACTAAGCAAATGATAATGCATCAAATTCATAAACGTCGCTCATATGCACTATAACGTATCTCATCAATAATTTCCTACTCCTATTCATGATGACGAATGCTGCGCCGAAATTGCCTGCGGAATCTGAGCTAGAATAATGAGCAGTTCTATATCGTTAGGCAAGATTCTATACGCAACATCGATCGATTCATAGGATAACTGCACTTTCGTTTGCGTGTGTCTTTTTTGTGGTTGTTATTTTACATTTATTTTTCTTTCATTTATTTATTTAAACTTTATGTGCATTTGTGGTACATGGGCGGACTCAATGTAAAAAGGCATTCTCTACCAGTCAACCTTTGGATTAAAAAGACCACAATGTGTACAAGTAAAATAAATGTCATTATCAAAAGAATATATGTATAAATATATATATATAATAATATAATACATATATATCTTAAAATAATAGACTAATAAATACGGTGCTTCGTAATAATTTTTCTGACTAAGAGTGACAGGCTTTTATGTAGTGGTTTCTCATTTTACGCTTAAAAAAGAATTTAGGCTTTTAAATAAATTAAATATGAAAGATTTATTTTATTTTATATATACTGTGTTTATAATATCCACTCATATCTATGAACAAAAGTTACCCAGTTCTAGGCAGACTCCTTTTAACTATTTGCCATCGACACGCTAAGAAGAACACCATGGAGTTTCTTGCCGGTTCTTCTCCATAGGAAACGACTAATTCGAACCATGCACTAGCTTCTGACGTTTAATAAGTGACCATGTAGGCCTATGTGAAATGAAGCATTTTGATTGACGTGACAAACGCGAGACACTGACGTTACTTAAACCCGGTGTGTTATGTGTATACTATACGCTGCTGATTTATTGCGCAATTTTGTCAGTTTAGATTAATAGGGTTCATCTATACTAATATTATAAAGCTGAAGAGTTTGTTTGTTTGTTTGATTGTTTGTTTGCTTGAACGCGCTAATCTCAGGAACTACGTTTCTGATTTGAAAAATTCTTTCAGTGTTAGATAGCCCATTTATCGAGGAAGGCTATAGGCTATATATCATCACGCTAAGACCAATAGGAGCGGAGCACTAATGAAGAATGTTTCAAAATCGGGGGATTTTTTTCCACACGGACGAAGTCGCGGGCGGAAGCTAGTGTAAGATATTTGAGCTGTAGTAACTTTCAAGGACTTTTGATTGACTATAAGAAAGTGATAGCCCAGTGGTTACGGGTACGACTTGTGAAAAACAGATCGTGGGTTCGAACCCTGTCAGGCACATTACTTTGTGTAATTCGAATCGGTGAAGGTAAACATCGCGAGGAAACTGGCCACGGAATGTCATAGAATAAAAATTAGAAGACATGTGACCTCCACCAACCTGCATTGGGTACGCGTAGTGGATTATGGCCCATTCTCACTCATAGAGAAGAGGCCTGTATCCCATCAGTGGAAACGATATAGACTGGTAATGTTTTGTTATAAGAAAGAAAAAGTATTTATTGTCACACAAACGACATGCATGCAAATAAAATTGAAGGATAGTATAGATATAATTAAATTATGTTAGTAAGGACAAAGATTTTAAGATTAACATTTAACGAAGTAAGAAAAACATAAATGCAGATAGATGCACGTCGTGGCAATGGCAGTAAGGCTCGCACTCAGCATTATGCAACCATGCGGCGCACCCACAGCACAGCGCTGTTTAAGGTGTAAAGTACCCACTTAGGGTCGGAACATGAATTTTTCTTCTTTTCCTTCTTACTGCCACACTATATATTTTTTAGGGTTCCGTAGCCGAATGGCAAAAAACGGAACCCTTATAGTTTCGACATGTCTGTCCGTCTGTCTGTCTGTCCGTCCGTCCGTATGTCAAAGCCATTTTATTCATAAACTATTAAGACTATATATGTGAAACTTGGTAGGTAGATGTATTCTGTGAACCGCTTTCCGATTTTAAGAAAAAAAAAAACATTAAATAATAAAGTCCCACACATGGAACTAAAACTGGAAATATTTTTTTTTTCATGAAACCTATGCATGTGTGGTGTCTATAGACAGATGTATAAAAATGACATAGAGATTTCTAAATACACTTTTAAATAAAGTCAATTGTTTAAAAGATATAAGCTTCCAAAGTGGTAAAATGTCAGTCGCCCTCTAACTTAAAAAAAATGTGTCTGTAAATCTCAATGTAACCTTTCAACCAAAATTAGTTTGAACGAGATCGGGTTAGCAGTTTTTGGGATACAGCATATTTTCTAAAACCGCAAATATAACTTTGTAATTCATACAAACACTATGAAAAACAAAGTTATCTGGCGTAGTTGTAAAAATGTAAATAAGCTAGTTTTAAGAAATATGTAAAGTTTTTTTTTCGTCAAATAAATATACGTATTATATTATAATATTATTAAAGTTACTACGGAACCCTTCATGAGCGAGTCTGACTCGCACTTGACCAATTTTTTATTGATGATTGGCTTGCGTTTGGCATCATCTCACCTGATGGTAAGCGATAATGTGGTTGAAGATGGAGCACAAACATCATCATAAACCAACTTTCTTTTTTAATATTAATCCACACATGTTTGCTAATTTATTACTAGCTTTTGCTAAGTTAACGTTAATGTTGAAAATTATCCGACTACTGGTATTATTAAAGTATCTTATTTCCTAATCTAGAACATAGTATAACCGTGTGATATGTTTTATCCAAACCCACTCAGCCGTGAAGACAGATAGACAAAATTACATTTAACGATAGGTACTACTCGTATAATAGCCACAACGTTCTCACGCCTCTTCTCAATTAGAAGGAATGGGCTCGCCTCAATGCCCAGTCACATGTCTTCGAATTATTGATTCTAGGATATGCGCTTTCCTTCACAGCTTAGAGAGAAACGGTTAACATATAAATTATATAAAGCAATGCGTCGCATTTAAAATATTTGTGCGGATTTAAATTATTGATTAATTATGCATGTGGAAGTCTTTAAGTAGAACTTGATTGGTTATTTTATTATTTATATTCTAATTGTGCCATGATTTCATTCGCGGTGTAACTCGATATTAACTTTTCAGTGTTGGTTATGTAAAACAGTTACAGTGAAAATCCCATTAAAGTCGGTGCAGCCGTTTCAGAGATAAGATAAAAATAAAATGTGTTTTATTATCACAAACATACATTTTAATTTTATCTTTATGCATATAGATATACACTAGTGTTAAAAAGTTACATGAGGAAAAGTTAAATAAAGAAAATACAAAATTGCCTAATCTAATACCGAAATCTTTACTTAATGTGTTTAGGGTAAGGTTCATAGTTAATTAGCAGCAGCAACCACCCTGACGCTGCCCACCACCCAGCATCAAACAGTCACTACTGCCATTTAGTTTTTAATTCAAAAGACTAGAAGCCAATTTATGTTTTAAATAAGTGTAGGTACGCGTCTTATCATCCTCTTTGCTAAAACATTGCAATATGGTCCCCTGATTCGCCACTAGGTCAATTTTCTATGTCCGGCTATTCAAGCGGTCATTGTGAGGTCAACGCTACTATTGAATTGGACGTTTACGGGTCGTTACCTATCATGTTTAATCTCACCAAAGAGATATATGTATACTCATTGGTATAATTATGTTTTTCTAGCACAAAATTAAACTCTGGTTGTACAGATATATATTTTATAGCGCAAGATTATCTCTGGCTGTATAGATTTATTTATTTTGTAGATTCTTCCCGCAACTTCGTTCGCGTGCGAGGATTTTCCTACGTAGATCTCGACCACTTGAGAATTCTGCGATAAAAAGTGGCCAATATGTTATTCCAGGATGTCAACTATCTACTGACCAACTTTCTTTTCGCGTGAAAGAGTAATAATCATCCATACATCTATATGTACATCTATCCTGACAAACTTTCGCATTTTTAGGGTTCCGTAGCCAAATAGCAAAAAACGGAACCCTTATAGTTTCGACATGTCTGTCCGTCTGTCTGTCTGTCCGTCCGTCCGTATGTCACAGCCATTTTATTCCGAAACTATTAAGACTACACATGTAAAACTTGGTAGATAGATGTATTCTGTGAACCGCTTTCCGATTTTAAGAGAACATTTAAAAAATATTTAAAATAAAGGGGGCTCCCCATACATGGAACTGAAACTGAAAATATTTTTTTTCATGAAACCTATACATGTGTAATAACATTAAGGTTTCTAAAATGACTTTTTCATAAAGTTAATCGTTTAAAAGATATACGCTTCCAAAGTGGTAAAATGTGTGTCCCGCCCCCTCTAACTTCAATAATAATGAAGTCAAAAATCTAAAAAAACCATTATGTTGTAGATCTTAATGTAACCTTTCAACCAAAATTAGTTTGAACGAGATCGAGTCGGCAGTTTTTGAGATACAGTATATTTTCTAAAACCGCAAATATAATTTTGTAATTCATACAAATACTATGAAAAACAAAGTTATTTGGCGTAGTTGTAAAAATTGTAAGTAAGCTAGTTTTAAGAAATTTTAAAAGTTTTTTGTTTTTTTTTTTTTTAATTAAATATATTAAGTATATTATATTTGTTATAGTTACCACGGAACCCTTCATGGGCGAGTCCGACTCGCACTTGGCCAATTTTTAATATTAGTAAGAAGTAAGACAAGCTTTCTCAATGACTTTGTCCGCGTAGAATGTTGTGTTATGTTGCACCATTTAGAAATCTGCAGTTTTTACAGAGAAATAACAATTTTTTTTTTTTTTTTTTTTTTTTTTTTTTTTTTTTTTTTTTTTTTTTTTTAGGTAGGGCCACTTGTAGATCAGCACACTAAGGCTGTGAGTCTACTTAACCGGACTTTCCTGTGGTGACCTCTAATAAATTAAAGGCCCCCAGCCAGGGCTTACAAACTAAAATATACTTAAAAACTAATGACCGCACGCTAAGGGCACTCCCTGTGGAGTACGGGCCTCGGCATAGCGGGGTCATTTTGGGAGGGCAGCAAAGGGACAGGCTGGGTCATATTATTTACGGGAGTATTTATTGCTACTGGCTCAGCATCGCGGGCTGGCTCGTTTGGCAAAGGTCGGGGAGGATTTTCATTACAGGTACGCGGACGTCGCGATGGGCCTCGTCGGCGAGGCCGGAATAAGGAACGCGTTCTGTATCTGTGTCTTCTAAGAGTGCTGGTTTCCCAACTGCTCCTAGGATGTTACGCGGGCGACGAACCCGAGAAATCTTGGAGGGTCTGTATCGGGCGGCCGATACGATCAGGGGGTTAGTGTGGGTCTCAGCAGAGGTGAAGTAACGCACTGACATGCGTTTCAACACTTGCTTTATGGTCGGGAGTTTGAGGTCTACGTGGAGATCCTCGTTCCTACAGAACCAGGGCGCGCCCGTGGCCTTTCGGAGAAAACGGTTCTGAATGACTTGCATCCTATGGATCTGATTGGGACTGGCATGAGCAAACACCGGACAGGCATACGTCATGATAGGACGTATGCATGTCGTGTATATTCGGATTTTACATTTAAGGGAGAGCTTGCTGTGTTTATTCAGCAGGGCGTGGAGCCTACCGAGAGCGAAAGCGGCTCGCGAGCGAACCGACTTTATGTGCTCACTGAAATTCAGGAACTGGTCGAGGATCACACCTAAGTATTTGGCTCGCTTCTCCCAAGGGATTGGCTTGCCGAACATAGTGATCGGGCGTGGGGGGGTGAACTTTTTATGCTGGCGAGCCCTGCGAAACAGGACTGCTTGACTTTTGTCGGGATTTACCTCAATCCTCCATTTCCTAAACCAATCGCCTAGTGCGTTGGCTGAGGTCTGGAGGGTATGAGCGATGCTAACGGGATTATGTCCCGAGTAGTAGATGGCCGTGTCGTCGGCAAACAGGGATAACTCTACTGGGGGCTTTTTGGGGATGTCGCTAGTGAATAGCGTGAAGAGTGGGGGGGAGAGCACGGCGCCCTGAGGGACGCCGGCTCTGATAGGGCGGGGAGTGGAAAGCGCTCCTTCGATACGATATCTGAAGGAGCGGTTCGACAGGAAGTCTCGAATGATGAGCACGAGACGGTCCGGCACACCTAGTTGGTAAAGCTTGTAAATTAAGCCATTGTGCCAGACTTTGTCGAAAGCCTTCGCTATATCAAAGAATAGGGCCCCCGTCACCAGACCGCGTTGAAAGCGGCCGCTAATGTGCTCTACGATGCGGTGGGCTTGGTGGACACTGGAATGATGGGCTCTAAAGCCAAACTGTTCGTTAGGGATTAGGCTCTTGGCCTCGACAAAGTCCTTGAGCCGATTAAGAATAATCCGCTCGTAGACCTTGCCGAGGGCGCTGAGCAGACTAATGGGTCTATAGCTAGTCGGGAGGTTCTTGGGCTTTTTGGGTTTTGGGATACCTATCACTATAGCCTCTTTCCAAGCTTGTGGAAACAAGTTGTTGGACAAGGCGCCATTGAAGATGGCAGTCAGTAGGACTATTATCGTACGTGGGAGGAGTTTAAGTGCCCTAGTGGTCAGTCTGTCAGTCCCGGGAGCTTTCCTAGGTTTGAGTTTCTTGATGATCTCCTCCACCTCGTCCTCCGTGACGGGGGGGAGGGGAGCATCAGGGTCCTCGACAGGGGGTAGGGCAGATCTACGTTCGACCTCAGCATCCACGTGGGCAAGGTGGGCTGGGTCGACTGGTTGGGAGCTGGGAGAGCACTGTGCCTCCAGGCTGTCGGCTAGGCATTCGGCTTTGTCTTCGTCGTCGAAGGCAATGCTTTTGTCCGGGCGGATAAGGGGAGGCATTGAGGCAACCTCAGTGGCGCGCATATTCCGCTGAAGTTGCCAGAAGGCATGGTGGGTGGGTTCCAGTTCGCTCAGGGTCTTGTCCCAGCCGGCTTCACGCCACTCTCTGATGCTGTTACTTACTTTGCGCTGTAAGTACCGCATGAAAGTTTTGTTATTCTGGCAGGGGAAAGATCTGTAGGCACGGACTGCTGCGTTCTTCTCAGTCAGCAGGGCCCGTACATCGTCCGGGAGTTTCCGGCGCCAGTGCTCTGACACCGGAATCTCCTTTGAACAGTCGTTCAAGACAGATTGTACGTGCTCCGTGAGTGAGTCGATCGCAGCCGTCGTGTCGGCGGCGGACTGGATGTGGTCGGGGATCTTGTCCAGGTGAGGAGACGTGTTGGATTTCAGCAATTCGCCTACTTTCCTCCAGTCAGTGATCACCTGTGTGGGAGGGGGGCGGTTAGGGTCATAGGGACCCGATCTCGGAGTTAACTCCAAGATCACCGGTCTATGGTCAGAGTCAAGTTCGTCTACCGTCTCTAAAGAGTGCAAACGTAAGTTCACATTCTTCAGGAGGGCAATGTCGAGTACGTCGGGCAAGTGGGATGGCTCGAACGGATAATGAGTAGGCCGCATAGGACCTATGATATCTATGTGGAGAGGTGTGCAAAGGTCGTATAGTACCTTCCCACGGGGGTTGGTAATACGACTACACCATGCGGGATGTTTGGCATTGAGATCCCCCGCTATAAGGACGGAGTCACTCATGTCAAGAAGGGCTGTAAGGTCGCTTCGTAGTGAGGCGTTTATCGAAGAATTTGAATCTACGTCGCTGTGCGGTGGGAGATACGCGGATACTATTGTGATAGAGGGATGGCCCGTCATGCCTAGCCGGCAAACGGATACCTCTAAGTGGGCAAGGGGCGGCGGATCCATAGGGATGCAGTGCAGGGAGTTCCTATAATATATTAGAGTGCCACCTCTGTGGCATCTAGTCCTATCGTTCCTAACTAGCCGGTAGTTGGCTACCTTGGGATCCCTAAGGTGGGGTTTGAGGAAGGTCTCTTGGACCAGAAGGATGTCGAGACTATGATCGCGAAGGAAAGTCGCGATCTCGTCCCGTTGATTAGTGATGCCATTGGCATTGAAGTAACCTAGCTTTAGGGATCGGGGCTTTAGTCTCTTACTAGCCGTGTTATACATTATGGCTGTTTAAAAAGGTTATCAAAATGACTTTTGACATCGGGATACTGATGGTATACCCGAATCAGGGAGTTGATGCTAGTGCAGGCCACGACCTCCTTTGCCATTTGGATGGCGCGGGGGGACTGGAAGAAACTGAAGGTATTTCCAAGGATGAGGAACGCATCGAGTTCCGGCTCTACCGAGCGAGGGAGTGACTGGGGAGGAGGTGGGGGCTGAGAAGCCACAACAACCGGAGCGGAGGGCATGATGGGTTGATCCATCAGCCCAGGGACTTTCGGCCTTAGTGCCGGGAAGTTTTGGGCGTGATTCGCCGCCGTCCAAGGAGTTGGACGCTGGGGACTGAGGGTCTGGGGGAGCTCAGACGAGAGTGTAGGACACTCTCGTCCCTGGCGTGCGCTAGCGCGCGTTGCCAGTTTAGGGGCGGAGGTTTTCGGGGCTTTCGGACAGCCTCGGTAGTTGGCGGGGTGGCCGGATTGCCCGCACAGCACGCAGCTGGGCGGGTCTGGGCACTGGGACCTATCTTTTGGGCGACTGCACTCCGCGGTGCCGTGATCGCCCAGGCACTTTACGCACCGGGGTTTGCCGAAGCAATTCCGTTGCGCGTGCCCATACAACTGGCAACGGTGGCATTGGCCTACCGTGCCACTCTTGTGTGGCTTCTCAATTAGGATTCCTGAAAGACTGCATACAGTCTTCAGCGCAAAGATGGGGTGGGGACCTTCGGAGACGGGGTGGCAGATGACGAGGACGTTGTTAGACGCCCTGCCACCTCTGCCGTGCATACGGTGCACCTCAATCACCGGGATGTTCTGTGACTCTAAGTCGCAGACGATCTCGGTGGTGGGGATCTCACTGGGGATCCGGCAGAGGACCACCCGAACGGGCTTGCTCTCGTGGAGCGTATAAGTGTGGTGGGGGATATTTCGAGCCTTGAGTAGCTTCGAAAGCGCGCGGTGGTCGTTAGCTGTCGCTAACCCTACTTTTATGCCGTTCTGAACGGCGCGGGCATTCGTGTAGGCGATGCGTTGCTCGCCACACGCTTTGGACACGTTTGTCCAAGCCCCCTTGTCATGGATGAAGATGGGTGGGGGAGGGATGGTCTTGCGCACTGAGGCGCTGACGACTGGGGTTTGGGTAGGGCTGGGCCTAGTGGCCGAGGAAGAGGAGGGCTGGCTCTGCACTAAGCGTGCTGGCTCGGGAGGGGAGAGTTTCTTGGCCTTAGGGGCCTGAGTGGAGGACGAGGCCTGCGACCTCTTCTTCCTCTTTCCCTCGACGAGGATAAACTCGTCGGAGGAAGAGGTTTGGTCGGAGGAGTGCTCGGACTCCGCTCGCTCCGAGCGCTCAGAGTGTATGCTCTCTGCGCGCTCCGAGCGCTCGCCTTCCGAGCCCTCTTTTTCTTGTTCCTCCTCCTCAGAGTCCATTTCGACGTCTGGGGGGGAGGGGGACCTATCTGCGTTGGGCGCGGGGGTGGGACCTAAATCTGGCTGTGGGGCGGGAAACACCGCGGGGGGTAAGGAGTCAATCTCCTCCTCATATTTCCTTTGTAGGGCGGGGTTTTCAAATAGGATCTTTCCTAATATATCGGTTGTTCTATTTAACCGAACCGTTAGGGAATCTACTTTGGACACGAGATCCTCAATCCTGTCCTCCATATTGGAGGCGACAGAGGTGGGCATCCTAATCTCCTAACCCTAACATAAGCGCCTCGAGGAGACACGTCAAACGTGAGCTCCCCGAGCAGACGGTCCCCAAAGAGCCCTGCCCCGGAGTTTCTCCTAACACTTCGCTACCGAGAAGAGAAACCCAGACAAACTCGGTAGCTGTGTTGCCGTCTGATGTGGCCTGAGGGGCCCTATTTGCCTAACCCTCCGGGCGGGAATGACCCGGAGGTGAGTTCGCTCCCTGCGGGGATAGCAGGGAGGTGTGTGCCTAATGGTGTGCCCTAAGCTTGTAATCCGGTCGCCAATCTCAATGTGCGTACCGGGCCCTATTGGGTCTAGTGCGAAGGGGTAGATACACCCAACCGACACTAGGTGTGTATGCTGTGAAGAGAACTCAGTAACTAGGTTTGACTAGGAGATCCCCCAAGGCCAAAACCTAGCACTCGACTCCAATTGACTGCTTCACCCTGAAGGGGATCAGCGGGTGCGTCGGGTCAGCACCCCCTTGGTATTGTTGACACCGTGAGGTTTCCAACCAAGGACCACGAAACTGTGGTTTTACCCTGAAGGGGCCAAATCAAATTGTTTTGACAATCTCTGTTAGAGAAGCACGATATCCTTCACCGCCTCGAAAAAGGCGGATCCGGACCAGGCGTCGTAGTCGGCGACTACGAGTGACGTCACGGCGGGCGTGACGAACGGAGCGATGACTCAGGCACGGAACGATCGAGAGCGCGGAGCGGCACGACTGTCGCGGGCGAGCGTCGGAGCAGAATGAGAGAAATAACAAAAAACTAACAAGCATTTTATAATGAAATTTGTATTCTGATATGAAATGCCTATTTTGAGCTTCAAATTATATTCTATCTATCCGTGAAAACTACATGAAAATTGGTTCAGTGATTTAGGGGATGTGCGCTAGTGAATTAACCAACAGAAACACAGATGTTATTCATATGTAAGTGACAACACGTTTGGCGCAATTGAATTGAATACATTTATTTCAGACTACAAAATTGTCCATATTATAATGTTAGAAACAAAGGTCTAATTGTCTATTCGCATACCAGTAAAATAAAATAAAATCTAATAAAAAAATCCAAATAATGTCAAAAAAATAAAATAACAATAACATGTATAGTCCGATAAACAAAAATAATAAATAATAAAAAAACATTGCGTCATCTCTTCACGTGATGCTGAAGAATCCCTTAACACTGCAGACTCTGGCCTTTATGATATCATCATCAGAACTACATTGGCGCTCCCCCGGATCCTACACATCAGAGATGCTGCTTTTTTACGCATTATGGCATAAAAATCGTCAACTCTTGCGTCAACAAACATGCCTGAAGCGCTACAGAAACGTGGGAGCCTCACCATAATTCTGAAAGCATTGTTATATTGTACTCGAAGAGCGTTGTAGGCTCGTTGCGTGTAGCTGGCCCATAAAGCACTGGTGTAAAAGCTTTGGCAGTAGGCCCTGAACAGTGTCACTTCTACGTCTACTGTACACCTTGCAAATCTATGCACCAACATATTAGCACGAACCGAGAACGCCCTTCGCTCCCGCTCGATATCTGTATCATCTTTAAGGGTCTCAGTTATAACTGTGTCCTAAGTACTTACATCAAAGCAATCCTTGAGCGATTTTTTAGGTAATAATTATGTTATCTAATATGATAAACATACATATTTATAAATCACTGATTTGGGTTGAAGATCTATACGCTATCTACTACTTGTCTTTAAATATAGACACTAGTTTCTGAAGTTTTATCTGTGATACAATACCTAAGTATCTGGTTATAGTAGCTCAAATCTACGTTTGAGATGTACATCTATGTACGTAAGATGCACACAGAGCTATATTTAATTTTTTTTTTCTCTAGTGGGAAAATCAACGAATGACTTCTCACGCACTGGGTGAAGCGGAAGAGAGTGTCAGACTTCTACTGACTAAAAACCCATCCTGTTACTTAAGCTGCCCTTGCGTTCCACAGTATCTCGGTAGAACACTCCCGCAAGTTCGGACATAGAGCTACTTGAGGTTTTCACGAAATCTCATAGCTCATAATAGATATGTATCTTCAAAACTAGAAAAAAACCTAACACGTGTTTTCCGGGTCATTGTAGTAAATCAGACGAATAATTAAATTAATAATTTTTTATTCTGCCTAATCTTCGTCTTCTTAATGGCAGTATAGTAATTAACAATCACGAGATTCTTAACGAAAAAATCTTGGATTTATCTTAAAAACAACCACTTTACATATATCTTTGGTGGACGTTTACATAAATTTTAAATGTTTCCGGTCCTCAAAAAAGTGGTATGAACTCATCACATCAGCTGTTGGTCTTGTTATGTCAGTTATTGATAGACAAAGGAAGGATTTTTTTTAAATATTATAGTGGTTTCATTTGTATGAGAGTGATTGCATCATCTTGTGTAGGCCGTGGTATTTTTACGACTGCGGCGAAACCGGAAAGAGAGTTTCCCTGTAACTGCTATTATACCTATGAAAAGATTTTGATAAATGATACGTCATAAGAATTGTCATGACGTCGACAAGCGTCATTAAGTATATTAAAAGTAAAGAAAACATCTGGAAATGAAACGTTATAAGAGGAGAATAAGTAATTATCTATATGTTTTTATAAATACAGTCGGGTTTTTATTTGTTTTTGTTTTTACCTGTACTTCTGCCGTATAGCTAATCCGTCGAACCCTAGAATATGACGAATCCACGAATCAGTCGAATAGAGAATCTGCCGAACTAACTAATCTGTCCAATCCAAGAATCTGTCCAGTACCGAACAAAGGTTTTAAAATAACCTTTTTTAATTTAAAAATAAAAGTTATTCTTGCCAGTAACCGCTGTCTAAGATCATGCCCTATTGCAATATTATTCTTTTTTGTCCTCGGGGCCACGGTAACTCGTTCGAACATTCCTACAACATTGCGATATCGTCCTGGAAATGGACTAGCACCAGTGTACTGCACTCGTCACAGTTTTGGCTTGAAATGATAGAACCGTAAGCGTGGAAAATAAGCCTGAGTGTGATACCTACACTTCGTAATACAATCTATTTTTATAATATTTAAGCATTTGCTGCGCAAAAATATGAGCTAAAAATAACCAATCTTAATTATAGACTCTTTAATTTAAAAAATGCCATACGTGAAGGTCGCTTACATCTCAGAGACGCAACTTAATATATACATATACATTAATAGATGCAATGTTTAGGTATTCAATGCAACACAACAAAAGAAATATACAATGCTAGTAAATAAATAAATACTATTTAATTATCTTTCGTCATCCCATCTTTCCAATTTATCATATTAGTGTTGGCGCTGCTACTGCGGAAAACCTCAAATGGCACAAAATAGTAACCTCACTAGCAACTATGTATATTTTCGAACCGTTTGAGGACAGTGGAGCCCTTGTGTTCACAGCCTTTCCAAAGAAATATCGCTTGTTCACACTTCCCGTGACCTGGTTGGCTATTACTTTGGCCAATGGCTAAGCATTGTCGTACAACGTAGCTATGCCACCAGTCTCTTGAGCACATTTCAAGCCGACATGACAGCGCAGCGCCTAGAACGAGTTTTTATAATTTATTTTAGTTTAGTTTTGTTAATCTTGTAAATATTTTTCATATTATTTTTAATAATTATTCAGTTATTTACACTCGTGTATACAGTTTAATATTTGGATGTGTTCATTTCTGTTCAATACAAATATTGACTGCACGATAAATATGAAAAACTCTTACTGCCTCCAGTTTTTTTTTTCTGTTTACAAACCGAACGACAATAAAGCAAACTGGACACAGGTGTTTTTCCTAGAACCCGCCACATGTTGGCAAACGTAATTCTATGGATATGGAAATAAGGTGGATCAATGGATCACTCAGTACCGTAACAAAAGAGGCGAGCAGCCGAATATCGGCCTTCACAAACAGGTAAGTACACAGGGAATGCAAATTAAACAAGACATTATTGCCATGTAGTTTTAAGTTGACAACTTTATTATTTCAGAAACAAAATATTTTCAAACGTAACAGAGTTGGCAGCATTTGTTTAGTTTAAAGAGGAAATTAGAAAAAACATCGTTTTGACGGAGTAAGTAGATACAGTTTTGGGCAGATTAAAAAAACTACGTACTTCGAGTTTCATAATATTATACCGCTGTATTGATAGTATGACATACTATCAATACAGGTATCTGAATGAATAAATCAACAAATAAAGAATCTTGAATGTTTAATGTTATCGAATGGTCTCAAAGAGATCACTTTTGATTTTAATTACGATATTATGAGATTCATAGATATGCAATCCTAAATAAGTCGGGTGGAAAGATAGAAAATGACAATGCAAAACATTGTCTTGACCAATTTTCTCACTTCATTTAGAAAGGGTGATGGTTAAAATAATAGCAGCCGTATGTTATAATCTTCAAAGTTCAGAATCGCTTGCCGTTCTCGGTTGGATAGGGGCGACTATCTTACATATCAGGATTTCTGTTTGCCGTGAAAATCTTAGTAAGTTATTATTATTATTTTATTGATAATTGGCTCGCGTTTGACCACCATCTCACCTGATGATAAGTGACGATGTGGTCGAAGATGGAGCAAACTTACCTAAAAGTAACCTATTCACTCTTGACTTAAAGATCCCTAGGTTATAGCTATCGGGAAACACAGACTCCGGCAGGGAATTCCACTCAGCCGTACGCACAATGAAGGTATTCCTAAAATGTTTAGTGCGTATAGGTGGGATGTCCACCATGTAACGATGGCGCATCGCCTTCTGTCTTGTAGTCCGATGATGGAACGGGCTTGGCGGAATTAGATTGTGTAATTCCATCGCACACTCCCCGAAATGTAACCGATAGAAAACCGATAAACTAGCAACTCGTCGTCGATGTTTAAGGCTCCGGAGCTTTGATTCGACCAGTGTATCGTTGCCAATGAGTCTTTTGGCCCGTTTCTGAATAGATAAGTGCATCCAGCTGGTACTTGGCAGATCCATCCCAAAGATGAGAGCAGTACTCCATACACGACCGAACCTGAGCTTGATACAGATTGAGCAGCTGTTCGGGTGTGAAGTCCCAGCTGAAATTTATAGAATGTATATATATCTTGTTGAATTTAGGCAGAGACCAGCACATGTGACACCAGTCTTACCAAGGAGTATTGGGACGGCGGACGTCTCCAAGTCTACCATCCTTGGACTTATAAGTCAATGTAAAGACAAAAAATGTAGTTCTCGATGCCAAGACTAGCTTTGCTGGGGCCAACTGGTGGTATAAGCCCTCATATGAAATTACGACAAAACACGAATGAACGGCACTATACCCTGACCCTCTGATTGGTTTCTGAAGACAAGTTATTTATTTTTTTCTCATGAGCTCGCTCTTGACCTCGATTATGCCTGCCAATATACGATAGATGAGGTTTACGATGAAACGAGCGAGCGCAGAAGATGCGTCTTTACTTTTGCTTTAAAGGCAGGCGGGTCATATGTGGTAGAACAGAAGCGGGACAGAGTTCCACACCTTGGTTGTGTGCACAATAAATGTGGATAATAAGATAAGATATGAGTACCTATAATAGCAGATGTAGTTGAAAAAGTGCACACACACAATGAGATGACTATTCAATATATTATTACTAAGACACACTAACGTCTTTGTTTTTGTTCCGTATCAGTACGTAATCATTGAGAATGCAAGAATAAATATCAGTTGTCCAGTAATAAATTCTATTATTGGTTCTGTTGTATGAGATGACAATCGGCCATTTGTTTAAATGGCTTTTAAAGACTATTGCACTATTATACCTATGGGCATTAGATGTTTTGATGTTAGTTTTATTTGTATTGTACTTATTGTTTTTAGTCGACTAGCTAACAGACTAATAGAACTTTTTATTTATTATTGACAGGCTCGGGTTTGACCACCATCTCACCTGATGGTAAGAGATAATGTGGTCGAGTATAAAGCACGCTTGCCTAGAAATAACCTTTGCACTTCTTATCGGGAAATATAAAACCGGCAGATAAATTATTATTCATAATCTTGTTGTCTGTGGATATAACAAACTAAACAAAAACAAAATTATGACGCACACAAAGTGTACCCAGTAAAAAATCAACAGTCTAGCAACTTTTATTTTAATAGGAAAAAAACATTGCCCGACTAAGAATTCGTTCTGTACCGTGGCTGGCTTCAAACATTTCAATTCAATTGCACATACACCCAGACTTGTATCAACTATATGTTCCATTAAGAATTTGTTCCGGTGGGAGACCCGAACCCGTGATACGCAGCGCAACAGCCAATTGCTCAACCACTGCACCTATGTACCTTGACATCAAATAAAAACGTAAGTTATTTATATGTAGTGTAAGCGTTCTTTTTTTGAGGACTAGCTTCTGTCCGCGACTTCGTTCGAATGGGAGGGTTTTCCGTGATCCCGTGGGCATTTTGGGATAATAGGAGACTATGTCGCACCTTTAAAGTAAAACCGTTACAAAACGAAAATTTTCACGAATTGAGTTATTTGTACCATCAATCTAAAATATACGTAAACTGCAGGTTAAACTTGTAATTATTCCAAAATATCGTCTTTTTCGCCATCTAGCGTTAAATCATATCGTTACCAAACAAAATATAAATCTAAAAAATATTTATTGTAAGTAAATAAAGAAAAACTATTCTAAAGCACACAGTAAACAGATATCTATCATATAAACTCATAAGAAATCATAAAGTACTTGTACTTAGACTTACCTAGACTAAATTAAGATACTGAACTGTTTCAAATATTGGCTCTCCTGTAAAATTTGATAATTTCGTATAGTCACAGTTTTACTTTAAAGGTGCGATGTGTTTTTCCAAAATTTCAGCTATCTATATACAAAATTTAAATCAGATCCGTGCAGTAATTTTTGCTTGAAAATTAACAAACAACCAGCCATTCTCACAAACTTTCGCATTTATAATATTAGTAGCACAATTGTACGGATTCTCTCCAAGCTCTCACAATTCCACTGGTTCAGAGGTCTACCACTGAACCGACTTTAATAAATAAGATCGTATCTATATGTGCCGTCAGAGTCTATAGAGAGTTGGATCATAGTCTCAAGATATTCAACGTTGAAGTAGCTAGACATAATTATTTCGTTTTACGATTTTGATTAAAGAATCTACACAGCCTTTGTTCTTTCAAGAACACTGGATAAAACAAAATATTCTTAAGTGTCATGTTTCCTTATTCTACAAATTCGTATTTCAATTTGCTGGGTATTTTCGACTTTAAGAAAACTAGTTTCTGACCGTGACTTTGCTCGCGTCATAAGATTATTTCAGCGAAAAAAGTAGCTTATGTCACTCTTTATGCCATAAACTATCTCTACACAAAAAATCATAATTATTCGTTCTCCCATTTTGATGTGAAGGAAGGAAAACAAAAACACATTTTTTGTCACTTTTTATCGGTATGGATTACTCAAATCACGGAAGGCCACCGGTGGCCACAAAGCGGTACATTTTGTGACGTTTCACATTATACGCTAAAAATGGGACCAATGTCAAAAGCTCAAAACAAACAAAATCACGACTGCACTAAAAAGCAAAAAATAATAATATCTAATTTCGTTTATAGTATGGTGAGGTACATACTGCTAGATAAGTCATATACTGGTAGATAGGTATAAGTACTTAATTATATAGATATAGACCTCTTAGGAACACAAATTCTCTCTCTTAAAGGCATAATGGCATTGACGTGGCGAGACTACACTTTTTATAATAACCTCTTTTAGACTTGATTTTTAGCAAATGTATAGGTACTAATTACTTATTACAAAGCGGAAAAGTTTGTTTCTTTGTTTGATTGAACGCGGAAATCTTCGTAAGCCCAGGATGAATTTGGATGAAATTTGATAAGGGAGTAGCTTCATGCTTGCGGTAAGTTATAGGAGAATTTTACCCGACTGCAAAAAAGTAGAGTTATGTTTTTATCGATAAAGTCGTACGAGCGACTAGCTAGTCCCAAAATACGTTGATATCAATAAGCTAAACTAATATAATTTTGTCTTGATGCTGCTACGGAAATTGAATCCGCATTGTGTATTTGAAGTATACACTTCGGGTTTGCACTATTTGTCGTTTAGAAACCACACAGCTAGACTACTTTGTATTTTAAAGCTTTTGTTAAACTTTAAAACAAATAATTGGTTTGCTCGACCGATTGAAAAATAATTTTTGCTTACTTATATGTATATTGCTTTCACATACAGATCATTAAAGCTTCTATTCATTAGCGTGTCGATGGAAAATGGCTAGATGGAGTCTGCCCAGAACTGGACAACAAATTTGGCAATGTTGGAAGCTTCCATCAAGACAGGACATGCAGGACAGGAAATTATATGCACCATGGTTTGTGGAGCACTACCACATTTATACTCCAGGATAGAGTCATCAAAAACCATCAAATTATAGAGGGAAACAAAAACTTCGTGATGTTACATCACCAATTTAGAGACTAGTGATATCCACCAACCCGGAATATTACGGGGTCATAAGAACACAAATTTTGTTAATATTTGTGTACAAACCATTTAAAAATACCCAAAAAATACCAATATGTAATTAGACAGGGTTTACTTAATTGTGAGTGCCGAGGTTGCGCGAATATTCTAAATTATACCGCAGCCCTAGAACGCAACGGCAATTGAAGGAACAGAGCGAGCTTATAGCTACTTAGTAATCTGTGCTTATAGTCAGTAGACTGCGACTGTCAGTAGCCTGACTAGAGTTGTAAAAAAACGGTTTTTTTTCTGTAATGAAAAAAAACGTTTAAAAAAAACATGAAAAGAAACAGTTTTTTTTTCTGGAGTAGGTTTTTTTTTTCATGAGTAGGAAAATATAAATATGGTAAGGCGGTTGTCGTATGTGAGTTGATATTATTATTTTTTTTGTTTAATAATAAAATACCATTTGTTTTTTGTTAAATAATACATGTCTTAACATAATTGGCAACACCAAGTGTAAACTACATTTACGGACGGGGATTTCCCTAATCCTCGTTTGGTTTATGTTTTGGTTGATTTGCGTGCAGACTGCAGAAACATTTTGTACGTACAGCGACATTCATACTAAGAAACATAATAGACTGACAAATGACAGGGCTAGGAAAATAGTGTACATTGTGCAATCAGTACAATCATCAACAATAATTAACACAAGCAGAATGTAATAGAGTCCCTGATAGTATAGTCGTTGATTCAGAATCAGATGAAACAAATACAGACACAGAACATTATTCCGAAGCTGATAAAACAAGCGTAGCCGTAGCTACTGATACTGACACAGATGATTGTAACACATTAAGTATTTTTTAAGTTCATAATAATAGTTACCCATTGATTTAAACATTATTTGACTTGAATAAAAACAAAACAATCAAGTTTAGTGTCTTATTCCACTTTAATTATAGAGTTTCACTTTTTTTGAAAAAAAAAAACCAAATGTAGAAAAAAAACAAAGGTGCCAAGATTTTTTTCATGTTTTTTTTTTCAAGATTGTGAAAAAGAACATTTTGTTTTTTTTTTTCAATTTACATCTCTAAGCCTGACACTCCTTTCCGCTCCAACCAGAGCGGAAGGAGGAATTTGATGATTTATCTATCAAATGAATTCTGAAAAGATCGAAAAAGGATATTAATCTCTCTTAAATATTAAAAAATAAAAACGGGAGGACGTCGTGGCTACAAAACAACAGCCACACAGGTCGATCTTCGAGGTAAGCAACGCTTGATGAGGTCGGTTTCCGGAGGAATGACCAGCATAACATATTGAGAGGCCCGCATGCCTCGGAAAGCATAAAAACTGTTCGTCCCGATTGGCATTTTTACACCTTCGATAGTCGTTAGTTACGGGCTGGGGAAGCCAGAAAATCTGATACTGGTCTCGCCACAGTATCGTGTTACCCAGTTTCTGGGTTGTGGAGGTCAAATAGGCAGTTGCTCCATGTAAAACACTAGTACTCAATTCCATTGGGTTAGACCGAAAGCCGACTCCAACATAGTTCTTAAAAGTCTAAACAGATATTGATTAAAAAAGAAATAACACATTAAAATGTATTGACATAGGTATTAGGTATCTCTTTAGACCTACAGACAAATTAATTTAATAAAGAAAGTAAAATATACCTTCGTTCCTTCGGTGTGCTTTATTTTGGTCAATACAATTAATTACGGAACAATCTACACGATAAAAAGCTATTAATTCGATAAATCACCAATTAATTTTAAGCGGTTGATAACACCACAAGCCGTGAATTTCAAGTGAATGTTTATTCTGACGAGTTTATGTTGTGATGAACTCAATTGACCAATAACACGCCAAGATGCGGTCATGTTGTATTGAATGGACTAGTCCCAATTATAAATTAATTATAAATTGGAAATGGGTTGTGGCATTTATTGGATGGTTTGTATATGGCTTGGACGAAATCGGTACGAGATCAATCGGGTTAGTACAAACAATTAGATTACACCTGCTTTCTAGTTTTCTTTGAAACTATGCTACATATAAAACAAATATCTAAGCGCTGTTTAATTAGTGGTGAAACGAGCATTGAAATTCATCTAAGATTTATTTATTTATTTATTTATCACAAACACAACTATCATTACAGGCAATAATCCTAATGCGGTAGCGTGGTCTTTAGTTACATTATAAATTACAATTAAAGCTACTAGTTATATATTAGCATAACATAATACAAACAATGTTACCTTTGTGAATTCATTCAGAGAGCAATTAAATAAATCTATCCTATCAGCAGTGTCATTCAGTGTATGCAAGGCTCGCGTCAGGGGCGCTTTACTGAGCAGGTTGGTTCGCGCGCGCGGCACTGCTAACAACCGTGGCCGTCGGCGTCGCAATGCGTACTTATCAGGCACATTCAGACATATCTCCTTTAAAACACCAGCATTAAACATTTTACCGCACAACAGCTTAAAAATATACGTGGTAAAAGCCAGGTCCCTTCTAGTCTCCAGTTTGTTGTACCCAACCATGCCGATTACGAACAAGGTTGGGAACATCAACGGATAGAAGGGGTAGACCCCGTAAAGTTTCATGTACAAATACCTGGTAAATTTGTTCTGTATGCGTTCCAACATAAGACTATATTTAATCTCATGTGGAGCCCATATGACAGCATTACACTCAAGTTGAGTTCTTATCAGAGCATTATACAATGCTGTTACCGCTGTAATGTTTGTAAAACCCGATGCCCGACGGAGTATGAAACCCAGGCTTCTATATGCTTTTTTACAAACATTTATAATATGTTCACGAAATGTTAACTCGGTGTTCAGGCGCACCCCCAGGTCGCGTACCTTTTCTACCCGCTCAATTGGCGTGTCATCTAACGCATACCCGTGATGATGTGGCACTCTCATTCTGCTAAAGGTTATAACCGAGCATTTTTTAACATTAAATTGCAGTTTATTCTTCCTGCTCCACTCTGCCACACTATCTATATCACTCTGCAACTGTGCACAGTCACTCAAATCTTTAATTGCCATAAGCAACTTAAGATCATCCGCGAATAATAGACAAGTGGCAACCCTGACAACCTCAGGCAAGTCATTTATCATAATAATAAAGTTCAAGGGACCCAGATTGCTTCCCTGACTTACTCCTGACCTCGTGTAATAAGGCTCGGATTTATAACCAGCATATTCTACAAACTGCCGTCGATCTCTCAAGTAGCTAGCAAAGAACTGCAGTAATTTGGGAGTACAGCCGACTGCTGCCAGCTTCTCTAATAATATGTCGTTATCCACCAAATCGAAAGCTTTTTTAAAGTCAAAATAGGCTATAATACTTTCATTTGGCGTACGGCTAATGAGTGGAATTCCCTGCCGTAGTCTGTGTTTCCTTATAGCTCTAACCTGGGGGGTCTTTAAATCAAGAGTGAACAGGTTACTTCTTTGTGTTAGTCCCGGCCGTCAGAGATATTGACGGTATAGATTATTGAAAGTCGTTACAGAAATTTAAAAGCTAGAATGTCTGGCTTAGACTGAAGGCCGACGCCAAAATAGGCAGAACTGGGCTGTCTAATCGATTCCTAAGTTTTACCAGAAATAAAACAAAATGTTTATATTTAACATAATTAGCCTGTAACATTCCCACTACAAGAGCAGGCCTCCTATAAGTGGAAATGGGCCTAATGTGGGTGTCAGACAACTTTGGATTTTCGGTACTAGGATAATCCGATTTCCTCTCAATGTTCTCTTACACTTATGACTAACTAAACGATTTAAAAATCGATACACTAGCTTCTGACGTTTATGAGTGCCCATGTAGGACTATGTGAAAAAAAAAATATTTTTGATTTTGAATGAATGTGCCCAATATGATCCCAAAGATTATTTACGAAAATAGTGATACATTTCTTTGTTAAAAAATCCATAACTTTTCCTTCACTATATTCAGACCAATTCAGTAGCGATTATTTTTCATTTTATAGTAGCAAGGATTACGTACCAGTTGTAGTAGGTTTTGTCTTAAAAGATCATCAATCACAAGCTTGGTCGTCAGAAATACATCAGTAATTGTAAAGCTGCACCAACTGCAAGGGAATTTAATGTTAAACGAGACGCAATTAAGGTGCAATTTCAATGGAGCATGTGTACGAGGGTAGTGCTATCATTTAAAACCAACGCTGGGGCTCTGTCTAACACAGGAGACGCAGTATTATGCTGAGTGATTGCTGTGTTGCGTTGATCTGATAACAATATATTCAAAATTTTTGTTTTATTTCATTTATTTAGTTGACATAAATTTCATTTGCATACCACAGGTTTACACATATTAATTAGGTTTATTTATTTGCAATACATTATAAGCTCAACAATTTACCCTATTACACCCTATTAAGATATACAATCCAGTGCATCTCCCACAAGTTATTTTTCTTTTTTTTTGTTTACATGTGCTTTTCTACAATTCCTATACAGAACTTGGAGAGTTTTTTTTTTATCAAATTAAATTAAACAAGCTCGCCGTATACTTTTGTGACTATTTAGACTGTTCAAAATATTTGAAGCTCAATCTCAATATTGCGTAGGATTCGTGAGAATATCAAAGCATTCTGAAATTTTGAAATTTTTTTGAAATTTTTTTCTTGAAATTTTTTGACAGGCCCGTTGGTACAGTGGTCAGTGGTCCTGACTGCTATGCGCAAGGTCGTGGGTTCGATTCCCACCTAGGACAAATGTTTGTGTGATGAGCACGGTCATTTGTTCTTTGTCTGGGTGTAATTTATCTATAATATGTATGTATTTAGAAATATATATGTATGTTTATCAGTTGTCTAGTATCCATATCACAAGCTCTGCTTAGTTTGGGACTAGATGGCGTTGTGTGAAAAAAAAAAAAAAAAAAAAAAAAAGTTGTGGAATAAAAGTTGTGGAATTATTGCTGAATAACAATTTTGTGTTTTCCTGGGCGTATAGGACCCGCATGCATAGCGGCGGAGCTAATGCTGCAGGATATATATGAATGAATTATAGATAAATATTATAAAGTTTTTACTAACATAGGTACTTAACTATATTATTAAGAAATCCACACAAATACATAGATGTATGTTAGTAAAACACCTTACATACTTAGGTTAGGCGTTTTACATACATAGGTATGGATTTTTACCGAAATAAACAAATAATAATAATAGACAGGTTGAAGCAACGTCTTAAAAGTCCACGTCGAATAATAAGACTACAAGTCAAATGAGAATGCACCATCATTACATGGTGGACATCCCACCCATACGCCCAAAACGTCGAAAGTGTGGAATGGAACTAATGGAAAGGAGTGGAATTCCCTACCGGTGTCTGTTTCCTGATAGTTATAACCTGAGTGAAAAGGCTACTTCTAGGCAAACGTGCTTCATGTTCAAGCTCATTCTCGTTTACCATCAGGTGAGATGGTGGTCAAACGCTATCTAGAATAAATAAAAAGACTCCATATTTTTGTCAAAAATTAGCTAAAAAAATGTGTGATAGATAGATAGATAGATAGATAAAACTTTTATTGGACAACAGAAGACACAACACACAAAAGCACATGAACATAATTATAACACATAAATTACAGAAAAAAAGAACAGAACAAACGTATACAACCAAAAATATAATAAATGAGAAAGAAAAGAAAACATACTTAAAAATGTAACACAAAACATTGGTGTGGTGTGTGTCTCCAAATTGCACTTGATAGACAAACTGTTTTTTTGATAGCAACTCTTTTTCTGACCCTCAAAAACTAGCATTTCATTCCCCTCATTAACATCGCTATCTCTTTCACCAACATACACCCATCTCTATCGACAACCTATTGATTTAACACCATTAGCCGCCAATAGAGATAGTAAGGTCTATAATCATGAATGAATACTAACTGACAAGACATAGATAACGTCTGATAATAAATGGTCTTGTGTGGCCGTATCGGTTGTGTCCCGAATCATTTGAAATGTCGAAGTATTGACATGCCAATCTGATTGAGGCGGTAGTTTCTGCCTAGTTTGTTATGTTAACTGTACTGAGAGATATACAAGATGGAATGAACATAATTTTGTGAGGAATATTTAGAGTATTAATTTCTTTATGATGGTTTACTGTACTGTACATCTGAGTACAGTAGGTGGTATTATCGTAGAGTGGAATATCTGAAGAATAACTGGGTACATAACTCTGTTTGAAGAGGTATTTTTACCGCCTGTTTCAACAAAAATTGTGATAACTAAGCTAATATACGGGATCCTTAAAAAGCAGTCCCCCTGATACGTCTGTCTGTCTGTATGAACGAGATAAACTCAAAAACTGCCGAAAGGATTTTTGTACGGTTTTCACCAATAGATACTGTAATTCCTGAGGAAGGTTTAAGTGTATAATTTATTATGGTTTTATGTAAATTGGATGAAATACGACGATATAAGTTCAACATTTCCGAAAAAAATAAAGCGGATTGGGAGCTCTAATCTAAAACGCTCCCCAAAAATTTTGAGTAATAGCAAAACAATGTATCGTGGGATTTTTCTCTTTTATAGATCTATAAAAAGTCCTCAATGTCATATGTCTATCTCACAAGGATAACCCACAGTAACCATTTTTTTTTCTTTTAAAATAACAATAAAATGATGGGTTATATACGAAGCTATTTTTATATCCAATTCAATACGTTAGATACATTGAGCGTTTAATACATTAAATGCTCAATGTGTCTAAAAGCAATTTTGATCTGTAGATCAAAATTGCTTTTACACTATATCACTCAAATCGCAAAGCAAAAAAAAAAATACCGGACGAGAAATTAATTAATCAAATATAAACTCTATTACCCGAGCGAAGCCGGGCCCGTCACAAATAATAAGAATAAGAATAAGAATAAATTTATTGAACCTTAGTTACAGAATTGCTTAACCTAAATAATTAACGTTAAGGGTACACTGTAACAAAACAAAGTTTAGTCAACAGGGATGTCAATGGTTTCCAAACTAGGCGGCGCCTGTATCTTGGAGACCGGAGTTGCGTTAACATAAAAAGATACTTATTCTAAACAAAGTGTCTGAAGCTTAATTATGAAGAATTGTATTTCATAATTGGATTATTAGTTCCGGAGATTGTCCCCTACATACGAACTTACAAACAAATCTTACTTCTTTATAATATTGATATAAATTGATCCCTTTGAAAGCACATTATCAAAAATACATCTAGGTGTTTATCGTCGAATATATAACACCCTCGTTTTTTAGAAGTCGGTTAATAATATTAAAAATTTGAGCACAAATTCGAAAAGATCTGTTTTACAAACAGACAAATAAACAAACAATTTTATAAGAAATATAATCTTCTACACTTGTAAGGTTTCACTAAAATCCAAGCAAAAAATCTCCACCGCGGAAACTCGTGACTCAGAAGCAATAAAGTACGATCGTAATAGATATTCATTTGTTTTCGTGTCGATAAGAATATCACTCAACATTGTTTTTTGCTAACACGTAAAATGTATAATTATATTATTTACTACATACTTGCTTCTGCCTGCGGCTTCAGTCGCGTTCTTTTATCGAAAAATTATTTATTGTAGTTGTTAGGGTTCCGTACCCAAAGGGTAAAAACGGGACCCTATTACTAAGACTTCGCTGTATTTCGTCCGTCTGTCTGTCATCAGTTGAAATTTTCACAAATTATGTATTTCTGTTGCCGCTATAGCAATAAATACTAAAAGCAAAATAAAATAAATATTTAAGGGGGCTCCCATACAACAGACATGATTTTTTGCCGTTTTTATAGAAAATGGTACGGAACCCTTCGTGCGCGAGTCCGACTCGCACTTGGCCGGTTTTTTTCTAACGAGATACCTGGAACGTAAGGGCGATTGAAGGAACGGGGTGGGTTTTTGGTCTCCGCGGCTCCGGAATGTAATCGCATTTAAAGGAACTGGGTGGGTTTTTAGTCAGTAGAAGTCTGACGCTCTGGGTGTTGCGGAAGGCTGTTCCACCCAGAGAGGAAGGAGTCGATGATTTTCCCATCGGAAAAAATATTCCTACTGGTGATAGGATTTTCAAAATAAGTTCAGTAGATCCAGAGAACTAACTTTACCGCTTTAATGTTATTAGTATATACTAACTTAACAAGTGACTTCGTTCGCGTAGGAATCATACTCGTATTATGTACGCCATTTTCTTGCGTAAATGCGGACACTGCGGGAATTCTGATATAAAAGTAAGCTAAATGTTAATACAAAACTTTTTCTATTTGCCCTTGAGAGTCTCATTAAAGCCGTTCCAGAGATTAGTCCAGACAAAAGAAAGACAGACAGAAATAAAAACTATTTATTTGAGGACAACAAATATATTTTACATTTAATAATGTTTCATTAATTAAAGGCCGCATTAAATATTATTGTAGGAAGATATATTTATGGTAACATAAATGCAGCTACATTTTATTAAAAGAATCGGTAAGTATTTAATTATCGAATTTGTTTGTGTGTTCGTTTCGTGTAAATAATCACAAGTAATTGAGAAAACACAGTTATTTTCGCAAATCACAGAGAGATACTTCAATTTTATTTGTATGTATTACATGTATAGATCAATGTAATACTATAGGAACCTACATAACTCAAATTGTTTACGGTTTCGATTTTCTTAAGGATTTTAAGTGTTGTAAGCGAATCTAAATTGGATACAAAATATACGAACTGGAATGAAATATTGATCTTAGTACAAATGTTTTAGATTGTTAACAATTGTTACCCAATATAGACCTTTGTTTGTTTGACATCATAACTTTGATATAACTCTTAGCGATAAGTATGAAAATGTCTATAAGCACTATATTTTAGGTATCAACGTTAGCTCAGTCTCAGACTAAATCAACTGTAGACCTACACAAATTAGGACTAGCTTAAAACGTAAATGGTAAAATGAGATGTTATCTAAGTAAATTTGGGCAAACTTCATTTGGCCAAGATAAAATTTTAAAGATAAATTCTCAAATAAGGGTAGGGATTACGTTTTTTATTTTGTTTCAAAAAATGGGACATTAATAAACTTTTTTGCGCCCAAATATAGTGGAGCTGAGTAATTAATGACCCACAAAATAGGAGCTAGAGATAGACATCGTAATTTCTTTTTATGAAAAAAACCTTATTTCATTAGTAGGTAGAATATACTAACATAAGATTTTGAATTTTATATATCTTGGAACATGAATATTGCTGTGATTATCTGGTCTTAGGGATTTGTTATTTGTATTAGTTATGTGGTTTAAATGCTTATAGGGCAGGGGTGGCCAACTTGATCAGAGCTAAGATTGACTTTTTATCGACAAATCCCTGTGGGATCCACCAATTACATACTTCTTGAAATTTTACAGAAAAACAATTACGTTGCGTAATCAGTTCCATATATTATCTTACATATAATATTATTAATAGGTCTATATTTTCTTTTAAAAATTAAAATAAAACTTATTTTTTGGTTTGCCACAATCGACTCGACTTATAGCCGCGATCGACCAGTCGATCGCGATCGACCAGTTGGCTACCCCTGTCATAGGGCTATGATGTAGGACTTGTGATCGGAAGGTCACGGTCTCCAACCCCACCCATTACACCATTGCCGTGAAGTTGGAGGGACAAGATTACTAGTAATGTGAATTCCACCCACATTGCAGTAACTTTTAAAAAAAAAAAAATAATAATCATCAAAGAATTTCAAGTACTTTTGTATTAACCCACGTCTACTGTGTCATTTTTCCACCGTAAAGCACTTAACTAATCAAGTGGATTTAATATCATTCTATTTGTGTTAATCTCAACGAGCACTCCTCTTATCTTATATTGTTTTTTATCAGTTTAGCGGTATGCGCATGGTCACGATCCAACCTGATTAGAATTTAGCGGTGCAATTTATTATTACTTAATAAGGGTTTAATTTAGATAATGTTAAGTAGTTATTTTTATTACTTAATAGGCTTGTATTTGACCACCATCTCACCTGATGGTGCGATGATGTATTCGGAGATGAAGCACGCTTACTAGAGTAATGTATTCACTGACCCCCAAGTTATAGCTAGGTATAAGGAAATAACTTTCTTGGCTCGTGTTGAAGATAAAGCGAAAAAATATTTTAAAACAAGTCAAACCCGGGATCTGTAATGCACAATTATTTCATAGCCACACTTGTTTTTGTTCTATAAAAAGACACCTATTTTTATTTTATTAATGTTTTTTTTTTATTTTTTTTGTTACGGATGAACTCACTCTTGACAACGATCTCGCTTGATGGTGAGCGATAGGTGAGGTCTACGATGTGACGAGCGAGCCCAGAAGATGCCTATTTACTTTTGCTATTGCTTATTTACAATTCGTCTTGAAATTTTTATTTTTATTTTTTTTATGTATGTTACCTCATAACTCGGAGATGCCTGGACCGATTTGGAAAATTCTTTTTTTGTTTGAAAGGGTATACTTTCTAGTTGGTCCCATTCTCGTCACGTTTGGATCGAATGATGGGATCATGGAGAAATCGAGGGAACTCTTCAAATATTATAGGCACACCTATAGCGTTTTGGGTATTTATTATAGTACCTTGTGCAGTTGTTCTCGAAAAGCACCATTTGAGGAAGTGGAACTGATGATGAAGACCCCAGATGGCCACCGAAACTACTCAATAATAAGTATTTCGTTGATTGCGATTAGATTACTTGCATTTATGGATGTTAAGCACTTTATGCTCGTCACAATGCATATGGTGAAGTAGAGCTGATGGTGATGCCAGGAGAACTCCTCAAAAATTAACGGCTCTGCACCGGGAAAAGCAATATTTTGTAAAAGATGATAAGTAGTTGACATTTTGGCTTTTGTAACTAGATAAATTACAAACCGACCCACTATAAGCGTGAAAAAAATTTTTTATCAAATAATAGAACCGACTTCCATATAAAAACACTACAAAGGCAAAAATAACTTTAATTTCGGAAGGCGGTGTTAAAAACGAAAATATATACAAAACTAAAGACACCGCCTTCCGAAATTAAAATTATTTTTGCCTTTGTAGTGTTTTTATATGGAATTCGGTTCTATTTTTTGCTAATTTTTTTTTTTTTATATTAATATGTTATAATAATTTTGTTGCATTAATGAATGGGATTTTGTGTGGAGTGTGATGGGTCCTAACACTAGATAATAAGCTATTAGGTATAAGTTCACCTTTTCCCAACTACTTCGGGGGAATATTGACTTCCAGTCTTATAGAATGCAGCTTAGTTTATAAGTGATTTACATGCGAGTGACTGCCTCTCTGACCTCTATAGTCCAGTAGCTAGGTAAAAGAGCTGTCAACACCAGTGACGGGGCCTCAAAGGGCCATTGCCTGCCGTGGTTTGCGGGAAAGTTCTATCGAGATACCGCGGCCCTGAACTTTAGGGCAGCCGAAGGAACAGGGTGGGTTTTAAGTCAGTAGAAGTCTGACACACCCTTTCGCTTAACCCAGAGCGGAAGAAGTCATTCGATGATTTTCCCACGCAGAAAAAAAAAGGTTTTTCACTTCTCCTTTCGCAGGTCTGCTGGAAGAAATTTCTTAAGAATTAAGCAGTAGATTTGTACTCAAATATTATAATTATGCTTATCCTAATGTATTTTACTGTGTCTACATAAATAAATAAATAAGCTAGGTACGTAACACGATACCCCTTGGCAAGATTCATTCAGATCAGATTCTTGATGTAAAAATATAATTATTTTCAGGACATTTCTATAGTAGATAAGTGACTAATTCCGAATTATATGAGTGGTAATATTTTATTTTTATTATTAGTTTTATCAATAAAAGTGTAATATTTTATATTTTTTATATTTTTGTTATACCATTATATGATGATTATTTTATGCTATAAGTAAGCGAAAAATGTTAGATGTAATTCTAAGTCATTATGTCGTCTCAATTGTATAGAAATGTTATTTAAATATTAACGTAGCAATTAAGCAATGATTAAATTAATTAAATAATTTTGCATGCCGTAAGGCAAAATGTATCGGGACTCTCCATAAATTAACACCATATTTGTTACCTACATTATTGGCAAATAAATGATTTCTATTTCTATTTCTAAGACCAGTGTCAGTATTTTTCGCTTCTGACTACGTGTAACGACTGTCAAAGATGAACAAATGACAGTTGAGACTAACAGATTAATTTGCTCTCCGAGGCACGGGAATATTACCTACTTGCTATTAGGTATAAGGTACTAGCACTTTATGGATTGTATGTTCCGAAGTATTTTTTATTTAATATTTTATTTTTAATGCCGTGGACTAGGTATGTTATTTTATATCGTTTGAATACTTCTAGATATAATTTTTGTGTTTATTTTCAATCAATAGACAGGGCTACTGGTAGCTCAACGTATTTCTTGCAGGACGTCATAGAAGGTTTAAATGCAACAAATTAAGCCACCAAATGTTCTACCGAAATTCTATAGTTTTTGAGTTAGTTAGATTTTTCGTTTTTTTTTTTATGCAAAATCCCAGATTAAATCATTTGAATCCAATTTAATAATGATACGGTGCGACTGTACTAAAATTTAAGTTATTATCATATTTGATGACAGCAGATTTTTCTTAATAATTAAAAGTTCAAAAAAGCCTTAATCCTTGCCAAATATCATTAACTAAACATTTATTTTTTTGTAATTTTTGTTATTACTTCATACAAAATGTTGTCTAGTGCAAATAAAAATATAGAATTTCGGTAGAACATTTGGTGGCTTAATTTGTGGCATTTTAACCCTACTATGACGTCCTACAAGGAATACATCGAGTTACCAGTAGCCCTGTATAAATAAATACATTTGGAACACAATAAAATTGTACCTAAACAAAATTTAATCCTTTCAATATTTTTTCACTATAGTTATATTCGTACTTTAACTACACAGCAATTCATGCTATGAACAGACAGCTTTTAGCCGATTAGTACAGATAATCTTAATTTTAAATTAATTAAACATTCTTAGTTGCTGCCAAAACAGTTTATCTTAAAAAACGTCTTTCATAGTCTTAAATGAAATATGCACAACATTTGCAGAGCGCCTAGATTATTAATAGTCTTCTACATTGACATTACGTCTGATAGTCAAAAATTCTCGTTTATTTTCGTCGTTAGTAACTGTCGTGAGCACTGTCTACGGCTGTATAATGAAGCACCCAATTAGTTAGCTAGGGGATCTAATTAGACAAAATAAATCGCTGATAAATTACAGTTTAGTATTTGGAGTATTATGTATCGTCTTAGCTAAATCATAACAGTTGCACAGTTCTGCAAACACACATACGTTTTAAGCATAATTGCTGAGGATTCATTACAGGCATCTTAAATTCTCAGGAAGCATGTTCAACCATTCATTCATTCTACTCATCATCTGCTTAGTCTTTGGGGTATGCTTCCAGTCTCACTGGATACAGCTGAGTATTAGTGTTTTACATGGAGACACTGCCTATCTGACCTCCACCAGTATCTGGGTAAAATGATACCCCTTGACAAGACCAATGTCAGATTTTCTGGCATCTGACTACCCGTAACGACTGTCAAATATGTTCAAATTTGAAGCCATTAACGTCAATTCCACGAACAGATAAAAGTGGTTAGAAAGGAAATAGTTCCTGATTTGTATGAGAACGCATGTCACCGCTTGTCTCCCACTCTTTAGCTCTACTACAAGCAAGAGGCCCGTTACGTATGCGAATTACGCACACAAATAAATTACACACACTTAAATCGAGAGCTTGCTACTGATTGTAATTCACTGTCGATAATATTTTTATGTTTTTTATAAATAAAATTGTCATTAAATATTATTTTCAACAATTTTTTTTTACAATACTGTAGTATATTATTTTGATCTAACTCGTAGGGTTCAGCCAGCGTTTGCAAAGCAAGCGCAAAAAATGTGTTTATTTGCGACAATACATTAGAAACCTCTAAAATTATCAGTGTTCCTCTACTATATTATGCATGTTATATACTTGAAAACCTTTCTCTTGAATTACTCTTTGTATTGAAAGAAACTGCATCAAAATCCGTTGCGTAGTTTTAAAGATTTAAGCATACATAGGGACAGACACAGGGAAGCGACTTTACTTTATACTATGTAAGATAAGTGCACAATACGGCATTTTAAAGCAGAGCTCTGTGTTCCAAAGTAGTCCGAAGCGCACTAAACGCGGTGAATGAATTAATCGGTCGAGCTATGATTTTCGGATCATAAATGTGGCGTGCTCGCCACGCCCACATTACCTTTCTAACCTTATTTATCTATTCCGTGGTCTATTCCGAGGTATCGATATGTTAACATGATCATTCATCCACAGACCAACCTCGACGAGCGTTATTATTTAGCCACTCACTACTCAATACTAAACTAATTAACTCAGCCATTTAAATACTAAGAACTATAAAATCTGACATCAGCCTTGCTAATGTGTACACGTTACCCAGTTTTTGGGCTGTGGAGATCAGATAAAGCGTTGGTTATACGGTATTGGTACTCAATACTAAACTAATGAACTCAGCCATTTAAATACTTAGAACTATAAAATCTGACATCAGCCTTGCTAATGTGTCCACGTTACCCAGTTTTTGGGCTGTGGAGATCAGATAAAGCGTTGGTTATACGGTATTGGTACTCAGATAGATAGATATACTTTTTATTGTACACCATAACAGAATTTAATGAGGACTTAAAAACTACAAAGGTGTACTATGGCCAGGCTTATCGCTCAGCTACCCAAAGCACTTTGCGAAATAGCTGGGAAAAAGCTTGACAGATTTATTGTTGTTTAACAAAGAAAATTGTTTGTCGAGGTGACTATATCTCAAAAACCACTTATTTGATTGCTAAATTTCTTAATAGAAACGGTACTATCGTTGAGTGCCAAAAGATATTTTTCATCCCAAAAACGCAACGACTTGGAAAAAGATTGATGGCTTAATAATACCTATTGTTTTATGTTATTAATAAATATTGTAAAAAAACAGATACTTGTAGTCTACATAATGAAAAAAGTTGATTTGGAAAAGTAATCGAATTAGTTGGATGATTGCCACCCAACTTTTCAAGATTATAATATCTGTAATACGCAGTTATCGTTGTAGATCTATATATTTTATATTGATGATATGCTCGCGTTAGACCATCATCTCATCTGATGGTAAGCGATGATGTGACCGAAGATAAATCACGCCTCGCTTGCGTGCACACTCAAAATTCACTTTGATCCTTTGCTCCAATTTGACGTGAAAGAGGGGCGAATAAACACACTTTCGCATTTATATTATAAATGTATATCAATTCGGAAAGTAACTGACCTAGCCAGATAGCTCATTGCTTATCAGCATTGCTTACTCTCTGTAGTTGTTAAATCCTTAATCAAATTTCTTATGGTGTTCAGTAAAAAGTATCTATATCTATCAATCTATCTTAGATGTGCAACTCTGGAGTAAAACTTAGCGTTAGCCAAGCCACGGGTAGCAACTCGTAGCTTAAGCATATATTAAGCATAATATTTTAAAAAATGAGTCATAGAAACTTGAAATAAAATTGAACTGAATTGAATAGCTGAACATATTTATTGTGACGTGTTAAAAATGTACCTAAGTATACATTATAATTTGAACTTTAATCGAGATATATTTACAATACGTATTAATTGTTTTAAAGTTATAATATTTTAATTGCTGTGTGAAATGCTATAATTAGGGTTGAACTGAAGTTATTGCGGGTGAAACACATTCCAAATATCCCCTTTTGAATTCTAATGATACTGTTACGTAAGTTTAAAAACTTATATAGGTATACATATTTCCTACCTAGGTACTCAATTCTTAATTAGTAGCATTTCTACTGTAGATTTGGTATCTCAAGAGATAATTACATGTAGGTTAAGTTTGTTGATTAGTCACTGTTCCCTTTTACAAATAGATGGGCGCATTGTACTGAACGTCTGTCTAATCTGTTTTTGTCTTCCTAATGGTTCAGTTAATTGTTGTTATCTATATTTTTGATGCCGTGACCTTAATTGCGTACTACTTTCTTCGGGTTAGGGTTCAATTTTCGTGTTTTAGAAAGATATGTTTATGTTCTAAAAATAAAATAAATTATTTGATTCTGTATCTGTTTACTTCTTTGTAAATAAGAGTGAATAATGTATATACATTTTACTAGTTCAAAAATTATATTAAAAGCGTTACATCTTACATTAAACACTATCTCGTTCTCTCTTCGACCCCAACATCCCACCGTATAGTTATGTTACGCCAGTCGCTTAGTGAAGTACCTACGTCGAGAAACTTCGACATAAATCTAGAATGTTCGAGACACTAACGCCATCTAGCGGTGAGTAGCAATACTGAGTATCTCGAGTAGCTTCGAGAATATTCTTAGCAGTGTAGGCGGTGAGTCAATTTTATAAGAATGTTCTAGAACTCATAGACCAGGGTATAAATAGATTGCAGAGGAACGCAAAACTCGGTCTTATTACGAGGCAAATACGCGATATAATCGAAGCTTTACAAGTGAATTTCAGTGCAATTTAAGTGTTAAGTGACAAGTATTGTACTGTGAATAACTGTGTTGAATTTTGTTTTGTGTTTATTTAAGTAAAGTGTTAATTTTGGTTTAATGGGCGTTAATTATTTCTATACCGAAACCCAGCTCGTAACAGTTATATTGGGATTGGCTTTCAGTCTAAACTGAAGCAAGTACCAGCATTTTACAGTAACTGCCTAACATCTGTACCAGAAGCGTCAATAGCATAGTGGCTAAGTTGTCGGCCTTGTGATCGAGAAGTCACGGGTTTGAACCTCTCCCATAACACCATTGTCGTGAACCCACTCCAGAACAAACATATTTAGCTTAATGTGATTTCTACCCACATTGCTAGTTTTCTTAAAAAAAAAAGAAAATCTTACCTCCATAGCCCAGATAATTTTTAACGCAATACCCCTTGGTAAGACCGTATTATCTTTTATTAGATGCACATTCTACTTAATGCTTCTAAGACATCATTGGCAGAAAAATTAAACACAAGTTTAAACTTTTTGACGCACATAGTTTCATGTATTTAGAACATAGATCTGTACGCAGAAAAATGTGCAAGATACTCCATAGACACTGTTTTAAATTTATTAAGTTGAGTTTAAAGAAACCTGGTAATCCAGCATAGTGACTGACATATACTCACGCACTCATTGCTATAAGCAAGCTTATTTTAATACATCATTATTTATAGAAAAAGGAAATCCGCTGTTTCAACTTTGTTGTGTTTGTAAATCATAATTATATTTAGATAGAAATTATAACAAAACACATCACAGTGCGAGTTAGAGCATAGCATAAAGTTTAGTTCAAGCGAACTAGAGTTATTTAATTCATAAAGCTCTCAGCTTTTTTATTTGACAAAGATTGGAGTAAACTACATGGTTGCAGGTGAAAAGTAGATACAACGATATTTTTTTCTCGACCCGATGCAGTAACTAATTAACGAGCTAACGTTTGCCATTCTACTACGGTAAATGTACATTTTTCAGACTGAAAAAGAAGATGAAGTGCGTGATAGCAATGTTATAAGTGAATAAATTTCCAGAATCCTGCACCAAAGTTATAGCCTCACAGTAGTCACTTGGTTTTATTTGAGTAAGGAAGTACCTTTTCAATTAATAATTAAATATCTTGCTTTCACATTTTGAACATTTATGAAATTAATTGTTGTGCATTCAATCCCACGGAATATGCATACAAAAAAAAAATCGTAGACCACAGGTGACAACGAGAATCTACTAAGCGAAAACTCTGCCTCTTCTTACGAAAGTATTGCGGATGGAGGGGTTTCAAAGGACATCAACCAAAATGGGCCATACCGCAAACAGACGTATTGGGAAAAAAGGAATTCATAGATAATTTAGTTTTAATATTTAATGAACATTGGTCTCTAATTGGGAGTGTCAAAATAAATAATATTAAAAACGAAATAAAAAGATTTTTTGTTGATTATTTTGTTTGTGTATGGTGACAGTTGCGGTACAGCGTGCGGGGTGCGTGAATGAACAAAACGCCACAGTTTTTCCGACGACGAAAACGTTTGCAGAAAACGGTTGTCGTTGCAACAAAGTTTCTTGCAATGTACAAAGTACAAACGGTTCAAGTTGCAAATGTATGAAACGGTTTACTGAATAAAACGTTTTGTCGGACAACATTATGATGTTTAGCTTAATTATTCGTGGCATAAATGGCATTTAGCTTTTTTATATTTACTGTCTTTATCGAAATGCGAGCAAAATCTCTGGTGTATTTTCGCGGTACAGACGTTGCGATGGGTTGTAAATTATTATATATAATATAATTAAGCGCGTTATACACGGTCCATCTTGCTGTACGTCCCGCCAAGGCCATGCACGATGCACGATGCAAAACTACCATGAATAGGCTTGACGTACGTCGATAATTATTATTAATTGTTTGCTGGACTTGCACGACCAATTTTTCATCCAGCGAGCACCCCCACCACCGCGAACGTCGTGCAGAAAGACAGTGAATAATGCGGACGTACGTCAGAGCAATCCTGCATCGTGCATGCTTGATCGTGTATAAACTTGCTGTACAGCAGATTAAACAGATATATCATAAAGCTTGTATGAGTCGCACGTCAAAATGGATCGCGAAACACTAGCAAGATTTATCGAACGATATAAGTCCCACGAATGTCTGTGGAATGTCTCTAGTGCAGACTACATTCACAAACAAAAAAGAATGAAGGCATTATTAGATTTGGTGACCATTTTGGGGGAAGCTGCAACTATTGACACCGTGCGTAAAAAATAGACATTATTAGAAACGGTTATTTGAGAAAGAAAGTTAATGCCAGCTCGTCCACAGGGACGACCGCAAATTGGCCTTGAGCGGACGTACAGCGCGGATGGACCATGCTAGATATGCACACGATAGTGTGTATGCTACGTCCAGCGCCGCGGCCTTGAGCGGACGTACAGCGCGGATGGATCGTGTATAACGCGCTTTAGTTTATTAAATATTATGTGTACACTTGAATATTTACAATTCACTCATAAGCAGATCAATTTGTAAAAAAAAACCAAACAAATAATGAGGTCTCAGTTTGCGAGTGCAAGATTATAACTGACCAAAAAAATGTAAACAAACACTCAAGCTCACTGATTCCAATTCCAGGAATTATATCGTCTGTATAGTTCACTTTTCATGGAAATAACTGTTTGTGCGAAACGAAACGCAACGACGTCGCGACAAGTGTGATCGTTTAATCAATGAGTTCTCAACTGTATTTTCATAATTGTAAAATACAAAATCGCATCAAGTAATTCGAAAACTGGTTTGTGCAACGAAGATTGATTGGACCCACAAACTTAAAACGGTTTAACCGTCGCAGAACGTAAAACGGTCTTTGAAAACGGTTTGTTGTCAAAACACCCACGACTAGTGACGATTGTCAATGTCATTCCATTCGATCGTTATTCGCTTCGCGTTTGCGCTCTTTTTCGTATCGTATTGTGAATATTATTTCGACTTTGGATATTTTTGACGACTTGAGCTATTCAAAATGGATTCTGATGATTAGCTCACCTGATGGTAAGTGATGATGTGGTCGATGAAAGAGCATGCTTACCTAAAAGTAACCTATTCACTCTTGACTTAAAGACTCCTAGGTTGTAGCTATAGGGAGTTTTACAAATAAACGATTTTTTTTTATATTAATCAATTTGATACAAAACTTCTTATCTATATGTTTTCTTTGTACTGTAAACCACTCAATAAAATCAAAAATGTGCAATATTTTTATGTTCATGTTCTGGCCCAAACGCCATACTGAGTGGTTGATGTCCTTTATCACATTAAAAGTTTATATTGAGAAGGGGTGTAACTTTATTAATTCATATGAATTATGGTAGAATTTTGAACACTGTGTGACCACTAGTAAAAGTATTATACTAGTAGTATAGTATATAGTACTAGTAAGTAGTATGTCGACTAGACATACAGATGAAGGCTTGAAAACCTTGACGTTTTTGGAACTTGACATTGGCAAGACTGAAGATTTTTCTCATTAGTATCAATAATGTATGAAATCTGGGGGTCCTTACGACAAGAGTAAATAGGTTACTTCTAGGTAAGCGTGCTCCATCTTCGACGGCATTATCACTTACTATCAGGTGAGATGTTGGTCGAACGCGAGCCTATTATCAATAAAAAACTAGTATCGTATCCTCTGTTAAAAAAATATCAATTTTTACAGGGCCTATTCATAGCCACACTTCAAAACTTTAGCGTCGGCTAAATTTACGCAAACGTAAACTATCATTTTACGAACCAAAAGGTCGGACCCCAAATACGCACATTCTTTATAAAGGGCTGTCAGAACCCTATTTCAGTTTTAAAGGAAACAATGTTTCATTAAAGCGTTCTCTCAAATTTACGAGAAAAGTATTCGCTTTTAGGCGGTACTAAATTAACTAAATTACAGGGTTTAATAATATTAGATGTAAGTAAAGCTAAGAAATGCTAAAATTGCTGATTCAGGGCTCAAGTATGAATGAAGTTAACTTTACGTTTTTTACCCCAAATGTGTCTTGTCCGAGCGCTTCGGTATCTTTAATAGCTAAGGGAATATTATAATAGGTGCTAAGATTTTTGTGATCGGTAAGACCCCTCTTTGAGGAGTGGCTAGATCGACGTCACGGCGTCCTGACCTACCGCATGACGCAGGTCCTCACCGGACACGGAAGTTTCGGGAGGTACCTGTGTCTGATGGGAAAGGAGGAAACGCCTGGGTGTCACCACTGCGAGGGTCGCCCTGAGGACACCGTAGAGCACACGGTGCAAGACTGCCCCGCCTGGGCAGAGCACCGACGTGTCCTCACGGCGGCGATAGGCGGAGACCTCTCGCGCCCGGCATTGGTCGAGGCCATGCTGCGGGGCGAGAGGGAGTGGGAAGCGGTCGCCTCCTTCTGCGAAGCAGTCATGCTTCCGAAGGAGGAGGCGGGCCGCGTGAGGGAGAGGATGGCGTCCTCCCTCCAGCCCAGCCGCAGTGGTAGACGCCCACGGCGTCGGACGTCGGCCGACGATCTCCGGCCACCGTAGGCGCGGGCATGCGGACAGCGAGTAAAGGGCAACTCGCTGTCCGACCATGGACCATGCCCGGGTCGACGGCGCGTCGTGTTCCACGCGCGCCTCAAAGAGCGTCAGCAACATGACGAGGCCCCCTCTGCAGAGGGCCGAAGCCTGCCGGGGTCGTGGGACTCATCCCGTTACCGTGGCTCCGGTACGTAAAGGGCTATTGAAGGAACACCGTGGATTTTAGTCAGTAAAAGTCTGACAGTCCCTCCCACCCTGCCCGGAGTGGGAGGACCTATTTGATAATTTTACCACGTTAAAAAAAAAAGCTTTTTGTGATGATTATTTAAATTTGTATACACGATTATAGGATGTACGATAGGTACATTCCTGATAGGAACATTTTTGGAATTCTGTAACTTAAAGTATTAAGTGCCTATATGCAAAAATTTGGCAATTATTTTATTTAGCGATATTTTTTGTTTGTTTATACAATACTTAAAATAGACGACACAAATAAAAAAAAAATCAATTTCACTCTTTGATCACTCGAAACCTAAGTCTATGATTTCAATTGACACGTACTCAGTCGGCAAAACTATAGCAAAATGGCATCTTTATTTTTATAATATTATTGTAATTTATTTTATTTTGGCAAATAGGTAATACCTACAATAATTATCCAATTACTCGCTCAAACTCACATAATCCCATTAATTGCTGACAAATATCCAGATTAACACATTACGGGACTTATTACCAGATAGATATTTCAAAATTTTGTGCTAATTTCAATTATAATAGTCCAATGCGAAATATAATGGTCTTAATTAAAAGCTGATTGATGAATCAGTTGACATATTTCAGAATTCACTGAAATTAAATTAAATATTTATTTTTGTAAATAAATATTTCATTTCATTTCAGTGAATTCTGAAATAGGTTATAATATCTGTACAATCCATTAATTTAAATACTAAATTAACTAATAATATTATCAGTCTGCAATGTGCCTACTGCTGGGACGCAGGCCTCCTTTTTATGAGTGAGAATGGCCTGTAATCCAACCCGTAGACCCAGCATGGGTTTGTGTATGTCTCAAGTCTTCGATGTGACCACCGGTTACCTAACGATGTTTTCATCCACCGTTGAGCAGTGGTGATTCTTTTTTGTTTTTTTTTTGTATTGATAATAGGCTCGCGTTTGACCACCACCTCACCTGATGGTAAGTGATGATGTGGTCGAAGATGGAGCACGCTTGCCTAGAAGTAACCTATTCACTCTTGACTTAAAGACTCCCAGGTTATAGCGATAGTGATAGTGATGATGTAAATTGAAAATTAAACAAAGCAATGTGCCTGTTTGGGTTTGAATCCTTGAGCTATCTTGTAAGTCGTGCCTGTAATTACAAGGGTATCGATGCTAACGAAGAAAATGCTCAAAATAATTGAATTACATACATAATGTAATTCAATTATTTTAAGTTAATCGCATATATATTGAAATGATACACTCCAGTTTTTATTATTAGCTTTAAACAAAAACTTATTAAACAACGACAAGATTTTTCATACAAAACTCATTAAGAAAAAATGTAACAAAACTTGATTCTTTTAACACAAAAATAATTTTCGAACAAAAAAACTAAGCGTTTCTTCAGTGCCGTAGCTGCAAGTTCAAATGTTTATATTATGTGGGCCCCACAATCATAATTATATTATGGTGTGGGAATCGAGCCCGCGACGCTCAGCGTAACAGTCAATCGCTCAACCTATGCGCCAAAGTGTCATAACTATAAAATATATATTATGAGCTATATTTATATACTCTACTTCATATCGCATTTCAATAAAAGTATTTTTTTTTTATGCATGTTACCTCATAACTCGGAGATGGCTGGACATTTAGAAAATTCTTTTTTTTTTGGAAAGGGTACACTTTCTAGTTGGTCCCATTGTCGACACGTTTGGATCTGATGATGGGATCATGGAGAAATCGAGGGAACTCTTCAAATATTATAGGCACACCTATAGCATTTTGGGTATTTCTTATAGTACCTTGTGCAGTTGCTCTCGAAAAGCACCATTTGAGGAAGTGGAACTGATGATGAAGACGCCAGATGGCCACCGTCAATTTACCACCCACCACCCACAATTTCGGAAGGCGGTGTCTTTAGTTTTAAGATATATTTTCGTTTTAGACACCGCCTTCCGAAATTAAAGTTATTTTTGCCTTTATAGTGTTTTTATATGGAAGTCGGTTCTATTTTTTGCTAAAAAGTTTTTTTTCACGCTTTTTTAAACAAAGGAATCGATATCTATTTGATTTCTAGTTAGGGATAGCACTTCACTGCAACCGGTTACTATACAATGATAGTGATTTTATAGAAAAAGAAAAGTTAAATTTTCGTTAATTTTCATCTCAGCCTACTCCTGGACAAAGACTTTTCTGAATTTCTTCCAGTTCTCTTTTTAAGGCTACTATATGCCATTTCATTATAACGCTATCCAATGCGTCCCGCCATACGCATGAGGCTGAGACAAATATCTTCCTCACGCCTCAGCCACCACGAGAGACGCCCGGGGCGCGTCGGTGATTGTGAGCCGATCTTCGGCCACCGTAGGCGCGGGCTTGCAGACGGCGAGCAGGGCTAGCTCATCGTCCGGTAAGGACCAGGCCGATGTTGGTGGCGCATCGTGTTCCACACTTGCCTCAAAGAGCCGCATAGGGCACTATTGCCGTAAACCCTTTCTAGACACAAGCATTTGTAGCTTAGTTAGACGGATTAAAAAGATAGCTAGTAATATGAATTCTACCCACATTGATAGGTCACTTTAAAAAAATTGAAACCCAACTAATAACTGGAATTTACAAAATATCAATTTGAGTTGCTTACATTTTAGAAATTCCCGATTTTCTGTAGGTAAGATTTATTAATTAATTAAACATTATTTATATAGGTTGGTAGGTCGGAAACTATTTTATATAGGTACATTTATCGTGTCCACTTTGAAGGTCCACAGAATACTACTTTTCAAGTAATCCCGCCATTGCCATGACAAGCTTTCTATTGTACATATATCTATGAGAGATAGACCTTATTTAATTAAAGGGATACAAGTGGACCTTTTAGAAATTGTAACTGTATACTGTTTCGCAAAATTTTGCAAATTGTAAATTTAATTTAAACAACACTAAAGTTAAACAGATGAGTTGTAGCGAACGTAAGGGATGGATTAAAATTGAAGGGTTAATTAAACAACAATGAACAGATGTAGGTACGTGTAGAATTATATATTTACGAATTTTAATAAAAAAGTAATTTTCCACTCTCGGTTGAGAGATAGCCTAAGACCCTTCCAGCTATGTACGTTTGCATTACATAATATTTCAAATTCCAAATGAACACAATCGCTTTAAACTAGGAAGTCGAATTTATGTTCCTTTTTTGACTCTGACTGTTTTAGTTTTCACTTTGTAGATCTAACAATCTCAATATAGTCAATAGTAGGATCTGTTGTTTCTTTAACATACAGAGTAAGGAATAAATTTTATTATCTTTTAAAAATTGAATGCTTACACTTAAATAAAACCCTAAACTACATACATATATGTATACATCTGAAAATAAACTAAAATATGGCATCCAGAAATTCGTGCGCATCGCTGTCTACTGGTAATGTGTCCAAAAGACTGGCGGCATTGCCACGCAGTATCGCAATGCTTAACTGCTGTCCAAGGTAAAAGCCAGCCTTTGGGTCACGCGAAGTGTCAACTAGGCACCTGGATAGTTCTTTAAATAATTTGTGAGCACTCGAAACCCACAATCCCAAGGTCTCCACCCCAAATGGCTCGAAAATATAACCCGCAACAAGGTTATTATATTTCCGCCACTTGAGGTTCTCCGCAGCGGCAGCGCCAGCACAACAAAGACGAGCTAGGAAGATGGGATGGTGCAAGAGTATCGACACAAGTTGCGTCCCACACTAAAGCCCTATCCATCTTCCAAGGAAATAAAGACATGCCTTTGCCATCGTCGCATGCCAGGCCATTGGGTTCTAATACAGTCGGAACGCCGACGGTAACCATAGCTCGTCGGATAATGTCGTTAATATTCGCGTGCCGTGCTATGCGACCGGCGCTACGGCTCATGAAAGGACGTGGTGACCGAGGTTGTTGACAACTTCGCCACAGTAGCAGCGATGAGCAGAACAACAGAGGGCACCTAAGCGAAGGGAAGCAGCGAGGCGGAAAGTAGTATCAACGAACAAGGTGCCTATGTTCGACGACGGAAGTGCATGAATCCAGAGACCGGACTCCCATTCACTCACAGCCAGCAGGCGTGCACGCTCTGCAGCCGAAGCAGATGTGGCAATAAGGTCACTCTGAACTGCTTTACAGAGCGGCTCATCCCACCGCCTCTGAGATCATGGGTTGTCGAGTGGACTTAGATTCGGGCAAGCTATTCTCCAGGTGTCCATAGCCTCGGTGAAGCACGGCACATTGAAATCAACCAGTGACGGAGCTAGAAGATTCCTGATTAATTTCTCAGTGCCGTGGACCGAGGATATAAAAGCCGGTAGACTGATACTAGAAATTTTGCCGACGCCGAGACCTCCCTCCTCAGATCTGTTTAAATTAAACATAACAGGCGAGGTGACGGTAAACCAGGATGAAATGTATATATTATTTGTCTAAACCTACTCAGGCTTCCGGTGTGATGTTATGTTACGTTACATAAATCATTATAATACGTAGACTCGCAAATTCAAGTAACTTTTGCTATCTTGCCAAATTTCATCCAGATCCGACCAGTCATTTTGACGTGATGGAGTAACAAACATCCATTCATCCACACAGCTAAACTTTCGCATTTTTTGATAGTATAGATATTGTGACTGCCAATACTGCCATCCCAAGTTCCTACCAACCTGTCTTCTCGAAACTGGACAAGATAAAATGAACTCATGACTCCCTTCTATAATCTTGCATATTACATACAAGAATACGAGTACTTACTGTACTCGTGTTCTTGGAAATAAATAATATTCTATTCTATTCTATGTCCTATAAAATGCCAATGACCAAGGGTTACGTATAAGTTTATAAATAAATGTCAATAACAAGATAAAATATATATATTTTTTTTTGTTATAAAACCTGTTTTCATATCGATTACGAAAATCGAAGCTAATGCTAAACATGTATAATTTGTTTGTTTGTTCATTTATGTTTGTACAGGTTGGCCAAATCCAGTGTGAGCAACTTTAAATTGCGATATTCATTTTGTTTAACAATATTTAATCAGATATTTTTCCATGACTATGTAATATAGGCTATTCCAATTAACAATAATTAATTTTAGTAAATCCCAAAATATTCGATGACATGAAGTCCCCCGAAATATTCTCACATTGAAACATTATAATATCAGAAACGCTATAGCTTTATAACTTTACTAGCTGTTTCTTTAAGTTTCTCATACAAACTTTCATCCTCTATTTCAACCTTTTTGGGGTTGATTGACGTAGCCCGATAGGGCCATTGCCTTACGGGGTTGCGAAAATGTTCTAACCACGGAATAGATGAATAAGGTTGGAATGGTAATGTGGGCGTGGCGAGCGCGCCACATTTATGATTCGAAAATCATAACTCAACCGATTAATTCATTCACCGCGTTTAGTGCGCTTCGGATTACTTCAGAACACAAAGCTCTGCTTTAAAATGCCGTGTTGTGCAATTATAACCTGTAAAACAAAAAGTCAGACAGCAAGTATAGAGCGAGGAGGTATATCTTTCTATTGGTAAGTCGAAAATAACATTTAATTACAGTTTTATTTGTAAAAAACATAAAAATTTTCTGATCACTATGAAATTCCAAACATTAACAACATTACTCGACCTGAGACGCATTAGGTTTGATGTGGAATTTTACAAGTTTAGAGGAGAGCCAAAAGAAAAATATTGACGAAATCGTGTCAAAACTTTTGTTTATTATCCTCCTCTATTTTAGTTTATTTAGTTTATTATAGTCCTCTACAAAAACACAACAATTCGATTATAATTTATATACCTACTTATACCGATTTGCTTCTAAAACGAGTAGGAATGTAAGAAACTAACTTACAGGCCACTAAAGCACCTGTATCGCTAGCTTTAGCTTCATTACTACGGTATGATTCAGCAAACGAAGATTGACTAGTTTGCGTCGTTTATTGAGTAATTGGGTGAACATAACATCGTGCAAAAAAAAACAACGTAGATACACCTAAGTTCAACACATATTTAAATGAGTACCTACTATAACCCATAAAATATTACTAATCCACACCAAACGACTTGACAATATAAAATCTGTAGGTACCTATTTATAGGTTTTGTACTCACCTGATCTTCGCCATCCATTGCTTAGTATATTAAGTACTTAAAAATTCTTCAATAGTCACCACTAATTCACCCACAAGCAATTAAATAAATCAGAAGTCATTAAATTCACTAATGATTCGGCACAATAATAACAACTCGCGCGCGAGTAACAAGACTTGCAATGCTCTGTACTTGTAAACAAAACGCACGCGCCACGCGTTCGGTGCTATGCGCTGATAGGTCAAGCCACTGTGGCGTAGCGTTGAAAATGCCGAAAAAAAAAACAAATTGTTTTTTTTTTTCACGAAAAAAACAAATTGTAGTTTGTTTTCGTTTTTTTTCGAATGTTACATAGAAAAATTAACAGAAAGAATCCTTTGGAAAAAACAGGATTCATTCGAATTTTTTGCAAGATATTTTGAAAAGTTGAAAAAAAAAACAAGTTTTATTGAAATATTTTTAATAGGTGAACTATGGAACAAATAGGTAACAATAATAGATTTAGCTCTCCTCGGCCAGTCTCAATTTCACTGTCCGAAGAATCGTCAGCTTCACGTTCGAGCTCGAATATTTCTTTTTTTAGCTTGCATTAAATGTAAATTTGATCGAACGTAAACAAGTTTATTAAGTCGTTCTGGAAGAAGGCGATTCCTATCTTTTGTTTGCGTTCGACCAAAAATAGACCAATTTCTTTCAGACGCCGCAAATGATGGTGGAATACTCAACAATCATATTGAGTTGTTGCAGCATATGAAAGTTGTTTAGAGTGACAAAATCCTTTCCACCAGTCGCGAGGGTGTAAATTGTTTACTGGTTGCCAAATTATTCCATTGGCCCAAAAACCACTTCTAGCTTGGTATTCAGCGAAGTTTTCCATTATTTCACATGTGTTTTCCTAATTTAAAAGTACGTACTTGAAAAAAACACATGAAATATTTCCTGTTTCTTTCATATTCTTCGGCTTTTTTCGGTTTTATTGGAAAAAAACATGAAATATATACTGGCAAATTTTCTTACAACTTGCGAATGAAACATTGAAAAAAACAGCGGAATTGGGAAGAAACGGGAATAGTTCCTGCTTTCAACGCTACTGTGGCGCCGAAAACGGCCGAGTGACCAGCAATAATGTCCGATGTCATTCTATCGGGTCGGTGTGCGGTCACGAAGTCAATGGAATAGTGTTTCTTCTTCACATAGGCATTTCTGTACGACGCGACGATAAAGTAGCACTTTTTAAAGGCATAAGGACTTATTATGTTTGTAGACCTTAACCAAACAAATAAAATTTTCGAGGCAAAACACTATATCTGATTATTTAATTTCAAGAGGCATAAAGTTCTATCTGACAATACGTATTATTTTTACCAACAATCCTTGTAGGATAAAGTCGAATGACAAAATATTCCCTTCGTTACGCTTAAAATAATTTAAAAGCATAAAAGCTGAAGTAAATGTTCGACCTTCTAATTAAACCAAAATTTAAAGCATAAATACTGTAGTTGCTATTAAGCCTTATTCCACAATATAAATTTGTAAATTCGACAGATTCGATCTTATGCATTTGTATTATTATCAGAACAAAAAGAGATAGAATTATGATTGTTATATAAATAGAAAGAGCGCGAGATACTTGTTTCAGCTGACTATTAAAGTTATTTTACTCTGATTTCGACATTCGACCTTATGCATGGTTGAGATTATTGCAACAAGTTACAAAAAATATACGTTATCCGATATGTACTCGCTTAACAATGCAATGACCAAGTCCACTTACAATGTACTGCGTGTGTCGCGTCCTCAACACTTCAACCATTGAAGTTTCGTCCTTTGCCCTGATTGGCTGTGATGCACAGCGCATTTTTATCGACAGTGAGTTACAATCAGTAGCAAGCTCTCGATTTAAGTGTATATACTTTATTTGTGTGCGTAATTCGCATACGTAACGGGCCTCTTGCTTGTAGTGGAGCTAAAGAGTGGGAGACAAGCGGCGAAATGAGTTCTCATACAAATCAGGAACTATTTTCTTTCTAACCTCTTTTATCTGTTCTGTGGTTCTAACGAGATAGCGCGGCCCCGGAACGCAAGGGCAACTGAAGGAGCAGGGTGGATTTTTAGTCAGTAGAAGTCTGACACTCCTTTTCACTCCACCCACAGTGGGAGTAGAAGTCATTTGACGATTTTTCACACCTATAAAAAGGGGGTTGATTTTTGAATAAAAACGTAGCGTATTGAGCACGTGTCTGACCCTGAATGTTCAACTATTTTCTTTCTCAATTTCATCCCAAACGCTGCTGTGGTTAAGCCGTGAAAGCGTAACAGACAGACGGAATGAAAAACAGACAGATTTTCGTATTTATAATATTAGTATGAATACGAATTTATTTATGTATAAGTTCAACTAAAACATATTATCTTGAAGCAGTACAGGGTAATCCTCATAGAATGAAAAAAAAAAAACAGATAAATACTGAATATTTTTGCAGAATGCCACAAGATGAGCGAGTAAATATAGAAGTTTAAAATAGCAAGCTATTCGTGTTGCTGTTGTAATTTTTACGATTCTTCACTAATGTCATAATCCGAGCAATCTAAACATATCTAAGATATTTATCAATAAATTCTGGTTTAAAATGTTTTTTTTTTTATTTATATGATAATTGTTTTATATGATTGATAACTTTGTTTATAATTACTCTGCGGAGATTGAATGAATTTAAGGTAAAGCTCGGTTTATTTAATTTGACCGACAGATATTTTAATAGTTTTTGGTCAAATTAAAAGCTAATGTTCTGTATACTGTATAGACAATTAAAAAACATTGCAGCAGTTTGAAACAGTTGATAGTAGGTATTATTCTCAGATTGAAACAAAATATTTTTTTGCCGGGGTTTCGGGAATGATCTAACGAGATACCGCGGCCCCGGAACTGAAGGGCAGCTGAAGGAACAGGGTGGGTTTTTAGTTAGTAGAAGTCTGACACACCTTCCGCTTCATCCAGAGCAGGAGAAGTCATTTGATGATTTTCCCACCCAGAAAAAAACAGGTACCTACTACGAATTTATTATCTCGTTAGACCATTCCCGCAACCCCGTAAGGCAGTGGAACAACTATCATTTGTTGCGGTGCGGGAATCAAACCCACGATGCGCAGCGCAGCAGTCAATTGCTTAACCACTGCATGTCAAAAATATCTACAACAATAGATACATAATAATTATCTCCCTTTATGATCATGCGTTTCTGCATTACAATAGTGTATATCCCGAATATTAATTACGGTAGACCAAAATGAAAAAGTGTTTTTTTTATTGAGAATGAAGAACAAACTATTGCTTGTGAACTACTATCATTACTATTGTTTCAATACCCCGCTCACTATTTATGTTAATGTGCATTTAAGAATTGGTTATTTAAATAAGAATTGACCTATTTAAATATACGTTGTATTGAAAAAATATAATAAATGTACATACAATTCCAAAACATGGTCTAATGATTAGATTTTCAAAAAATAACTAGCTGTGGTTAGCTACTTTTTTCGCGTCCATAATTTAATCAGCACATAAAGTTCCTACTGCTGGGACTGGAATAAATATAATGTCATAGATGGCTATCAAGATACAGGATGTGCCTAGTTTGGCTACTTCTACTGTTTCAGAGATAAGTGCCTACTCTATTTGTATCTCTGTTTTCGTCAATAACTTGTGTGTATGTCAATACACAAAAAAGTCACTTTGGAAAATCATATCGAGCAGTAGTTATCACAATCTCTTTTTCAACGAGTACTTAAATCTAATATATAAATGGACAAGTTTGTTTGTTTGATTAAACGCGCTAATCTTCGAAAGTACTGCGTGAATTTGGATGATTTTGCTATGGAACTTGCTTGAAGCTCAAGGAAAGTTATAGGCTTTTTACTCGTCAACTGAATGTAATAATAAATAAGTAATTATAGATAAGAATATTATATGGCCGCAATGAATTTTAACTAAGTATGGATTGTTTCGGAAACACAATCAGAATTTCAATTTCACTTGCAAATCAGACTAATGTAATAAACAGATTCGTTTTATTTTAACATAATTAAATACCTACTTAAACGTATATCTATTTCCAAATCCCCAAAATTTGGTCTTTTTATATTTTGACGAGTTTATCACGGTCATCCTTTGTCTCAATTATGCTACAATACTGTTGCTGGTACAACTGCAGTTGCAGTAGTATCTTACCATCATGGTGGTCACACAATAAATCGGTTACTAGACTGAAATCCAATAACACTTTGTCTCAGTATTGCCTGGTAACAACTGATTCCACACATAGTAAATCAAATACTATTTACATATTCATTCGAAGCGATGAAAATCGAAGGTTCGTAACAAATTTTTCGTGGTAATGTTTTACAAATCAATAACAAAGTGTGGTCGCACTGAACAAACAGTAATAGTCAAGCGTATTAGTAAGTACATCTGTACATACACATTTAAATAAAATTAAGTGCCTGTCTGTGATTCTATAACAACATAAGTGTTTCTCATTATTTACACGATACTAAAACGATTTTTTCAAGTGTCGATTTTTTTGTCTTTCTGTTAGTCCGATTTTAATGGGACTTACATTTAAAGGTAAAAAAGGTTAGAGGCCAACATAAAAGTTACTCTTTATCCTAGATTTCTCACAGAATTGGGTTATAGTCTGGAATAGGACATAGACTAATTTTATACCACGTAAGATACATAACTAAATATACAACCCTTGTAAGATAGAATTGTCAAAATTGACACGTAAACCAATTCGCGGGCAAGAGCTGGCATTTAAAGGGCCACTGATATTTAAGATAAACTTGAGAATTCAAAATATTAGTGTTGTTTAGATAGGTAAAATAATGTATTCCTATAAAAAAGCTATCAGAACGCCATTTAAAACCTTCAGATAACATTTACCCTTTTTTTTAAATTGGGACTTATTTACTTTAGCTGACATTTTAAATGTCATGGCATACTAAGTTGATGGGCGAAATCGTTATCGTAATAAAAGAAATACGCCAGATGTACGCCAGTCCAATACTTACTAATAATAAAACAGAACTCAAATTAATATCGAGAGAAAAATAAGCTGCCAATGCAGCATATGGGTTAGCACATAGTTCAGAATTGTCTATAAATACCTTACACAAACCACAAATGACTGTCTATAGTGAACTCAGAGAAATTACACTATAAAAATTTCAAGACAATACCCACGTAGGACGGCGTCAGAATTATTTACAGTTATAATGAAATCATCATTCAACTTTGTAGAGTAAAATGTTCAGAAAAACATACACCACAATGGGAACCCATAAAACAGCAGTAAATATCTCGACACAAAAGATAGTGTTACTTTGTTGATATATTCGAGGAAGTTGGCATGGTAAATATATTATTGTGGATAGTTTGAGAGACGGATGAATGGTTGATCTTGTTCCCGCTGTTTGACGCATATGAAATTCATACAAGCGTCAGCGGGTTGAGAGAATGTTCCAACGACGTACCGCGGCGTAATTCTTTATCCAACTACGGAGGCGGATTATATTTTTTCCATCTACAGATTCTACTTTTCACAGTACAAGATCGTCAATGTATTTTTGGAATTACATACAACTCGGTAACTAATGAACGTGGTGAGTTCTTCCATTATGTTGTTGGTTTAAATGGTGCCTTTCACATACTTCATTTTGGCTGTGTATCTGAGACAGCCTAATCGATATTTCAATTATAATTTTGGCTTTAAATCTACCTGTTCTTTTTTGTTGCTGTAAAGAAGTTCAGAATAGACACAGGTCTATTCTGAACTTCTTTTCGGACACAGGTCCAGTGATTACTGTCCTTCAGCCGTAATACTGATCATGATCTGGTCCCAGCTATAATACTTTGTCAGTTCATCACAAATTCCCTGAATGAAAAAGTTTCCAAATCTCAAAGAGGTCTCAATGTACAAACAAAAGATGGTCAGCACGTATAAAGCATAGTGTAATTCTTTGTGACTATTATCTATCTACACAAACAAAACATTACAAATGCGTAAGTTAATCTGTCCGTCTGTTTGTAAACTCTGCACGTCTTAACCGCTGAGAGTTTTATAAAACTGGTCATTTCAATTGACGATGTCTCGGAATAGGGCACTTTATCACGAGAGTAATTTCAATTGAAAAAATAATCGACTAACATGCGGGCTTATTTGAACAAGCTAGTTACATAGCTACTCGTATAAAGTTGACCGTCCACCAATGTTTGATGTGTGAAGAGGTTTAAAACGTTAGTTTGATTTCGTATTAGTGACCCGACCCGGCTTAGCAACTTCGTATTCTGGTTCACACAAAACTGTTGGTAAAAACCGCATGGAAATTTATTCAGTAGTATTGAGTTTATCGCGAACAGACAGACATGTAGAGGCGGCGGGAGTTTTGTAGTAATATGTAAGAATATGGGTTACTAAAGGCTAAATAAAAAATATCCGCATGGGTGGATTTTCAAGGTTAAGCAACGCTCGCTGAGGACAATCCATAGATGTTGACTATCTTAATGTATCGAAATTTTTCCGTGTCTCGAAAAGCTCTTTAGAAGTTTTGAATATGACTCCAGTCTTGGGTATTGTGCTACCAAGCTACTGATTTGTGGTCTAGTTGAGATCTCAGAACAATGTAACAGACTCTGTTACATTGTTCTGAGACCTCAACTACCGTTTAATAAATAGCAATAGGATAATCGCTAATTGCAAGACTCTTGCGAGACTCTCGTTTGGGCAACACTAAGGTCAGACAGGAAGTCACTCCGTATAAACACTAGTATTCAACTGCATTCACAATGTTTATTGTTTAAACTTCATTATTAGTTATAGTATAGTCCATGTAAGCCGCAGTGACAATCAATTCGGTATTCACTCACTTTGTATCGCTCGTAATGATTGTAATACTGTCTCCCAAAACACAAGCTCTAGCTTAGTTTGAGAATCAGCATCAGTATTAATACATTTAAATGAGTCAATTCACTATACCAAGACTAAATGTGCCAATAAATAAATAAATTTATTTTATTTCATTTATTCTGGGAAAAGGCTAAGCAGATGACAATAATACACTGTAGACGATCCTGCTTACATTTTTAGACAAATTAAAGCTAAGTTTACCTACACATGCGTAGTTCAATTGTGTTCTGCTATGGAATGGCGCCTCAATGGTTAGTGTAAGTCGACATGTGACATGTTTGTGAAGCCATTATGCTTCTGCGGTTACAGGTGTCACTGAAACGTGCATCTCATTTGTTCGGGTCCAGACAAAGACCAATTTATCTTTCGTACAAAATCCAGACTGATATGATGTAAGAAAATATCTGTTGTGTACATAGAAATAAAATTAACATTTCTGTCTGTGACTTCAAAATAGCTGTATTTTCTCAAGTGCTTATCGTTATTTTAGAATACTAAACTAAAAGTTTTTATTTTTGTCTGTCTGTCTTTCTGTTTTTGTTGGGCTAATCTTTGGAAAAGCATAACCCCGGAATTTGAATGGGGTCGACAATTGCGCGAGAAATTCCTACCACGCATCGACCACGCGTCGCGAGCATACCTAGTGAATATGATTCAAACTGACGTGTCATCTATACTTATAATAAATCTGTAGAGAGGTAAATTCTGTACATGAAATATATTTCCAAAATAACTATCAGGGGGTAATTAGGGATCGATACTGATGCCAAAAATGCAATCAGTAAAATTTTTGTCTGTCTGTCTGTCTGTCTGTTTGTCTGTCTGTATAACCGTTATAGAAACAAAAACTACTCGACGGATTTTAACGAAACTTGGTACAATTATTTTTCATACTCCTGAGCTGGTTATAGTATACTTTTCATCACGCTACAATCAATAGGAGCAGAGCAGTGAAGGGAAATGTCGGGAAAACGGGAGAAGTTACTCCATATTTTAAGCTTCCGTCGCGTGTGCAACCTTAATGCTTAAAGCTACACAGAAATCATTTCATGTTGGAAATGTTCTCCTTAAAATTATATAAAAAATATCCCATGACAGCAATTGTCTATCTTTTATGGTTGACTCACAATAACACGTGTAACTCCCGATAGCTTAGCAGTTCGAAGCTTTCTGATTATAATATTTGTCTACTCTTACGTTTATAACACTCTCAGTCACCCCTAAATGAAAAAGCTAACATTATTAACTATTCCATAAAAATAGTCTTATAAATCGGTATAGAAACACCAAAGTTATACATGAAATACGCTAATAATAAGCCATCGCGCGTGAATACTGAATCATGCTATAAGGATTATTTTTGAGAATCGGTCGCCGCGCTCGACGCGTCTCGTGGCCGAAGGTATAAAAAGGCGGGGCGTCCGAGCGCGAGATTTTTTTTCCTTTTTATTTGACTGAATGTTTTATTGTAAATACGATTACCAACTTATTGTAAATTGAATGTGGGCTTTTATCGTCTTGAATATGTTATTTTCTTTGACATGTATCTTTTTGTTTGTTTTATTTGCATGGTATTGTTTTATTTTACAAAATTTCTACACGATAAGTCATTTATTTCTGAACAATATACTGTTCAGAAATAAATGACTTATGACTTATGACTTACCATATATAAAATACTTTATTTTAAGACCAAAATCCATATAGATATACATTTACACATAAACAAAAAATAAACACACAAATCTATATATATTAAAAAGAAAGTCGTGTTAGTTACACTATTTATAACTCAAGAACGGCTGAACCGATTTAGCTGAAAATTGGTAGGGAGGTAGCTTAGAACCAGGAGACGGACATAGGACATTTCTATCTCGGAATTCCCAAGGGATCGGGATTTACGTGGGAAAAACCTCCCACGCGAACGAAGTTGCGGGCAAAAGCTAGTACTAAAATATTTGTTTTAACTTATCAAGTGGATTGTATATTACAAAGTACGTAGCTGTTATCTTTTTGAAGATGTAAAATATTGAAAATAATACTAAGACAGATGCAATGGCACGGTCTTTAAGACCAAAACTACCTATAAAAATATATATCAGCATTTTATATATTTTATGATTGACAGATGAACTATCGGAAGATTAACAGACGATCATGTTAAAATGTGTGGTTTTCTGTGAGATACTTTGAATTTATACTAATATTATAAAGTGGACAAGTTTGTTTGTTTGTTTGAACGCGCTAATCTTTGAAAGTATAGAGAATTTGGATGAAATTTAGTAAGGAATGGAAGTAGCCTGACCCTCAAGTAAGGTTATAAGCTACATTTTACTCGACTGCAAATAAGGAGGTTATGTTTTTATCGTGATAAAATCTACGGAAGCGAAGCACCGCTCGACTACTATATATAATATTTAGCAAATAGCTAATTGAACCCTGATTGTATCAGCCGCCCGATACACACCCTCAATAATTTCCCGGATTCGTCGTCCGCGTCTTGTCCTAGACGAACCCGACGATCCCACCACAATCCGACAAGAGAGCAGTAGGGAAACTAGCACTCTTAAAAACACATACACGCAACGCGTTCCGTATAAATAGATTTGTTTACGCCTTAAGACAGTTAAGAAGAACAGTTAGTGAGACAGCAGCTCTTACTGCTTATCACGGCCACGTAAGCTCCATCTTAAGGTATGGGTTATTGTTATGGGGTAATTCAACACACGTTAATAGAGCTTTCATTATACAGAAAAAGTGTGTCCGAGCTATAAGTAACGTCGGACCTTTTGAAACATGCAGGCCACTTTTCAAAAAACTAGGAGTGCTTACTCTTGTATCTATGTACATAATGGAAATTGGGATGTTTGTTAGAAACCAATTACATTTATTTGTTGACGATAATGAAAACCGTAAATATATTTCAAGAGACCCCACGAAATTGAACATTCACACTACTTGCAGAAGCGCATTACATAAAAAAAAATTGCTATAGGATGTCCATTAAAGTATACAACCATATTCCGCGTCGGTTAAGAGAACTTCCCTTACATAAGTTCCAAAAGCAATTGAAACAATGGTTAATAGAGAACTGTTTTTATACCCTAGGTGATTTTTTTAACTTTAAGACTTAATATAGACCTGTAAACGAAGTATGTATTGACTCATTGAAATTGTGACCTTTTGTATTTTATTTTGACTGTAACCGCATAGTTAATAGTAAATTTTCACATGTCTTTTATAGTTGACAGTTAGACATATTAACATTTAACATTTTGACTGGTTTATATTATGATTTTTTTGTGACACTATTGTTTTTTTTTTTTATCTATCGATTTTTTTAAAATAATTTATTGACATTTTTAGTATTCTTTTGATAAGTTTGGGAATATAATATGTATTGACATCTTTAATTATTATTGTAAATTGAATTAATTTTATGATTTGCTGTGCCCTTCGGGGTCCATGATTGTATCCTAGCTTTAAGCAATTATTGTAACATCTAAAACAACATTGTGGAATGCAAATAAATATATGATATGATATGATATGATATGATATACCGGCCTCACCGATGAGGCCCATTGCGACGTCCGCGTACTTGTAACGTCAACCCTCCCCGATCTTTGCCAAACGAGCCAACCCGCGATGCTGAGCCAGTAGCAATAAAAAAAAACCCCATTCATAATAATATGACCCAGCCTGACCCTTTGTTGCCCTCCACCAACGAACTCGCTATGTCGAGGCCCGTACTCTACAGGGAGTGCCCTGAGCGTGCGGTTGTTTAGATGTAAATATTAGTTTGTAAGCCCTGGCTGGGGGCCTTTAAATTTAGAGGTCACCACAGAATCGTCCAGTTAAATAGTAACCAGCCTTAGTGTGCTGAACTACGAGTGGACCTATAAAAAAAGCTAATTGAAATGCCTTTGGGTCGGCTTCAAGTCTAGACGAAAGCAGCAAAAATTATATACCAGTATTTTACTTAGAGAGCGTAATAAAAACCATTTATTCCGCCAGATGAACTGTCAACGTAAAATATTTAATCATAAAAAATATCGTACTAATTCAAAAAAAGAATAGTCACCCCGTCTCTGTGGTCACGCCGAAGACAGAAAAGAATACACCAGCGTCTTGTCTATGGTATGACGTCCTACATCGATTGTCGATGATAGCATACCTGAAACAAACAACAACTGATATTACATTACCAGCCAATAAAGTTCCCAGTACTGGGACAAAGGCCTCCTCTCTATGGCCCGGTGCCGGTTGGAGTTTCGGTTCAAGAACATGAGCAGTAATAATTATATTATAAATATATGTAAGTAACTCTGTCTGTCTGTTTGTTACCTTTTCACGCTGAACCGATTTAGATAAAATTTGGCATGGGAATAGGGAAGGATTTACGCGGGAAAAATCTCCCACGCGAATGAAGTCGCGGTAAAGCTAGTATATTACATAAAGTGATTATTCATTTCTATATAAAACTTAAAATGATATTCCTATTTGCCTTTCTGAACAAATTCTTTCAAGTACTCTACTTTTGATTTCCAGGACTTGAAAGGAGAATATTATTCATAAATTGTAACCTTTTGTGAGTGGCATCTATTTATTCATGTGTATACATTCTCAGAATATGTTCGATTTGTCAGTCGCATACAATTTTCCCGTAAAAGTGAAAGTAAAAATTAGATTTTGAACTGACCAAACATTATAATCATTATTTGTTTATTAATATTATTTAACCTTTACATTACATTTTACCTATAAAATCGAGAGTGGAAAGATAAAACCGCCATATTTAGATTTTACCTTTCAACTGTCAATATAGCTACTATGTAGAGCTCTCCTCGTTTCTGATTTGTACACACACAAGGCAATCCCCATTCCCAGTAGCATAGAATATCCAAACGCTATCCCCACAGTCGCAACTCGCATGCAACTACCAAACCTTCATTAGTATCACCTAAATTATACACGAAACTTCTAAACATGATGCAAATGTGCATCCACTTGGGACCTCGTGTGATGTTGCTTTTAACTTAAGTTGAACTTCCTCTATTTTAACTTAACGCGTTTACTCTTAGGGAGAGTGGGACTGGTAGTCACACTAATTGCGTTAACTCTGCTACGTTTAATGTTAAAGTGCTCGGTGACGCGAACTGTGTTTTTTAAGTGTTCATGCGGCGAAAATATTCTTGGAATTAGTTAAGAAAATTAATTTTGTAATAGTAGTACCATGAATGTTAGGTAAATTGTTTTTTTTCATGACGAAATTCTTCCCCATTTGGCAAACAACTAGCCTAAAATACCACAGGAATGTTCGAGATGCCACGGCCTCGGAATGCAAAGGCAACTAAACGCTCAGGATGGATTTTCAGTCAGTAGAAGTTTGACTTTCTCTCCCGATCCACTGCACCCAGAGCGGATGAAGACATTTGACGACTTTTCCTTAGGGAGGAAAGGATTGCCATATTATCTAGATGTGGCTAAAATGTTATAAGAACCTTCAAAATATAAAATTTTAGATAAAAAAAAAATCCATGGCAACTGTAACACAATACAAATATAAATTATATTAAGCCAGAAGCAGTCTGTATCAGATTATTTCCCAGAAAGGGACAAAAAAAAAAACTAACGAATCGGATCAATAGAAACGCCTCGGAAGGACGTGCTACCCAGAAAAAAGGACTAACTGTTTTATCGTAAAAGAACAAAGGATTATTTGAAGTGTTTTGGATATAAAGGCTCGTACGTGCTTATGACTAGTAGATTCTGCTCCGACGCTCGCCCGCGACAGTCGTGCCGCTCCGCGCTCTCGATCGTTCCGTGCCTGAGTCATCGCTCCGTTCGTCACGCCCGCCGTGACGTCACTCGTAGTCGCCGACTACGACGCCTGGTCCGGATCCGCCTTTTTCGAGGCGGTGAAGGATATCGTGCTTCTCTAACAGAGATTGTCAAAACAATTTGGTTTGGCCCCTTCAGGGTAAAACCACAGTTTCGTGGTCCTTGGTTGGAAACCTCACGGTGTCAACAATACCAAGGGGGTGCTGACCCGACGCACCCGCTGATCCCCTTCAGGGTGAAGCAGTCAATTGGAGTCGAGTGCTAGGTTTTGGCCTTGGGGGATCTCCTAGTCAAACCTAGTTACTGAGTTCTCTTCACAGCATACACACCTAGTGTCGGTTGGGTGTATCTACCCCTTCGCACTAGACCCAATAGGGCCCGGTACGCACATTGAGATTGGCGACCGGATTACAAGCTTAGGGCACACCATTAGGCACACACCTCCCTGCTATCCCCGCAGGGAGCGAACTCACCTCCGGGTCATTCCCGCCCGGAGGGTTAGGCAAATAGGGCCCCTCAGGCCACATCAGACGGCAACACAGCTACCGAGTTTGTCTGGGTTTCTCTTCTCGGTAGCGAAGTGTTAGGAGAAACTCCGGGGCAGGGCTCTTTGGGGACCGTCTGCTCGGGGAGCTCACGTTTGACGTGTCTCCTCGAGGCGCTTATGTTAGGGTTAGGAGATTAGGATGCCCACCTCTGTCGCCTCCAATATGGAGGACAGGATTGAGGATCTCGTGTCCAAAGTAGATTCCCTAACGGTTCGGTTAAATAGAACAACCGATATATTAGGAAAGATCCTATTTGAAAACCCCGCCCTACAAAGGAAATATGAGGAGGAGATTGACTCCTTACCCCCCGCGGTGTTTCCCTCCCCACAGCCAGATTTAGGTCCCACCCCCGCGCCCAACGCAGATAGGTCCCCCTCCCCCCCAGACGTCGAAATGGACTCTGAGGAGGAGGAACAAGAAAAAGAGGGCTCGGAAGGCGAGCGCTCGGAGCGCGCTGAGAGCATACACTCTGAGCGCTCGGAGCGAGCGGAGTCCGAGCACTCCTCCGACCAAACCTCTTCCTCCGACGAGTTTATCCTCGTCGAGGGAAAGAGGAAGAAGAGGTCACAGGCCTCGTCCTCCACCCAGGCCCCTAAGGCCAAGAAACCCTCCCCTCCCGAGCCAGCACGCTTAGTGCAGAGCCAGCCCTCCACTTCCTCGGCCACTAGGCCCAGCCCTACCCAAACCCCAGTCGTCAGCGCCTCAGTGCGCAAGACCATCCCTCCCCCACCCATCTTCATCCATGACAAGGGGGCTTGGACAAACGTGTCCAAAGCGTGTGGCGAGCAACGCATCGCCTACACGAATGCCCGCGCCGTTCAGAACGGCATAAAAGTAGGGTTAGCGACAGCTAACGACCACCGCGCGCTTTCGAAGCTACTCAAGGCTCGAAATATCCCCCACCACACTTATACGCTCCATGAGAGCAAGCCCGTTCGGGTGGTCCTCTGCCGGATCCCCAGTGAGATCCCCACCACCGAGATCGTCTGCGACTTAGAGTCACAGAACATCCCGGTGATTGAGGTGCACCGTATGCACGGCAGAGGTGGCAGGGCGTCTAACAACGTCCTCGTCATCTGCCACCCCGTCTCCGAAGGTCCCCACCCCATCTTTGCGCTGAAGACTGTATGCAGTCTTTCAGGAATTCTCATTGAGAAGCCACACAAAAGTGGCACGGTAGGCCAATGCCACCGTTGCCAGTTATACGGCCACGCGCAACGGAATTGCTTCGGCAAACCCCGGTGCGTAAAGTGCCTGGGCGATCACGGCACCGCGGAGTGCAGTCGCCCAAAAGATAGGTCCCAGTGCCCAGACCCGCCCAGCTGCGTGCTGTGCGGGCAATCCGGCCACCCCGCCAACTACCGAGGCTGTCCGAAAGCCCCGAAAACCTCCGCCCCTAAACTGGCAACGCGCGCTAGCGCACGCCAGGGACGAGAGTGTCCTACACTCTCGTCTGAGCTCCCCCAGACCCTCAGTCCCCAGCGTCCAACTCCTTGGACGGCGGCGAATCACGCCCAAAACTTCCCGGCACTAAGGCCGAAAGTCCCAGGGCTGATGGATCAACCCATCATGCCCCCCGCTCCGGTCGTTGTGGCTTCTCAGCCTCCTCCTCCCCAGTCACCCCCTCGCTCAGATGAGCCGGAACTCGATCCGTTCCTCATCCTAGCGAATACATTTAAATTCTTCAAGTCCCCCCGCGCCATCCAAATGGCAAAGGAGGTCGTGGCCTGCAAAAGCATTGAATCCCTGATTCAGGTATACTATCAGTATCCTGATGTAAAAAGCCATTTTGACAACCTTTTTAAACAGCCGTAATGTATAACACGGCTAGTAAGAGATTAAAGCCCCGATCCCTAAAGCTAGGTTACTTCAATGCCAATGGCATCACCAATCAACGGGACGAGATCGCGACTTTCCTTCGCGATCATAGTCTCGACATCCTTCTGGTCCAAGAGACCTTCCTCAAACCCCACCTTAGGGATCCCAAGGTAGCCAACTACCGGCTAGTTAGGAACGATAGGACTAGATGCCACAGAGGTGGCACTCTAATATATTATAGGAACTCCCTGCACTGCATCCCTATGGATCCGCCGCCCCTTGCCCACTTAGAGGTATCCGTTTGCCGGCTAGGCATGACGGGCCATCCCTCTATCACAATAGTATCCGCGTATCTCCCACCGCACAGCGACGTAGATTCAAATTCTTCGATAAACGCCTCACTAAGAAGCGACCTTACAGCCCTTCTTGACATGAGTGACTCCGTCCTTATAGCGGGGGATCTCAATGCCAAGCATCCCGCATGGTGTAGTCGTATTACCAACCCCCGTGGGAAGGTACTATACGACCTTTGCACACCTCTCCACATAGATATCATAGGTCCTATGCGGCCTTCTCATTATCCGTTCGAGCCATCCCACTTGCCCGACGTACTCGACATTGCCCTCCTGAAGAATGTGAACTTACGTTTGCACTCTTTAGAGACGGTAGACGAACTTGACTCTGACCATAGACCGGTGATCTTGGAGTTAACTCCGAGATCGGGTCCCTATGACCCTAACCGCCCCCCTCCCACACAGGTGATCACTGACTGGAGGAAAGTAGGCGAATTGCTGAAATCCAACACGTCTCCTCACCTGGACAAGATCCCCGACCACATCCAGTCCGCCGCCGACACGACGGCTGCGATCGACTCACTCACGGAGCACGTGCAATCTGTCTTGAACGACTGTTCAAAGGAGATTCCGGTGTCAGAGCACTGGTGCCGGAAACTCCCGGACGATGTACGGGCCCTGCTGACTGAGAAGAACGCAGCAGTCCGTGCCTACAGAGCTTTCCCCTGCCAGAATAACAAAACTTTCATGCGGTACTTACAGCGCAAAGTAAGTAACAGCATCAGAGAGTGGCGTGAAGCCGGCTGGGACAAGACCCTGAGCGAACTGGAACCCACCCACCATGCCTTCTGGCAACTTCAGCGGAATATGCGCGCCACTGAGGTTGCCTCAATGCCTCCCCTTATCCGCCCGGACAAAAGCATTGCCTTCGACGACGAAGACAAAGCCGAATGCCTAGCTGACAGCCTGGAGGCACAGTGCTCTCCCAGCTCCCAACCAGTCGACCCAGCCCACCTTGCCCACGTGGATGCTGAGGTCGAACGTAGATCTGCCCTACCCCCTGTCGAGGACCCTGATGCTCCCCTCCCCCCCGTCACGGAAGACGAGGTGGAGGAGATCATCAAGAAACTCAAACCTAGGAAAGCTCCCGGGACTGACAGACTGACCACTAGGGCACTTAAACTCCTCCCACGTACGATCTTAGTCCTACTGACTGCCATCTTCAATGGCACCTTGTCCAACAACTTGTTTCCACAAGCTTGGAAAGAGGCTATAGTGATAGGTATCCCAAAACCTAAAAAGCCCAAGAACCTCCCGACTAGCTATAGACCCATTAGTCTGCTCAGCGCCCTCGGCAAGGTCTACGAGCGGATTATTCTTAATCGGCTCAAGGACTTTGTCGAGGCTAAGAGCCTAATCCCTAACGAACAGTTTGGCTTTAGAGCCCATCATTCCAGTGTCCACCAAGCCCACCGCATCGTAGAGCACATTAGCGGCCGTTTTCAACGCGGTCTGGTGACGGGGGCCCTATTCTTTGATATAGCAAAGGCTTTCGACAAAGTCTGGCACAATGGCTTAATTTATAAGCTTTACCAACTAGGTGTGCCGGACCATCTCGTGCTCATCATTCGAGACTTCCTGTCGAACCGCTCCTTCAGATATCGTATCGAAGGAGCGCTTTCCACTCCCCGCCCTATCAGAGCCGGCGTCCCTCAGGGCGCCGTGCTCTCCCCCCCACTCTTCACGCTATTCACTAGCGACATCCCCAAAAAGCCCCCAGTAGAGTTATCCCTGTTTGCCGACGACACGGCCATCTACTACTCGGGACATAATCCCGTTAGCATCGCTCATACCCTCCAGACCTCAGCCAACGCACTAGGCGATTGGTTTAGGAAATGGAGGATTGAGGTAAATCCCGACAAAAGTCAAGCAGTCCTGTTTCGCAGGGCTCGCCAGCATAAAAAATTCACCCCCCCACGCCCGATCACTATGTTCGGCAAGCCAATCCCTTGGGAGAAGCGAGCCAAATACTTAGGTGTGATCCTCGACCAGTTTCTCAACTTCAGTGAGCACATAAAGTCGGTTCGCTCGCGAGCCGCTTTCGCTCTCGGTAGGCTCCACGCCCTGCTGAATAAACACAGCAAGCTCTCCCTTAAATGTAAAATCCGAATATACACGACATGCATACGTCCTATCATGACGTATGCCTGTCCGGTGTTTGCTCATGCCAGTCCCAATCAGATCCATAGGATGCAAGTCGTTCAGAACCGTTTTCTCCGAAAGGCCACGGGCGCGCCCTGGTTCTGTAGGAACGAGGATCTCCACGTAGACCTCAAACTCCCGACCATAAAGCAAGTGTTGAAACGCATGTCAGTGCGTTACTTCACCTCTGCTGAGACCCACACTAACCCCCTGATCGTATCGGCCGCCCGATACAGACCCTCCAAGATTTCTCGGGTTCGTCGCCCGCGTAACATCCTAGACGAGCCTGACGACCCCACCACCATCCGACAAGAGAGCAGTAGGGAAACCAGCACTCTTAGAAAACACAAATACAGAACGCGTTCCTTATTCCGGCCTCGCCGACGAGGCCCATCGCGACGTCCGCGTACTTGTAATGAAAATCCTCCCCGACCTTTGCCAAACGAGCCAGCCCGCGATGCTGAGCCAGTAGCAATAAATACTCCCGAAAATAATATGACCCAGCCTGTCCCTTTGCTGCCCTCCCAAAATGACCCCGCTATGCCGAGGCCCGTACTCCACAGGGAGTGCCCTTAGCGTGCGGTCATTAGTTTTTAAGTATATATTAGTTTGTAAGCCCTGGCTGGGGGCCTTTAATTTATTAGAGGTCACCACAGGAAAGTCCGGTTAAGTAGACTCACAGCCTTAGTGTGCTGATCTACAAGTGGCCCTACCTAAAAAAAAAAAAAAAAAAAAATATGACTAGTAAGAAAATATAGTGTGTAATAACATGGTTGTAAATAAATAATAAGACCAACCGTATTGGCAGGGTTCAGTAAGTTGCCGTTTGTCAAACAGTCCTTTTTCGTACGAAATCTATTGACTACGTTTCCATAATATCAGAAAAGTGGGCAGGTATAACAGTTATTAAGAGTATTTTTGGGCACTGTTACTTTTTTGTGATTAGCATGTATTTAACCATATTATGTACATTTCCAGAAAGTGGTCGCGTCAGCTTACTTTTTCGTAAAAATCTGTCACTAATATTTGATTTCAAACTCACTCCTGTAGCGGTATCTTTATTTTGCAAATTGTTAATTAAATAACACTTTTACACATAATTTTTCCGTAAATTTAAACTAAAGAGGCTGGGCGGGTTTTCTAACAGACTACTCTAAGAAGAAACACCGAAACATACTCAGAGGTCAAAGTCTCTTTTGCAGTCCATACAATCTGTATTCGTAAATTCGTATGGGAACCTTGTAGGTTAATGCCCGCGGCGATTTTTTTAAGAAAGGATGTATACAAATTACCACAATTGTTGACATATCCAAACAGTTCAAGCGTTAATTGACAAATAACGTATACCTAGCTCAACTTAGAACATTAAGGAGCTTTTATTTATTGAAAATAGGTTCGCTTTTGACCGCCATCTCACCTGATGGTAAGTGATGATGTGGTCGTAGATGGAGCACGCTTACCTAAAAGTAACCTATTCACTCTTGACTTAAAGACTCCTATCGGGAAACACAGATTCCGGCAGAGAATTCCACTCCTTAGCCGTACACACAACAAAACGACAAATCGTGTTTCTTGTTGTTTATATTAATTAAACCTTTATTATGTAAAGACTAAGTTTTAATTCGGCTATAATTATTAAGAGATTCGAACATACGGCACAATTATACGTATTTATTTATCCCACCGAGATCGTCCGACCTAGAGTCACAGAACATCACGGTGATTGAGGTGCACCGTATGCACGGCAGAGGTGGCAGGGCGTCTAACAACGTCCTCGTCATCTGCCACCCCGTCTCCGAAGGTCCCCACCCCATCTTTGCGCTGAAGACTGTATGCAGTCTTTCAGGAATTCTCATTGAGAAGCCACACAAAAGTGGCACGGTAGGCCAATGCCACCGTTGCCAGTTATACGGCCACGCGCAACGGAATTGCTTCGGCAAACCCCGGTGCGTAAAGTGCCTGGGCGATCACGGCACCGCGGAGTGCAGTCGCCCAAAAGATAGGTCCCAGTGCCCAGACCCGCCCAGCTGCGTGCTGTGCGGGCAATCCGGCCACCCCGCCAACTACCGAGGCTGTCCGAAAGCCCCGAAAACCTCCGCCCCTAAACTGGCAACGCGCGCTAGCGCACGCCAGGGACGAGAGTGTCCTACACTCTCGTCTGAGCTCCCCCAGACCCTCAGTCCCCAGCGTCCAACTCCTTGGACGGCGGCGAATCACGCCCAAAACTTCCCGGCACTAAGGCCGAAAGTCCCAGGGCTGATGGATCAACCCATCATGCCCCCCGCTCCGGTCGTTGTGGCTTCTCAGCCTCCTCCTCCCCAGTCACCCCCTCGCTCAGATGAGCCGGAACTCGATCCGTTCCTCATCCTAGCGAATACATTTAAATTCTTCAAGTCCCCCCGCGCCATCCAAATGGCAAAGGAGGTCGTGGCCTGCAAAAGCATTGAATCCCTGATTCAGGTATACTATCAGTATCCTGATGTAAAAAGCCATTTTGACAACCTTTTTAAACAGCCGTAATGTATAACACGGCTAGTAAGAGATTAAAGCCCCGATCCCTAAAGCTAGGTTACTTCAATGCCAATGGCATCACCAATCAACGGGACGAGATCGCGACTTTCCTTCGCGATCATAGTCTCGACATCCTTCTGGTCCAAGAGACCTTCCTCAAACCCCACCTTAGGGATCCCAAGGTAGCCAACTACCGGCTAGTTAGGAACGATAGGACTAGATGCCACAGAGGTGGCACTCTAATATATTATAGGAACTCCCTGCACTGCATCCCTATGGATCCGCCGCCCCTTGCCCACTTAGAGGTATCCGTTTGCCGGCTAGGCATGACGGGCCATCCCTCTATCACAATAGTATCCGCGTATCTCCCACCGCACAGCGACGTAGATTCAAATTCTTCGATAAACGCCTCACTAAGAAGCGACCTTACAGCCCTTCTTGACATGAGTGACTCCGTCCTTATAGCGGGGGATCTCAATGCCAAGCATCCCGCATGGTGTAGTCGTATTACCAACCCCCGTGGGAAGGTACTATACGACCTTTGCACACCTCTCCACATAGATATCATAGGTCCTATGCGGCCTTCTCATTATCCGTTCGAGCCATCCCACTTGCCCGACGTACTCGACATTGCCCTCCTGAAGAATGTGAACTTACGTTTGCACTCTTTAGAGACGGTAGACGAACTTGACTCTGACCATAGACCGGTGATCTTGGAGTTAACTCCGAGATCGGGTCCCTATGACCCTAACCGCCCCCCTCCCACACAGGTGATCACTGACTGGAGGAAAGTAGGCGAATTGCTGAAATCCAACACGTCTCCTCACCTGGACAAGATCCCCGACCACATCCAGTCCGCCGCCGACACGACGGCTGCGATCGACTCACTCACGGAGCACGTGCAATCTGTCTTGAACGACTGTTCAAAGGAGATTCCGGTGTCAGAGCACTGGTGCCGGAAACTCCCGGACGATGTACGGGCCCTGCTGACTGAGAAGAACGCAGCAGTCCGTGCCTACAGAGCTTTCCCCTGCCAGAATAACAAAACTTTCATGCGGTACTTACAGCGCAAAGTAAGTAACAGCATCAGAGAGTGGCGTGAAGCCGGCTGGGACAAGACCCTGAGCGAACTGGAACCCACCCACCATGCCTTCTGGCAACTTCAGCGGAATATGCGCGCCACTGAGGTTGCCTCAATGCCTCCCCTTATCCGCCCGGACAAAAGCATTGCCTTCGACGACGAAGACAAAGCCGAATGCCTAGCTGACAGCCTGGAGGCACAGTGCTCTCCCAGCTCCCAACCAGTCGACCCAGCCCACCTTGCCCACGTGGATGCTGAGGTCGAACGTAGATCTGCCCTACCCCCTGTCGAGGACCCTGATGCTCCCCTCCCCCCCGTCACGGAAGACGAGGTGGAGGAGATCATCAAGAAACTCAAACCTAGGAAAGCTCCCGGGACTGACAGACTGACCACTAGGGCACTTAAACTCCTCCCACGTACGATCTTAGTCCTACTGACTGCCATCTTCAATGGCACCTTGTCCAACAACTTGTTTCCACAAGCTTGGAAAGAGGCTATAGTGATAGGTATCCCAAAACCTAAAAAGCCCAAGAACCTCCCGACTAGCTATAGACCCATTAGTCTGCTCAGCGCCCTCGGCAAGGTCTACGAGCGGATTATTCTTAATCGGCTCAAGGACTTTGTCGAGGCTAAGAGCCTAATCCCTAACGAACAGTTTGGCTTTAGAGCCCATCATTCCAGTGTCCACCAAGCCCACCGCATCGTAGAGCACATTAGCGGCCGTTTTCAACGCGGTCTGGTGACGGGGGCCCTATTCTTTGATATAGCAAAGGCTTTCGACAAAGTCTGGCACAATGGCTTAATTTATAAGCTTTACCAACTAGGTGTGCCGGACCATCTCGTGCTCATCATTCGAGACTTCCTGTCGAACCGCTCCTTCAGATATCGTATCGAAGGAGCGCTTTCCACTCCCCGCCCTATCAGAGCCGGCGTCCCTCAGGGCGCCGTGCTCTCCCCCCCACTCTTCACGCTATTCACTAGCGACATCCCCAAAAAGCCCCCAGTAGAGTTATCCCTGTTTGCCGACGACACGGCCATCTACTACTCGGGACATAATCCCGTTAGCATCGCTCATACCCTCCAGACCTCAGCCAACGCACTAGGCGATTGGTTTAGGAAATGGAGGATTGAGGTAAATCCCGACAAAAGTCAAGCAGTCCTGTTTCGCAGGGCTCGCCAGCATAAAAAATTCACCCCCCCACGCCCGATCACTATGTTCGGCAAGCCAATCCCTTGGGAGAAGCGAGCCAAATACTTAGGTGTGATCCTCGACCAGTTTCTCAACTTCAGTGAGCACATAAAGTCGGTTCGCTCGCGAGCCGCTTTCGCTCTCGGTAGGCTCCACGCCCTGCTGAATAAACACAGCAAGCTCTCCCTTAAATGTAAAATCCGAATATACACGACATGCATACGTCCTATCATGACGTATGCCTGTCCGGTGTTTGCTCATGCCAGTCCCAATCAGATCCATAGGATGCAAGTCGTTCAGAACCGTTTTCTCCGAAAGGCCACGGGCGCGCCCTGGTTCTGTAGGAACGAGGATCTCCACGTAGACCTCAAACTCCCGACCATAAAGCAAGTGTTGAAACGCATGTCAGTGCGTTACTTCACCTCTGCTGAGACCCACACTAACCCCCTGATCGTATCGGCCGCCCGATACAGACCCTCCAAGATTTCTCGGGTTCGTCGCCCGCGTAACATCCTAGACGAGCCTGACGACCCCACCACCATCCGACAAGAGAGCAGTAGGGAAACCAGCACTCTTAGAAAACACAAATACAGAACGCGTTCCTTATTCCGGCCTCGCCGACGAGGCCCATCGCGACGTCCGCGTACTTGTAATGAAAATCCTCCCCGACCTTTGCCAAACGAGCCAGCCCGCGATGCTGAGCCAGTAGCAATAAATACTCCCGAAAATAATATGACCCAGCCTGTCCCTTTGCTGCCCTCCCAAAATGACCCCGCTATGCCGAGGCCCGTACTCCACAGGGAGTGCCCTTAGCGTGCGGTCATTAGTTTTTAAGTATATATTAGTTTGTAAGCCCTGGCTGGGGGCCTTTAATTTATTAGAGGTCACCACAGGAAAGTCCGGTTAAGTAGACTCACAGCCTTAGTGTGCTGATCTACAAGTGGCCCTACCTAAAAAAAAAAAAAAAAAAAATATGACTAGTAAGAAAATATAGTGTGTAATAACATGGTTGTAAATAAATAATAAGACCAACCGTATTGGCAGGGTTCAGTAAGTTGCCGTTTGTCAAACAGTCCTTTTTCGTACGAAATCTATTGACTACGTTTCCATAATATCAGAAAAGTGGGCAGGTATAACAGTTATTAAGAGTATTTTTGGGCACTGTTACTTTTTTGTGATTAGCATGTATTTAACCATATTATGTACATTTCCAGAAAGTGGTCGCGTCAGCTTACTTTTTCGTAAAAATCTGTCACTAATATTTGATTTCAAACTCACTCCTGTAGCGGTATCTTTATTTTGCAAATTGTTAATTAAATAACACTTTTACACATAATTTTTCCGTAAATTTAAACTAAAGAGGCTGGGCGGGTTTTCTAACAGACTACTCTAAGAAGAAACACCGAAACATACTCAGAGGTCAAAGTCTCTTTTGCAGTCCATACAATCTGTATTCGTAAATTCGTATGGGAACCTTGTAGGTTAATGCCCGCGGCGATTTTTTTAAGAAAGGATGTATACAAATTACCACAATTGTTGACATATCCAAACAGTTCAAGCGTTAATTGACAAATAACGTATACCTAGCTCAACTTAGAACATTAAGGAGCTTTTATTTATTGAAAATAGGTTCGCTTTTGACCGCCATCTCACCTGATGGTAAGTGATGATGTGGTCGTAGATGGAGCACGCTTACCTAAAAGTAACCTATTCACTCTTGACTTAAAGACTCCTATCGGGAAACACAGATTCCGGCAGAGAATTCCACTCCTTAGCCGTACACACAACAAAACGACAAATCGTGTTTCTTGTTGTTTATATTAATTAAACCTTTATTATGTAAAGACTAAGTTTTAATTCGGCTATAATTATTAAGAGATTCGAACATACGGCACAATTATACGTATGTATTTATAATGGAGTTTCATACTTCACCTTCAAACCAGTCCTTAACTATATTTACGACTCGGTAAAAAACATATGGATTATAAATTACGTAGTCGTTTAGTAGTAGTAAATACAAAAAAAAAACAAACGAATACAGAACCTCTGAGTTGTTTCAAGTCGGTTTAAAGTCTGTCTTTCCTAACACAAGGCAAGCAAACTGATACAATAAAGTTTTGCTGTCCACTTTCTTCCTAGACACATACGCAAATATTTATCAAATGGCTTACGGCCCAATCATTTTACGTTACGCCCGCATACTATACACACGTCTATCATACGCGTTTCTCATTTCTTTTTCTTCTCCACAAAAGATACGCGTATTATTGTATCTTATTTGATATTCCTATCATGCTAAGCAGATTACTGGTAGATTATTTTTTTTTTTCGTTTTAATAATAATGATATTTCTTGAACGAATGGCAAAAAATGAAACCTTTAAAGATTTGTCATGTCTGTTTGTCTGTCGGTCCGTACGTATGTCACAGCCATTTTATTCTATATTCTAATTTACGAAATTACGCGTTCGTAATTGGGACACTGAAACTTGTTTGGGAAACTTATTTATAGGTACAACATATCAACTGAATCATTCCATGAGTATATTCGGAAAAAATAGGCTGTGACAGATGGATAGCCAAACAGACGGACACTCGAGTGATCCAATAAGGATTCCATATTGTCATGTGAAGGTATGTAACCCCAAAAATGTGTCTAGAGATGTTATTTTTACACTAATATCAACCTCAGACACACAATAAGTCGAAAAAAATATTAAACTTAAGAAAAATATAACCCAAGCAATTTGCATTGTTTTACATTTTGATTACATCAGAATTTTAAATGTAGGATGTAGATTTACGTTAAATAATGAAAGAAAACATTCCGATGGTAAATTAATATTTTCGTAAAGTACCTAATTACTTAGTGAGCTAATTAAGCTATTTACATTATGCATAAAGAAAGTAATACTTTTTTATAAATCAATTTAGGATTCTGCAATTAGATATATGTATAGATCGATCGCCTGCGTCGGGATTCACGGGCCGATCTCCGGCAACCGTAGGTGCGGGATTGCGGACGGCGAGTAGAAGTAGAGTCACTGTCCGATAAAGACTAGGCTCGGTTTGACAGTGGCATGTTGTGTTCCAAGCGAGTCTGAAAGAGCAGTTAGCAGAAACGACGGCACCCGGCAATGCCATTGCCTGCCGAGGTTGAAGGACCGTTTTAACGAGATTCAGCGGCCTCTGAACGCAATAGTAACTGAAGGAAAAGTATGGGTTTTTAATAATTTCCTTCCCTTCTTCTATATTGTATACATCATTATGTTTAGGTCGATATCTTAATATTAACTAACAATGGGTAAAAAAGATCTTAATAACATCTGTGGAGTTTTATTCGACACAGTGTAGTGTTTTGAGACGTCATTAGGTTTCATTCTACAAGTACTAATTGAGCAAATAATAAAGAAGGAATAAAGTCTCGTCCGTCGTTTGTTCTCAGTCACCTAAGGAGGTTTGCAATATTAAATTAATTATATTGCCCTTAGAAAACCACAAGCCGTATCTCAAAATTTCCATTATTTGCTTCAATTAGCTTAAAACTTTTCCTACTAGATATGTTGAAAACATCCGTAACATAATCGGGAAATTGAAAAAGAAACACTATTTTAATTACCTATAGTAGAGAATTAGGAAAGTAGTTCTGTTTGTTACGTTTTCACACCTAAACTAAAATTTTCTTTATTTATTTTATCGTGAGTTTAATCAGAAACTGACTATGCCACCCTCATCGGCACAAATAATAATTCCTTATGTTCTAAATCCTATTTTCGCTAACTTATACAGTATTCTTGCGTCCTTTGACATAACACGTAAACTTATGACCTAATCTTAGTAAACTATAAAATATATATGCTCTCGGTGCTATAGAAAGATTATACAATGTATCTGTGAATACACCCATCACAGCTTCAGTTTTCAAAACTATCTTTGGCTTTGCTTCCAGTCTCGATAGGTATATACAGGCTGTGGCGAAAATAGTGGTCCAACGTTAAGGACTCGATATACTAGATAATAAATTATAACAGATAATAATTTAAAATATTATTACACAAGGGATTCCAAAAAAAATTTTTTTTTTCGCGTAATACCTATGTTTTGTTACAAATTTGGGTGTAGTTTCTACAAAAACGATTATTTTTCAATTTTGATTTCTGCTAATTACTAAAGAATATTAGAGCTATTGTGAGAAAATATTGTTTTTAATGTAAGTTTAGAGCTTTTGATGAAAAAAAAAATAGATTTTCTCTATTTTAACCATTGATATACAATGATTTTACCCCTAATTTTTAACGTATCATGCCAATTGAAGTCATATATTTGTAAAAAAAATGTACTACACTGTCAGTGCCCATATGCCTACTAAATAAATAGGTACAGATTTATAAATGGTATAATATTTAATAAAAAAAAAGTTATTGCAATTTTAATTGAAAACGACTTAAAATATAAATTTTTGACTACTGTTGCAGAGTGATTTAGGGCTTACTAGTTACGTATTTGAACAAAGCATTAAAAAACAAAAGTCATACTAGTAATTATTTATTAACAATCTTACACCAAATTCAAAATGCCCCCATTCGCATACATGCTCTGCAACGTCGAATAAACGACAGTTTTTTAAGTCGTCGAACAAACCCGCTTTCGCTGATTTCCCCAGCTGCTGCCAGGATTCTAGTCCGTAATGACCTCCACTAGGCTACCACCAGACAACCTAGATTCCAGATCTAGATTATGACATACAATATGAAAATATCATAATATCATGCCATCCATTCCAGTATAGGTATGTTGTACGAGTATATTAAATCTGTCTGCAGCCAAAACATTCACTCAAAGACAATGCTAAGATATTTTATTTTCGTCAGTCGTAAATCTAAAAACGTTCTTTAAATGATATGATGAATGAAGGGCAGCTGAATATGGGATAAGACTGATGTTCCAGATTTCAGTGTTTGCTTGTTGATATTAAGACTTTGGTTAGAATGCAAGAGATGACTCTTTTACGAAATTGTTTTGAAAGATTGATACGCATATTTTTGAAAAGATCTTGACTCATTTCAGTTTAATTTTATAACAGCAAAAAGGTTATTTCAGTAATGAATAACATACATAAGAACCTACAACTGGGACCCAGGTCACATCTATATGGAGGAAATGGACAGCAATCCACTACGCAGGCTCGGTCCCTAGAACATATTTTTCTTCACTTTCCGCTCGATGTTACAACTTGTTAGTCGTGCCTGTATATGGCCATCACAGCTCTTAATTAATCACGAAATTGTAACAGATTTTTGATCGACGAACATGAAATATAGCAGGGAGATAGTTTATGGACAGGAATTGTATAGTTAATGTAGTTAAGTATTTTTGGAATCTGCGGTTGTTAAGAGATAGACTGACCGTTAAAGTTTTTATGGTATTAATAAGCCATGGCTCAGCGATCGAGAAGGCATAACATGGCTTAATTTTAGTCCTATCAACAGTATTCAGTAGCTTTATGGTACTGACAGTTTTTTTATTATAAATGTAGTACTTGAAATCGGTCTTGTAATATTTATTTACAATAATGTTTCACATCACAAATTTGTCATCTATTAAAAATGAAAGGCATGTACTAAAAAACAATCAATTATTTATTTTAAACAAAATGTACAGTAAGTGATTCAGTTGATACTTCATTAATAATCTCAAGTGCGAGCCGAATTTCAAAGATTATCCAGCTTTAGGACCAAACAGTCAAATTACTTGAACCTTATATAAACTTTTCTTAAGATTTGAAAGAACTACTGTGATAATTGTTTAAATTTCTTAATTTTAAGAACTTCGAATTTCGTAAAAATTGTTTCAATATCATACAATAACGTGTACAATGGATTCCAAATTAATGTCTGTACATTATAATTTTAGTTTATAAAGTCAATGTCACTGAACGGTTAATGCATTCATTTCATTTCAATTGTGTCTTCATTTTGTATTTCAGTGAAGGTATTGTCTAAATGTCAAACTTATTATTATACAACTTAATCACTTACGTTATATCAAAACTGTAGCCAATGAAACTAAAAAATTGGCTGCGGCATTACCAAGTGAGCACTGTAGCACAAAGGTGAAGACCACGGAATAGATGAATAAGGTTGGAATGGTAATGTGGGCGTGGCGCGCGCGCCACATTTATGATACGACAATCATAGTGCGACCGATTAATTCATTCACCACGTTTAGTGCGCTTCAGATTACTTCGGAACACAGAGCTCTGCTTTAAAATGCCGTATTGTGTAATTATAACCTGTAAAACAAAAGGTCAGACCGCAAGTATAGAGCGAGGAGGTATATCTTTCCATCGGTAATTCGAAAATAACATTTAATTACAATTTTATTTGTAAAAAGCATGAAAAATATTCTGATCACTATGAAATTCCGAACATAACATTATTGCAACAAGTTACAAAAAGTATACATTGCTCGTTATGTATTCGCTTAATCAACGCAATGACCAAGTCCGCTTACAATGTACTGCATGCGCCACACTTCAACCATCGACGTTTTATCCTTTACCCTGATTGGCCGTGATGCACGGCGCATATATATCAACAGTGAGTTACAATCAGTAGCAAAATCTCAGTGTGTGTAATTTATTTATGTGCGTAATTCGCATACGTAACGGGCCTCTTGCTTGTAGTAGAGCTAAAGAGTGGGGAGACAAGCGGCGACACGCTTTCTTATACAAATCAGGAAATATTTCCTTTCTAACCTCTTTTATCTGTTCTGTGGTGAGGACTATGAGGAGTGTATCTTCCTGCCGGGGTTGTGGGTATGTTCTAACGAGGTACAGCGGTAAGAAAACAAGGGCAATGTTTTTTTTTTTAAAGATCACTGCAATGTGGGTAGAATACACATTACTAGCAATCCTGTTAACCCCTCCAACTAAGCTAAATATGCTTGTATCTGGAGTGGGTTCACGGCAATAGTGTAATGGGTGGGGTTAGAACCCGCGACCTCTCGATCGCAAGTCCGAAGACCTTAGCCATTAGGCTATTGGCGCTTCAAATTTTTCAATTTGTAATTGAAAGAACACTATGGATTTTTAGTCAGTAAAGAGTCTGTCACTCCCTTACATACCACCAAAAACGGGAGAAATCATTTGATGAATTGTCTCCCGAAAAAAATAGTGTAGTTAGACTTTTTTTTTATTACTGATGGGCCCACTCTTGACCTCGGTCTTGCCTGATGGTAAGCGATAGATGAGATCTAAGATGGGACGAGCGAGCCTAGAAGATGCCTATTTACTCGTGCTTTAAAGGCTGAAAGGTCATAAGTGGCAGGGAGCACAGAAGCCGGCAGAGAATTCCGCAGCTTGGCTGTGCGCACAATAAATGTGGAGGAGAAGCGTTTGGTACGACAAGACGGTATATCAACCAAGTGTGGGTGGTATTCCCCAAAGTACAGTCTGTAGAAAACCGACAGGCAAGCAACGGTTCGCCGATGAGCCAGACTATGAAGCTTGTCCACCAGCACCTCGAAACTCTTACCGAAAAGACAGACACTAAATAATAATCTGCTTAGACTTTTCCCAAATATGTTGGGTCAGCTTCCAGTCTAACTGGATGCAGCTGGGTATTAATGCTTTACATTAGATGGACCAAGATCATAACAAACTGGTATCCCATAAACAAAAAGAGAAGACGTGGCAGACCTAATAAGAGGTGGAGTGACGACATAGCAGGCTTAATAGGCAAAACATGGAGTAGACTGGCTAGGGACAGAACAAAATGGAGGCAGATGGAGGAGGCTTTTACCGCACTAGGCGGTCCTTATAACTAATTTATAAAATATATATGAATTTACGAGGCCAAATTAATCTATTTTATTGTATAATTTGAATTTTAACTTTAACTTAGATTGTAATATTGTATTATTTTGATATTATTTTGGATGGTTATTATTTAGTTTTAAGAATTATTTAATTATTTGAGCTATTTTTATTGTATATAATATTAATCTAAAGTTGTATCATTTAATTGAGTGTGTGTAATTTAATTTTAATTTTAATTTTATTGGCATGGTATATTCTTTTTAATGTATTAATTGTACTTAGTACTTATAAGGAATGAATAAAGCTTATTATATTATATTATGGAGCGACTGCCTATCTGATCTCCACAACACAGAAACTGGGTAACACGATACTCCTTGGTAAGACCAGTGTCAGATTTACTGGCTTCTGACTACCCGTCACGACTGTCAAAGATGTATAAATGACAGCCGGGACCAATGGCTTGACGTGCTTTCCGAGGCACGGACGAATCTCGGTATGTTAAGATAGTATATGGAGTACTAGTATGTATATGGAGTACTGCTCTCATCTCTGGGACGGATCATATCACGGACAAAAGGCTCATCGGCAACGAGAAACTGCTCGAGACAAGGCTCCAGAGCCTAGAACATCGGCGACGTGTTGCAAGCCTATCAGTTTTCTATCGGTTACATTTCGGGGAGTGTGCGATGGAATTGCACAGTCTTATTCCGACAAGCCCATTCCATCATCGGACTACAAGACAAACGGCGATGCGCCATCGTTACATGGTGGACATCCCACCCACACGCATGAAACGTTTTGGGAATACTTTCATTGTGCGTACGGCTAAGGAGTGGAATTCCCTGCCGGAGTCTGTGTTTCCTGATAGTTATAACCTGGGAGTCTTTAAGTCAAGAGTGAATAGGTTACTTCTAGGCAAGCGTGCTTCATCTTCGACCACATCATCGCTTAAGATCAGGTGAGATTATGGTCAAACGCAAGCCTATCAACTATTAAAAAAAATAGTCACCCGTCTACAGTCAGAACTCGGCAAGAGTTGATTAACCTGGAAGATTGACCCGTGCAGCGGTAATGATTTATCCACGAGCTCCTCAACAGACACACAATAAGAATAGAAAACATTTAATTGTGCGGTAAAACCGTGGCGAGCCTTATTAACTAACACAATATTAGCCATTTAGCAGACGACATTGCGTGACGAAAGTAGGTCTTTTTATTTTTAGGACTTACGGTCACTCCCTCGAAACAAATGTATTTATTAAAAATTCACGCATCACTTTACAAGCTACTCCTTTTTAGGGTTCTGTGCCCAAAAGGTAAAAACGAGACCCTATTACTAAGACTTCGCTGTCTGTCCGTCCGTCTGTCTGTCACCAGGCTGTATCTCAAGAACCGCGATAGCTAGACAGATGAAATTTTCACAAGTTATATATTTTTGTTGCCGCAATAACAACAAATACTAAAAAAAAAAACAAATATTTAAGGATGGCTCATATCCAACAAACGCGATGTTTTATAGATAATGGTAGGGAACCCTTCGTGTGCGAGTCTGACTCGCACTTGGCCGGCTTTTTATGTGAACGTGAGAATACTGTTGACTCGATTTGTTTTTGATTTGTGATAACTTTTTACTATGTAACTGGCCTCATGAAACATTATGAAAATCAATTAAGTATTGAAAAGAGTAACCGTGGAATTTCTTGCTAGTTCTCCATAGGAAACGACCAATTCGAATCATGCACTTGCTTCTAACGTTTTATAAATGCCCATGTACGTAGCATTAAAATAATTTGACTATGATTTTAAAAAGAGGGCTTAAATGCATTTTGTGTTTCTTACCAGTCAACCAAGAAATATGAAGATTTAGAATATTTAATGGTGTATAAAGCAAGTATTTATGATTTTTTTATTCACTCTATAGTGCCCCACTGCTGGGCAAAGACTTCATCCATATTTTTAGAGTCAGCAAAGAATGCTATCTTCTACGCCCAATCCGTCAGGAATGATTCAAAATCGGTACATCGCCGTGGTGGCTCACCATGATATGTATAAACAACTTATTATTTTACAATATAATAAATAAAATTAAAGGATGGGAAACAGTATGAAAAATCATAAGTGAAGTAGTCACACTCATTAACTGAAAATTATTATCTATACTATCTATACGACTAATATTATAAAGCGAAAAAGTTTGTTTGATAAAGCGCGCCAAGTTGACTGAAACATGTTACGGAATGGTAGCTTGAAACTCGAAAAAGGTTAAAGCTGCATTTTACCCGACTGAAAAAGAAAGAGGTTATGTTATTATCAATTTAAAGTCCACGGAGCAAAGCTCCACACGACTGCTATTACTTAAATATAATAACACAAGCGTTTAGGGGCAGAAAGATAAAAAAATATTTTTAAAATAATCAATGTTAAACCATAAAAATGTTTTTTGATTTAATAATTGCCTTACTCAGGCTTTAATGTACCAAGTAATGACGTCATATGTATATTAGCACAGATGTTACGCCTATCAATAGTAGTAACATGTGTTCGAAGTGTTTACTCTACTTAAAACAATATTTTCTTATCAATCTTGTAAGTCAATATACTCGAAATGCATATTAGAATTTGAGAGATTTGTTGGATTACAGATTTATGAAACATTGAGGTACCTAATTAACCGATGGTTCCGAAGAAGTATGCCTGGAGTGTCCTAGACGGAATTCCGTACATATGTTTCCATACTCCAAGAACTCGGTATCAAGGACCGCTTCTCTTCTGTAGTCTAGGCTCTCATCAAACTCTCTTTGAGCCGTTTTGAGAAGGGACCTTGCCTAGGCGTGCAGGTTCGAGTTGAGAGCACGTAGCCACGCTGATGGTCACCGATGAGATGGACAGATCAGATAAGAGCTGCTCTTAGTGACTGAGTCCTTGAATGTATCAGGTAAGCTACTGCAAGAGACGTGTGGCGGAGCATAGTGACGCGGGTCACTCAACTGAAAAATAACTACGACTACTCTGCCAAGAGTGAAACGGCGATAAAGCAGGTAATAAAAGCATAGGGTATATTCTATTGGAATATTTAAGATCTAATTAAACAAATAATTATTATACCTAAAGGTAAAACAGCAGCGGTGGCCCTGTGGACACAGACACGCCTAACGACTTGTAAATTGTGAGTTCGAACCCATATAGACAATTCGTGTAACTTTCATCATCACCGCTGCTATCCAAATGGTGAAGAAAAACATCGTGAGTGTCAGAATTCTACTGACTAAAAACCCACCCTGTTCCTTCAGGTGCCCTTAAGTTCCGGGGCCGCAGTATCTCATTAACACATTCCTGCAACCCCGGCAGGAAATGGCCCTATAGGACCCGTCACTATTGCTGACAGCTCTTTGAGGCGCGCGTGGAACACAACGCGCCGCCGACCCGGGCCTGGTCCTTACCGGACGGTGAGCTACCCCTGCTCGCCGTCCGCAAGCCCGCGCCTACGGTGGCCGGAGATCTGCACGCGATCTCCGATGCCCAGGGCGTCTCCCGCGGCGGCTGGGGTGTGAGGAAGAAAGTTGCCTCTCCCTCGCACGAACCGCCATAACCTGGGACCGAAACATCTGAAGGTATGCGATACCTACCAACACACACTGGGCATGTGTGCTAGATTACGGCGCTTTTCCTCTCATAGAAAGTAAGCCTGTGTTCCAAAAGTTGGAACGCTATAGGCTAATGCCTTGAAAATTCCTTGTGTAATTATTTAAACATTACCAAAAACAATAATGAATTTGACATATTTTACGAATTCTATCTCTGACACACCATTAATATTTGGCTGTTATCCAAAGTCTTTGAACGAAAATATAATTGACCTAATTCTTTGGCCCTTTATCTTTGGATTCACCTTTTGTTTTGGGACTATAAAGTATAGTATTGATCACTCACGTCTAACAGATCACCAGGTGGTATGCTTTAAATATTTATATTTATATTACTTTATAAATTATGCTTCGATCAACACCTCTATTAATAAATTATTTAGGAAAGGTTAGTGACCTATGGTTGGATTATTATAACCCATTTCACTCTGTTGCCCGATTTGGCAAACAATGGACAGCAGATTTTTTATATTATGTTTGCATAGTGTATTATAATTATGCATTTAAAAAATCATTTTCATACCTATACATAAACAGCGCCAATAGACAGTTATTAATTGTAATTCTTGATAAAAGTATTATTTACGCTGTCTAAAAATAAAGTCTTGTATATTTCTGCTGAAATATTTGAATACAGAATCGAGTGGATTTTAATTAAAATAATGAACACTAATTTGATTATAACCGACAGAGGTTGACACAAAGACTGTCTTTGAACAGAATTCAATTATTAATAATAAAATTTATTTACGCAGGTAATATAATTACATAGTAATATTTATAAACACAGCATTTTATTTAAAGCTCCATGTACCTCAGCAAAGAACTGAAAATATTTAATTTTCCACACGAACCGTTACGCGTTACGATACACAATTTTACAAAAAAAAGGCCCAAAATATGGTAATTACACATAATTCGATTTTTTGAGTATTGTTTCGTGAAAACCGCACAAAGATAGTTATGCTATATGTACATTTATGTTCAATTGAATAAAGGATATGCTAACGCCTCAGGTATCAGAAATAGAACAAACAAAATTGTAAATTTAAAAACTTCAGTTTTTTTTTTACAAAACTGTTGAATAAGTTAGGTTTTGATTAACGTATTAATTATTCTAAAGCCATAGTCTGTCACATTCTTGCTTTGCCGTTTCCATTATTCTAAGATATTGTAATAGCATCTGAGATAGTACATACGTGTTTTTTTTTTCGGTGGGAAAATCATCAAGTGAATCTTCCCGCTCTAAGTGGAGCTGAAGGGAGTGTCAGACTTCTACTGACTAAAAACCCGCCCTGTTTCTTTAGCTGCCCTTAAGCTCCGTGGCCACGGTATCTCGTTAAAACATACCCACAACCCTGGTAGGACATACTTGAAATCGTACAACGATAGCAAAAAAATACATGTTCGTACAGAAACTGAGCGAATTATAAAATATTGATCACGAGATTCAACTGAAAGCTAACGACGGTGACGGCTAAGACGGTGTTAAACTGAACATAAAATAAACTTTCTGACATGGAAATAAATAATGTTGAGAACTTTAAAACACGTGTGCTTTTATGTTTGGAATCATCTGAGATTTATGGACACATAAACAGACGTTTTTAATACCATTATTAGTTTCAACAAAACCACGATTAAATAACCATTAAAATCTTACGTTCATTCATTCATTACAATTATACCCGAGTTTGTTAGTAAATTTTACAATTTATGATGCGATAAATTTGATAGTATTGTACTGTTTCTTTTTTTAAATTTCGGATGAGCCCGTTTTTGATCTCAATCTTGCCTGATAGTAAGCGATAGATGAGATCTACGATGAGACGAGCGAGCCCATAAGATGCCTGGTAACTCTTGTTTTAAAGGTTGAAGGGCGATATACATATAGTAAGGAACACAGAAGCCGACAGAGAGTTCTACATTTAGCTGTGCACACAAAGTGGAGGAAAAGCACTTAGTATGACAAAACGGTATATCATCTAAGTGTGCTTTACCAAGACCAAAAATGAAAATGAGATGGAGGGATCAAGTCGTTGAACTCACTATTAATAAGCTCATACAATAAATTTTAATATAACAATAATAAAAACATACAATAAAATTAGTGGCTCTTTATTATTCAGGAGATTATTTAACTAAACAACAAATAATTCATAAAGCTAAGCAACTGATTAAAAATACCTCTGACACGTTGACAGGAGGCGACACATGTAATTTATAACGTTATTAAAATGTCAATATATTGATGTTCCTGCCCATACTTAATACCTCACCACTTCTGCCAAATATCTCCAATGAAAGTGAATACTGAAACCAGTTGGCAACTGGCAACGGCTTCCAATATTGATTGAAAGATTGACAATTTGGCAAATGACATTGTGATGACATTCGGATGAGAAAAAAAGCAATGTGTTATTTCACGTACTTGCCGTGTGGACTATTAAATTGGGTTTTCATTTGTATAGACCGAAATGTCACGAATTACGTGGGAAATAAATGGCAGACTATGTTGTTTTTTTTTTCGTTAAAGAAATAACATTAATAATGCCTGTTAAGTGGCTTTAAATTAATCTCTTCACCTGAGCAGAAGTTAATTCTGATTATCACGTATAGTGTCGAACATAAACACGGAAATACGACGTCATCAACAAAATTAGTTTTTCTATCCAATCATCATCTGGGACCTCCTTCGTTAACAAAAGGGTGTCAAATAAATAAGGTAGCCCAAAGACATAACAAGTCGAAGTCGTTTTCTTAGAAGTATTCCTACACGTCAACGCCATTAGGGATAGGAATCGGTCGTCAGGACCCAATTGCCGAAGATACCTTGATGCCGAGATTTAAGATTTTGATAGCTTAATCCAGTCCCGTCAATACTGTTCCCCATTTGTGAGTTCTACTTTTCCCGGAATTTTTCCGTGTGTTGCACCCTAACTTTATTAAGTTGGGTTCCCAAATCAATAGAGGTCTTTCAGCAAATAGATATTGCGTCTATCTCGGAGATTTGGACCCAAAATCTTGGATTGGATTTTGTGTTATACGATTTTATGGGGAGAGATAAACGGTTGTACTTATTTTATTTGATATGCTTAGCGAGATTTGTATATTGGCATTTTCCTTTATATTCGATTTTCATTTCTATGAATTAACTTATTCGTGAATTATAACAATGGCTTAGGTTTTGCATAATCATATTCAAATAATCCTTTGTAAGTTACATTAATTTAGGACACAAAAGCATTATGGTTATTAAACTACACAATTGACTGCAACAATAGCATGAAAAATGTAAAATTAAAGAAGGAGTCCACCATTACATACATAAATTCTTAATTGAGCACAAAAACCATTCAAACAGTAATGGGCAAAAATTTTTTTTGTACAAACCTCTTCTGGTGAATCGCTGACCACTTATGCGGGTTAAAATATTATAAAAGGTACGTTCACTACGTATTTTCTGTACCTACCCGTAAACCATTTATTATATGAACATTAGGAAGGGCAATTTAATGGCAGCGCTTCGGGAACAAAATACAGATTTTTAGTTGAATATTTCTTTGCCTTTTTTGGGTCATTAATTTCTCGTAATATATGTAATTGGTAGAAAGTATTAGTGGCCCATTGGTTACAGCCCGGAATAATGGGTAGTTGGTTGGACTCAAGGCTGGCATCTTGTTCTGTACTAGCTTCTGCCCGCGGCTCTACTTACGTCAAAAGTATTTTTCATCAAAAAATACAGCCTATGTTACTCTTCAGTTCCTTTTCTATCTGCGCGGTAAAAATAACATTGACCCCATGTTTCGTTTTGACGTTAAAAAAGCAACCAATGCAAAAGCAAATAAGTATACAAAGGTTGATCTGCTATTTCAGTCTTATAAAAGTAGACTAGTATTTGCGTGTTGCGCGAGGTGCAAGCACCTCGCGTGCTTGTGAAAAAATAAATAAAAAAGAAATAAAAAAGAAATGGGGGGGGGGTGATGGGGGGGTTTAGTATTTGCGTGTTGCGCGAGGTGCAAGCACCTCGCGTGCTTGTTGAAAAAAAAAAGTGGGGGGGGTTGCACAAGTATTTCGACTAAAGCATTGCCCCTCTAAATAAATCTGAAAAAAAAATGTTCCAAGTCTCTTAGATTCCGAGATCCGCCTAAAGGGGAGGAGAAGGGGGGCGGGGGGGGGACTTTGAAAAATGGTTTTTACTTTACCGAGCCTCCTCTATACGAATCCGTAAAAAGAAAAAAATACGGGTCTCGTAGTTTCCGTGATACGATAGGGGGGGGGAGAAGGGGGGGGGGGGGGAAAGGGGGGGTTTGGCACTTTTCCCGTAGGTTTGAGAGTTACTTGTTTACGAATCTGTCAAAATATACCCACCTCCCCATTCACCATCTGGGAGAACAATTCTGTCAATGAGTCAGTGAGTGAGTCAGTGAGTGGTAATTTAGCTTTATATAGTATAACTAGTATTTGCGTGTTGCGCGAGGTGCAAGCACCTCGCGTGCTTGTGAAAAAAAAAAAGGGGGGGGAGATGGGGGGGTTAAGTATTTGCGTGTTGCGCGAGGTGCAAGCACCTCGAAAACTTGTGAAAAAAAAAAGTGGGGGGGAGATGGGGGGTTTAGTATTTGCGTGTTGCGCGAGGTGCAAGCACCTCGCGTGCTTGTGAAAAAAAAAAGAGGGGGGGGTGATGGGGGGGGGGGTTGCACAAGTATTTCGACTAAAGCATTGCCCCTCTAAATGAATCTGAAAAAAAAAATGTTCCAAGTCTCTTAGATTCCGAGATCCGCCTAAAGGGGAGGAGAAGGGGGGCGGGGGGGGGGACTTTGAAAAATGTTTTTTAATTTACCGAGCCTCCTCTATACGAATCCGTAAAAAGAAAAAAATACGGGTCTCGTAGTTTCCGAGATACGATAGGGGGGGGGGGGGGGAGAAGGGGGGGAAAAGGGGAGGTTTGGCACTTTTCCCGTAGGTTTGAGAGTTACTTGTTTACGAATCTGTCAAAATATACCCACCTCCCCATCCACCATCTGGGAGAACAATTCTGTCAATGAGTCAGTGAGTGAGTTAGTGAGTGGTAATTTAGCTTTATATAGTATAATTTTTTTTTAAAAAGTACGTTATGGTTAAATTGTATTAATTACTATTTCCATGCTAAATTATAATCGGATCAGCGGTTAAGCTACAAAGGAGTAATAGACTGACGCATACAAATTTGAATTAAAAATATTAGTATGAATTTGTCCTTAGATCTTTTTCATATTCTAGAAAAATGTTGATGAACGTCGTGATATGCAATAGGAACTTAAGTTTATGACAATATCTTCTCAGCAAAACTACCTTTACCCCTAGCATTAAGTACTACATAATTATGCTTACACAATATCTATAATGCTACGAATGAAACCATATTCCCTAATCCTGTACTTATTATTAACATAAAATATACGACTTAAAACATTGTTTAATTCATCGTTAACTGGTTATTCTACTAATAATGTTAATGTGAGCATTTGTATGCTGGTAAATCAATCCCGCCTTAACGGGTTTGAACGGAATTTGTATCACCATTGTGAAATTGCTTCGACAGTACGATCACGAGAGATAATTTCTAACATTCGTGCTAGGAAACCAGGGGATTAGTATTAGTTTGCAATACTATTATTGTATTGGAAAACTGCCTCGGTGGCCTAGTGTTCGTAAGCGCGACTGCTGAGCAAGAGGTCTCGGGTTTGATGCCCGCGTCGGGCAAAAGTGCTATTGGGTTTTTCTATAAGAAATTTCACATTAGTAGTCCGGACTTCCGGAGTTTGATAGTTGGCGGTGTAATACCCCCGTGTCTCGAAAGCACGTTACATCGCCTTAGAGTGAAAACCTCGGGAGTACATTTTTGTCCAATTTTTTTTTTATTGCGTTTCCAGAAAGAATCCTAGCAACGCACATCCTGATCTCACTAATATGTTCATTCGGTACTCGAAACGCTATCTATGAAAGTAAGTGAGAACCTCGTAAACACTCGCATCGCGTCGTCAGTTTAACGTAATCAGGCCATGGATTATGCATTTCTGAACTGTTCGATATTATGTATAATATTTTTCATATTATACAAAATATCGAACAGTTCTGGATATAAAAACGGGTTAAATTTACATATAAATGAAAAAAAAAAACATTTATAAAAGAAACCGTACAAAAATTTTATAGCACGCAGATTTTTCTTCCTTCTGAAAATTTACTCCTTTTTCACTTACGAGGTTTTCACTTTAAGGCGTCGGTTAATCCGTTGATCCTGCGCCTGATCTATCTCTGGCCGTGTCTGATTGCCATCCCATTGGACAATGAGAGTAAGTAACAGAGAGTGCACCTCTACGTGCGCACATACTTGCGCATATCTCCTGCGCAAATAGCCCATCAATTATGAGATTGGCAGCCGTGACTAAAATCATTTAGGACTATTATTATTATTCTAAAACTATCGCTTTGTCTCTTTCACACTCATTCACAAGTTTGGTGCAAGTGAAAGAAACAAAGCAATAGTTTTCGAAAACGACAAAGTGCCTCTTTCAAACTCATAGGTACTAAGCCCACTGTTCAAAAACGTATTTCAATACGAGAACTACTACAACGATGTTACTTACTACAAAATTGTTTACAGACGCTGTATGTATACATTAGCTATTTAAAATAAATAAACAACCCAAAGATTACTAAGGTAAAGTGCACTTGTCTTGCTGCGCTTTGTATGGGGAAATTAATGAGTTTAATAGCATCGAGGTGAGGGTATCCAACATATATTGTATGGGTATCTTCAGAGAACAAATATACGATTACTACATGAAAAAGACTAGATAACGTTCACACTGTGGGGACACAGGCCTTCGCTCTATGAAAGGGAATGGAATGACAAGCGGTAAAAGCCTAATGGTTTAGGTGTCGACCTTGTGATCGAGGGGTCGTAAATTCGAACCATCGAGTCCAGAGTTCAGATTGCAGCAAAAAGCTATCAAAAGCGCAAAAAAGGAATCCTAAACAGGGTGCGGCAGTACTTCACGCCTGGACAGCTTCTGAATCTATATAAAGCACAGGTCCGTTCCTGCATGGAGTACTGCAGCAACTTGTGGGATGGCTCTGCAAAATACCAACTTGCTGCACTGGACTCGATCGAGCGCAGGGCTAAAAGTTTTATAGGCGACGAGGCGCTATCGGGTAAGCTTCATAGCCTGGCTCTTCGGCGAACCGTTTTGGCTTGCCTGTCGGTTTTCTACAGATTGTACTTCAGGGAGTCTGCGCAGGATTTCGATGACCTGATTCCTCTATCTCCCTTTCACTACCGGTCTACCAGACGCACGGCTGGCTACCATCCACACTTGGTTGATATACCGTCTTGGCGTACCAAGCGCTTCTCCTGCACATTTATTGTGCGCACTTCCAAGCTGTGGGATTCTCTGACGGCTTCTGTGTACCCTGCCACTTATGACCTTTCAACCTTTAAAGCAAGAGTAAGCAGGCATCTTCTGGGCTCGCTCGTTCCATCGTAGACCTCATCTATCGCTTACCATCAGGCGAGATCGAGGTCAAGTGTGGGCTCTTTCTGAATAAAAAAACCATTGTGAACCCATTCCAGACACAAGTATATTAAGGATACTTGGTGGGTGGGGAATGCCCTCACCTCGGTGCTATTAAACTATTTTTTTTTTCCTTTTAAGATATCCAATAATGTGGGTAGAATTTACATTACCAGCAATCTTGTTACGAGTAACCCCGCCAACTAAGCAAAGTATTCTCGTGTCTGGAGTGGGTTCACGGCAATAATGTAATGGGCGGGGTTTGAACCTGCGATCTCTCGATCACAAGTCCGATACCTTAACCATTAGGGTATTGACGCTTAAACTTAAATTGTCATTTTTTTTTGGTTCACAAAAATTACAGTCGTTGAGAATAGAAGATAATAGAGAAAGAAGAAGAAAGAGAATATAGCATGGCGTATTTTTGTTCTCTTTTTGGATTTAATTACCATGCTTTTCTATTCTCTTATAAAATATTATTCAAATATAAATAGGAAAACTCAAAAAACAGATGCCGTGACGTCGGACAGGGGAGAATTAAATAATAAAACGATTAGTGCCGACTGCTAATAATTGGGAAGAGCAGAAAGATGATGAAGTGTCTTTAATTATACGAGTCTATGTTGGACTCGTTATTTCCTAATGTAATGCTCTCTCGATATCTCGTAATCTATCTATTTCTGTTGTTTTCGCAAAATATTTAGTCTGCATATTGCATTAACTCCCAATATTATGTCTATGAATATCGAATTAGTCAATTAACCGATCACCTATAAATTTTCAAAGCGTATCCATTCATTCCATTCGTAGAATGGTAATTATTGGAAAATTATTAAGGCCTGCGTTCAGCCAATTAGTACATACATCTATGATTAGATTATAAGCCGATTAAATGAGAAACAAAATTCGCTTATCGAGGTTCAGTAATTAAGTAATTATGTTAATAATAGTCCGTTTAGGAAAACGGAAAAGCCATTAACAGTAAATTATTATCAATTTACATTACCAAGTTACTTAGTATCTTATATCGCAGTTAAAGTTGCATAAAAAATTTCGCATGCAATTTCAGTAATGTCACTTTTTGTGATACGATAATTTTGTTTTTGTATGATCTTGTTTCTTGCAATAGCGTATAGCTCTAAGAATAAAATGGGCCTAAGTCTTAATTCCTGTAACATCTGATTTTGATATAAACTGACCTAAAGCTCTGTTGTAATAGGGATCCGAATTCAGTATCAGTAAGACAAGCACAAACCCTTTTTTCTTTCAAAAACATGGTATTAATAAGATCTCCTCCTTTCTCTTCTCAAATAGTTATTGTTTGACAGTAAATATTTCAGTTTTCATTAACAATGTATGTAGTTTATTATTTATGTTTTGTATAGGTACATATAATTAATTAGTACGCCATGGATGACCCGCGTATAAGAATGACCATTGTAACACACTTTTTAGTTATTAAGTCCTTATTTAATTCTGTTATTGTGTACAATAAAGTGTATATCTATCTATCTTTCTACGAGTAATATAAGGAAGATGTGTAGGTACTTAATAATTTACTCAACACTTTTCTAAAGACTTTCTTGCTCAATCTCAAAAATAGATGTTTTTGAGTTAGATCACTGTGATTCAAAGAGCCCGATATAATGATACGGCCACAGTTCTCGTCATTGTACTGCCCTCCAATTTAGACTATTCAAAAATCATTGACCGCCCATCTCCCGTCTAACATTCGCCAGACAAATGATCGTTAAACGAGCTATAAAAATGATAAACGGATTTTCTGTGCAGTCACCAGTCAAATCAAATGTTCGTTACCTAAACCTCAAAGATAAATGCTTTTATATCTGCACATTTAAAAGTAGACTTTTGAGTGTATTGTTAATGATAGCTTTTCTTTTCAGATTCATCTGATACTCAAGTATCAACACAGATTAAAGTAATCTAAACTTTTAAAATACGAAAAATTAAATAATTAAAGACTGCGGGTGTAACTAATGGCTTCAACTAAGTTTTATTAGTCAAGTGGTTGCAAAGTTTTATTATTTATTACAAATTAATAGCCTAATGGATGTGTCGGTCTTGTGATTGAGAGGTCACGGGTTCGAACCCCACCCATTACACCATTGCCGTGAACCCACTTCAGACACAAGCATATTTCGCTTAGTTAGAGGGGTTAACAAGATTGCTAGTAATGTGAATTGTATCCACATTGCTAGATAGATACCTACTTATTTACTACTCTTATAAAAAGTTACTTCAAAGCAAACCTTAAAATATGATTAACTAACTTAAATATAAAATGACGGCAGTGTCACCGTATCTATAAGTAATATTTATTTATTTTATTTTCGGAAGGCTTACAGACTAATAACATTATAACAATCTATATCTATACTAATATTATAAAGCGGAAAAGTTTGTTTGTTTGTTTGTTTGTTTGCTTGAACGCGCTAATCTTCGAAAGTACTGGGTGGATTTGGATGCAATTTGGTATGGAAGTAGCTTGAAGCTTGAGGAAGGATATAGGCTACTTTTTACGCGACTGCAAAAAAGGAGAGTTATGTTTTTACCGTGATAGAATCCACGGGAGCGAAGCCCCGCGTGAGTACCTACTAGTAATATATAAAAACTAAGTTGCTAATTACAAGCCCTCACAGATAAATACAAAGTTACGTAAAAAAGACTATGTTTAAACTAAACTAGCCTAATATAAAATAGACTGATGTGTTCTATTCGACTACACAAGTTAACTAAAACAATTAATTTATGTTCAGGTATGCAGTTCAATTCAAGTGCAAGTAGGCGCCTCAGGTTCAAAAAATGGCTTTGCTAAGAGCTTCCTTAGTGTGTTTGCATTGGTGCAAAACAAATCAACATCATGTTCACAACAAATTTTGTTGAAGCTGCCACTCGCTCTACAAAAGTAGAAGATTTATTTTGGAATTACTTGTGCTTATTACTTGCCGCACGGGTCGAGCTTCAAGGTCAAGTAATGCTCGCCGAGATCAGTCCATGGATGAGTGACCATCTAAATATTTCGAGATTCCTCGGAAAACACGTTAAGCCGTTGCTCCCAGTGAACATCTTTGACAGTCGTGACGGGTAGTCAGAAGTCAGAAAAAGTGACACTGGTGTTGCCAAGGGGTATCGTGTTACCCAGCTACTGGGTTGTGGAGGTCAGATAGGCAGTCGCTCCATGTAAAGCACTAACATTCAGCTGCATCCAGTCAGGCTGGACGCTGTTCCCAACATAGTTGGAAAAAAAATTAAGGGCCTATACTACCCCAAATGGCTTAGCATGATCCTCCGTTATGTCGAAAATACTACAGCAATAATTTTGAAATAAATATATGGTAAAGTTGAGGATTAATCTTACGTACTATGTTTGACGAAAACACGATTCCGTAAAATTTTCTTGATAGAAAAAAAATCCAAAGTTACCTCCAAACCGAACAATAAACCGCTGGTATTCAAAAAGAACTTCAAATTAGATAATGAAACTTTGCATAATAATTGAACTAACTATAATGCAGGTCTTATGTTATTTTTTTTTTAAATGACCATTATTTTCATTGTAAAAAGAAATAAACTAAATTATAGGTGTTTTGGATTCTTTTCCCTGCCACCCTGTCTCGCTTGCTCGCGTGACCGCGGCCAGTAGTGTGCCAGCGAGATAAAGAGTGAGAAGCGCTGAGGTCAGGCGCGTGCATAGGATTATGACAGGGCATGCGGCGGAGTAAAAACATACAAAAACCTCTTCTTTTATAGATTTTTAGCATAGCCACAGCCACGCATCGCCACCATGCTACGATGCGTGGCTGTGGCTATGCTAAAAATCTATAAAAGAAGAAGTTTTTGTGACCGATTACTCACAAAAACTTCTTCTTTTATAGATTTTTAGCATAGCCACAGCCACGTATCGCCACCATGCTACTATGCGTGGCTGTGGTTATGCTAAAAATCTATAAAAGTGAAGTTTTTGTGTGTTTTTACTCCGCCGCATGCCCTGTCATAATCCTATGCACGCTCCTGGCTGAGGTAGTATGATTGTCTAGTGTCTGTCTTTTTGGAAAGAGTCTAATGCCGGTTGTAGACCGAAAACTAAGCTATGTCAAAGCTAAAATAAGCAAGCTAGGCTAAGCTAAGCTAAGCTAGAAATAAATGGCGTGCATACCAAGAGCTAAGCCAAAGCTCAGTCAGTGTGGCGAAGTTCAATTAGACGGATGACGCTCGCCATGAATATAATCGATGAAGAAAGTTCCGATGATGAAGTCAGTATTAATCTTCTTTTTCTATGTGTAACGTATACATAGAAAAGGAAGATTAATACTGACTTATTATTATTTAAGAAAAAGACATTCAAAATCTTGGATATGTCAATCTGAAATGGATATGTCCGTCTGGCATCTCTGGATTACTTATTTCCTTCACTATTCTTTTCCATACAACATCCTTTTTAATTTAGTTGTGATAGTCCTTTGACTGTGTGTTCCATAGTACAGGAAATTGTTTAACAATTTCAATAAATTGCTCCATATTCGCTACAAAACGACCGTGCGTACGACAAAAGACACTGGACAGCACTGGCAAAGGATGTGCGAAGGGCGTGCGGGGAAAGCGGGAGGGGCTTAGCTTAGCTCGTGTAACTGCGCATCGGCAAACATAACTAACTTAGCTTCGCATATTTTAGTTAGCTCACATAGCTTAGTTCACATAGTTTGCGGTCCGCACACTAGTATGGAAAATTGCGTCAGCTATGCAAGCTAAGCTAAACTAACTTAGCTTAGATCTTGGTCTGCAACCCGTATAACTACTGTACTCAGCTGATTCCAGTCCAATCAGATTGGGAAAAGGCTTAGTAAATGAGGATTACTGATTATTACTAATCCTTATTTTTTATAAAACAGAGTCTTCCGCCGTGTCTGTCTGTTTGTAGTCTCGCGATAAATTCAAAAACTACTGAACAAACTTTTATGCGGTTTTTACCAATAGTTAGAGTGACTCATGAAGAAGGTTTAAGTGTATAGTTTGTTTAGGTTTTGTGTAAACTAGCAGAATAAGACCATGCGAAGCCGGGCCGGATCGCTAGTGTAGTTAGTGTATACGGTTTAAGATTATTTATTCTCTCAAAAGAATTACACAATTGCTTAAAGAGAAAATATAACTAGATTTTAAATATGTTATTTACCAGTAAGATTAATCTTAAAACTAACATAATAAATAACTAAATATATGACTTCAGACCGTACTCGTATTTGCCATAACCAGAAAATAAAACATTTCGAGCGATGCGGGTTGGGTCCAATTTTACGCTTGTTGCGTGTTTATTAAGGCCTCTGTCACAGTACAGATTTTTTAATTTTAATGAAATATGTTGGTATTTGTGGATTTTATTTGATATAGTGTTTAATATTGCTCCTTTTTTATGTTCAAAGTACGAATAGGATCGGTAGATATACGAGTATATAAACATGAATGCGTACGGAATATTGTTTCATGGAGTTACTGTCGACTTTCTTCTTATGTGTGTCTGCCCGCGGCACAAACCAAGTAATCTATGTCACTCTTTATCTTAACAACTATTGCGTGGATTTTGCATGAAAGAAGGACACCAAACTAACATACAAACACATTTTCAAACTTATATATGATATTAAAATATGTAATATGGATATCCTTTTCGACTTTAAATGACGACGTTCAAAAGTCCTTTTAAACGGTCTAATTGAAATAAATAAACTTTGACTGTGATGTGTGAAAAATATGGCTGCCTATCTACTCAGCTTCCGTGTTAGTTGCCTCTGCTCAGAAACCAATATATTGGTATTCCCCATTCTAATTAAAATGCCTACCACACAGCTATCTTGAATACATCAGCACCTAATAAAAATAGACACACAATTATTGTTTCTAAAATGGTTGTAAAGCTGCGTGCAGACCAGCTGTTCTCTGAGTGGGAAAATCATCGAATGACTTATCCTGCTCTGGGTGGAGCGGAAGGGAATGTCAGACTTCTACTGACTAAAAACCCACCCTGTTCCTTCAACTGCCCTTAAGTTCCGGGGCCGAGGTATTTCGTTAGAACATTCCCGCAACCCCGGCAAGACCAGTTGTAAGACTTCGTGTTCAGTTTTTGTAACGAAGTTCCTTATCGCGCGTTGCGAAAGGGGGCTAGATGGAAAAAATTAGGACGAAAAGTTGTAACGACACTTTTTGCTATAGTAAGCTATTGTAAGGCGTGCGGCGTACGCATGTTTCTTTGTCTGTCTCTCTCTCTCTCTCTTATAGAAAGCAAGCCAGATATTTTCGTTTCATCTTTCGTCCATTTTTTTTATTTCTTTCTTTCTTTCGTCTTTGATAATAATAAAAAAAAATATTATTGTAACTTAAAAAAAAGAATTTACAATTCCTTCACTAATCAATCGAAAGCAACTTCGTTCCATCCGGGTGTCCCTTGACACCTCTCAAGTTTTTTTCCTATTTAATTAGATTTAAAATTCACTAGAACATTTTACAGAGTGAATAGGCACTTTCTGGGCTCACTGGTTTCAACATAAACCTCATCAATTGCTTACCAATGGACGTGCTCGAGGTAAAGAGCGTGCTCATAAAAATATAAATATTACCCATTGACCACAGTAGCTTTACATAGAAGTGAGTGTAGACTGTCTTTAGAGTCAACGCATGCATAAATACTAACTATATAAATATGAGTATTGAAGTATTGTTGTGGCCGCTATAACCAGCATTTTAGGACTGCGTACTTTTATTCAAGGGTCACACTCGGTATCTTAGTACAGATAAAAAATAATGCCTTTCAAAAAGAATCTATTAAATTACTTTTCAAGCAAATATAATTTAGTCAAATAGTAATAGAGTTAAAATTTAATGTATATCAGACAAGCTTCTATCTGTGACTTCATCCGCTCGAGAGGATTTTTACGCGTAAATCCCGGTCCAGTGGAAATGAAAGGATAAAAAAAAAACAAAATTCAATCAGATCCGTTCAGTAGTTTGCGTGAAAGAATAACAAACATCCTTCCATTCATCCATCCTTACAAGCTTTTGGATTTATAATATTAGAAAGGAGAAAGATTCAGAGCATTGACCTCAATTGTGACCACACATTTTTCAAGAATATTTTGTGTACATAAAGAAGTAATTTTAAATCTAATCCCTAACTTGCAGGATTCGCTACTATTAGTCAGTTTGCAGGCAATGGTTTCACTCTATATGGACCTAAGTCAATTGTACCTATTATTATCTACTATATAAGAATAGACAGGGTGTATAGCACACAGAAATGCCCACAAATACCCGAAATCTGGGTACATGATTTTACATAAAAAGTTTCCGCAACAAAAGATAAAATTGTTTTGACTATGCTATGAAATCAGCCTTTACATAAATATGCGAGATTTATAGTCAATAAATTGGAATCGAGTGTCGAAATATTATTTATTTACATAAACTCAGCTTTGATGATTCACATATCCATCGGTTTAATATTCAAGATGCCTAATACTTAGTGTAAATGAGTTTATTTCGTCAATTGATGGATTATATTGACACGTCTCAGATATACCTAGTTATTCGATTAATTATAGAATTGATTAATTATAGATTTGATTGATGAATAGTCGAGGTATGTTAATTATTAATTTGGTTTGTATTTTAAGCCCTTTAACTCGGGGATTGGAATAGCAAAGTGTTCAGTACAAAACACAGATGGGTTTGCTCCAATTATATAAATTATAGTAATCCCACTAATATTATAAATGCGAAAGTTTGTGATGATGTATGTATGTTTGTTGCTATTTCACGCAAAAGCTACTGAACGGATATCAATGAAATTTGGTAAGTAGATAGTTAACATCCTGGAATAACATATATGCTACTTTTTAACCCGAAATTCCCACGGGTTCGGGATTTAAGAGGGAAACCTCCCACGCGAACGAACTCGCGTACAAAAGCTAGTCATATATCTTTAGCCAATATGGCTTAAAGGATTCGATTCAAAGGAGGTCGGCGAAATTAGGCCTACTAGCAGTATAATAGCAGACAAAAATGAAATATATATTTAAAAAAACTTTTATTTAATAGTTATTTATTGTGATTTTTATACGACTTTTAATCATAGGGTAATGAAAAACACAATAAAAAGAAGATATAGCGGAAGTCATTGTGAATAAATGATCTGTCAGCCATGACATCTATATTTCCTAATTCCAGGGTTGCCAGGGGGTTAAATAGTATAATATTGTATGTATAGGGGGTCATGATTTCTCATTATTTTGTATATTATCCATTTTGAAAGTCTAAATATATCAGTTAACGCATTACGTAAATATTTTTGTTAATTATAACATTTTTGGTCCATAATAACTGTGGCTTTGTGTTGATTTCGATCGTGGATAAAAATGCTAGAAGCCAAATTATAAAAACTCAAGAAACGTCAAATGAGCTGAAAAAATCAATCAATGTCATTCACTCCGCGAAGGCGTGAACTTGTATAGACCACAGAGTACATTTTTGTTTATACTCTTACGCCGCTGTGAATACTCCTACTTTTTAGATGATTTATTAATTATTTATGAAAACGAATAAAAAAGAACTACTTTTAGTTTGAATTAAGTTCTTTTTTGTTAAAATTCGGTTTTATTTCTCAATGACCTTAAATGTTTTTACTTTTCATAACCTTAAAAACGTTTTTGTCATCTCTCTGTCATCTCGGTATTTCCATGATTAATATTGATATTGATGTTTTTATAGTAAATAGTGTTTATTAACAGTCAAATTAGTATTCATATTATTATTGTCTGTTGAGCTGAAAAAGTGGGCCGGGCGAAGTATGGGCCGTTGCCGGAGTCCTTTGGCTCATTGATAGAGACTTTTAATCTCGGCAACATGTGTGATTTGTGTGATTTATAGATTTGACGAAATATCACGCAAACGAGGTCACGATAATAACTTCTATTTTCTTGTGGATACATATATCATTTCTTGACTTTAAGAATTTGCCGTATGTTTCAGGACAGCTCGACTTCTGAAACTTTAGTTACTGTGTCGGTATACTGTCTGAATTCATATAAATAATTTATCTATCACGCATGCTACCATATAGCGCGCTTGTTATTTTTATAACAATTATGTTATTAATAAAAGACTTATGAAAATTAATTCGCTTTTCAACAAGATATAGGTAAGTACTTTTAAATGTCGGGGAGCAATCAATCGGATAAAGCCGCGGTGGAAAACCAGTATCTTATCATATTATCTTATCTTATTATATTATATTATCTTATGTATTTATTATTCAATTAGTTCTTTTTTATGCATCTGCCATGTTATCTCATCACCACTCATGGTTGACTGGTATAGAAAGCCTATGGCATTAAGTCCGCCTTTGTACATTTTGTGTTACATAAAGTTTTTATAAATCAATCTTATACAACCTAAAGTAAAGTTCATGTCATAGTTCCTTTGAGGAGTTCAAATTGCATCGGCAATACTCTTCCTCAAGGAAACCTTTGAGAGCGATACCGTTCGCGTTTGACGGTCCAGTTACTGAAAATGATGAAAGAAATATCTGTTCTGCTGGCCACATTTTATTGATTCGTCTTATTTATATACCAGTACCTATTCTATATTTGTGGAAGGCAGAATTTCTATTAAAACTCATTGATTTACTTGACATATATATTTTATAGCTTTTATTCGCGACTTCATTCGTGTGGGAGGTTTTTCCCGCGGAATTCCCGACCCCGTGGGAATTCCGGGATAAAAACTATCCGCTGTCCTTTCCAAGGTCCTAAACTATTCCCATTCCAAATTTCATTTAGATCGGTTTAGCGGTTTAGGCGTGAAAAGGTAACATACAGAGAGACAGAGTTACTTTCGCATTTATAATATTAGTATGGATTAAGGCTAATTGACACCAAAAACTCTTCATCATCTACTTAGCCTTTTTCTCAACTATGTTGGGGTCAGATTCCGGTCTGACTAGATGCAGCTAAGATTTAGGGTTTTATTTAGCGCAACTGCTTATCTGACCTCCGCAACCCATCAGCTGAGCAAGTCTGTTCAAGACTAAGATCAGACTAGTGTCAAATTTTTTTTCTTCTGACTACCCGTAACGACTGTCAAAGATGTCCCAATGACAGCCGCGACCAATTAATTTACGTACTTTCCAAGGCACGGTGTTATCACACAGCCAACTATCAATCTCCGGACTACTACTGTGAATGTTTTTATAGACAAACCCAATAGCACTTTTAGCCCGACCCGGTATCGAACCGAAAACCTCATATTCGGCAGTCGCGCTTGCAACCACTAGACCAACGAGCAATCAAAGTAATCTAAACAACTAACTAAAATAACTTAAAAAAAACCCTACGCTAAAAATAATAATAAATAATAATTATAAATAACTATATATTATAATAATATAATTCAGAATTGATATTTAAATATTGTTACATATGAGATACCCCGCCGCGACTATTATTTTTAACGTAGGGGTTTTTTTTTTTTTTCATTGACTTTTATTTTCAGCTTTTTGTAACATAGTAGGTACACGTCGTTCCCTATCATTTGATACACCACTTGGGTATATTTGACAATATTGGATTATTCATCCCCACTTTCACCCTCAATACCTATTAAATGGCTAAACCAATAATGATAAAACATGTCTAATTGTAATATGCACGTCATCCCTTTTTATTTGATATCCCACTTGAGTATATTTGACAATATTCAATTATTCATCCCCACGTTCACCAAGGGGGTTGAACGTTACGAACCTACTTAATAGCTAAACGATTTTAATAAAACATTTTTCATTGTAATATACACGTCATGCTCTTTAATTTGATACCCCCTCGGGTATAATTATTTGACAACATTCGATTATTCATCACCAATTTCTCCCCCCATACCTAGTAAATGGCTGCACCGATTTTGACAAAACGTATCCAAGAACCACCGCTGGAAAACATGCTTCCTAACAAAAACAAAAACCGCATTCAGCAACAAATCGGTTAACCCATTCCAATGTTTTTATAATGAAATACATCTCGTAAGACAAAGGTGTCTGTCTAGTCTTCACGACACAGGTGATCCTAGTAGGTAGTGATAAATCTCGTATTCTAATGCTCTCTTCAACAATAAAGATTTTATTTAGGTATATTTACACACAACACGCGTCAAGTAGTGTGTTGAGCCAAGTTTATCCATTTTGAAAACTCCACCCCTAAGATGACCCACTGACCAATCAATTTAATTATGGCCAAAATATTTACACATAATCTTCAAAGATATACAAAATATTGTGGTCGCCTTCTTGGTTGGCCGAAAATGTTTGTTTTAAAAATAATATCAAATACCTAACCGTGAAAGTCAATAAAACGACTCAATATAACTATTTTTCACGGTGTCTCAAGAGATATTATTCTCGGTTTTTTTTTTTTCACGAACTTCTTTCTTTAATGTTTTCTTGTAGTTTAGTCACTTAACTTTGGCATTTTTGAAGGCTTTATCGGTAAAGCAACAGTTATGATGCAACTTATGCAATATACACTGTCAAATTTATGCCGGGTAAGATCCCAAAAAAACACTCACAGGATTCAATTTAGTAATTTAATCCTGTGAGTGTTTTTTTTTAATTTTCTTAGTGGAAAATTGTTAATAACATTCAATTGCCCTCTTATTATTATATATTTTTGTTACAATTGTTTTTATTGCATTTTGATTTTATTTAAATACAAAATGATCCAACAAGATAATCATGATTAATTTATATGCATCAATTTTTTGTTAGTCACATAAAAACTTAATTACTGTAATTATTTAATTTATATAAACATCATGTCAAAATTTGTTTGAAATGATTGGTTTCCTGTGAACAACACAAAATTCTACATTAATCCTTTTTTATTTGCCATAAACTTAATTTTAGTTCAATTTTTAAAATTCTCTGAACTTTGCTATTTGATGCCGGAAATCGCGCTTTAGGCATTCACAAGAAATAATGAATATAACTTTAAACCATACTAATAATATATTTGAAAACTAGGTAAGTAATACACAATAACTATGTTACTAACTATTTATACATGCATGCATGATGACTGGAATAAATATTTCTAAACATAATTAATATATATGGTAGAGTTATACCACTCTACTATATATATTAATTATGTTTGTTATTAAACGTTATTATTATCTATTTAAGTATACTATACAACGTGTAACGGAAACCCCATATCTATCCAAAAGGGCTGAAGAAAGCATCTAGTATTAAGTTTGTTTATTGTTTATTGTACATGACATGCATAATCTAAGTACTAAATTTAATTATACTATTGTACATTAATGTCAGTTTCAAAGGCGAACTATTGTCTCCTAAACTAGACTACGAGTCTGTGTTTTAGGAGCCAAAGTTCCTCCAGAAATGCTCACAATACGTTATTGAAATATGCAAGTACTTTAAGTATCATAACTACATGCATTAAAAATGCATGTAGTTAAAAATGCATGTAGTATGGAGTCTATATGCACAGTTTCAGCTCAAAATAAGTGACTCAAAGAGTTGGTACCAAATTATCGGTTTCATATGTATGTTTCTTGAATACCAATCATAACAAACGTGTCAAAGCACTACGAGGGTTAATAACTTTCCACTTCACTTGCTAATAACACGATAATTCTCTTCGTTTTTCTTAATTTTAAACTTTCGGTCTCTGGTACCAATGCATTTAAATTTCTAATAAGTTCCACACACGTAGACATAGGATTACAAAACCCTTGCCATATCGTTTGTCATTATACAAAGAAGCCTTGCACTTGGTATGTATATACCCTTTAAATTATACGTTGTAGATAACAATGAAGTTTACATTAAATGTGAACATATAATAATATGTATACTAAACTATCTATTAATTAAAAATGAAACGTCAAATGTGTTGCTAAGCGCAAAACTCGATGGCTCGAAAAAAACAGTTTTTTTTTTCTAATTTATAAAGGAAGATTCTTACGGAAAATACTAAAACCAATACTTTTGTTGTCCTATGTTAGCATAGGACGTTCCCTGACAAACATTTAATCAATTAAAAAACAAAAGAAACGATAAAACAGGGGAAAGTAATTTGATAATCAAGACAATATTGAACGCGAGCGATGCCGCCAGCAGGAGCTAGTATGTTAATAAAGTAGACTTTATACCCTTCTGACAGTCCGTATTCAAATATATCATACACAAAATGCCATACTCCTACATAATAGTCTCTCACTCGTGTGTAGAAAAAACCTTGTCTTTACTTAAGCATACCGTAAGGAGTATTTACTATGTTATACGTTTAGTCATACTACATTATGTATGCGAAATAAGAGTAGGTATACAAACTTCTTACGTATCGTCAAAGAAAACAAAAAAAAAAACAAAAAGCAGAGACAAACGACGCCGGCGTATTTAGTTCTACACAATTGAAGTCATTAACTAAGACACAGTATTTTAACGTACGGGGCTTATTGTCGGTTTGCAAAAAAAATAAAAACAATTAGTTATTGTTATTATTACACACTTTTTTTTGTTAGCCTGCTCTGTCCCACTCGTGAGCAAAGGCCATTACACACTTATTCATTTAATCAAAATTAGAAATCTGTATTCAACGTGTGATAATTATGTATCACTGGTAGATTTTTTTATTTTATTTTTTACGAATAGAAGATTTCATGGCACCAAATCTTAATTCACACACAAGGCTCAACAATATTCCATACAAATTAGATTGTCGTATAGATTATGAGCAAGATAGTAGCTAAGCTGTCGGACACCAGTCCGATCACTAGATCGAGAGGTCGCAGGTTCGAACCCCACCACACTTTCTGGAGTAGGTTCACCCACCGTGAACCCACTCCAGAAATATATTTAAGTTAGTTGGAGGGATTAATAAGATTGCGAGTAACGTGAATTTTAGCCTCATTGGTAGTTGAGGTCTTAAAAAAAAATGCCAATCATTTTATTTCAAACTTAAGATTATTCCTTTGCTTTCTCCACACGATGTTAAAGAACACATTATATATTTATTTATTTTATGTACTTATGTATTTGTATATATATTTGTTGTATTTTTATTAGTGTTTCCGTTATTAATGAATATTTGTATAGTAGTACACTAATATAGCCCTCCCCATTTTAATTAAAGCTCATAAAGTCCTTCCAAAGGTTGTCTGGAAGATATCGCTCTCAGCGATAAGACCGCCATTGTAACCAATTTTTTACAATATTGTTATTTAAGTGTGATTCAATTATTGGTGTACAATAAAGTATATTCTATCTATCTATCTATCTAAATGTGCAACAGTAGGCCGGTATAATTGCACAGAGCGTCCATTCTTTAAAAACTAAATAAATTTACTAAAAAAAAATGGTAATTCATTTATTGCGTGACACAAAATAAATTTTAGAAGCAATTATTATTTCTTTAGAAATAGATTTCTTAGCAAATAGGTAAGAGTCGCCCGAAAGGTAGAATCGGTTCTATCATGATTATTGAGAACGGGGCTGCAAACACACACTTGGATCGCAAGTTTTCATTTCAGTATTACTGGAACTAATCAATGACAGTTATACAAAGCAACATGCATCTAATAATGTGACTATCGATCAGTAGAACCACTAAATCAATGAAAACAGCGATTCCGCAATTAGTTTCATTTAATTTATTTAAATACCAAATCAAACAAACAAACACAAACCCTCACACACGCACACACACACACACACACACTAACACACACAAACACTCATACACACACACTCACATAAACACACTCACACACCCACCCACACCCAAAACACACACACTCACATAAACACACTCACACACCCACCCACCCACACCCAAAACACACACACACGCATGAAAATCATTCGATAAATATTCTTTTTAATATGTCTAATTTCACTTTACACATATTCAATTAGGCACTTTTAGTTTTATAGTATAACTAGTATTTGCGTGTTGCGCGAGGTGCAAGCACCTCGCGTGCTTGTGAAAAAAAAAAAGAAAAAGGCGTGGAGTGATGGGGGGAGATGGGGGGGGTTTAGTATTTGCGTGTTGCGCGAGGTGCAAGCACCTCGCGTGCTTGTGAAAAAAAAAAAAGGGGGGGGTGATGGGGGGAGATGGGGGGAGTTTAGTATTTGCGTGTTGCGCGAGGTGCAAGCACCTCGCGTGCTTGTGAAAAAAAAAAAAAAAAGAGGGGGGGTGATGGGGGGGGGTTGCACAAGTATTTCGACTAAAGCATTGCCCCTCTAAATGAATCTGAAAAAAAAAATGTTCCAAGTCTCTTAGATTCCGAGATCCGCCTAAAGGGGGGGAGAAGGGGAGCGGGGGGGTGGACTTTGAAAAATGGTTTTTACTTTACCGAGCCTCCTCTATACGAATCCGTAAAAAACAAAAAATACGGGTCTCGTAGTTTCCGAGATACGATAGGGGGGGGGGGAGAAGGGGGGAAAAGGGGAGGTTTGGCACTTTTCCCGTAGGTTTGAGAGTTACTTGTTTACGAATCTGTCAAAATATACCCACCTCCCCATCCACCATCTGGGAGAACAATTATGTCAGTGAGTCAGTCAGTCAGTGAGTGAGTGGTAATTTAGCTTTATATAATATAATTGTTTTTAACCTAATACAAACTTGTCTTTTCCTTATAATTTCACTAGAGCATATGTAAATATAATATTACTGATACTTTCTGTTTCCGTTGGGTGGGGACCTGGTGATTTGTAATACAGGCATTTTTCTATGCCTAACACAGACACCAGCTCCTCACAAGTTGTAGTGTAAGATGTGGATTCATGATTCACTGTTGTGTTTGTAATTTGTGAGGAGAAATGAATAAATATATATATTTATATTAAACATGACATTTTTTTCTTTTTTCCTTATTTTTTTTATTACGAATGAGCCCCCTCTTGACCTCGATCAGAACTGATATTACTACTAATGTAATATTACTCACCGTGTTCGTCACTAACCGTGTAAGATGAGTAATATTCAGAAGATCAGTGTTTTCATACTTAGATTTATTACATTTTAAAATGTCACGTCACGAAATTAGAATCGCTCCCATCCCTTGTCACACAATGTCACATTTCGTCGACTCCCTCCCTCGCCTTTGTGACATAATTAATGGATTCCCCCACAGACTATGTTATGTTTTAGCACTTAGGAATAACAGTAAAAATTCTTTATAAAAATAATATTGCAAGTGATTGTCTTTACAGATTTCGAGCGGTAGTGTTAGTATTCATGCTGGCAAAATTAATGAAAACTTGACTTGTATCAAAATGCCTGACCGAAGGAAATTTCTTTCCATCAAAAAGATGCGAAAACACTTTTGATACAATAAGTGGCAATTATTTTTGTTCGACTACCTACAGATGTTATTTTTTATAAGTACCTACTTTTATAATTAAATAATTGTAGTAACATTTGGTTGCAAGTGATGATCTTTTAATTTTTCATTTTGGTCTTGAACTAGAATAACTAGGAGGAGCTCATGACTAAATAAATAATAACACCCGCGTTTGTCTATCTTTCAGGTAAAGCAACCGTTCTCGAGAATAGTCCGTGGATGCGTGACCGTGTTCACACATTCAGATTCCTCCATGGCTAGGAGGGTACGTTAAGCCTTTGATCTGGGTTGTCAATAATACATATTGGGCGGATTACGGTTGATCAGAGGCCAGAAAGTCTGACACCCCGTTTTATATAGGGGTAGCGTGTCAAGCAGCAAGTGGATAATGAAGGTCAGTTAGTCACTCCATGTAAAACACTAGTACTCAACTGCATCTAAATACACTGGAAGCCGATCTTGACATAGTTGGGAAAATGCTAGGAAGATGATTTTTTATAGATAAACTAAATGATCTTTATTTTGCAAATTTTATATTTTAAATTTAAATTTAAATAACACTTTTACACGTCATTTTTTTTTCGTAAATATTAACTAGATGAGGCCGGTGTCTTCTAACTGACTACCCGGAGAAGAAACACTGAAATAAACTCAGGGATCCGTCTCTTTTAAAATCCAAACAATCTGTACTGGTTTAATTATATGGGAACCTTGTAGGTTTCAGTCTGAGGCGATCTCTTGAAGAAAGATGCTTACAGATTTGAGATAAAGATGGCAGAACTAACTAGTCAGATATAATTATGTTTATTAGGAAATAGGTTATAAATAATACTTTTATATGTAGTTTTTTTTTTTCGTAAATGTTAAAACGATGTGGTTGTTAGATAAGTTACTCAGGCGGAATTAATGATTGAGGCATTATCTACTAGTGGACCCCTGTTGCTGAAGAGATTCTGCCGGGGTAGTGGTAATGTTCTAACCAGATACCGCAGCCCTGAAATGCAAAGGCAACTGAAGGACTAGGTTGGATTTTTAGACAATAGAAGTCTGACACTCCCTTCCACTTCCCCCAGAGCGGGCGGCCATTGCATTATTACTTCTTCTATGCTACAACACTATAAAAGCTCTCTCTATTCATCGACATTTAAAGCCATAAATCCTTCAGCAACATACGTTTCCTCCCGCAAAAGATACATTTTAGAGACACAAATATTTTTCTCATTTTCTTGTAGATGTATTCACGGCCTTACTACCATGAACGTTTCGGGAACGCCCAGTTGGTTTAAGACCAAATGAAAGATCTTAATCACAAGTACTCTCCGTATTTCATCATGAACTAACTCGTAACCAAAGATAAATATTTCTAATTGGTAACCAGCTTGCCATAGTAAAAAAATTGGTTTGAAAAGTAAAGTACCCAGTAGCTGCACGTTTAAAAAAAAAAGGTTTATTTTCTTTGTATATTTTATTAGGTGACTTTTACGTCAATTACAGGAGATAAGTAGGCCAGCTTATTAGGTATATGAGGTGACTAGAAGTCGTGCTGGGCTTCTCTCTCGTAGCCTTTATCACGATAAAAATATAACTTCTTTCTTTTACAATTAGGTAAAATATAACCTTTCTCAAGCATACCAAATTTCATCCAAACCCACCCAGTACTTTCAAAGATTCGCGCGTTTAAGTAAAGAAACTTTTCCGTTATAATTATCTATATACTTGTAATAAAAGAAAATAATAACTGGCACCGGCTAAATACGGCTAAAACTAGACCCTTCATTTATCGTTATTTTTACTAAGGAAGTAGAAGAAAGAAGTTGAGAAGCAGAAAGAAGCAAACTTCTATCATCAGATTGGCATCACTGCTTACAACGTTTAAATACACAGGCGCGATATTATTTTACTATGATGTGTAATATTTTCCGGCTCATAGACAATTCACAACAGTGAAAGCAAATGGAACAATACCTTTCGTTGACAACGCGAATCTGTAAAATGTATGGGTGGTGTTTTTTTCAATGTTCATACCTTTTTTTTTATTGAAAGTAGGTTCGCCTTTAACCACTATCTCACCTGATGGTAAGTGATGACGTGATCGAAGATGGAGCACGCTTACCCAAAAGTTACCTATTCACTCTGGACTTAAAGACTCAGGTTGTAGCTGTCGGGAAACACAGACTTCGGTAGGGAATTCCACTCCTTAGCCGTACGCGCAATGAAGGTATTCCCAAAACGTTTCTAACAATATACTCAATATCTACTTCTATAAGGACCAATGCTCACGGTATACATATAAATTATTCTCTTCGATATAGGTTATATCTTGTTAAATTTTGTGACTGCTGAGCTCAGTCTTGACCTCGATCATACCAGTTAATAACCGATAGATGAGGTCTACGATGGAACAAGCGAGCCCAAAAGATCCCTATTCACTATTGCTTTAAAGGCTCACGAGTCATAGTGGTGTCTTAGATAGCGTTATGGCCAGTATTAGATAGAATTATTACTTATTTAGTAGAGTATTCAGCTGAATCCAGACGTGAAGATTTTATTTTAAGATACGTACATGCAAATAAGACCTCTTTTCTTCCTTTCTTAAACGTTCAAAATTGAATGATCCCAATTTTTTTCATTTGATTGTAATTTTATTGCAACGAAAGTGAACAATAAAACGAATAAGATTTTCAAATCTCTCTTTTTTATGAAAAACTATAAAAAATAGTAGCTCGTGTCTCAGTGGCAATAAAATCATTTTATATGCGTTTTTAAAATAAACATCGTTAAATAGTTTGACATCTTACTATCGAATAGGTATGGGGTTCCAAACTGACATGATGAATCTATTATAAGCTACGAGTAAATTAATTGATCAATCAACGGTCTCACTCATTTTAATCTAATTCAGACCTACGCATTATGTCATCTCATCACAAGAAAAATGTTAATTAAACGAAGAGTGTTTTTAATTTAACATAAATTGTTTAGTTGGTACGTAAATGTAAAAATCTAAATATTATCTCGAAGTATTCCGAGAAATCCAACTACTAATCCCGAAAAAGGAACAAAATATTATAAACTACTTTAGGTACTTACCCCCTTTATCTTGGTCTCGCAGAAAATCTCAGGGAATCACATAAAAAATCTCCAACACACTCACTTCACTGGACACTCAAAAAAAATTTGATCAACACTGTCACACTCGGTATTAATTTATCCTTCACGACTAAATTGTCTAAATATACATTTTCAGTCACTGTACGAGAATAGTGCGGGTATCCGAAGAGCGAATTTTATTGGCTCGGTGACGATACGCTGACACATGCGAACAGCGCGACAATCCGCGAGCGACTGGCCTGGGGCTTGGCTTGATCAAAAGCGCGGGAAACGCAGGCGAAAATCGCGTGAAATTCACCACCGCCATAATGTATTCGCGCCATCGCGAATTCGTTTTTCAGTGTTCCACAATCGAAGGGTAGAAAAAATCCGTGTTTTATTACTTACAATGTCGAATTTAGCTGTAGCGGTGTACACTTGAAGTGTTTATTTGATTAATTTAGATTAACATTGCTCTATAAAATAGGTTGTACTAAAACTGGATCTTGTATTCACTTGGATTTTTTTCCCAAGCTCAATCATCATTAAATTTTTAGCCTTCGTTTCGTTTTCGTTTCTTTCTTAATCAAGCTAAGTGCATGCATTAGTGTGCCTAAACGTTTGAAAGAATATATAAGCCTTTAAACGCAAGTCTGACAGACTCCATAATGAATCTTTTTGTTGCGAGCTCTGCATTGCGTCGTTATGCGCTTATTTCCACTAATGAAAAATAAATTTGATAAAAAGCTTTTTTATTTTATATTCATTTTCGTACGTATTTATTTATTCATACATTAGGATTTATTGTTTCAAACACGAGCAGAAATAAAAATAATAAATTCAGTGTTGTCATAACTAAATTCAAGAACGTGCTGATAGAAAGTGGTCGCTGCGCCAATATTATTTGCAATAAATATATGCTAAAGGTATGCTTTCCTTCTTGCTATTTTTAAAATCAACTATTTGCTTCAGTCACACAATGTTACATTTAGGCTGATAACGTTTTTCCTTTAACGCTGTTTTATCTACATATATAAAGTAGATGCGGATAAAACATCAATCCATCTGATGTGTTCAAAATCATATGAACAACAAAAAAAAAACACAATGTACATAAATATTGTATAATTATGTTTCATTTTTCTAACAAAACTCCAAGCCAAATATTCGAAATTCGAAACACGGAACCCTCACGATACAACGCAACAAGGGAAACAAAAACATGAATGAACGAGCGTTCATTAATTTTTTTTTTATTAGACAAAGGAAATCTTTGTCCGCGCTGTTAATATGAATGTCAAACGTATCGAGTTTGTTACAGAGTAAAAATGTTTTCATTTCGACAGCTCGCGTCTGTGACTGGCTTGCGAACTTGAGGACAGTTGGTAAATGTCAATGTCATCTGTCAATTTACCGTGTAAATCGTATTTATTTTTAAATGTGGTGTAGAACGAATTTGTTACCGTTAGATGTACATACATATTGGCAGTCGTAAATGTATGTAAATGTTTGTAATTTTTAGTTAATTTTGAAGTAAAAAATTATTTTGTTGAAGTATGTGTTTGCGAAACGTTACAGGATTTCCAGTACCTCGGCTTTGTTATCAGCAACGATGTATGCATGGTTAAGACTTATCTATGACTGAGCTCAGCAAGGTTTGAAAAGATCACAACATCAGAAGAAATAAAAAAATGGTCTTTCCTATTTTCTTCTACGGTTCTTTGAGCTAGACTCCAAAAGTGGAGGATACGAGAAGATTCGAAATTTTAAGATGTGGTGCTGGGAAAGAATGTTTGGTATTCCTTGAAAAGCGTGTCGAGCTAATATCTGCACAAGAGCTCAAGCTCACACAACAACACACCAGAGCCACTCCACA